>OY804577.1:62171203-63371203 GCA_963680875.1 Bathymodiolus brooksi
TTGCTTTGACAAATAAATACAAGAAAACAAAAAGAAAAATTCCTTCTGCATTTAAATAACTCCTTTTGTTGGAGTCGGATGATAAAAAGAAATGTATTGATTAGTGTGAGTATCTGACATAAACCTTAAGTCAAATAGATCCACAGGAAATCTTTTTTTATCTATTAAATTCGATTTGTATCCCGTTTGTGTGAGTTAATTAGGTATCTACGTTTATATGACTATCACTGGGTTCCTTGATAGTATATTTATTACTAAAACGAGGGGGGCGTCGTGGTCGTGATCGTATAATAGTTCGATTTACAACTACCTATGCAATCAGTGCCTATCACCACTAAAGTTGTAAGTTCGAACCCGTTCATGGCGAGGTGTACTCGATACAACATTATGTGATAAAGCTTGTCAGTGACAGATCGGTGGTTTTCTCTGGGTACTCCGGTTTCCTCTACCAATAAAACTGACCGCCAAAATATAAATGAAATATTGTTGAAAGTGTCATTAAACACCATAATCCCCTATTGCTATCACTGGGTTCCTAAATAGTGTACGTATTACTACAAACTATTATCAATCTTCCTCCGGCATAGGAAAGCTGCTTAGGCACTTTCTTCTTGGTCTCAAGGAAACATTTGGCTTGCCAATTGTTTGACTTTGAGCGTACATGATGAAGATTATTCAAGAAATGCGTCATGTGCACTCAATTAATATATAGAAAAATATATTACTACGTATTTTGAATGATTAGATTTTGATTCAAAGCTGTCTATTTTTCACTATTATGTCTTACGATGTCCTTGGATACTATCTAGTATTTATGTTCTGTGTCTGTAATAAATTTAATATGTTATTTTGTTCATGGAGAATATTGTTTGTTGACCAAGATAAAGATAATATTGCATCATCAGGGCAAATAGGTTGTCAAAAAAAGAAAAAGGGCATGTATGTACAAGAGTATAGCGTTCATTCAAATAAAGCTATTCACCCAGTTATATGTGAGGGTTGGCATTTTACTCACATGTCTAAAGCACTTGCATGACCGTATCAGTTCCCAGGGAGGGGATGCTTTGGCTCATAAAACTACATGTAGTTTAACAACGCCACTTTTTTTATTTAAGAGTCCATACCAAGCAAGGAAAGTTAGCGGTCCTGTATTTGTGTGTTTTATTTGGATTTGGAATTGTTCCGACAGTGTGGTAATGTTTGTTTTTCATTTTATTAGTATCTTTCGAATCTTAAAATCATATTGCTAGTTGTAATGTAGCAGATGGAGTGAGTCATCCATTTTTCATAAATAAATACAACTTTTGTAATCATGAAATCGAGTCAAAACGAACATACAATGAAGGGTTGAGTCTTGAAAATCGTTAATAATCACTAAATATGTCATATTAATGAGAGAGAAAAAATCAGTAACGCACCAAAGGTGCGAAAGCCGAGTTGCAAACATGGATGGACAATGCCTGTGTACCAAGATTCATTTAGATCCGACATTTCGTTCTTAAGATATCTTGCGGAAACAAAAAAAGAATCTAATTTTTGCTCTATTTTCAGAAGTTGTGACCTTGACCTTTGTCCTACAAACCTCAATATCAATAGGTTTCCTCCTCTCACCATCAGACATGTGTGTGCCAAGTTTTATTTAGATCCAACATTTCGTTCTGAAGATATTATACGGAAACGAAAAAAGTAACAAATTTTTGTTCTATTTTTAGAAGTTGTGACCTTGACCTTTGTCCTACGATCCTCAATATCAATAAGCTTCCTCCTCTCACCACCTGGCATGTGTGTACCAAGTTTCATTTAGATCAGACATTTCATTCTTAAGATATTGTTCGGAAATGATTGCGCCGTCCGGACGCCCGGACGCCATTCATCATATTATTAGCCGAGTTCGACTTCGTCGCAACTCGGCTAAAAATAAACGTTAGCGAATACCGAAGGCACAACCAAAAATTGACAATCCAGAACAACTGGCAACATAGGGTACACAAGACAACGGAAAAAAACCACAACTTAATATGTGTTGGACACCACTATACGCAAACAAACACAAATGACGTAAATAAGACATGATTCCTATTTGAATGGAAATAATAACGTAGATGCACACTATCCGTTTCCGATCTGGAATAGGTTTCATCTGGTACACTCAGTCAAAAGATGGAAAGCCAAACATCGGCTAAAGTTAGCTATTCCTGAGGGAGATTGACCTTAGTTACAATAAATTACATTTATTTGTTTTAAATATCGGGTTACTATTGACACATGAGTAAAATGTCCCATGGATATATTCTAGTGTTAAGCCTATCTATCAGTATCAACGTGTTCATTAATAATTAATTATTGACATTTATAGTGGTTTTAAGTTCTGCTCCAGCAAAAACGAAAACATGACTGGGTATTGTAGTCGTTGTGGTTAGTGTCATGTTAAAAAATATGCAATGTCGGTCAACAAGCAGCTTACTGTTATCCATAATATATCTGTCGTCATATTGATGTTTTCATTCAGACGTGTTCATTCATCATTTTTATAAAAAAAAAAAAAAAAAAAAAAAATATATATATAATTGGGTACAGTGTTAATTTCAATTCCGTAGGTGGGGGGGGGCAAAGCTTACACCCCTTATAAGGACTAAAGAAACCTACACCAGTTAGACATGAAATGAATTTTTTTTTAAATAGCAAATAATCATGACAAAACGCACTGGTAGGTGTGAAGAATATACTAACATTTTAGTATCCCTAAAGTTATTTACTAATATAAGTTATTACCTTAAACCACAAAAGTGATCGTCATTGATCGTTGACGGATGTTTTTATTACATCATGTTGACCTGATAGTATACTGTTGATATCTAATTTAGTGCACACGACACATTTCTGGAATAACCTTCATCATGTATGAAGAGTAAGACAAATAACTATAAAGTTTCTGGAAGTAAGTAAACCAAATGACTTAAACAGAACAGGCAAATTCAATTAAGTTTGCCTATGACAGAAAAAGATTGACGTTTGGTATTAATAAATTATATTGCTTAGGAACAGCATTTAATATAATTACAAATAAAAAACCTGAAGTGCCTGGTGTGAAACGTACATGACATCATGATATCGACATAATTTATTTGAAAATATCATAAAGAACGACATGATTAGATTTCGTTTTATGATGCTTAACGCCACTTTCAACAATATTTCAGATATATCGTGGCGATCAGTTTTCATTGGTGGACAAAACCGGAGGACCCGGAGAAAACCACCGACCTGTCGCAAGTCACTGACGAATTTTATCACATAATATTGTACACCTTGCCCTGATCGAGATTCGAACTCACAACATCAGTGGTGATAGACATTGATTGCATAGGTAGTTGTAAATCCAACAACCATATGATCACGACCACGACGGCTCCCAACACGATTTGACATCACTATGAGTATGAACAGGTGATTCCAAGCAATAATCTTCACTATTTGACATACCACATTACTTTCAAATCATTGATAGTATACAACAATCCAATCAAAAGATCACGAGAATGAAAGGTTTCAACAAGTCCTTTTGGAAATAAGAATACAATCCAGGGACAGCTAAAATCCTGTAATGGTTATCGACTCATCCAAGATGATGACCATTAACCCATAGTAGATATTACTTGAGATTACTTTATTTCATTATAAGAGTACTTCATTAGATAAAAACGTATCTTGTAAGTCAAGGTTGAAGTAATAAGAAATAATCAAAGTGCACTTAATGGAAAAACATATAAGACAAATCAAAGTGGGGTTTGATTTTCATTAAAGAGCATATGCTTAATTTACTATGTCGTTACATGGTTCGGGGTATGGTGCTTAACGCCACTTTCAACAATATTTCAGTTATATCGTGGCGGTCAGTTTTATTGGTGGAGGAAACAAGAATACCCGGAGAAAACCACCGACCTGTCCCAAGTCACTGACATACTTTATAACATAATGTTGTACCGAGTACACCTCGCCTGAGCGGTATTCGAACTCACAACGTTAGTGTTGATAGGCACTGATTACATAGGTAGTAATAAATCCAACTACCATACGACCACGACGGCCCCTTTATGTCGTAATTGTATTTTATTACCTCAACATACAACGTATTTCACAATAGGTCTGAAAAGATATGATCTGGTCAAATAAAACATGTCAGTTTGGATTATGTTTTATACTTATCACAATCCTCCCCATCAAAGAAACGTTCGTCATATTTTGGATGATTTCAGAGCCATTTCAATTAAAACAACATAACGTTCATGCCATTTTTAATAAAACAAAAGATAAAAATAGAATGAAGACTAATTACAAAATGTACGTGGGAGTTTGTTGTCTCTGTTTTTCATGATTGTATAATCGATTCCGTCAAATGTTTAAGCCTCACCAGGATAACCGTGCTAATAGTTATATCACTTTTTTGTTCATAAACTAGATTTGTTGTCTTGTGTAAACTCTTAACCTTTCTTTAATCATCCACGACGCCATTCAGTTATTAGACTAAGAATAGCATAGATATTATATTACTAATCTTGTTTAATATTTGATTCGAACAATTTGATGACCTATTTATTCTGGTCTCCCAAGAAAACCACTAAGGTTTTTTTGGATGTTCATGTCTAATTGTTGTTAAATCCGTTAGAAGTTATAATTTTTTTTATCTAAAGAGTAAAGTTCTTTAACAAAAGTTTCTACCTTCCTAGCTAGTAGTCAGTTAACTAAGAGCATTCGTTGACTCTGTTTTTGCACTGTCAATCTTTATGTTGTCATTCCTTTTTCTGATAGTATGCTGTCTTCTGGAGCGGACGCGAATATGTGCAGATTTTTTTATCGTTTAAATTATCTATGTATTGCCGTTGGAGATGTAGTTATCAAGAAGGGTGGGTTAGAAACCCATTAACCGGCTTAACCTCGCAAAATTTGTGTGGCTGTCCCGGGCCAGAAGCTTGATTTTCAACGTCACATGTCGTGGTCTTTTTGCGTTCAGCGAGTTCAGTTAAGATGAGAGAGGATTCGCTTTGTTGATATTGGTGGCATTGATGACCACCAATGTATAAACTTTCTTTTCTTAAGCGATACACAAGTTTCTATAACGGGCACATGTTGTGTAGTCCAATGTCTGTAAACCAGTTAGGCAATAACAGCGATACACAAGTTTATATTAGTAGCATGTGTCGTAAAATCCTAATTCTCTAAGCTAATTAAGCAGTCAGCGATACACAGATGACTTCAGCCGATTTTGGCCATCCTGTTAATGCACTTTGGTGTTTTTGCTCACAAAAACTTTTATATTATTTGACTTTCCAATCTTTTGATTTTGATCGTACCTCAGATTATTCCAGCAAAGCGTCGTGTGCACTTAATTTGATATCCACGTTTGTATTACTATCACTGGGACGATACCTCTGCTGGTGGTCTATTAGTCCTCGAGGGCATCATCCCTCCAGTAGTCAGTATTTAGACACTGACATTGTTTATTAGATATATTTGTTAATGAAATTTACAGTTCCTAAATTATGATTTTTTTTATTAAAAATGAGGTTCTCCTTCCCTAGGGTGTATGTGCCTTAGTCGATTTTGGCTAGCCTGTTTAGGCCCTTTGGTTTTCTTGCTTACAAATATTTCTATTTTATTTGGCTTTCTGATCTTTTGATTTTGAGCGTACCTAATGAAGGTTAATCCAGAAACGTGTTGTGTGCACTAAATTTGATATCTCCGTCTATTGCATTAGAAACATATTTGGAATCAGTTATAAATACGTGAATTTCATACGGGGGTCAACCTATTGATAATGACGGCGTCATATTTGTTCGTAATTTTGCTGACATCAAGAGCATACTCTGTAATAACTGTCAACAAAAGATATCAATAACTTATATTCTGTTAACACGGAATGTTGTTTACGAGCATGCCTCAATTTATTCTATTCTTAGCGTGCTTTTACTAGTCCAATGGGCAAATACATGCAATTTATGAGTAATTCTAACATTACCTCCTTCTTTCGCTTTGCTAACAAACGAGAGAGTTATCCATTCGGTATAATCTCATTAGCACATGCGCCGGTGAATGTGACTGACTTTTCCATTGACAGCATAAATTGTAACCCGAATAATGTCGATAGAGGGCGCAGTATTATTCGAGTTACATAAATTGTGTGCGACATTTTCCGCAAGCGTAGATATAAATTACCGTCTTCCAATCAAAGTATACTACCGTATTTGTACTCTTACGACATAGCAGAATCGAAATAAATCATGGAAGCCAGAATGTGTTTTGTGTTTTAACATGGATTGGCGGATATTAGTAAATTGTATCCCTCGCTTCTGGCTCGGGATAAAATACTAATATCCGCCAATCCATGTTAAAACTCCCAACACATTCTGGCTTCCATGATTTATTTCTTAAATAAACATTTGAGAAAACCGAAGGGGAAATCGTGAAAAGACAATATAGAGACACAGGAAACACTGGACATAAGACACAGATTTGTGCTAAAACACAGGACGGAAATGTTAAACAAATTCAGTATTATTTCATTCATTACATATTTCCGGTAGAAAATCAATTCTTTTTTTTATATATATTATATGTGATTACTCGAAATCTAATTTAAGCCAACACTACAATTTGAATTTATTCTCGAGTGTTTCAGTTATTAACATAATAACATTTTTGTCCCTGTTAAATGATTCAGACAATTCAATTATGGACTCCATTCAGCCTTTCTGTACACCATAATTAACTAAATTACATGGTTCGTGTTAAGTTTCACAGTAATGGGCGTTGTGTATTAATCTTCAGGGACCGGGTATCATGTTTTTATAGACACCTTTCTTATACAGCGCGATGAAAATAACAGTTTGATAATGTAGATTCTACATTCCTTAAAATAGTCGTTGTACCCTGCACTGCCAACAAGACGTCATTTTATATCGCAAACGAATATGTAGACACCTTTCTTATACCGCGTGATAAAAATAACAAGTTGGATAATGTAGATTTTACATTCTATGGAATAATCGTTGTACCCTGCACTGTCAGCAAAACGCCATTTTATATCGCAAACGAATATCAGATATGTATATTCGGATCACATGCAGAAACGACTTCTATCTATTAACAAGTGTATAACACCGTGACAGTAAATTAATATAATTATGTTAGAATATCAGGAGGGGAAACTAATGAGCTTATTTAATCTTCAAAGATCAGGAATTGTTGCTACCATACTGTGAATAAATTATTCGATTAGGATCTCCAAATTTCAACCTTTCCGCGGTTGAATCTAAAGAGGAATGTGTCAGAATATCAATTGAATGGTCGTCATTCAGCGCCATTATAATCTAATAAAAACAGCCGATTGAACGTGACTTTCATTTTATCAGCAAGAACAAAAAATAATTATAAATGGACAGTAGAATGAAGGACAGAATAGAACAATGACTTTGTTAAAATTAAAGAATAGATCACTTCTACCAGCAAATTAATATCCGATTACATTAATTGTTATGCTGCAATAATGACTAAATTCCTTACGTATTAATTACGTATTAGATACCAATTATCCCACATCCGAATACGCTCATATACTTTAATTGTTATACTGCAGTGTTGACTAAATTCCTTACATATTGGATATGAATTATCCTACACCCGAATACGCTCATATAATTTTGATTTATTTTTAAGATCTGTTTCGATTTGATTGCTTTGATTTGTGTTTGTTCCTTTTATTTGGTTTTTGTTGGATGTTTTTTCCAGGAACATTCGTTTGAAATTTCTCTCCTTCCTTTGTTAGAAGCATGGAATGTATTTAAAACAAAAAATATTTATGTTAAAATATTTAGCAAATGAATATTCTCGTAAAAATATTTAAAAATGTGAAAGTATTGCACGCAATGTGGCCACACAATATTTTATATTTTCCTCACATAATACAGATATATTGCACAGATGCTTATGACAAATATAGCGGTTTCTAAGTCAAAGAAATAGCCTGTATGTTATATAGTGAACTAATCGTCGTTTATCTTACTGTATTACATCATACAGGACACTACAAAATGGTCACAATCGTTATTGTTGACTAATTTTGTCTGTTTATATACTTATGAGTTTTGACTCTCCCTTTGTAAGATTGTTCGGAGTTCGGTAATTTTGTTATTACCCTTATTAAGTGTCCTACATTGAAGAACACGTTTCTTTTGAGATCCTGACTATAAACAAAGGTTTCCTTTTCAAGACGTCTTATCAGTGGAAACAAAAGTATAAAATTTAGTACTAAGCATCATTCCCAGTAACAACACTAAGCAACTCGTAACCGAACCACTATGATAACTATTGTGTTGATTGGTTTCCTTATTTACTAATTTATTTTCGATAATCGGAATGCAGAAGTAGTTACACTATAAGGATTATGTGTGAACAAAATAAATCATAGCCATTTTGCTTCTTATACATTTTAGTAATATGTTCGCCATGGAAACAAAGCCATTTTTGGCATTTTTCATATTTTAAAGTAGAAATTAATGCATCTTAGAACTGTCTTAATATCATTCTTTTGAGCGTTTCTGTTTATATCATTTTAATTCAGGCTCCACAAAGCGAAATTATTAATCATCTTTATAGCTCAAGAAAGTGTATGACTAGATCCATTTGAAAACATCTCTCCTATAAAGAGTTTGTTTTACAGGAAAAATAATTTGAAAATGGATAGTTTAGTGTTCCTGTGCGTGACCAATTACAGAATATTAAACATATTTCAAAACTATGAAAATGCATACTTCATAGACAAAGTCTCCTTTTAAATGTCTATTTTTCAAGAAAATTAATTTTCTGACATTTTGTAATTTTGTTAAGTACGATAACAATAAACCACTTAAGATATCAAATGACAACAATGGCAGTGAAAATAGTGTTTACAATGCCGAATGGCCTTGCTTTCAGACTAAAGTGGCAAAAGAAAAATACTTTTCATCATTGTTGAAAAGATCTCGAAGAAGAGTTTGAAGATACCAAAGGGGTGATCAGAATCCGTATATCGAAGAAGAACAGACAACACAATGGCCAAAAATAGCATCGTGTGAGAAAGGTACATGTGATGAAATTTAAATATGTTGACATGCTAACATTTGGATTTTCTATTGCGATGCTTCTTGATACGTCTTGGGGGATTTGGTTATCCTGCTTAGGTCTTGTAGTTCACTTGCCCCCAAAAACCTTTAAATAATTTTGGTTTCTTATCATACCTGATGAAGGTTATTCTAGTAACGCGTCGTGCGCCCTCCTTTTTTTATTTGATATTCAGATAGCTGTTCAACGCTAAGGAAGCAGTAACACGGTCATGTGCATCACGCGAAAAAATCAGTGATAAATCATTTTGTAGGTAATATGTGGAAATGGTATTGTCTACGGATGATCGTTTTGATTGTCGATGGTAAATAGACAGGGAATTGATATTTATGTGTATATATTGATAAGTAACAAATGACACATCCTGAAAAGCTAGGAGGTACCAATCGCGAAACACAAGGAAATAATTGTAAGAAAGGTTTGAAAATAATATGGTGGTAATCAGAAGTGGTAATTCAAAGAACAGACAATACAAATGGTCAAATGAAAAAGGACTAGACGACAATTAGTTGACATAATACTACAAAGACAACAAAAGAGCGACCCCTTAGATAACAGAGGTAAACTCAGTCCGTACCTGGTTCACTAGTGGCAGCTATCGTGGTACTATGGTGATGATATAGGTATTGAATGAAGAGAGCACATTATTGTGATTACGACAAACACCATATCTGTTTTCATTTGTGATACAGATATTCCGTAGCGGTTGACGAAGTCATGGTGGCGGCCGTGAAGCTTTCGAACATGTAAGGATTATTCATGTCAGACATAGATTTACCATAAGTTAGGACATGTCCGTTTCTACTATTTTTCTTCGCTATAATCTCATGCATATTGAGGATGCGCTCGAGTTCAACAATATTAAAACCTTATACAGTAAGGAAGGATGAATTGGACAACCGGAACAACGAAGAAGTAAGGGGAGTTTAAGGGTTATGGTGTTTAACGCCGCTTTCAACAATATTTCAGTTATGTATAAGGGGAGTTCAAAACAACAAAGAAGCTAAATTGTCGTTTCATAAGGTACACTAATTTGTAATAAATAAATGAAAGACATGTTAAGAATAACTGGAAAAGAACATTAGTATAGCTCGATATTTTTAATTGAACGAGTTTCACCGGAGAGAATGAAATGTGCATGCATCGTTTCAACGTAATTATGAAACACAGAACACTAGAATAGGCGATTGTATGCCTTCCGTCAGAATATTCTGTGCAAATAAATGGCTTACACAATCTTATTAAGAAATGTGCCTCTTTTAGCGAAAAATGTAATATCCGCCTACGATATTTTTGTTGCCATCAATTCAATCAGTTGTTTAGTGTTGCAATAAATTCAATCAGTTATTTAGATTTAAGCCGAGTTCATTGTTTCATTAATGATATTAAATTTAATAGATTAGCCTAAAACTAAGGTGAAGATGGCTTTTTATGGTTTGGCTTTCCAACTCTTTATGGTCGAGCTTTGCTGCAGAATTTCAATATAGATATATGCATCCGGTTTACTTAATTGATCATGGTCTATTCGATGTTTATTATAGGTATATCAGAAGGGGGCGATTCATGCTTTTATATTGAAGAGATGTGTACACAAGGGTACTTATTAAACAATATACGTCATATATTCTCCAAAAAGGGACGCGGTTTCAATTGTTTTTATCAACATTCATTATCAGATATATAATTTCAATGTTGAGCGACAAACGTGAATGCTCGTACAATCCCTCTATATGTTTTTAATTAAAATCGTATCTGAGGTTTGAATTTAATATTTATATTTAGAATAAATACAACGAAATCTGAGCATCAACAAAGATATGAACAAGACTATTATAAGATCAATGTAATATACAAGCAAATACTTCATATGTTGTCTATTGATTTGAAGCTTTAATGTGTTTATTTTTAGTAAGTGTTGTGCCATATTAACCAGGAAAATGTGTATGACGTATTCGTGTTTCGACATCAATAAAAAGTTTGCATCATGTACAATCGCCTTAAACTAACTAATGGTAAATTAAATGATTTACTCCTCAAAGAATCATCAGTCTTTGAGGTATGTACAGCTTCATTCAATTTCACACGTTAATTGTTTTATACAAACGTTACAATTTCACAATGGGCTACCAATGTTTCTGGGGCCGTCGTGGTCGTATGGTGGTAGTTGAATTTACCATTGCTTATGCAATCAGTGCCTATCACCACTAATGATGTGGAAAGCACTTGCATGATAAGGGTAATACCAAAATTACCGAACACCGAGCAATCTTCCAAAGGGAAAGGTAAACAAACATACAAAATCAGTCAACAACCGGAAAACTGGGAAAACCACAATGGTCCTGACTTGGTACAGGCATTTCCAAAGAAATGGTGGGTTGAATCAGATCTTACGGCGCCTAATCTCCCGCTTCCATTACGGTTAAAAGGTTCCGGTTGTCACTATAACATCATTTTTAACAATACTGGGACAAATTAAGCATAATAGTAGTCAACACAGGACTTTATGAAAATCCATCGTTTATTATCGTCTCTGCAGAACGGTTTCGCATAGTTTCACTAAGAAGGGTAGTTTTGGTCATTAAGCTTGTTTAACCCTGCCACCTTTTATTGATGTGCATATATCAAACCAGAAAAATGAACGGCCACGTATTTTTGTCGGGGGTATCGAATTTGTTTCTTTCAACGATTTTTCTATTGGATTTTGGAAATGATCTGACTGTATTGCTTGTTTTATTGTTGCATAATGCTTTGTATTACACACGAATTTTAATTGTAATAACACACATCTGCCCAATGCATAGATAAGTAACTTTAACTAATTTTGGTTGTTTAGTCCTTTTGATTTACTTGTTGCTCTCAAAAAACTGTAAGATTATTCAACTTTGTAATCTTTTGACTAAAGTGAAGGTTATTCCAGAAACGCGTCATGTGCATTAAATTAGGCATATACGATTATATCAAAATATTATTCTAAGACAAATCATCAACTCACTACTGTAACTCTTTTCTTTTCTTTTCTTTTTTTTTTTTTTTTTTTTTTTTTTTTTTTTTTTTTTTTTTTTTTTCTATAGTTGTATAATCTGACAGCATTATCAGAAGACGCAATTATTTTGCATTTCGATAAACAGAAGTTTGATATTGTAGTTCGTAAACAAACCTATTATGGAACAGTATATTAAAAGTGGGTCAACAATAGATTGCAAATTTAGCTATCTGGGTAATGTATATATCAGATGTAAACATTGTTTATTTGTGCTATTCGTTGACATGATAGTTTATATAAATCAAATACAATTTACGATTGTCTCATAATGTAACTTAATAAGTCGAGAAAACAGAACATATCATTTTCAAGAAATAAATAACTAGTTGTTGATCCATTTCATAATTACACTATAGTTATATTGCTTTATTGTCAAAATGTTATTGTTTATGGTAATATATTGCTATTTTAGAGAAATGGAAAATGGGATTATTCATTTATAGCTCAAAGCATGTTATTACATCGTGAAATATTAGACAAAAATCAAAACTATTCTTGATGTTCCCTAAAATAGATAACAGGGGTTTGAGTTAGTTCATTCACCCAGATGTAGCATTTATCGACAATAGTAAAAAGGTCTCGCTCAACTGCTGGATATGGACCGTTTTACACTCATCTTAGAGAATGAGTTGTGCTCTTTATTGAACATCCTACTGACACGTTGAAATGTAGAATAGCAATACAAGCGCTGTTCTTTTACTTTAACTTGTGTTTCAATGTAAAGTTACCGTGCTTATTTATATCCATATCCTTTCTTCATAATCTACACATCACAATTTCTTGGCTCTATCACTGCCAAAATTTTTACCGGATTTGACCTTTTTTTAGTTTTTTGTGTTGTACTATTTTATATATTTATGTTCTTAATACCGAGCTTTGATGTCCGTTACGGTTTCTTCTTAAAAACGATGTTTGGTTCGACTTTACCTCTAGTTGTTTGTAGGAAGGCTCGTGTCTTATTTACGATGTTTGGTTCGACTTTACCTCTAGCTGTTTGTAGGAAGGCTCGTGTCTTATTTACTTTATCTATATTTTTGCTTGCGCATCATGGTGTCCAACACATACTGGGTTGTGTTTGTTTTTGTCTTCTTCTTGTGTTTTGTGTATCCAATGTTGCCAGTTTCTCTGGATTGTCTATTTTTGATTGCCCCACATGTATTATCTAACGTTTATTTACCTGTTACTAATATCATATATATCCATATATCGTCATTATCAGAAAATATGAGGTTGTTATCACGAAGCGGGATACATAAGGGAATGTCTTCATACATATCTAACGACTTTAGCTGCATCATTTTAAACACTTACGTTTATGACTGTTACCCATACTATTCTTATGAATAATTTGCATTTGTGTTTGTCCTATAATTCTATGCCACTGTCAGAATATTGTTATTTTAAAGTACAAGACATCAGATTTCTATGAATATGCCTAATTTATAAGTGCAAAAGATGCGTATTGTGAAAATATTACAGTCTCATCAGATTATGGTTGCTTGGAAACTTTTCGGATTAAATTACTTTAAATAATTTATAAACTGAATAGGTCATTGTACGGTATGAAATTAATTTCATTCTAGTACAGAAGGATTTGCTAACAGCAAAACATGGTTCTCACACATTATCTGAAATAATTAGAAAGAAACGATATGGCAGTAATTGAACACAAGAGATTATCCAACGTTACACTTGGACACAAATTAAAATATAAGAGCAGTGCTTTTATTGGTTTTTTACATTTCACTGTCACAGTAGGGTCTTTAACACTGAGCATGACGCATACCCTAAAATGGTTGTCAAACGACCCTAGCCTGTTGTTGAGTAGTATTCTTTACTTCTTACATTTAATTCTGAACAAATCGATCACATTGTACTCTGTTGCTACAGAATTAAACAGATTGATTTAGGGGGTAATGGGTCAAATGTCAGATCCTTGGTACTAAAAGTTATCTTTACCACTACAGTAAAATTACACAATCTTTTTCAAACTAGTCCAGGCGGTACTATGGGAGAGAGTATGAAACTTAATGATTTTCGTATGTATCTAGATCTAATTGCATGGTCACTTTTTAATAAAATAAAAAATACCACACTGTCGGAACAATTCCAAATATCACAATCATAGTAAGAAACAAAATCGATACCCCTAGCATATAAATATATGACTGCTTAAGCTTCTGGCTTGGCACTGGTACTCCAATAAAATGTGGCTGACTTTGACTAGTTTTATGTGCCCAATCCTTCCCTCGTGATTAAATGATGCAGTCATACAAGTGCTCTTTTACACTCATTCCTATGTGATGCAAAGACATAATTGGGGCTCTCATATTTAAATACGCCCATTGACTGGGTTCACCGTCGGTTTTTAGGTGGGTCTGTGTTGTTCATCTTTTAGTTATCTGTGTTGTGTGTGGTTGTTGTTTTTTGGTTTTTGTTGTTGTTTGTCTTCATTCTGTGTCTTGTGCCCAGTGTTGCCTGATTCACTGAATTGTCCATTCTTGATGGCCTCTTCTGTTTTCTGTGACGTTTAATTGCTTACATTCTACAACATTGACTATAATGGTAAGGAATTCCTGGAATGCAAAACCTAATTTTGCTTTTAATTATATAAACGTTTTATATCAACTTTGATTGGTTGTATCCACATCTCATCGTTATGGAAACAAGTAATTTCAAACAAGACACATAAAACTAATCTGGAGGTAATTCGTAACGTAAATGTTTTGTAAGGCTATATAGAGTTCAAGTCAAGCTAAAAAAAATCTTCTTCGTTTTGTATATAAATATTTCCACTAATCGTCAATATTTATCCAATAGATGCAATAAAAATATAGACTTAGTGCTATAGCCATAGAGAAAAAATCAAAGAAATGCGAACAAAAACAAATATCTCCTTTTTTCATCTCACCTCAGTATATGCCAAATATTTACCTACCCATAAAACGTTTATAGGAATTATTAATATGCATACATCTATGAGACTTGTCAATGTTAACCGAAGAAGCGGTTAAAGATACCAAAGGTGTAATCATAATCCGTAAATCGAAGGAGGACAGACAACACAATGATAGTTATAATACCAGGAACGAAGCTGCTTACTCTTCGCGATCACATGGATTCATCCCGTTTTTTTTATGTAGGATCCATGTTTTTCCTCTTTTTAGTTTTTTGGGGGGTTTTTGGGGGGTCTCTTTTTTTGTCCTGTGTCTAATGTTGCATGTGTCTCTGGATTGTGCTTTCTTGATCATTCCTCCAGCTTTCTCTAACGTTTATTTGATAAATTCACTTATTTCAAGACAGCAAGTCCATTGATTTATTGTTCATTTTGCCATCAGGTTATCATTCACAATATTTCTAGACAGCAAGGTTAATGATTTCGTATCCATTCAATCTGTCATCTTGAAAACCTTATAGCACATAAAATATAAAAAAGAGTGACCGTTTAAAAGCATTAACTAAAAGAATCGGTTCTCAAAATGTCATGTCATATTAATTGGTAATTATTGTATATAGTAGTGCAAACACGAAAATGGTTCTATTTATCGAAAACACATGCTACAGATATTGTCCATTTAGCCATATTGCAAAGCTTATCACAAAATATATAAGGGGGAGTATGTATGTAAAGAATTAATTGAAAGAATCAATCGTTCATCATAAGAAGTGGTAAGAATGGCAGAACATACACAGACTGACGTGAAAACAAAATCGTCAATAAATGTAGAAAGACAAAAAATTGGTCGAAATGCTGAAAAGAGACAAAACCAAACAATAATAAGCGTGAATAATTACACGAAATTAAAGAATAACAACATGGACTCCAGTAAAATACAGGGATGAACTACGAAAGAGTTTCCGTTCCTTGTGTGGCACATGGCGTGTTACAGAGGGCAATGGTAAAAGTCCAGTAAATGTAAAAGGAACCGAAATTAGTTATTATTGTAAACAGGTACAAGAAATATGCTATAGTTGCATACTACAGTTGATCATGATTCATAAGATTACAATGTATGAGATGTATTTTCCTGTGGGCTATAACAACATGGACTCCAGTAAAATACAGGGATGAACTACGAAAGAGTTTCCGTTCCTTGTGTGGCACATGTTGTGTTACAGAGGGCAATGGTAAAAGTCCAGTAAATGTAAAAGGAACCGAAATTAGTTATTATTGTAAACAGGTACAAGAAATATGCTATAGTTGCATACTACAGTTGATCATGATTCATAAGATTACAATGTATGAGATGTATTTTCCTGTGGGCTATAGTTATTATTGCAAGAGAATGTTATCTCGTTGATAAAATGTGTTCAAAATCAATCACAATTTTTCGTTGCACTTTCTATGAATGATGACTGTGACATTATACATATTTGTTAATTCATTAATAATATTTGATTTGGTCTTATAATTCATTTGTGATGTCATTTCTGGATGTTCAAATTAAAGTATTTTCTTAAATGCAGGGATACCGGTCTAAACCGATCATCATTGAGACCAGTTTTAGTGTTCGCAATAGACAGGCTTTCGGTTGGTACAGGTCAATTTAACGATGTTCTACAATTTGGACTTCGGTTAATTCAGGATTCCGTTTTAGTTAGGGTCCGGTTTCGCTGTATTCTTAAATATATATTCTCTTACAAATACTGTTATGATATAGTCTGACATGATCAAGTTTCACCAAAAATGTGTTCCATCAAACAAATAACACAAAAAAGTAAATTGGTAGTATTTATTTATTTATTCATTCATTTTTTCTTCTTTTATTATTTATTCTACATAAGTTTTGATTATTCTACTGTTGTAATCATCTTACAATACAATAAGCTTACAATATATATAAAGGTAAATTGTCTATTACATTGGCATAGCGGAAATAGAACGGTATTTCAAGGTTACAATTATAATCTCTGATTCTTGATAATTGACGATGTGACATGATGTCGATATATTGTTCATGAAATCATCCTGAAATCTTCTGAATGGCAGTAAATTTAAATATAATCTCCTATGGGTCGTTTGAGCTGTAATCAGCTTTTATAAAATGACGAGGATAATTTTATATGATATAAAGACATGGTTACTGTTATAATTGGTCAATTATGAAGTAGTTAAAAACTTGAATGTCTGGTAAATGATAGAGTAAAGTGAGTGCGTATAGAACATACAAATTGAAGGGTTATCGGTACATTGAGTAAAATCTATGAGTAAGTAATTCACTATTTATTTCATTAGATATGTAATGACGGTGTGCATTCAGTGCTTTACAGCATACCGTAATAATTACAGTTCAGAATCTAGAATGTTTAATCACTATTCACCAAAAGTGTCCATTATTATTCATTAGCTATCTAATGGTGGGTGTCACTTGCGGAGCAGGAACTACTTACCCTTCCGGCACACGTGAGTTCACCCAGGGTTCTTAGGGGGATTGTGTAGTTCGATCTTTAGTGTTCCTGAGTTTGTCTAATTTCAAACATGTTTATCAATTATGATTCAATTATGATACCTGCTTAATTCAACATGTTATTTCTTATTTACGGTTTTGTCACGTGATGTAGTTTGTTTTTATTTAGAAATATCAAATTTAATGATTTATATTTCTTTGTGATATTTTAAACTCACACATAATACAATCGATGTTTCACATATCTGTCAGACATATCGTTGTGGGTACTTACACTTTGTTTTAACGGTATAGCACTTTCCCTCACACAATATAAAAAAAAAAAGTTTTATTGTAGCTATAAAGTTTACACTATTGGTTGACACAAGTTAACCAGAAAACTGCATAGAAGTCAACGCAATTTGGAAGATTTCAAAGTTTGAAAGAACGGTTCACTCCTAATGAACTCATTTTGCTGTGCTGAGTTTATCGCATACCAGAAGAAAACTTTGTAGGCTGCTGTGTTCAATAGCATGACCAAATTGGTGGATGTTTTGACGTTGAATCACATCATTTATGAGTCAAATTATGTTTTTGGTGTATTGGTATTGTACATGTTCTATCTATGTATTTATATGGAGTGTTTTGTGGGAAGTAAAATTTAAAGATGCCAAAGGGGCAATCAGAAGCCATAATTCGAAGGACAGACAATGCAATGACCAAACGAAAGATAAAAGACGAAAGGACAAACAATGATATACAGAACACTACACAGAAAACAAAAGATTGCACAAGAAGAACCACACTAAAACTGTGATGATCATTGTTCGCCTTTTTTATTTTATTTTTTATTTTGCCCTATCTGTCCTTCTTCGATTTACAGCTTCTGATTATCTTGATATCTTAAAACTTTCTTGTTGTCAAAATAACAATTGGATTTAACCCTAGTCATAACACCTTACATCATCATCATCCAGACAATGAATATATAAACAGTTCAAAGACAGTAAGGTCTAATAAAACATTATTACCATCAATATTAACGTCACGGACCGTTACGATAATGACACTTATTTAGATTAATCATCAAGAAGATGTCACTTCTCTTGATTCGCCGCATCTATGTTCATACTAGAGGTGTTTGATCGTTTTGTTGATAGTTGGATTTACTCGGGATATACTCTAACCTTCTCTGTACATTATTTTGTGTGTGTAGTAAATGTACTTTAATATAGTATTTAATTGCACTTGGAAGTACACATTAATACATTTTGCTTCCTTCATTTTCAGAAATGTATGTTTCTGTGGTGATTACTTTGTACATTAGAGTGTTATAATTGGGTTATCTTCAGTCATTCTAATAGCTCTGTGTAGTTATCAATATGAAAAGGAAACAAAACTATGTTTTACGGTATTAAACATGACTTTGCTAATCGTTACTCAATATCTGCGTCATAAATTATGACGTAATCACAATCCCGTCTTTTCCTCATTCATGACTTTTAACCAGAGTAACACGACGGGTGTCACAACAGGAGCAAAACCTACTTATCTTTCTGGAGCATCCAAGTTCACTTCAGTGGGGTTCGTGTTTCTTAATCTTTAGTTTTCTGTGTATTATTTTGTTTACCATTGTTTGTCCTTTTGACCATTTTCATTTGGCCTTTGTATTTTCTATCACTCGAATTATAGCTTCGAATTACCCCTTCGGTATCTTCACACTTTTCCTAGAATGCGCCACTAATGTCTCATGAGATTTATTTTCTTATTTTGTATATTTTACACCTATGAAATTAACATTTATCTATTCTGTGTCCACAAGTCGTGTTATTTTGATATTATGCAAAGAAAATCTTTGGATCCAAAAAGAATCCATAGACATATATTATATGCTTTTAAACCCTAATTCCGAAAACTCTTCCTATAGACTGTCTTTTATGATACACCACCACAGAAGTTATAAAATATGTTATTCATCAAACTTTCATTGACAAATTAACGTAATTTGACGTCATTTTGTGGCCGTAAAACAAACAAAGAAACCCATTATGAATTGATCATTATATAGACACAGTAACATCATCCATCTTTTATACGACACCGAAGTCCCTAGAGTTGTAGCAAAACAAATTAATGGGGTAACCAAACGATGGTGAGCATTTAATATGGAGTCAATCAGGTGCTTTTGTCTACATGTATCTCGTTCTTATAAAGCAGTCTATGTCCAGAAAATGTGTTTAACCCCGCCGCTTTTTATTGAAGTACCTGTACCAAGACATGAAAATGACCGGTCATATGTATTTGTATTTTGGGGTATCGAATTTGCTTCAGTTTCCATGATTTGTTTTCCATTGGATTTTGAAACTGTACAGATAGTCCGGTATTTTTTGGTTTAAATTTTACACTAAGTGAAATTTTAGAGGAAACACAAGACCATAGTTTATTCCTGTATGACGGATATTTTCCTAGTTATACTAACATCAATATATTGAACATTCTACTTACATAGATACAACCCTACGATGTACTTTTACATAAATTTTGCCTTTCTACTATCACCGACAAGACTTCACTATGAATGACACGAATGGTGTCTTACCAGAAACAGAAACTATTTACTCTTCGCGAACACATCGGTTCAGCCTCGGTTTTCTTATTTTTTTTATTTTCTGTGATGTGTTTTTGTTTTGTTTGTCTTCGTTCTGTGTTTTGTGTCCAATGGCGTTGGCTTGTCCATTCGGTTCTATCTGACATTTATTTATTAAGCTATGATATAGATGTTTCATATACAAACATGTATGCTGATCTTGTATATTATTTTTTAATGGAGAATACACTACAAATGTAGATTCTCAAAAAGATTTTACGAGACCCGTAAGGGTTGGAATATGCATTTTCTTACTAAACAAACGTTAGAGAATACTGAAGTTGCAATCATAAGACAAAGACAAACAAAACAAAGACACGCTACAATATGTGTTAGACCCCACTATAAGCCACCAAGCACACAAAACGTAAATATGACACGAACTCTCCTACAAACAACTGGAAGTAAAGACGTACCAAACATCATTTTTATGTGGAAACCGTAACGGACAACATTTCCATCAACACAAGCGTTTTTCTTTAATATTTTTTACATTTCTAATGTTTAGAATGTCAAACTTAGATTGCCATTAGCACAAAATAAAACGATAAACTTGTATTTGAAAGCATCCTCTAAGTTCTTGTTAATATTCAAATATTTAAATTGTACCCAATGTTCACCTTTGTTGTGTCTGATTTGTAATTTAAGGTAGTCGCGATCGGCTGGGTAGTTGTAATTTAAGGTAGTCGCGATCGGCTGGGTAGTTGTAATTTTTATTTCGAGAATATATTTTTAAAAGTTCACATACACTTTTCCTAGTATGAATTATGCCAGAATTGAAATACCATTGTTACAATTTGCTTTGAATCTTGAAGTAGACTTTGAATGTCCAGCTGGTGTTCGATTTCCACAAACACCAAAATATTATTAGCGTGCTTTAAGGCAAAAATAGTGAAAGGTCATAGTTAAAATTCGCAAGAACAAAACAAGAAAAACAAACATGTGGATTCTTAAAAATAATCAACTGTCCGATGAACGGTGTGACGTAAGGGAAATGTATAGATTTAAAAAAAAAAGTTTAATCTTGAAACTTGTTGTGAAATGTTATAATACTTAATTACCTATGAAAAAAGTAATAAAACACAAAGAATCGCAGACAGCTATATATATATATATTAATTGGGTGAATCAAATATTATAAATTTCCCGCCGGCAAGGCAGTTGCCAAGCCGACAATGGTAGTGACGTCACTCCTTCTTTTCCGGTTATCAACACAAAACACATTATTGACCAGTCCAGAAAATAAATTCCGCGTTTTTATGGCAATGAAATTAGTTAGTAGGGTTTCGTCTTGTTTTATCATTAGTTTTCTATGCAATGTTTTGTAGATCGTTGTTTGTCCTTTTTCTTTTGGCCATTGTGTTTTCTGTTTTCTGTTCTTCTTCGATTTACGGATTCTGATTACCTCCCTTTGGTATCTTCAAACTCTTCTTTAACTATTAATAAAGAAATGTTAATTTTTTGTTTTAATGTCGCTAACGACACATAACCCAAAATATATCTTTCCCATATTTTAGAAGTTTACTATTGAAAATAAAAATATCTATTTTCAGGGCTAGAAATTAACTTTTTTCCCCACAAGCAAAACTTTGCTAGTTGAATAAAAGTCTACTAGCAAATAGACTGACCTTACTAGCAACCAAATTTAATTAAAAATGTATGCTTTACAATGTATTATTAAAATTATGTTACAATAAACAGTAAAGTCTTAGTAGATAATCAGATATATCTCTCCATTTGGACACATTATCTAATTCTGATCTGCTTTACAATGTATTATTAAAATTATGTTACAATAAACAGTAAAGTCTTAGTAGATAATCAGATATATCTCTCCATTTGGACACATTATCTAATTCTGATCCACCAGTCGTTGATCTTACATGTACACATTAGTGCTTAGTGGAGACAACAATACCAGTTTTATAGTCTTTGGTTTGATCTGACCATAGCTTGAATCCATCATCTACCACATTCGAGATTAGCACGATGACAATTACAACACTGATGGCGTGATGCGGTTGCGAATTATTGAAACATTACAGTGGTAAATTTATTTGGTATATGCATCACTTTACATGTACTGAACTTTTTTCTACCTTTTCACTCGAATATTTATATAATTATTATCAAATAATAACAAATGACTGAATTGTTTGTTTTATCTTTCATGGTGTAATTTGACAGAATAATTAATATAAAGGAAATATGCCTATATCTAACTATTGCTTTTTTGTGGGTTTTCGTGAGAAAAATGTATAGAAGAGCCGACTTAAAGTTACACAAGCTTGAAACAGGGTGAAAATAACTATTGCAATAAAGTTGTGAGAATGGTCATGATTTCTGTTAAAATACATCTCAATTGATTTATTGATTTCACATGTAATCTGAGCATGTTATAGGTTATTTCAGGACTCATTTTTTTTCAATGTAGACGGATGATTTATAGTTGTTCTGTAAGAATATGAAAGCTTTGGTGGTATAAATGAAAAGGTAATTTCAAACCCTGTCTACCCTGGTTCTAGGTCCATTCACCCTGATAATTATATATATGTAGGATATTAAAATAAAAGAAGTATAAATGATATTTAATTGTCTATAGATAATAAATTGAGAAATTTTAAATGAGGCATGCTAAAAAGTGTACATTTCGATAATTTAAACATTGCAGTCCCTTGGAATAGGTAAAGCAGGTAAAGATGGGTGAATAGAGTCTGTAGAAATGGCCATTATAAATTTGCTTTTATTTCAAATAAATTGAAACTGTATGGTGTCTATTGATTACTGTATTTTGACCATGGAAATTATGGAGATCTATCATAAATGTTCATCGGACAATATTCCTAAATATGGGAATGACAAAGGCTTTTGGATTTCTTCCAACTATATACCAAGAATATAAACAAAAAACAAGTAGATAGTAAGTATTTTTTTATTGAGATCAGTCAGATCAACAATCAATGTACATACTATCTCTCTTCTTTCACCAAACTCTCATACAAATCAATATACTTCTTTACAATTTAAATTAAAATATGCTTTATGTTCATCAAACTACTTTTAAATTATCAGGGCGAACGGACCCGATACCGTCTACCCTAGGCCTTGGTCGGATAAACGAAAATCTTCATCTTGCAAGCAGACGGCTCGCATTCATATGATAGTGTAGCATCTGTCAAACAATGTTTTTTACGCTTATTTCCTCTTAATCGTAGAAACACTATTATAATCTACATGAAACTCGACTAAAGAATTTTTATTTTTGCACCTTTTCGCTTTGACATTGCGACTGGTAATTCTAACTATAAAAACTGCAACCAGATGTAATTTTATAAATCGGGAACCAGTATGGTAGTTCGTATATCTCGGACAAAGACGTAAATATACCATCCTTCTCTCTGTGTTTTACATAGTGTCAATGTGTATACTCGGGTTTACCAAGCGTAAATACGCGATCTGACAAGAAAACAAATTTACACGATTTGTCATACTTCAGATACGATTCTGAACACATATTTTTTTTTACAACTAGCAATATCCTGCTAGTTCAAATTTTAATCACTAGCAAAATCAAGGCAAATCGAATTTCGACTAGCAATTTGCCTGCTTGCTAGCGTTAATTTCGAGTCCTGATTTTACGTGCTCTTCTAACGCCATTCATGCTTCCTTTTTGACATTTATTTAACTGATTGCTATTCGGGAATATTAAAATACAACACTGTCGTCTCATCAATTTTAATTTCTTGCCTTGTATTTTTTTTTTTTTTTTAGCATTCTGTAGAATTAAGATTTATCTATACTGTCGACAAGACATGCAATCATGACATCAAGCTGAAAAAGAATTGAGGATTACGACAGAAATGTGCTTGCATACAAACTAGGCTTTCGGAACTTTTTATTTTTTTGCAGCCTGTATGTTATAATATGCCAAGGAAAGTAAAAACATATGTTAATCATTAAACTAATAATGGATAATTAAGGAAATATGACGTCATTTTGCTACCGTAAAACAGACAGAGAAACATCACAGGAAAATATCGATCACTAAAGAGAAAGATTAACAATGTCCATCTTTTACACGACACCAAAATCCCAGGAGTTGTTATACATCAGGCAAAAACAAAGCAAAATAATAAAAGGTTAAACAATCGATCCCTTTCCAATCAATTTCATGTCAATCAAATGCTTAGTTTTACTGCATGCAGCACTGTGAAGTCTTATTCATATAGATAAATAAAAATGTTTTGTAAAAAAAAAAGTTATTTTGTAAGCAAAACAAGACCACGATGTCTACATGTACGGTAGATGTTTTCTAAAAGTACTGTGAAATACCTTTTATTTCTGGGGAAATTGTATTCGTTGTTTTCCGTGACAAACGAATCCAACAATGTATAATGGTTTCCTTACATTTTCGGTAATTTCATTATAAATAACACATGTCCACAAATATATCTTGAAATATACCTTTTTAAAAATCGGAATTCAAGAATGTAAGAAGTATCAATACTTTTTCTTACTATTAGAAATTAAAAATTTGGTTGGTTAAATGGCTTTAAATGACGTTTTGAATAATGATATTTAGACTATTTTAATTAATCAGCAATGTGATTGAGTATATATGTATGTAAGCACTATTCAGAACTATAGCATATCAGGAATATTATTTTCCCCGTAGAATCAATGAAATTTATATGGTATCATTGTGCCTTTAGTATTGAAGTTTCTACAAGCGAAAACTAATGATGAATGAGATTCAAACTACACGGCTAAATAATATGCTTCATCTTGTCAAGACCAGTGAGAACCAAACATTATTGTTAAAATAACAAAAATATTACCAAAACAAACGAGGTCCCTAAGATTAACATCGATTGAAATGAAGTTTTTGTTTTGTTTTGTCTACAAGTTTGTTTGTTGTTTGTATGTCTCTCCCATGCTCTTTTATCTTTTGGTAAAGAGAGGAAAAGTTTAGATGAAATATTCTTAGTCAAAAGGATTAATAGCTTCTTCAAGAATAGTTCAATAAAATTGTCGTAGTGGTATGAGGACCTCCGTATGGTAATAAACAAACATGCAAGGTTTTGCAGAATTCCACCTAAAAATGTAGGAGTTGAACGTAAATACGTTGGAGACTAATTGATTTTTGGTTTTGCTCTGTTTATTATTATTATTTCTTTTTTATCACACATCTAGTTGTCCGCAGCGGTTCCCAGAAACCATCGGTCCAATGGTTTGGCATGATGATAGATCTATGTATCTAGTTGTGCATAAAGGTTTTTAATTTTGCACTGTGACTCCTTTGGGTATATTTTGAGGGGGCTACATATGGAGGGGATTACTATAGAATTCTATGGGGAATGTTTTTTTCTTGGTCCGATTGTCATGAAACCTTACAGAAATGATCCTTGGGATATGTAAATGTGCATTAGGGGTTTGAAATTTTCAAAATGGCCGCCGTTGCGATGGTAACTATGAAAGTAAAACATATGTTTGTATCCGATTGTAATGAAACTTCACAGGAATGATCGTTGGGATGTGCAGATGTGCAAAAAGTGTTTATTGAATTATGAATATCAAAACATTGAATATCAAGTCGTCAATTGATTCTCACTAGCTCAGTATGTGTGTGAGACTTTGTAGTCGGAAGACTACTTGAACTTTAATTCACCTTATTTTTTCATTTTCATTGAAATCGACTTTTTAGCTTAAACATGCTTTTTCACCTTGATCTCATTCTGCGACACAGTCTTTTGTGATATTCCTTTAATTCTCGATGTGTCCTAGTGAATTTTATTTGACGTCTTTTGTGGTATGCCTGAAATTATTTCCTGATTTGTCCTAGTGAATTTTATTTGACTTCCAATAAAATTTAAAAAGTAACGGTATGCGTCTATGATTATCTAAATTTTATTTAGCTAAACTAAAAGAAATGTAATAAACCAAATATGTCATTTCACGACAATGGCAGAGTAGTTGAGTGATCAAAAAGAAGCATTCCCATAATAGTAATATGATTTCACTTTAATCGTCTATGTTCGTATCAAATTATCAATCTTTAATATCTTCAATGCTGTACTGGATTGTCAAATATGTGTATTATTTAGTTTCAATTTCAGTTGATTTAAAATCAATCTAAACAGATGTCTTTAGCAGATGGATACTTCAATCAGACTGTATGATGCAATTCAATTGATGTTTGCTTTATCTGAATTAAACGATCTTACCAGTTTCAAATATAACGGTAAAAACAGAGTGGAAACATTATAGTTAACAGACAAATCAACACCATACAGTGCAACTTTAAGTATAACGGTAAAAACACAGTGGAAACATTACAATTAACAGCAAAAACAACACCACAGTGTAGCATAACATATAACGGTAAAAGCTCAGTGGAAACATTACAATTAACAGTAAAACCAACACCACACAGTGTAGCATAACATATAACGGTAAAAACACAGTGGAAACATTACAATTACCAGCAAAAACAACACCACACAGTGTAACGTAACATATAACGGTAAAAGCAGAGTGGAAACATTACAATTAACAGTAAAAACAACACCATACAGTGTAGCATAACATATAACGGTAAAAACAGAGTGGACATATTACAAGGGCCCGGGTGGCTCAATGAGTTAGGTAGTTGGATTACCTAACAACTCATACAAGCCTATCACTAATACGGCGTGGGTTCGCACCCGGCTTTGCAAATTACAAAAAGGGTGCACTCGACTCGCAGACGCAAGTGATAAAGTTTACAAGTTGCTTGCTCATGGTCGGTGACTCTCTCCGGTTTCTTCCACCACTAACACTGGTCGCCATGATATAGCTAAAATATTGCTGAAGGTGGCGTTAAGCACAATAAATCAAATCAAATCAAATCGACACATTACAATTAACGGACAAAACAACACCATACAGTGTAACATAAAATATAACGGTAAAAACAGAGTGGACATATTACAAGGGCCCGGGTGGCTCAATGAGTTGGGTAGTTGGATTACCTAACAACTCATACAAGCCTATCACTAATACGGCGTGTGTTCGCACCCGGCTTTGCAAATTACAAAAAGGGTGCACTCGACTCGCAGACGCAAGTATTAAAGTTTACAAGTTGCTTGCTCATGGTCGGTGGCTCTCTCCGGTTTCTTCCACCACTAAAACTGGTCGCCATGATATAGTTAAAATATTGCTGAAGGTGGCGTTAAGCACAATAAATCAAATTAAATCAAATCAAATCGACACATTACAATTAACAGACAAAACAACACCATACAGTGTAACATAAAATATAACGGTAAAACCTGAAATAAACAAATACATGTATAATATCGGGTAAATATATGTAATAAGTCAAGGTTCACGAATAACCGCTATAAAAGATTACATTTTTTCGTCCGTACCCAGCCATCCATGCCTTTTCAGAGCCTGTCAAAAGTCGTTGACCAGGTTTACCGTTCACTTCCCTCATTTCTATATAGTTTTTTTATGTATTTGTTTTGCTTCTCCTCATCCTTAACATAACTAAAACACTGCTCGCTGGACATTAAGCAATAATCACAATCAATGAATCAATTTTTTCACACATCAATCCAAACCTCCAGCCATAAACTCATTCCAGATCCACTTTTATTTAACCTATATTGTTTTATATTTTGTAGCCCTGTTCTCGTCATCAATATATCTTAAATACTGCTTACTTGGCGTTGAGCTATTATAAATGCAGACCCGAACACATGAGAACGATCAAAAGTCGGCTCGATGATGACCATTGTTGTTAGGAATTACTTTAGCTTAGGTATTTGGAATAGTAGGGATCTTTATTTAAAGTTTTTTTTATCCTAAATCTTAATTGAAGACGAAGAAGCTTAGACAAAAAACATAAATTCTACATTATTTAAATTGAGGTCTAATTTGCTATACCTATTCTGTCTATATATATTCTCTAATATTATAGCTATTCTAGTTATAGTTTTAGTACTATACGTAATTGTTTAGAGACACTTAATGCCCAGGGATAAAACAAAAACTATATTAAGTCCCAAATAAAAATGATGTGGCCTGTTTTGTTTTTATGAGGGCGTATTACTATTTTTATGTTGTAGGTATATAAACCGCATAATATGACGTAAACATCAAGGTCCATTACTGACTGGTTTGTGGAATAAACAATTGCTTCCGGTTCAATCACGGTCGGACAATTGCACATTTCCTTTGCTCTAAAATAGAAATTCAGTCCACAAATTATGTCAACATTAATTGAAAGCAAATACTCTGGCATGTATGACAGAACGAACGGGTTCAACTGTGTTAGATTTTTGTTTTTGAAAATAAAATAAGTTAATACATACAAAACACAGGACGAATACAAGCAAAACAACACAACTAAAGAGATGAGCAACAATGACTCCACCTAATCAATGTGTTTTATGTTATTTGTGTTTGTTTGCGAATAGTGGTGCCCAACATATATTGTGTTGTGTTTTTTGTTTTGTTTGTCTTCGTCTTGTGTCTTGTGTAGCCGATGTTGCCAGTTTCTCTGGATTGTCCATTCTTCATTGCCCCTTTGGTTTCTCTAACCTTTATCAAAAAAAGTCTCAAAACATTTTTTCTATAAATATTTATCACTTTTACTATTTGCTTAAAAGTTCCTCTTTGTGGTTCTTTAAAGTCATTCACTGGCTACGAAATAATAAAATCTATATTTGACATAATTTGCCACAAAATTCCAGCTTTTCCATTTTGTAGACACTAGAACTGAAATGAGATATGCCCTTACTTCTATTATACATATTAAGAAGAAAACCCTGGTGATTTGTTCCGGAAAACAATCATATTAATATTAAGCATAACTTTAGGAGACAGATTTATAAAAGCAATAATTGCTTGTTTCTGAATCCTGTCTGTATTTACTATGTTTGATGTACTGTATTTTCTGATTATTTTCTAAATAAATATTGTTTAAATTAATATTAAACATTGCTAAGTAGAATCTACAATAAAAACTCATTATTTTTTTTTATCCCAATTCAGAGATGAATTATTATTAAAAATAATACTTGAGAATTGATTTTCCTTTTGATGAATATAAATTATGAGCAAATCTACAACTGGCGATCGTTGCTGAACATTTAGCTGGCGTTCAGAGAAAAGTCATGTGTATATTTCTATAAGAATTTCTTTCATTTTCAGTTTGCAATAATAATCTGAAACATCGTATGTCTCATTTGGATAGCAATCACTGTTTTGCCTGTATATAGCCAGCTCTCTGCAAACATCGAAGCATTCGTACACAGATATAAGACGTATTGCAAAATTTTAAGTTTTCTGTGCCTGGTTTTTTGGGGGGGTTTTTTGGGGTCCATTTTCGTTTTGCCATTACATTTCCTGTCCTTCGATTGATTGATGTTGGTGTCGTCAACCTTTTCTTGCAATAAACATCTTTTTAGTGGGATTCATGTTCCTCAATCTTTAGTTTACTGTATAGTATTTTGTAGATAACTGTTTGTTCTTTTTGGCCATTTTATTGTCTATCCTTCTCCAATTTACACCTTCTGATTGCTACTTTGGTATTTCAAACTTTTCTCATAATTATGCTCCATGGCAGTAATCAACAAGACATTTATTTTGAGGTTAAGCTTAATCTAGATATCGATATCATCTTGAAGGGACTTCTTGTCTGGTGATGACATGTACAGTTCATCAATATAATGCTAATAGTATATCAACCATGTATATACATGTATTTTCATGTAAATATTATAAAATAATTTCCTGTCATGGATTGATTTGTAAAATGTGACCCTTTTCTATTGTTTATTGACATTTGAAATATATAAATGGAGACTTTACTAAGTGTGTTCATGCTTCAGTGAAACGTATCGTAAACTTGGGACGAGCACTTTACTGACTTAATTATCTTACTGGACTGGGTTCCAAAAACCTCAATTAAAATTTAAGTGTAAATTCATTTCAAGTTAATTTAAGTGTGAATTAAGGTTTAATTGACATTTAAATTTATTAGAGGTTTATGCAATCCTGTCCTGGATATCAAACCACACTAAATTTATTTTTAAGGCTCACTGGAAGCATAAAGTCATGTGTTACGTTAACAACATGTCTATCAGTTTTCGACCCATCTGCAAACTCTTGCAATATGCCGAAGACAGCACCATAAATTTTCTCACAAAGATCCAGAAGTTATCTTTCAATGAATTAGAGTCTTGTAGCAACTGGCTTGTAGACAATAATCTATCTTTAAACCTGGGCAAAACAGAATGCATTATCTTTGGTACGTTACGTAAACTGAAGATTATAACAAATTTTCAAATACAATGTAATTATCATATTATTAAATCGCAGACAAAGCTAAAATATTTAGGCTTAGACATAGATTAAAACTTATCAGGAATATTTAGGCTTAGACATAGATTAAAACTTATCAGGAATATTTAGGCTTAGACATAGATTAAAACTTATCAGGAATATTTAGGCTTAGACATAGATTAAAACTTATCAGGAATAGTTAGGCTTAGACATAGATTAAAACTTATCAGGAGAAATACAGTTAACTCAGTTATCAAAAAGGTAAATTCTAGACTAAAATTTATGTACCGTAAAGCAAGTTGTTTTGTTAACTGAAACTCGCAAAACTTTACTACTCTAATCCAATGTCATTTTGACTGTTCCTGCTCCTCGTGGTATTTCGGAGTTTCACAAACTTTAGCTTTCCCAGAACAAATCTATAAAATCTATAAAAAAAAAAATTAAAAACCGTAGGTCCAAGATCTAGTGTTTGCCAACTAGAAGTATTGGATTTCTAAACATTGAAATTAGAATAAAGCAATTAAGATTAGAACACATACATAATATCTACAACAAGAAGTGTCCAGCATATTTAAAAGACAATTTTAGGAATGTCGACGAACACCAGGGATATAACACTAGATCAAGTCAATTCAATTTCGTAGTTCCAAAAATTAAAGGAGTGGATTCTGGGATTTCTAGAATATATTAACACGATTTTCATATCCATATTCGTGTTATTTAGCAGTAACACAACGGGTACCACTAGTGGAGACAAAACTACTTCCTGAGCACATGAAGTCACTCCTGGTTGTTAGTGGGGCTCGTGTTTCTCGGTCGTTAGTTTTCTGTGTAATATTTTAAAGATCATTGTTTGCCCTTGGTCTTTTGGCCATTACATTGTCTCTCCTTCGATTTACCTCTTCTGATTACCCCTTTGGTGTCTTCAAACTTTTCTTACACAAAATTTAAAAAGTAAGCTCCTTATTACTAATTCATTCATGCGAGGCAATAACAAAATTACTAATCACGCTCCATCGCTAATTGAAACTGGCTTCTTCACGCATGTCACATTAAAGACTGCTATCTCTGAAATTCAGTCCTAATTTCATTAAATCCTTAACAACATATTTATTCGCCAAATGTTATGTAAATCTGTGACATATTTTTTTGAACTGGTTTAGGGAATCTTTGAAGAAATAGATGCGGAAATAAATTTACCCGGATCTTGACAAGTGATCTTGTTATATATAATTACCAACTATTGATTAAACGTGCGTGGGCAACTTAAGACGAGAACGGCTGATTTAGGATTTCAATCGGAACAAGCCGTATAAATTTATGTTTGTCATGACAAAAGGCATCGTGTATATAGCATAAACTTTCGACCTTTGATTACGATTCAATAAATCTAAATAATACAGAGCATAAAAAATTAATACCATGTTCCATGACATTGTCAGCTACATATTGACGATGTAAAGCTGCAATCATTCATCATTTTAGCAACTTCTTGAATGAAGAAACATATAAGAAGAGTTTGAAGATAACAAAGGGGCAATCATAATCCATAAATCGAAGAAGAAGGACAGGCAATACAATGGTCAAAAGAAAACGTTCAAAAGGACAAACAACGATCTACAAAATATACACATAAAACTAAAGATCACACAAGCTAGTTGATGATGGACATTGGACTTTTGCAAATTGTAGATACATATTTTTTTTTCAAAGTCAAACATCAAGACAGAATAATGTGCTTAAAAGGGGTAGAGAGGAACAAGGATGGTAGGGTTATTTATTTTGAGCCAAAATAAAATTAAAGACATGATGCATACACAATCTAGTTTTTTTTTTTTTTTTTTTCTTTCCAAATTAACAATCGTACCTCAATTTCTGACAGTCGCCACTAACATGGAATAAAAAATGAAAACAAATGTTAAAAAAAAAGTCTGTGGTAAATACTACTATTAAACTATCAAGCTGAAGATGTTTGCTGGAAATTATTCAAACATGGTGAGCAAATCGATCTAAGGAAAATTAGGTTGATCAAACATGTATTAATATTTAAATACCTGCACATAACGTTGATGTCAGATTATTTATTTTAAAGTCACATAAAATCAGATTATGTATATCATTCATGTTTGAACAGATTATTCTTTTATTTCAAAGGCAAGTAAATCAAAACTATTTATTTTCGTCATATAAGGACAGATTAATTGTTTTCGTCATATAAGGACATATTATTTATTTTCTTATTTTCGTCATATAAGGACAGATTATTAATTTTCGCCATATAATGACAGATTATTTATTTTCGCCATATACGGACAAATTATCTGTTTTCGTCATATAAGGACAGATTATTCATTATAATGTCAAATATTATCTATTTTCGTCACTTAAAACAATATAATTTAAAATCAAATAAACCAAATTATTTATATTCGTCTTATAAAGACATATCATTTATTTTGAGCTCAAATAAAGTGCATCTACTTCTAAGTTAACTTGGGCTATATCATTTATTTTTAACTTTTGGTCAGAATATTGATTTCCATATGGATTATTTATTCTAAAGTCAAATAAGGTCAGATTATTTATTTTTAGCTCAAATAAGGTTATTAGATCTCTTTTCAAGACAACTAAGCCCATATCAATTTCTGAACTTCTTTGGTCAGATTATTGATTTCCATACAAATTGATACCAAAACATATCATGACAGGAAATGGAAAGAATAAGTTATGTCCACTCGTCCTCATAATTACCTGGTTTGATGGAACCGCTTATCAAAAATAATTGCGTGCTATTTTAAACTTTTTTTCCATAATGACAATGGCTAGACGTGAGATATGTATATTAACATATCTAGCCTCGGTTGCCTAATACGATGTTTGCTTACCCTGAGAACAGGAAGTACACTTTGCGCACGATACGTAAGCAACTCGGATGTCACTTATTAGACAGTTGTCCAATATTTCTTTATGAAATATTGAATACGAACATATAATACCGCGTATGTACAGTGTAAACCGGCTAAAACCTTTTCAATGGTTTTGTATTTTATTGTGTTGAAATTTAACAGATGTTAGGTTAGGCTTATTTACGCCTGTACACTTTGATCGAAAATTTAAATTGGAAGTAAAATTTCACTAATACAATTTATCAACTATAATCCTCATTATTTCCAGAGTGGATTCATTAATGACTTTCTTTGTAAAACTGGAAATTGATTGATTTGTGATTTTTTTATTTCTATCTCAAATGAAATATTATCTGTTGTTGTCTGATATGGGCCACTTGTCAGATTCCTTTGTCCTCAAATAATTAATATACTGTAAGCTATGACGTTGTTTACAACAAATCACTATACAGATCCGTTTTGTTGCATAAATGTTTGCATTCAGAGGTGATTGTTCGTTTTGTTGATATTGGTGGAATTGTTGACCATTACTGTTTAAGATTTCTTTTCATAATCCTCCAACAAATGTCAATACAAATGTAGATAACTTAGTGCACGCGGCACGCTTCTGTAACAACCTTCACCAAGTTCGTTCATTGTCAAAAGATTGGGAAGCAAAATATGGTAAAAAAAAAAAAAAACTTTGGGAGCAAGTAAACAAAGGAACATAAACAGGAAAGCCAATATCGGCTATGGTTATCGTTGTTTGTTCATTTGTCTTTTTTCGCTTGGCCATTGTGTTATCTGTCCTTCGATTTACAGATTCTGATTACCTCGTTGGTATCTTCAAACTCGTCTTAGCTATGCTTTAGGAAGATTGACCTTATTTTTGTTTTGTATGTAGAATAGTTTCAAGTTTAGTAGTGAAATTACTTACATTTAATTAAGTCTACTGTAGTTATTTTTACTCGTGTACTGTCGTCGTCTAATTTATGTTTTAAAAATAACGAGAAGCCATGAGTCAAGAATCTTTGTAACAGAGTATCTTTTTCTTTCTGGTTTTTGCTTTGCCAAATTATTTTAGTGCATTGTAAATGGCTTACTGACGAGTTAAGCTCATAGTCCAAAGAATTTTCATAATCGAACTTTCCATTAATTGTTTGCGTGCAATTAATGCAAATATAATCACAATTTGAACTGGCGTTCAAAGTTGTGAATTGATCTTGTGTCAATTTCTGACATTTGAAGTGAAACCAAGACTCACAATTTTCACATGCTACACAAAAACGTGTGCAATTTTTACCACAATCTCCACATGGATAAACCATTATAATTTATATATCACCCTGTGATATTTACTTTAATCGCCCCGAACTAGATCTTAACCCTGTTCCTAAGGGTTAACGTTTGATACCTCGCAATATCAAACTCATTTTTGTCGTCCTGTTTTCACCCTGTTCCACAGTATGGTAGTCTGATACTAAGTATCAAATTTAACATAAAGCGTTTTTGTCCCGTAAACTCTGTTCCCAAGGGTCTCAAATTGACACCTCGCGGTATCAATTTAATAGTACCATTCACCAGCAGTCCGATACTAGGCAGTATCTGACAACTAATTTCCCTCTGCCAACGGAAATTCTATTTGAAACTTTGCAGTTTCGTAAATCGTACAAGCGTTTTATTAGAATGCAAGCGGTCAAGGATTCAAGCGATCTGTACAGTATAACGTACTTAGCGAGAATCAGTTTGCTGTTGTCTTCATTGAACTTTTATAGTAATAATAACAATGGGTATACAAGCGAAGAATAAACAGGAAAACAACATAACACTTTGAAGTACTAATTTTTAGTTGACTTCACAGGAAACTGAGGCTTGGATATGAATAGATTGTGCTAGATCAGACACTAGTGTGTTGTTTTTAAAACAGAGTGGCTTTGATTGCGGTTAACTACTAAGAGGAGTTAATTATTATATAAACAAGTGTGGTGGTAAACTTCCCCAATTAAACAATCATTTGTGCTGATCACCTTCAGTTGAAGATGGCTTCACCTGTAATGATTTTATTAATCAGTATAAACAAAGAAACAAACAAAAAACGAAATTGTACGGAAAATTAATGTTTTGTTGAAAATTATGTTTTGAAAATTTTTAAGACTATAAAATATATGGGTCAAAGAAAATATACATCAATAAACGTTAATTTCTTTTTCACAATTATAATTCTTATTGTTTTTGCCTAAACATTAATTATTTAACGAACACTTTACAGACAAAGTTAGTTTTATTTAAAACTATATGAATTTTAAAACGTGAAATGAATCATTTTCTATAATTACTATAACATTTTACTACTCTCTCATGCTTTATTTGGAACGTGCCAAAGCGTGTGCCTCCGATAAGTGGTTGTTTAAGTTGTTGATTGCCAATCACAGCTGTAAACTGTTGAATGCTGGTGGCACAAGCTAGCTGTCATAAACGAATCAACAAACAATCATCTAATAACAACTGCTATATATTACAAAAGATATAATAATTTAAAATAGGCATTGTATTCCCAACTTCAACACATTATACAAAATTCGCCATTCTTATCCATTTTTTTTTAACAAGATGTTATTAAATTATCATTGAACGTATTTTTTAACCATAGTTCATAAATGATTTATTCTAAAAAAAAATGTAAATTTTCTACAAATTTGATAAGGAAATAAATCTATTTCAATTTGTTTTCGTGAACTTTTTTAATATCCTGTCACTATTTTATTGTTCTTGACGCTTTTTTTACTGTTCTTGTCGCTTTTTAGTACTTATTGTCGCTTCTTGACGCTTCTTGTCGCTAATTAGTGAGATCGGAAAAACAATTAAAGATACCAAAGGAGTAATCAGAAACCGTCAATCGACAGACAGGCAAACCTTGTTCATTTGGATTGTGAACCGGTGGTGATCCCTATATTATTTTACCACTATTTCGACGATCATTTTCGTTTCAAATTCAAGTAGTGGTACCAACAAAGAGAAGATAACTAGAATGAATTCACCGCATGTACAACAAATAAATATCAATAAATTGTAGTAGCGCATGAAATATTGGGGGTTATTGCTAGGTTTATGGTGTTTAACGCCACTTTCAACAATATTACAGCTATATCGTGGATGTCAGTTTTATTGATGGAGGAAACCGGAGGATCCGGAGAAAACCACCGACCTGTCGCAAGTCACTGACAATATTATCACATAATGTTGTATCGAGTACGCATGAAATATTGACAATTTTCATTTCTCAAAAATAAAGTTTAATGATAGCTGTTAGATTGTTGTGCCACATACTGAAAGACTGTATAGTAATAGCTGACAATGACTGTTAGATTGTTGTGCCACATACTGGAAGACTGTATAGTAATAGCTGACAATGACTGTCAGATTGTTGTGCCACATACTGTAAGACTGAATAGTAATAGCTGACAATGACTGTCAGATTGTTGTGCCACATACTGGAAGACTGTATAGTAATAGCTGACAATGACTGTCAGATTGTTGTGCCACATACTGGAAGACTGTATAGTAATAGCTGACAATGACTGTAAGATTGTTGTGCCACATACTGGAAGACTGTATAGTAATAGCTGACAATGACTGTCAGATTGTTGTGCCACATACTGGAAGACTGTATAGTAATAGCTGACAATGACTGTCAGATTGTTGTGCCACATACTGGAAGAGTGTATAGTAAAAGCTGTCAATGACTGTCAGATTGTTGTGCCACATACTGGAAGACTGTATAGTAATAGCTGACAATGACTGTCAGATTGTTGTGCCACATACTGGAAGAGTGTATAGTAATAGCTGTCAATGACTGTCAGATTGTTGTGCCACATACTGGAAGAGTGTATAGTAATAGCTGTCAATGACTGTCAGATTGTTGTGCCACATACTGGAAGACTGTATAGTAATAACTGTCAATGACTGTCAGGTTGTGTCAAAAACTAGAAGATTGTATAATGATAGCTGTCTATGATTGTCAGATTAGTGCAAGGGATACAAGAAGAATGTTTAAAAATAGCTGTTTGTAATGTAAGATTGTTGCAACAAGTACGAGAAGAATGTTAAATGATAGTTCTCTATGAATGTTATGCTGTTGTGACAAGAACTGGAATAATGCTTAATGATAGCGTCCATGGCTGCCAGGTTGTTGTAACAATACGAGCAGGATTAAAAAACAACTGTCTATGCCTGTCAGATGGTTGCAACAGGTATAAGAAAACTGTCTAATGATCAGCTAGATCATGGTACCAAATACAAGAAATATTAATATTAAATGTCTATAACTGTCAGATTATTGTAACTAATACTAGAAGAATGTTTAATGATAGATGTCTAGTGAATTTTTTTTTTAATGATAGCTGTTTACGACTGTCTGATTGTTGAAACAAATACAATTCGGTTTTATAATAGCTATATATGACTGTCAGTTGTTGTACGAAATACGAGAAAAGTATTTAAGGATATTTGTTAATGACTCTCAGCTTGTTGCAACAAATACGAAAATCTTCTGATGACTGTCAAATTATTGTAACAAAACCAGGGAGTTTGCTTAATCTTAACAATATATAACTGTCAGATTACTGTAACCGAATAGGAAGAATGTTTAATTATATCCGGCAATGACTATCATACTATTGCAAACAAAACAGAAAGAATGTTGAATAATAACTGTCTGTTACTGGTAGATTGTTGTAGCAAAAACGGAAAGAATGTTTAATAATAGCTGTCTGTTAATGGCAAATTATTGTAACAAAAACGAGAAGAATGTTTAATAATAGCTGTATGTTACTGACAGATTGTTGTCACAAAAACGAGAAGAATGTTTAATAATAGCTGTCTGTTACTGTCAGATTGTTGTACCAAAAGCAGGAAGGATGTTTTATGATAGCTGCCAAGACTGTTGCATGAACACAGGAAAAATGCTTCCGTTTATTACTGTCAGACTGTTCCAACAGAACATTTGAATATTTAATGAAAATTGTCTTAGACTGACGATTGCTATAGCAGAACAGGACGAATATGTAATGCCAGCTTTCATAAGCTTCATGTTGTTTTGACCAGTGCGAGAATAATGTTTAATGGTAACTGCAGGCAGTCAGGTTGTTGTTCCGAATACGGGAATAATGTTTAATGATACCTATAGATAACTGTCAGGTTCCAGGTTGTAATTTATATTGTTTAGTCATTGGCTTTCTTCATATCAACAGTGTACCGTTATCATCTCATTAATCAGTTTAATTCCGTCACATTCTGTGTCTGTCTTTAGTCATTATCAAGATTTTCATAGGTTTTTGTGGTTCTTATTTTTATGCTTATAAGTTTGAGATTGATCAGGGGAGTTGTTGTTACTTTATATTTTCTATTTCTTTGATATTTTGATTAAGATTTTAAATTTATTTCGCCTCCCAATCCATTGATTACGAGTGTTACAATGAACCTTATTTCGGACAAGTGTCGTGTGCACTAAATTAGATATCAAAATGTTATGTTATTATAACTGTGTTGATACCTCTGCAGGAGGACTATTTATTCCCGAGGATATCATCTACCCAGCCGTCAGCATTTAGGAATTGACATGGTTTACTGAATATATTTATTTTGAATTTTACATTTCTTAATAGTGTAATTTACTAAAATTAAGGTCAATCTCACTCATGCAGAGGTAAATTTTGCTGGATTTGTGATAGACTGTTTAGGCTCATTGATTTTCTTGTTCTCAAAAAATGTTATATTATTTTTGGCAAAGTCATCGTATTCTGGGTACTAAATTTTAAAATCAAGGGTTTAAGAACTGTTTCATTTTATCTTTCAAAAAGTTTTCAACGCCTTGTGGAAAAGTATTTTGTCAATTGCATACAGATAACGGAAGATGATATTTGGCAATCAGATTTTGGTTCAAAGTTCACTATTGTCGCACTAACACGTCTTACGATGACCTTGTGTACCACAGGGACTCGGTTAATGGACATATGGTTTTTTTCTTTATTATTTTATGTCTTTTTCCTATTTACTGTCTGTTTTTATTAAATCATTATCGTTAGCACCTATATTTTCATGTTTACAGTCAATGTGCAATATACTATCCACATCCATATACTAAAATATCCTAAAGGGATCTAAGTCGCCATTTTGAAATTCCTACTCTTCCTCGAATAAAAAATTATTAAAAATACTTAGGTGTGTCTCCAAACCTTACCAGAACGCTCATTCTCTTCCTAAATGATTCATCTATCAGAAACATGTATCGATTTTCCAATGCACTGCACCCTTACACAGACATCGTTTCGTTCAGGTGGAAAAATTCTAATTTCCCGGCGAAAGCAACGTGACTGACCTGCCTGTCGTTTTTCTACATTATCCACGAAATGGGAAGTAACTCCTGTCTTTCGGAAACTTCTAGGTCGTTACGCTGAACATAACGGTAACTTCCCATACACATCGAAAGCCAATTTCCCGTACTAATTTAGCCGCTAAATACAAATCCGCCAAGTAAAAACGCAGGTGGAAAAAATCCAAAGAAGATGGAGGAACAAAATTCACTTGTTTCATGGTAAAAAATATATTGAAATACATTTAAACTAGTTCTCAAACATTGTAAAGTGCTAATATCTGGACTGCTTAAAGCTGTAGTAATACTGAGGGGATATCATGAGGTCACAGTGCCTACACTCTGCCAGCAAGTGAAATATTTACCGCAAAGCAAATTTACCTAGAATGACTAGTTTTCTCAAACAATGACACAGAAAATATAAAAAAATCAATGAATAAAATATCACATTTCCCTTTTGAGATTACCAGGTTTTAATAACATACTGAGAGGTTCAACTTGTTATACATGAATTAAATCTGGGACACAGTTACATTTATCTCAGATTAAATGCAACACTTTCAATATTAATTAGCAAATAACAGATACACAGGTGTAGCACACTTCTACAGGTAAGAAGCAGAAAGCAAAAAAGGGATGCCCCTCCTACATCTGTCCTATGAAATCATGATAATTAAAGAAATTATTCTCTATTATTATTAGAAAGGTCTATCTCACTTTGTCTGTAAATTTTAGATAAATTAATTCTGTGGTGAAAAAGATACTGGAAAAGAGTGCTTTCAAAGCAATAATGCCCAAAATCACCATAAAGTTCATCCTGTATTGGTGGAAGCTGGAAGAAGTCACCACTAAGTATTACTTGGATCCCCCCAAAATATAAAGCTGGATTCTTTATTTTTCTACAAATGTATTCTGCTTGTTCAAAAATTTTCTTTGATACCAAAGACTCTTCATCAATAATAAGTACTTCTGTCTCAATTATTCTCTGCTTTGTATTAATGAATCTGTCATCATAAATTTAATAAGTTAGCATTACTGTGGCGCCCGTCCTCTAAACCACAAAATCTGTGTAACGTTATAGCACCCACAGACGAATGATACTGTCTGCATGCAATCCCTGTGTAACAAGTAAGTTGCACGCGTTTTCTTGAAATTCTTAGTTGATCGTAACATGACTGAATTGTATATGTTTTGCCTGTACCCCCCTGACCTGTTAAAACAAGGTTATGTCCATTAGAAATTAGTTTTTTCGCCAATTCTTGGTTAGGATCCATATTGCTTTGTTGTTTATTGTGGGAAATTGGCTTTCAATGTGTATGGGAAGTTACCGTTATGTTCAGCGTAACGACCTTGAAGTTTCCGAAAGACAGGAGTTACTTCCCATTTCGTGGATAATGTAGAAAAACGACAGGCAGGTCAGTCACGTTGCTTTCACCGAGAAATTAGAATTTTTCCACCTGAACGAAACGATGTCTGTGTAAGGGTGCAGTGCACTGGAAAATCGATACATGTTTCTGATAGATGAATCATTTAGGAAGAAAATGAGCGTTCTGGTAAGGTTTGGAGACACACCTAAGTATTTTTAATAATTTTTTATTCGAGGAAGGGTAGGAATTTCAAAATGGCGACTTAGATCCCTTTAGGATATTTTGGATGTGGATAGTATATTGCACATTGACTGTAAACATGAAAATCTAGGTGCTAGCGATAATGATTTAATAAAAACAGACAGTAAATAGGAAAAACACGTAAAATAATTAAAAAAATAATAAAAAAAAATATGTCCATTAAGCGAGTCCCTGTGTTGTGTACTATCTAATATTTAAATAATGGTTGAAACCATTAGCTCTCTTTAATAGAACTAATATTGTACATATGGCAATATTTGTGTGCTGAAGATTAGACATAGTATGCATAATGTTCAAGATTTTTATTACGTTCTTTATAATAACGCTGTACGTCCGGTTACACGTGAGGGTTAGCATTTTACCCACATGTGTAAAGCACTTACATGACCGCACCATTTCACAAAGAGGGCATGTTTTGCCCAATAAAACTAGTTTCACCACTTTCATTTAAATTCCTGTATCAATCCAGGAAAATGAGCGGTCATGTATTTATGTGTTAGGGTATCGATTGTGCCTGTTTTACGAATTTTTCTATTGAATTTTGGAAATGTGCCGACAGTGTGATATATTTTTTTCATTTTGTTGGCTTACACATTCTTTGACAATTAGCTTACATGGTGTAGGTTATTCCAGAAACGCGCAATGCGCACTAAATTAGATATATACGGTTTTATCACTTTTACTGGGTCGATACCTCTGCTGGTGAAAAATTAGTCACCGACTGTGTCAGTCGCCCAGTAGTCAGTATTTCGTCAATGCCGTAGTTTATTTGATATTTATGGTTGAAATTTTCAATTCCTGGTAAATCTAACTCAAGCACGAGCAGTCTTAGTCTTATTTGACTATTCTCCTTGTGTCCATTGGCTTGCTTCCTCCCAAAGTCTTTTCATTACTTGGTTTTCCAAATCTTTTTAATATGAACTGATAAAGATTATTTCAGAAACGTGTCGTGCGCACTAAATTATGATATTTACGTTTTCATATTAGGTAATCGGAAGTTGTTTTTGGTGGCATATATATTGTATTATTTTTGACGAATATGACCAACCTATTCACGTTTTATCCCTAGTGTGAGCCCAGTTTCCAGTTGTTGCATCGAACCACAGGGGAATATCGTGAATGTACATAATTATTACTGTTTCATTTCATAACTAGCGGTTGCTTAGGGTTTTCATCCACCAATGACATTCCGAATAAGAAGGATTGGTATTTATTCCTATATCATGTTTTATATATGTCATTAATGTCATAGCGGGATCAGGGAAGTAGATTATGATGCGACAAATTTTTGCAACACCGGATGTCGCTAAAGGTCAGACTCAACTAAACCATCTAAAACAGAATATGTCGTAGTCAAATGTATTATTTAATGAAACACAGAAGCTCTAATTTCAGTTTGCATTGAAATGTTATTATTGAATGATTTTCATTACAAATAATGTGGAGTGATTCATAAATCATAAAATCATATTAGGAAAAAAAAAGTAAAGCAAAAATCAATAGCTGTTAAGATGTGCTTCTAATGAACTGACTTGTTTTTCTTCTTTTTTTTCTTTTTTTTTATTGAAAAATCAATTAGTAAATTTGACAGAATATATTTTTATTAGACTTGGCTGATCCCTTGGTTTGATATTTTCAAGCGGCAGTATGACACTTTGTGTGAAAATGACATTGTCAATGACAGTGGTTAATATAAATTCTAAATTCTCTTAATACGTTATAGCTACCACTATATATTTGATTTATTGGAATTTGACTTAAAAGGCACAATATTTTAAAGAGCAAACATTTCTGTCATCTTCTTTTGCAATTCTCATGTTTATAGTTACATCAAATTAAATCTGCAAAATAAAACACAAAACCTATTCTCATAGATGTAATATCTTGCACATGTACCATTTAATAACAGGAAGTCATATAAGATTAATTGTTGTAAATACTTTCTGTGCTTTGTTCGTTTTTGATTGTCAGAGATATGTATTGATAGCTTCGCTGGCCACCATTAGTTGATTTCTGATATCCGATTTATGAGTATGCTTTCATAAGAGAACTACAAACATTGCAAATTAGATTTTAAAAACAATGAAACTTCCGTCTGAAAACATTTCCGGTGTACATTATATCATACTTTATTGTATAGAATAAAAGAAACCACTCATCTTAATAGAAGTTAGAATACAATAAAATTGATAATTAGTATGATAAAAGGAAACGAAAACAAACAAAATACCACACTCTCGGGACAATTCCTTAATCCAATCGAAAGGGCGTAGAAACAGCCAAAATCGATATTTTACTTGTTCGAGATTATTGTTTTTTTGTGCATATAAAAGTGAGTAAAGTATTTGACATATCTAACATTACTTTTCCGAATAAGAAGGCTTCGTATTTCTTCCTGTATCATGTTTTGTATATTTCATTAATGTCGGGGAAGTAGAATAAGATCCGATACATTTTTGCACCACCGCAAGTCGCTAAAGGTAAGACTCAACTAAATCATATAAACAGGATGCGTCGTAGTCAAATGTATTATTTACTGAAACACAGAAGCTCTAATTTCAATTTTCATTGAAATGTTATTATCCAATGATTCTCATTGCATATAATGTGGAATGATTCATAAATCATATAAGGAAAAGGGTAAAGCAAAAATCAATAGCTGTCATGATAGAGATGCCTTTCTAATTAACTTACTTTTTTTTGGAAAAATCAAATAGTAAATTTGATAGAATATTTTATATCAGACTTGGTTGTTGGTTGGGCCGTTGATTTGATATTGTCAATCGAAGGTATGACACTTTATAACATTGTCAATAACAGTGAATTTAAGGTAAATTCCAAATTCTCTAATACGTTATAGATACCACCTATATATTTGATTTATTGAAATCTGACATAAAAGGCACAATATAATAAAATGTCAAAATTTCTGTCTTCTTCTTTTCCAATTGCCATGTTTAACAGCTACATAAAATCCAATCTGCAAAATAAAACACAAAACCTATTTTCATAGATGTAATATCTTGCACATATACCATTTAATAACAGATTAATTGTTGTAAATACTTTCTGTGCTTTATTCGTTTTTGATTGTCAGAGATATGTATTGATAGCTTCGCTTGCCACCATTAGTTGATTTCTGATATCCGATTTATGAGCGTGTTTTCATAAGAGAACTACAAACATTACAAATTAGATTTTAAAAACAATGAAACTTCCGTCTAAAAACATTTCCGGTGTACATTATATTATACTTTATTGTATAGAATAAAAGAAACCACTCATCTTAATAGAAGTTAGAATACAATAAAATTGATAATTAGTAAGATAAAATGAAATGACAAGAAACAAAATACCACACTGTCGGGACAATTCCAAAATCAAATCGAACAGAGCCGAAATCGATATTTTATTTCCTCGACATTTTTTGTTCGTTTTATGCTTTGAAAATGGAAGTTTCGAGTGTAATTGGAGCAGGACGACGGCTGCCACCAGTGGAGCAGGAATTGCTTACAATTCCCGAGCGCCTGTGTTCACCACTGGTTTCTAGTGGGGTTTGTGTTGTTCGATCTTTAGTTTTCTAGATCGTTGTTTGTCCTTTTGTCCTTTTTCTATTGGTCATGGTGTTGACTGTCCTTCTTCGATTTACGAATTCATATTGCTCCTTTGATATCTTCAAACACTTCTTCGAGAAAAGCATTCGACAATTTAGTATTTAACATTGTATTATTAAGGTTTGTAAATTGGATTACGGATTCGGGTAGGCGTTTTATTACAATAAGCGATCTGGAAATCAAATTGCCTCATTTAGAATACTACATCCCAAGACTTTAGAGTCTACCCTTTGGTTGTTGTCTATCTAATGTATATAGAAACTTACGTTTATTCCTTATCCGATATCAATTCCGTCAATTTGTTTAAGTGCCTGTATAATATCAGGTAAATTAGGAGTTCTGTTGATGCTTGCTGTGAATCTCGCTGGTTTCCTGTTTACAATTTGTTTTCAAAAGCTTTCTGAGATTGTTATGTTATGTTATTCATAGATTGTCTTTTATCGAAGATAATAGCAGCATTCATGTAGGATTTTGCGAAGAATATTTTTAATATGCTTGAGAAATTCAATATTCAACCGTTGTAGTTGTCATTTTTATTACTGAATTTTGACCTTTAATTACTTTTTAACCTAACGAGAGTAGAAAAAGATGGAAGGAATTACTAATTAAAAAAAGAAAATCTTTAATGATCTGTTTTCGTAACTACAATGCTATAAGAAGAGTTTGAAGATACCAAAGGGGTAATCAGAATCCGTATATCGAAGAATAACAGACGACACATTAACCAAAATAAAAAGGACAAACAACGATCTACAAAACATACACATAAAACTAAAGATCGAGTAACACGAACCTCACTAAGCATCGGGGGTGAACTCAGGTGCTCCGGAAGGGTAAGCATTTCCTGTGCCACTAGTGGCGCCCGTCGTGTAAATCTAGTTACTAACCCGGTGATAAGTCATGATTGGGGAAAGGATCGAGAAGTGATTACGACAAGTGGAACATATCCGTAGTAATTTGTGACACAGCTATTCTATAACGGTCAACCAAGTCATGGTAGCGACCGTAAAACTTTCGAAGTGATGACTATAATTTAACCAGGAGGAACCCTTGGTTCAGTAGCTTCCTTGTTAGCAGCATCCCTCTATCAAGGAAATCCTGATAGGGTAACCACAAGCTCTATAATATCGTATCAACTGTGAGATATATACTCCATATGCAGGTGTTGCTGGAATGTTGCTACACATAAATGGAAAGTTCACAATGGGAAAATTGAAATCATCTCTTTTGTCGTAAAGTTTTGTTCTTAACCAGACACCCTCGCTGTCAATTTCGAGGTGTAGGTCAAGGTATGAAGCAGACCTATCTGTATCTGTGGTATCCATTATTTCAGCCATGTTCTCGCCGCAATAACTAAATGAGAGAAAAATAGACTATAGATCTTCAATGAACTCACCTTTTTCTTTCTTGGCTCCAATACTATAAATTCAGCCATGTTCTCAACGCAATAACTAAATGAGAGAAAAATATATATACTATAGGTCTTTAATGAACTCTTCTTTTCTTTTTTTGGCTCCAATGCTATAAATTCAGCCATGTTCTCGTCGCCATAACTAAATGAGGAAAAAATATACAATAGATCTTTATTTGGTTCCAATGCTATAAATTTAGCAATGTTCTCACCGTAAGCAACAATATACTAATACGTTTTCGGCTATCATTCATCTTTTATTATGGTAGATCCGTATAATTTAACAATTTAAGTATTCTCAACAACCGATTAAACGTCCGTTTATATTTCAACACGTGTTTATATAAATGATGGTATGATTGTTACTTCTTGTCTCCTTGTATATATTGTTGGTTTAATTCTCTGATTCAGAGTAAATTGATGTAATTTGAATTTCTAACGAAGCATTTAAAAGAAGAAAATCAATGGGAAGCTCCCTACATGAAAAAAACAAGCATTTATAGCAGTAGTTTCATCGGTTTCGATTGATCTACGTCACAATAAATAAATATCAGACAAGATAAAACAGATCCAATACGTGTTTTTTCCGCACTTGGTTTTTTTCATTATAGACGTTGACGCTGCCATAGGCTTCAAATTCATTAATGTTGGGGTGACTTCTCGGTCACGGTTAAATAATACCTCCCATAGCAAATGCTTAATAGCAGAAGAGAGACGTGTTTTGCTCCCTACTATTAGATTGACAGCCTCTCAAAATAAATTGGTTTATTTACTTCGAGTGATATATTTCATTATGAAACATTTAAAGAAGATACATGATTAAGAAAAACAAGCAACGTTATTGTGGAAGAGTGTTTTCTCAAGTATGGATATAAACCGTATATTTGGTATTTGATGGTTTGTCAGCTGGAGGGATTGATTGTAGTAGATATGTGAGTATTCACTTTTATATATATATTAAGCCAATTAACAGATAGAATATCTAACTAAATCTGAGAGTTGCTTATTTAGTATAATATAAAAACACATATAATAATGACAATTATAAATTAGAAGAAAAATGTATTGATTTTGAATGACAATAAAAAAAAATGATTTCTTCGATTTCTAAGATTTTTTTCTGGTGATGTTTTTACAGTTTTCGATGTGCTAAACCGATCTTTCAAAACTATTAAATCAACAGACGCCATTGGAATTTATTTTTATATTTATCTACACTATAAATACATAATGTAAACATTCTAAACAATTGGATTCAAGTATTTTTAATCAACTTTAGCATGTAAGTATTTTCAGATGTTTAAAGGAAGCTAAACATTAATAAACGTGCATAGATTATAGAACTGTCTATTTGGATATGATTATTTTAAACTAAGATTCCAGGTTCTTTTATTAGTTTATACAAGATTTATTTGTAACAAATATTTTTTTAAATTTTGAAAGGCCGAGTTTCACTTATCATATATATTACATTGTTACCGATTTTATAGTCTATGAACTGCTACGTAAGGAGATTATGTGTTAACGAAATGCAGAACTGTGTATCATAATAGAATTACCTTCTATTATGATATGATGCAAATTTAAAACATAATTAGATAATTAATATATAATAATCAATTTCGTAAGGAGATTATGTGTTAACGAAATGCAGAACTTTGTAGCATATCATAATATAAGGTAAATCAGTTTCAAATTTAAAACATAATTAAATAATTAATATATAATAATCATTTTCAAATTTAAAACGTAAACAAAAAATTAATATATAATAATTTCAGACAACTTCTTAAGAATACGGTTAACTCGGTAATACTATTTTTTAATATGCATAGGTTAGTAAGAAGATATCCTTTTACGATTTCACGGGAAAACAATTCAACAATAACAGGTCAATGAAAATAATTCCTGCTCAGGTTTTACAAATGTCGTAATACAATCACTAAAAGGTATTTCACACGAAAATAAAATAAAACACGCAAAGACGATGGAATTATATATAACATCTTGGCATAGATTCCGAATAAGCCTTAAAATGTAGAAAATTGTTTTGTCTTTAAATCTTATTGCGTGTTAAGAAGTAGAATTAATTATTGATCCGGAAAATCTAATCCGTTTCAAGTGCCGGTTTTATTCCGTTTGTGTGTTTGGTTTGATTTTAGTTTGGTTTTATGGTGTTTAACGCCACTTTCAACAATATTTCATTTATATCGTGACGGTCAGTTTTATTTGTGGAGGAAACCGGAGTACCCGGAGAACACAGTACACTGGCAAACGTTATCACATAATGTTGTACACACCTCGCCCTGGGCGATATTCGAACTCACAACTCAGTGGTGATAGGAACCTATTGCATAGGTAGTTGTAAATCAAACTACCATACGATCACGGTGTGTTTGGTGTTTCTGTTACATATTTTATTTTATTTCGTGTAAACACTTTAATAATAAACATGTAAAATTTGAAAAAAAAATCGTTGCTAGGCATCAATTTTATATTGAAATATTGAAATGTAAACCGTATTTCATTGTTAGAATACGGCATGGTTCTGTCATGAATCTCTGACATGTTGATTAATATGTACATGACAAACACAGCTGATTCTTACTCTTCTATATTTATTGCTAACTAGATTTTTGCAAATTGTGTGATTGGGTATTTGCTGATTTTTTTTCCTATGGCATATTTTTAATTGAAAGGAATGAGTGATGTTTCTGGAATTTGATTCATATGCAAGACTTCTAGGAAAGTGGATAGCTCATAGCGATAAAATGGCATTACAGAATGGAATTACTTTTGTTAATTGCTTGGTTTCTATTGTCTCCAAAATACTCATTTTTGGAGCAAAGCAAAAACTGTACAATTAAGTCCGATAAATTATGTGACCTGAATAAAAATCGAGGTGACAATTTTTTTATGCTTTGCAATTTCATAAAACACAAAATGCAAAGCTGTAAATTGGGTCTGAATTAATCATTTTACAATATCTTTTCAAAGTATATTTTATTGTGCCACTATTATTCCGACATGATACTTATAACAATTTACATTCCCCTGTCAACATACAGCCACATTTCTTTAATCGTAATACATGTAAAGCAAATTTGTGTCATTTCTAAAAGTAAATTTTAGTAGCTCCAATTTTCTACAGCTTGTTCATATCGTAAATATCCCGTTTGTTGTTTGTTTTTGCTTTATATATATTTTTATGGGGGTGGCGGGTTAGGGGGTCGTGTTGTCCTATCATTTGTTTTCTGTGTAATGTTTGTCCTTTGGCATTATTTGGTATCTTCAAACCTTTGTTCTCCCTATTATAGACTAGGGGCATCAGCGTCCATACTGATGACGTTATATTCTGTTTGTCTATTTCAAGCCTGTTTTGTCGTGTTCTTATTTGACAATTATCATTATATTCGTGTTATTATTGTCACTATTGTTATACCCCTTAGGACAAAATAATACGTTTTCTCTAGTCTCCTCTATCTGGAAAGAAACGTTGGTTATTGATTTTATTTTACTTGTAAATAAACGTGCAAAATTGAATACAAGAAACTATCTGCCGTTGGCACCGTAAATTGGATCATTACACATGCCAGTTTATGTTAAGAATCAAGATTCGTTTCTGTGTCATTTAGTTTATTGCATTCGGTTTTGTTTATTACCAATGTGTAGTCAGGTTTTTTTTTTTTTTTTTTTTTTTACAAATTTTGGAATAACTTAACTTCGTGACTGCACATATAATAATTCTGTATTTTTTCTATTTTAGTCATTTGGTCTGTTCCCCCAAAGTGTTCATTACCTCGTAGATGAATGTCATGTGATATAAATGTTTTATAAAAATGGAATACTCTAAATCATATTCATTAAGCCCTCATATGTGGTTCGATTTATTCAGTCCACGCAAAGTCTACTGAAAATTTTACTGCGCTTTCCAATACTTCTCGTACAATTCAAATTGACCAATTGTAAATGTCAAAGACATGTACGCACATTTTATCTGCATTCAGTATGCATTGGTAACATATTTGTTAGTTTTTGTCAAATGTTTCTTTAAATTATGAAAACAAAGCTATAAAACAGTGATGGTCAACATTTCCACCAATATCAACAAAACCATCAACCATCTCTCACCTCAAACCATTGAATATAAAAAAGACCATGCTATTTAGAGTTGGAAATGCAGATCCTGGGTTGGGATCCTGGGTTGAGATAAGCACAACAATATGACAAAGAGTGAATCGGTTAATGGGAGCCCGTCCCTCTCCTCTTGAAAAATGTCTCTCGAACGTCAAGACAGATATAAACAAACAATAAAAAAAACTAAATCATATTCGCTTTCACTTAAAAATGTATTTTTATGGGAAATAATTCAATGTTAATATTCTAGATCAATGCGAAGAATCTGATACAGATGTAGGATTCTTTACGTTGTGCTTATTTTCGCTTTATTTTCCTATTTTTATGGATAAATATTATAGGGTTTAAAAAAGATTTCCATATGTATAATTATGTTTAATTGCCTTATATCTTAAGATATATAGTCTTGATCACCATTATCTAGAACAAAGTCATATTATTTAGATGAAATGAAATCACATCGATTAAGAATGGGATAAATATCATACTTTTACGACGAATAAGGAAAGATGGAAATATATATTGCAGATGATATTTTGGTAGCAAATAGAAATGGTAATTAAATGGAAACGTCAATTTTATTTAGGATAAAGCTACGACCTCTGACATTATATTCACTGTGTTTTTGTCCAATGAGTTATTATTTTCATCTGTCAATAAACGTTTTATTACGTCTCCAGATATTGTTGCTGCATTAAGAGCATGTAAGGCTAGTAGTAAACCCAGTCTTAATTTATACCGAATATACTTGTAACTGTAATACATATATCAATAGTTTACGTAATCATACTTGTATTTGTTGCACTTTAAAATGAGAGAAAATAAAATGCTTCACGTTTGAGTAAGGTGATGCAGGTCTAATGTCGAGCTTAAAGACAAATTTCATTCTCTGTGTTAGGAGTACTCTGTTTTCAATCTACCGATTATATTGCACAAAAAAGTATATATACATGTACACGATTCAGTCTTGCTTTAGTAGACCGTGGTAATCTTTACGTCTGTTTCTGTCCAATGTAATTATCAAAATAATATAAATTTTCATGTCATGTTTTATCATATTCTAGATTGCAATTTATATATTTCTGTGTTAAATCAATTAATTTAATAGAGAGATGATTTGTGTGTATCCATTCAAAGTGACCCTATTATAAATTTACAATAAAATCATCAATCATTGCAAGATAAATTGAACTCCCATTATTTCAAATCACAACTGTATACATTTTGCTTTACAATAACTGATGTGTGTGAGTGTTGTGTATGGCTATAAACATGACCGTCCACTGTTGACATTTCCCTAAACTGAATATATACATAACATAAACACGAGCTTCAATATTTCAACCTTGTCTGATTATGATTATGTTTGATATATTTCTTCTTCTTTTTATTTACAATGTACATCATTTTCTATATTATGAAAGAAAGTTTAAATAGTGATGGTCAACTATCCCTCTAATATCAACAAAACGGACAATAACTTCTGACCTCACGTACACAATGTGATACATATAAAGATATTACGTCATCATATGCAGTGTGCATACTTAGTTACTTAGTACATAAATGCACAGTTTAATTATAAAAAGAAAGTTTAAACGGTGATGGTAGACAATTCCACCAATATCAATAAAACGAACAATTACCTCTCACCTAACTCACTGAACACAACAAAAGACCACGACATATGATGTTGGAAATTCAGGACCTGGCTTGAGACAGGCACAAAAATGTGTCAGGGTTAAACTGGTTAATGGGATTCCAACCTCATCTCTTGATGATGTCAGTTCTATTATATTCTCTTTTTTAAATTATATATATACAGCGTTACTACGTCTAAATTTGATATATTGCTGTCCAGTTCATTCACGTTCTTTCTTAATTAACGCAGTATGGTGTGAAATCTATATGTAGATACAACAACATTTTTGTAAACAGTAACCAATCTTATTCAACATGTTCCGTTTCAAATATAACCTCCTCTATCGCGTATTAACAATTACATTAATGAAGGCCAGGTAACGATTCAATGACCACAATGAAATATGAGTTTTGTTTAGTGAAACCATGATTTGCTGTTGTGATAGAACGTTTTGCTTATAAACAATTAATATATAGCTCGCGTACATAAACTCTGTGTTGGCGATATACATATTTATTTCGTTTTAAAAAAAAAGCAGCAAGGTGAAAGCGTACATATGGATTCGTGCTGCTCAACCTTCGGGTCTCTGTGTAATGCTTTGTAGATCATTATTTGTTATGTTGTCCTTATTTTTCTTTTGACCATTGTATTGTCTGTCTTTCAATTTACGGTCTCTGATTAACACTTTGGTATATTCAAGCTTTTCTTACAAGTTACGACAGTGTTAAGAAACATATTTATTTAGGAATTGAATACAATCTTTTGTAATTTTATTGGCGTGTGAAAGCGTTGACCAAAGAAGCCGTGGTAGCCCTTAATATAACAAAAATGAATTCTCTCGACGCAGTCACAAACCTATAAAACAGCAAAAATGCATTTAATCCTTATACTTACATTTTTGCATAATTATTGAATACAATTGAATATTTCTTTCAATATTCCATATTATAAGTAATTATTAATTTTCACGATGTTCGAAAATAATTCCGGAAGTGGGCGTCGTTGAAGGGTTGTAGTAACTGATGTAGTTTCAATTTCGAAGTCACGTGTCAAACTTTTGATCAATCACATTGACCTTTCTAAATGACATTAACATATAATGTAATTAGCAAATTTTTAAGAAGAGGAATGCTTCATTTCCACAAAAATGGACCAATTTGAAGATTCGTTACTTGGTTTAGATAGAGTCGTCAAGAAACTATAGGAATAATAAATGAATCCATAGGTATAAAAATTAAATTAAAAAAAAAGTATTGTTGTATTATTAGGTGTTCTGCGTCCGGAAAGGGTTTATAAATTACCTCGATTAATATCAGTAAACAATGGCTAATATACCATTTGATTAATAACATTTCAGTGTATATTATGGCATGGAAGTAGTACCACCTAGACAAGCTTTTAAGGGCGTGTCCCTAGCATCTCGTTTATTCATCCAACAACAGTTTTCAAACTTTCTCGATTTTCTTGAAATGAACAATATATAAATGCAATGATATCATTCCTTCCCTTGGAATTGTGTTCATTGAATTAACGGACTACAGTTGTTTTTCGATTTGAGACTATTTCCCTTCATAATAATCTTTAAACATGAGTAATTCAATTAATGTCACTTCTTGGTTTCCAGACTTCCGCTACATTCGACCTTATATACACATATACAATTTCCTCTGGTGTCGTGGATGGTTCTACAAATTCTTACATCGTTCCCATGTGACATATTTTATGTTCAAAGCACTGATTGATTGACATATAAAGACAGATATTTTCATATTGAAATAAAAAAACATTAATCCAATATTACGATCACCAACGGACATTGTTCTACAGAAATATTCAACAGCATATAAAACAGGTGCCTCCTGTAAGCCTCTGGTTATTTAATTTTTATCATGTATCATCTGAAAGAATTTCTTTGAATTAGCAATATTTCCATAATTTTGTCATTTGTTTTGCTTGTGGAAGTTATTTTTGTATACCAACCTGATAAACGGATTAGTGAGAACCATAAATAACTTATTTCTGAATCCTACTCTATATATATTTATACTTCTGTTATACTGTGGTATATATTTTACATCAATATATATGATTAAACTCACTTTTTTAGTGGGGTTCGTGTTACTCGATCTTTAGTTTTATGTGTATGTTTTGTAGATCGTTGTTTGTCCTTTTTCTTTTGGCCATTGTATTGTCTGTTCTTCTTCGATATACGGATTCTCATTACCCCTTTGGTATCTTCGAACTCTTCTTGAAAGTGGAATATGGAACACAGTGGGTTTTGTGGTTTTATATTTTGTAGAACAATTTGTAAATAATGTGGTTACTTTCGTCCCGAAATATGTTATTTATGGATCCATTATCTTATAATGACATATAGTGTAATATGCTTGTTTATTATGACCAAATTGGGTAATGAGATTTATTAGCTTTTAAAAAAAAAAAAAAGCTCTTGGACTTATTTACTTACTTAGTTACTCATTCTGAAAGTGATATCTTCGTTGTTATTAATGTCTCTGCTCTCATGATTTTAATTAAACGTTAGAGAAACCCGAAGGGAAATCAAGAATGGACACTCCGAAGACACGGGCAACATTGAGCACAAGACATAGAACGAAGACATACAAAACAAAAAACACAACACAGAAAACTAAAAAAATTGGAACAACACGGATCCCACCAAAATAGCCGGGGGTGAACCCGTGTGCTCGCGATGGCTAAAAACTCTCTGTTTCTTATAGGGCACTCTCCGTGTTACTCATAAAATTCGACAAAGGTTTTGTCGGTGATAGAATAAATCTACGCAAAAGGCAAAACCTCTTGCCAAGGGAATATTTTGTAACAGTCAACCAGTTCGTTATGATGACCTTCGAATTTTGGTAGCGATGTCTTCAACCTAGAAGCAACGTAGCCTTGTTTAAGTAACTTTTATGTCAGAAGCTGATATATGCCCACATGGAGTAAACGTATGGTATAAATGTCAATAATTCTTAATATGTTTTAGCTGGTAAATGCGTATTATATTGTATGCAGCAAATGATGGGGTTATTTATATAGCTATATAGAAAAGAAACGTACTATATCATGGCGTAAAGCGTGATTGACTATAATAACTACAATTCAATATATTATCATGGTCAGAAGTGATAGTCATATAATTATATTAATAACACGATAGAACTTATAAAACACTATACTACATGTATATCATTGTTATCTGTATTCACGTCACAATGGTTTTTTACAACATATATCATTTCATTGTTTTTAAAGGGGAATATTTACAGGTGGCAAATTACGCTAAAAATAGAACTCCCATGGGATTATATAACTCACGACAATTTCATGAACACAACCCTTGTTATCCTAGGCCAATCTTTGTTTGCGCATAGTGGTGTCGAACACATATTGTGTTGTGTTTTGGCTTTGTTTTTTCCCGTCTTGTGTACCCTATGTTGTCAGTTTCTCTGAATTGTCCATTTTTTATTGCCCCTTCAGTATTCTCTAACGTTTATTTATTTTGTAATATCCCATGACGCATATCCTGGTTTTCAATGGTCTAAAACAGAAATATTAATATAGAGCGAACAGATTCGAAGCTTACCATTTATGAACAGAAATATTGGTCATTAGTGTTTGATTTACAAAATAAAAAAATAGGTGTTTAATTTCCGTTTCTAAGCGGTGGCATCAAAAACAACACATGATTATTCATAAACCATGTATACAGTACTTCGTCACCACTTGTCGACGTTCAATGTAGTAACTAAAACATGAAGCACTTGTTACTCAGTGGGTATGACGTCAATATTTACATAATGAATGAGATTGTGGTCGATGAATCCAACATCGGACTGCACCGGTCAGTTTTCTCAATAATTAAAGGGAAATGAAAAACTAGAATCACGAAAAAAAAGGTACGTTTTTCAACCTGAAATAACAGATATTGCAGTTCCTAACTTTAAAGATAACATTTTGAGCTCAGATGTCCTGAGATCGTTTAACATTATTCCAACATCATACCATAACCTCTGACCCATGAAGTGATCAAAATAACGTGAAATTTTAGAACGTGAAACAAACCGTCGAGAACAGGTGACCATCGAAAATGGATGACGTTACGATATCATTGATTTTCCATTGTAGATTCTGTAGAGGAATATTTTTCCTTACTGTTCAGATTGGACAGTATAAACCTGTGTCCACGCCTGTTATAGTTTTATAATTGAAGTTTAAACTAAAAAATACGTCTTCAAATTTTATCTTTAAATTCTGTAATTCTTACGACTTCATACGATTTGTTAAACTATTCAACGTCTCAGACGTAATATCGTATACACTTAATGTACCCACTGATCTTGATATAACGTATAAGCTTGAATATGTATCCAATCAAGGCTTTATACCAACGGAAATGTGATATTGTCATCGTAAAGGTATATTTATATATCCATTACCGGTTTATTCTAAAATGCTATAAACATTTGACAACTGTCGTTTATACTACGTGGGCAAGTTTCACTTCATTTGTTCGGCATTTCAAGAAAACATTTTTTAAATGAGCGAGAATAGTTTGTATATGAATGCAATACATGTTAACTTCAAACCAATAATAACAAACCGAAGAACTACTTTTCACCCCAAGTCATCAAACGCAAAATGGCCATCACATATGTGGTATAGATTTGATTGCTAGTTTGACCTACAAGTCTACCAGCAGATTGTAAGTGTCTTTAGCAAAGAAATTATGCATCAAAGAGTCAAATACAAAACAAACAAAAACAAACAAAAAAAAACAAAAAACAAAAAAAAAGAATCAAATACAGTTGCTAAGTCATAGCATTACTCATAATATTTTTTCAAAGATTTTATATAAGTTTATATTTTTAGCTCTGTATATGTGTTGATAGCTTCACCTGAGAAACATGGATCAGACCTCTGCATGTTAAATTCTATTTAAATACAAAATCGTGATAGCGGTAATGACATTTAATGAAAGTTTTCAATAATTTATGAAATGTAAATGTTTTTCTGTTATCACGAGACTACGGTCATTAAAGTCCGAAACATTATTACAAATACAGGCAAAACGAACTGACGGAGTATTGAAAACGCAATATCATTTTTAGAATGAAAGATTTGTTTGGAAACACAAACAACATTGAAGCTCTGGTAAGTTTGAATGATAGGTAAAAGTTAGAGTCAGAGACGGTTGTTTGTTTTGTTGAATAAAGGTAATAACAAAATTACCGAACTCCGATCAATCTTACAAAGGGAAAGTCAAAACTCATAATTATATAAACAGACAAAATCAGTCAACAACCGGAAATTAGTGGCAGAAAAGTTTGAAGATTCCACCGGGGTTATCAGAAGCCGTAAATCGAAGAAGGACAGACAATGCAATTGCCAAAAGAAAAATAACAACAAAACAAAAAATGATTGATGAAACACTACACAGAAAGCTAAATATTAAGAAACACGAACACCACTAACAATGGGGGGGATAAGTCCAGGTGCTGCGGAAGGATAAGTAGTTCCTACTCAATTAGTGGCACCAGTCGTTTTAAACTTTTGTGACAATAAGGGTAATAACAAAAATACCGAACTCCGAACAATCTTACAAAGGGAAAGTCAAAACTCATAATTATATAAACAGACCAAATCAGTCAACAACCGGAAAACTGTGAAAACCGTAATGACCCTGACTTGGTACAGGCATTTCTAAAGAAATGGTGTGTTGAATCAGATTTTAAGGCGCCAAACCTCCCGCTCTCATTACGGTTCAAAGGTTCCGACTGTCACTGTAACAGTATTTAAATACAGGAACAAAATAGGTAAAATAGTTGTCAAAGCAGTACCATATTCGGTGACGTAAATGTCCAAAATATTTTTACGTCACACATTGACAAAAAAAATTATCATTGACATTTTTAACTTCTTTATCTTTATACATTTTCACTATATGAAAATGCATCGCTTATAATTTTTTCTGCAGAGACGGAATATATTTCGACAAGATATTGGTATCGGAATATAAACTTTTTAAGAGATCGAATAAGGCGAATCTTTTTATAGCCCTGGTCCAGTAGCCTGTTTCTCAGATGAAGATGACGTTTCAGGAAATCAGAATAATTGCTACTGGCCCTTGCATAGCGAATCAATTACACCATATGCAGGAGAAGCTGGTATATTGCTGCACATGTTTGGAAAATTTATTATTTTAAAATTGAAGTCGTCCCGCTTATCATAAATTTTAGTACTGAGTTGACCACTGTCGTCAAATTCGAGGTATAAGTCCAAAAATGATGCGGACGAAGCTGTATCGGTGGTCTCTTTAACTTCCAGCTCTGGAGGATATATCAATGGAAGAAATTCTGCAAATCTAGAATTATTGATAGATAAAACGTCATCAATATACCTGTATGTGAAATTAAAGGCTCTAGCCTCATGAATCTTCTTATCTTTTACAAGCTTTTGAAGAAACTCCGACTCATATGAGTATAAAAATAAATCGGCTAGAAGAGGGGCACAATTCGTACCCATTGGTATGCCAACGACCTGCTGAAACAAGCCAGGTTATTATTCATGAATGAGGAAATGACCTGATTGTAGTTACGACAAATGGAATTGTTGATATCACTGTTTAGTTTAAGCTTTCTTTGCATTATAATACACTGTGTTTATATATTCTTACTTTTGATGGATGTGTTGTTAATTTTCCTTTATTTTTATTCTAGTTTGATTTTATATATAAAAAAACAAACAAACAAACAAAAAACCGGACGTAGTTGATATATCTGTTATAGGTTATGTCGTTTACCATTTACATATGAAGAGAAAGTAGAATATTGACACTTCTGCAACAATAGTGTTTATCTCAAAGACATAACGCGATCATACTACGTTCCTGCAGCTTGCTAATTCAGTGTTGTTGATTGAAATGTAATAAATGAAAACACCGTACTTCTATGAATGAACGTTCAACCAGTATATAAAACATTTCAAAGCACGATTGTCTAAGTCAGACAATGGACTATAGTATCATACGTATCTAAATTGTCTTCGTTTAGTATAACGTTAAAGCATCCTATATCAAGATCAATGAGGAAATATATTAACTATCGCTATCTATGTGCTATGGATTTGATATAATTACTATGATATCGATATCTGATACAGATATTAATTGAATTATCTTGAATTATGGGAAATATGCTTTACATCATAGATAATAATCAAAAGCGCTATATCAATTAATCTTGAAGCAACTTATACTACATATATACACTCTAAGCATTAATCTTTTCTACCGCCAGTGTTATTTTTCAATATTAATTTCTTAATTATGTTTTGAGTTAACGTTGTAAGCACTAATGCATCGGAGAAATTTGGATTGTCGTTCCTTGTTGGTAGCTTGCTAGATTGAGTATTGCATATCCCTCATGCAGTGTGATATTAGTAAATGATTCACAATGCAGACCTGTGCTAAAAGATATATATAAAATATACAAATTAATATCATTGAACTAAAAGGTAAATGTTACAACTAAATATTTCAACAATTTAATATTTGTTTATTTATATATATCGAATATTGTTGTTTGTACTCGATACTACGCTATGTGATAAAGTTTGTCATTGATTTGCAACAGGTCGATGGTTTTCTCCGGTACTCCGGTTTCTTCCACCAATAAAACTGACCGCCACGATATAACTGAATATTGTTGAAAGTGGCACTAAGCACCAAGCCCTCTATTTAATGTGCATAGTGATAATAGCAAGTTTTTTTTCCAATGACACAAACTCGACAAGTAGTTGATGTCGTGAGGGGATGGGGAATTAGCAAGCTTGTCATTTTCCCAATAACCAGCACCTAAGTGTTTTATTGTACCAAAGACAACTTTGTAAATCTAAACAATATGGATATTAAGAATACAGAAATAGAATTTCTGAATGCTATGTTAATGCTAATATGTGTCTTTACGTTCTGAGTTCCGAGTTATGATATCCGTTACGGTTTCCGCATGTAAATGATGTTCGATTCGTCTTTACCCCCAGTTCTTTGTAGGAAGGCCTATGTGGTCAGTTGCTCTGGATTGTTCATTTTGTATTGCCCCTTCGGTATTCTCTAACGTTTACTTAAGAAAGAAGATCATCAATAAACTTATTTTTAGAACAACAATTTTAACCACAACAAAGAAATCACGATCATCCAATTTATCATCCAAATCCCAATGAGGGAACGGCAGCATTTGAAATTATATCGTCTGTTAAACAAATATTTGCATACCTCGGGCATTTGGTTATAAATACGATAAAATCTGAACCATAAAAAGTGCGGGAAGCGATGTGCTTTGTCACCATTTCCTCAGGGAGAATGGTCATTGGAACTATTAAGGAAACTTCATAATTTGATTTTTATGTGACAAAATAGTCATTTTATCTGTATGAAATATATACTAAGGTATAATAGTATAACGTTGTTAACTATTAGTTAATTAAATACAAATATTTATGGAGTTGTTACTGCATTGTCCATGCTTATGATGTGAGATGGGTTGTTTCAGGTATTGCGAACTGTCAGGGTATTTTTATATTTGTTATATTTGACTACCCCGTATGACCTCGTCCTTATAGGTATCGGATGTGGAGTTATACTCCTCCAAAGACATCCGATAGTTATAATGGCTCAAAGAATTATCTTCTTCTTCTGTCATGAGAATGCCGTGTTCCGAGCATGTAGGGTTCCTTAAGGAGCTCGTGATAAGTGATAACTCTATCTTAATGAGTTACCGCTGGTAGCCTCTTCCAAGAGACCGACGACCTACCACCATGCTTTAACTTTCTTTTTATGATTGGCAATCAACATGGTCGAGTTATTGTTATTGTATGATGTCGTCTTCAAAATAATGATTTGTAAATAGCGACATGGATAAATATTATGTGTGATTGACGCCACTTTAAACAATATTACGTTATATCATGACGGTTTTTTTATTTGGTGGAGATAACTGCAGTAGAAAACGAAATACCTGGCGCAAGTCATTGACAAACCTTTTCTCATAGTTTTGTATCGTGTACGTCTGGCGATCTGTGGGAATCGAACTCGCGTTTCGGGTGACATGAGTAGATGTAAATTCTTCTAACATACGATAACGCCGTTGATGATCCACTGTATTAATGGAAAATATACTTCTGCTGTATGAGGAGGAAGTTGATTCAAAAAGAGATGGATAAAATGACGTTTCTGGAATAAAATTAGCCTGGGCTATAAACATTCTTGTTGTCTGCATAGGAGAGCCGACATAAGTGAGATTCGTCGGCTTCTGTCGTCATTACGCTAAGTACTGTTACTCCAGTATTCCACAGACACACGTGTTAGAATTTATCAAGTTGTTACTTCTAACCTACTGATGTTCACTTACTACTTTATTTTCATGGCATCTGACTTTTATAGTTCTGACATGCCTGTTATCATATATTTTAACGTCCGTGTTGTATATCAATTTTGCACACTTTGTCAGTATGTTCATTAAAAACGCCCACGAATTCCAAACTATCATCTAAAAAATAAATCCACAAAACCTAATATATCTCTTGCTCAGTTATATGTACGCTACTCTAAATGGTGTCATAAGTACCAGGCAAAGGACCAGCTTCTGTAAGAGTTGGGACATGAGTGCAAGGAAACTGTTTCCTAATTTATAGAATTGTTTCTTCGTTTCGGATGAATTTTCCTTCATTTCTCAAATTCATTGGACTGATTTAACTCAAACTGTAATAAAAATCCAAAATGAATGCAAGCGCAATGGTTATTTTGACTTTGGAGAAAATTTTCAAAATCTGAGCTAAGTAATACCAAACTATGTCTCGAATAATCATTTGCTTGTCCTTGATGAAAATTGTGTTTTTGTTTGCGTTGTACCTAAAATCGGAAATTGTCTTAATTTCCGGCTCATTAAGAATATTTTGTCTCGGAAGCTACTGAACCTTGTATATTCGCCATGTTTTGGAATGATATGGTTCTTAGGTATGCATGAGATGTAATCAGACTTAAATAATGTAGATATCAATGTAGGATGTTTCGATGACGTGCGCTAAGCTAAAACTTCGATTTCACAGTAGAAATTAACATTATAAAGTGAAATGGAGTTTATTCTGTAGAGTTACTGTCAACAAATCTCCATGGGGTTATTTTACACCACAAAATATACATTTGTTATCATTAAGGAACATGCCCGGAAACTATCACGTTCGTTAATATGTAAACGCATCTATGATCTGGACTGTTTGTTAGGATGTCTGAAATGTCGTCACAAAATTGGAAAATAATGAATCAATGATAATACATGTAATTAATGTAATTAAATATCTGGTGATCTTATGACCTTGTAATCTAGACACTTACTTTCCAATAAAATTGTGGGACCTTCATGGTCGTGATCGTATGATAGTTGGATTTACAACTATCGGTGCAATCAATGCCCACCACCACTAAAGTTGTGAGTTCGAGTCCCGTTCATGGCGAGGAGTACTCGATACAACATTATGTGATCACTTTTGTCTGTGACTTGCGACAGGTCGGCGGTTTTCTCCGGATACTCTGGTTTCTTCTATCAATAAAACTGATCACCGTAATATAATTGAAATATTGATGAAAGTGGCTTTATTCACCATAACTATTACCCCATATTTTCAGTTGTGTAACATTAAAACGTTAACTCATAAATTAAGCATATGATAAAGAATAAATAATAGTTGTTAAAGATAATGTTTACTGTTTCCAATAGTCGGCCCACAAAGAGGAAGAAAATTAATTAGTACAGATAATGAACTGATAAATGGTACCTGGAGCTTACTAATTCAGTAGTGCTGATAGATAGTTCATTCTATTAGCAACCAATTTCTTGGAGTGTTCAATTATAATTTCCAAGGTTCCTCGTAGTTATTAAGACCATAGCATTGGCCATCTTCATTCAGTAATACATACGTTGTCAGTGTGCTTGGTAACGTTCAGATAGCTTGCCTCAACTAGTAAGTTTCAAAATCAATATTTTAATCTTTTTTTATAACACATTCTGCGTTTTGAGTTTGAATGAATTGTATCTTGTGAAATATTAGTTCTTAATTACACGATAGCTTGTTTTCCAGGATGTTTTTTTTACACATTGCTATAATAACATTTTATATATGGATTTACGTAAGCCTAAAGCAAAGACATTTTCGTATTTTAATTGTACAACGCTTTCTAGAATTTATTGTTATGTATCGAGAGCATTCTGCAGAGGGAATACGTCATTTAATTTCAGAGAATTACAAACTTATTGAAGGTATGTTTTATAATAGTTTGCATCGTTCTTCCAAAGATTAATAAATTATTTAGCTTTCTAATTGCTTGGCTTTGAGCGTACCTGATGATGGTTATTTCAGAAACGAGTCGTGCGCATTAAATTTGATATCTACGTTTTTATTACAATATAAACTTTTAATTTTGAATCACAGGTACACCTAAGCTGACTTTGGTTTCAATGTGAAATTGTCTGTATGTCTCTGTGTCTTGTTTCATGGCCGTTAGCTATGACAAATATGCCCCGCTCAAAATCATTAAGGAAAGATTATTTCTGTATCAGAAATTTCAGATTTTTGGAACAATAATATAAAACAAATATACAAATGAGATGACATCTTCAATAGACAACATGTATCTCCTTGGTTTTAGCCACTAACTTAAATATGTCCCTTTTGAATCACAGCGAAAATCCCTATTATGCTCATTGAAACCCCAGAGGATTTATATAGGCTATTGCCTGCTATCCAATCCATTTCATTTATTTATGAATAAATATGTTTAAAATGAAAGAAACCTCAGCATTTATGTAAAATCAAATTGCAGGTGTATGATTTCCGCATAAAAACTATGTACGTTTCGTCTTTACCTCCAATTGTTTGTAGAAGGTCTAATGTCTTATTTACGTTATTTGTCTTTGTTTACATATAGTGGTGTCTAACACATATTGTGTTGTGTGTTTTGTTCTGTTTGTCTTATGTTTCCAATATTGCCAGTTTCTTTTGGTTTTCTCTAACGTTTATTCTGTTGCTGTAGAAGTAAGCATGCCAATTTGGCTGCCTTCTGTTTAATTGGTATATGATAATTAGAGATTTGTTACCCACATTGACATTGCCTGATAGTTTCTGGGAAAGCCCAAAACACATTGTGATAAGAAAATAAAATAGAAGGTGCAATAGTTCAGTACCTGCAACAGTTATTTTGATGGGCGTCTGCTGCCTTTGGGGAGTAGTTTACATGAGATGCTTAACCCCTCTGTGTGATATTGTGAAATTAAAAATCCATGTAGCTTTAGGAGACATTTTCAACATGAAGCGCCGCGCTTCATTGAAAATGTACTTCGGTCAACGCTTTCATACCCCAATGAAACTGCAACAGAATGCATTCAATTCTTAAATATATTTGAAGAAAACTTTACTATTTATTTGTACTTCGTTTTAGAAAGTGAAAAAGCATGGTGCAATGTCCTGAAAAAGCATAGTAAACTTCTATTTATAATTATTTGTTATTTATTTATGAAATTAACAAACATCCTTTTACTAAATAACTCATCATAGATGCCATCTAAAACGTGATCTCTCTGTTCAAAAATAGATTATTTTGTATGATGATTTATTTATAAAACAAACCATGTATATTTGTATATTTCGTGGGAGGTATTTGTTGATTTTATTCTTAGATTACGGTATATAGATAATACACGTGATGCTATACAAATATATTTCCAAAAATAGATCGTCTTTACGAATTGTGGGGGTATACAATATGTACTATTACGTTGTTTTGTTTTAATTGTTTGTTTTCTGCGTGTATGCTATGTCCAAATGGACTAATTGTCTGTTATCTGCGTGTATGTCCAAAGGGACTATCATTAATACGGAACCTACGAAAAACAAATGTAACAAACAATTACCTTGGAGGTCTTACCAACATCCATTTGTTGTATCCTTTTTCTATTGATGTATTGGTACCTTTACATAGTGTAGTTGTCTGTCACGGATTATTTGACCTTATCATGGTTATTGCACAATATAAGAACCCATTCAAACCTCATATAACAGTATATGTAAGGAGTCGAGTTACATATCGTATTCAATATAATACCGTAGTAAAACGTCCATAGATAAAATGAGCGCATAGCCTAAGGTAATGAAAAAAAATATACTAAACATGAATGGCTACACGTCACAAGACATTGCTGTACTGATATCTTTACATAGTATAGGTGTTTATTACGGTTTCGACCTTATGATGGTTATTGCACGGTATAAGATCCCATTCAAACCTCATATAACAGTATATATAAGGTCAAGTCAAGTCAAGTTACGTATCGTATTCAATATAATACCGTAGTAAAACGTTCATAGATAAAATGAGCGCATACCATACGGTAATAAAAAAAATAAACATGAATGGTTACATGTTACCAGACATTGTAGCATGAAATGACTTATTTCCTTTCTTCTTCATATGAATAAATATCAATAAGTCCCAGCTGTGCTTTACCATAGTCTGAGAACAGTAATGCATTGTCAGAATTGACAACCATAAACTGACAATGGGAAGAAGCGGGCGGTGGACGGAACTAAAGCAGGTTCATAGCTTTTTAAAGTACGACTAAGCTGCACCTACTGACGACGTAAGATACACACATATTCTGTCAAAATTAACGAAGGTGTTTTTCCTGTTAGAGAAATCAAACCTTACCAATTAAACAACCTCACGTTTTCACTATTATTATCAACAGCTGAAGAAAGTCAATGTCATGTTATTGAACTTTTATATCATCAATCGGGCTACATTCGAAGAGAAATAAAATATTCCCACTGTGTAAACAGAGTATACTATAAATTAACACTAATCAAAGCACAAAATTGTTTCAACATTCGATTGTAAGTGAACTAAGCATATTAATACCATAATTGAAAGAACTTCAAAACAATTAAATATTTTGAGAAAATTAAAATTTAAACTTAATAGGCAATATCTGGAAAATATCTATATTACATTTATTAGACCTATATTAGAATATGAATCTGAAGTGTGGGATAATTGTGGAGCTGTCAACTCTGATAGACTGGAAAAAGTACAAACTGAAGCTGCTCGAATAGTAACAGGGCTTACTTCATATGCTAGCTTAGATTCTATTTATTGTGAAACTGGATGAGAAAATTTAACTGTAAGACGGGAAGCTAAAAAACTTAACTTATTTTATAAAATCATAAATAATGAAGCCCCAGAATATTCATCAGAGTTGATACCCCCAACGGTTACCGAATCAAATAACTATAATCTATGAAATCGTCACAATATAAGTCAACCAGCAAACAGACTATCATCATACCAAAACTCAGTCTTTCCGTCGACTATGAAGACCTGGAATACCCTTGATTTAAATATTCGAGAAGTTCCAACCTTTTTCACATTCAAAAAAAGGCTCCATTTTAAATATTTTAGAAATAAGAAAATACCATGTTACTTTTCGTCAGGTGACAGATACTTGAATGTTTTGCAAAGTAGGTTAAGAAATAGATGTAGTGCATTTAATAGTGATTTATATCGTGCTAATTTGATTCCGAATGCATTATGTTCATGTGGAAAATCGGATGAAACTGCAAAACTTTTTTTATTACATTGTAAAAATTATATTGTACAAAGAAATATTTTTCTTATAGGAATTCGAGAAATTAGTAATGATTTACAAATAGATAAGCTTACTTTATTATTTGGCAATGAAATTCTCAACGACGAAAAAAATACAAAAAATTTCTTACAAGTTCAAACATTCATTCAAGACACAGGTCGTTACACAATAAATTGACTACTGTATGATAATGTGTTCTGATGTTTATATTGTTTACCGTTCGCGACTGACCTCGAAAGTTTATTTCTATTGTTCTTTTTTTTCCTTTTTGTTTACAACAGTATGCGACAATGGATAACTCATCTTTAATACCATATTATAATACACAAAGTGAACTAAAAGTACTTACTTTTGGCGAAATAATGTATTATTAATTCAATAACTAACAACACATGCTACTGTCTATGTCCCAGTTTCCTTTTTCTTTTTATACTCGGGTTTGTTTGATTGGTTACCTCTAATGGTATTCCATTGTTGCATTCTGCTTTATTGCTACATTTTTTGTTTCATGTCTTCATGTGAAAATTTTAGAGAAATAATGTAATAATAATGCTTATCATATTGTATATTGTATATTGTATGTATATGGAGAAGACAATACTAAGTTGAAAACCTTGTGTCTGATCCTTTTGTCATTATTTAGACAATAAAATATGTTTAAATTAAAACATTCGATTTTTGTGGGTGTATACAGTAAAAATGGAAATTGAAGGCAGATATCTAATCAAGTTCGATAGACGCGTTTCCGGAATAACCTTCATCGGGTGCGCTCGAAACCAAATAATTGATAAGTGTTTGAAGGAAAGTAAATCAAAGGGGTTAATTAAACAGGATAGCCAACATCGGTTGACCTTAATTTTAATAAAAATGAAATTCAAAATAAAGATATCTAATAAATAATGACAGAGCCGAAATACTGACTACTGGTCTCCTTTAGAGCCAAAGAATGTAACGGGTCACATCTTTCCGCCAGTCTCTGAATAGCGCAATTCCATCTCTTATTGCCGATGCGATTTGTTCTAGCGTTATGTCATTCAATTCTATGAAGTCCATTACATACAACTTTTTCGATTTTCGCAACAGTACAGAAATACTGGGAAATCGAGAATTCAACCCCCCACCCCAAACATTCTGATTTCTCATTGGTCAGTGCGTATTGCACGATACTGTCAATCAAAATTCTTTCATTTACAGATCATAAAGAACACGCCTTATACATTAGACTACACATTCAATGCTACCACGTTCCGTGCATTATCCTTGTTAATTCGTAGTAGCGTGTTCTTTATATTACATGTCAGATACCGGGTAAAAACATAGAAATCTATACTGATAAAACAATATCGGGAAACAAAAAAAGCATAAAGAAATGAGAAAGGTATAAAAGCACCCACTTTTCAATCTCCCACACAAAGAACAGAAAAGACTGTGCTTTCTGAATTGTACACGATAACTGTTGCGAGGCATAGTATTTCCCCTTTGATAAGCTAGTATTGCACTAAGTAGTTCAGTGTCACAATTAAATAAATCAAACTCTAGTGTATTAAAGAGTAGACAGATCTAGTTTTAAATAACTGTAACTCCAAAAGATCCAGTTCAATTAACTGAAACAGAATTTAGCTGAAGTGTCACTCCAAAAGGTTCACTGTAACTGTCACTCGGGAAGGTTCAATTTTAACCGAACTCAACAAGGCTCAGTTTCAACTCAAGAAGGTTCATTGTCACTGTAACTCTGGAAAGTTCAATTTTAACCGAACTCAACAAGGCTCAGTTTCAACTCAAGAAGGTTCATTGTCACTGTAACTCAAAGCAGTTCAGTTAAATTGTAATTCAAAAAAGATTAAGCTTCACTGTAACTCGCAGAAAAGGTTCTGTTTAATTGTAATTTAAAATCGTTCTAAGTTTAAATGTAGCTCAGAAAGGTTTAATTGAGGAACAAAAGAAATGGAGCAAAAAAGGATGCCATTAGATGGAAATGACATATTATCAATCCTAATTAAAACAATAAAACACTATCTTATTTAAGATGAAAGCAATCCAGATTAAAATAGTTTAAAATGTGCAGTTGATATAAACTCCAAAAGGTTCTGCTAAACTTAAACTCAAAAGCGGTTTTAGTTTCATTGTCATTCACAATGAACCAAGTTTACCTGTAGGTCAACTTTTTTCATAAAGGTTCAGTTCCGCTGTAATTCAAAAAGATTTTAGCTTAACTGTTACTCATAAAGTTTCATCATAGCGCAAATAAAACTGTTCAGTTTAGATTTAAAAATATGTAGCTCAAACGGTTCTCTCAAAAAAGACTTTAACACAAAAATACCCCGTTTGATTGTAATTCAAAAGGGTTTGTGTATGACTACATGCATACAAGAATGTCATTTAATGAAAACAGCATAAAATTAGTCGTAATTCAACAAATCAAAAACTCGCTTATTAAAGTTTTAAAACAATCAAGTTAAACAGCCTTATGATGGTGCAGTATATCTGTCACTCATCAAATAAGTTCAAATTAGCTGAGCTGAAAAGGTTCAAATTAATTGTAACTCAAAAAGGTTCAGTTTAACTGCAAGTCAAAGAGGTGAACTAAATGTATTAATCAGGAATGTTTGTCACAGGCCAGCATGTTAATTGTTGCTTTTTGTCAAATGCAAATTCGTTCTTCTACAAGACCCAGCTTAATATAATGGATTTATAAGGCTACTTTAATTATCTATATTTCATCTTCAGGTTAGTTAATCATGTGGAAAATAAACTGACAATTTCGAATAAATGGGGTTTCTATTTTCTCTTATTTACATAAAGAAATTAAATAATAAATTGTACATTGTTTTCATTTCTTGGTAATCTTTCTGGGAATATTAAATTGCCATTTTGATGTCATTCAAGAACAGCTGTGTATACACATTCAACTTTTGATCTAAGACCCAAAGTAGTTGATAATAGATCGACTGATTATATGTTTTGTACAGAAATTCTCTAGGAAAAAGAAGAAATTGTGCCCTAGTGGATAATCTATGTGTTTTGTGCGTTTGAAAGTTAATACGATCTAATGACCATGAATTTACTCATCCTATTGAGTAATAAATGTCACTCTCTTTAATGTTAACTGTAGATTTAACTCACTCTCGTGGTTATCTACAGCCAGGATTAATAACAAACCACTTGCTATGTAATTGGGAATGTGTAATGATGATCGAGCCGCTTAAAATGATGCAATTGGTCAGAAGGAGGAGGGGATCAGTAGCAATCGAACATTATAGCATTGTTGTATTGATATTGGCATATATGAACAGTTTGGTTGGGGTTTTTTTGGGAGGGGGGGGGGGGGGGGGGGTTATGGTGCTTAGTGCTACTTTCAACAATATTTCAGTTATATCGCAGCGATCAGTTTTATTGGTGGAAAAAACCGGAGGACTCGGAGAAAACCACCGACCTGTCGCAAGTCACTTACAAACTTTATCACATAATGTTGGACACCTCGCCCTGGTCGAGATTCGAACTCACAACACCAAATCCAACTACCATACGATCACAGCTACGACGGTCATTCATATATGAACAGAAATATGCTTTCAAAATATTGAACCCTGAATGCATAGTGAAAATGTGTTTTGTATTCCTGGCGTAAATCGATTAACATTAAAAAATTGAAATCAAATCATGAGCATCTGGAATAAGACACTACTTATTACTTACAGATCCAACAAATAAATAAAACATACAATTCTTTGAATATTTCAATAGAGAGTGTAAAGAGGTTAAACGTGAAATAACATAGTTATTGGGTTTATTGCTCCCAAAACCTTAAATTATTTGGCTTTCCAATCTTTCGATTTAGAGTGTATCTGATGAAGGCTATTCCAGAAACTCGCCGTGTGTACTAAATTTATATCTATATATGTTTATATTAAGCGTCAAACATTAAACAATAACAAACTGGAGTTTCACAGTTTTGAAAGAATCATTGTGTTAATAGAAATAACACAATCAACAATTATGACCGGGAGATTAATGGAACCTGTCTCCCGTAAAAACACGAACTGTTTTTTTAACGCCGAAAATGATTCATTTACACTTCTTATTAAATAAAAGAGGAACAAAATGCAGGAAAAAAAACCAGTCATGATTTATTCAGTGTTCATAAACGTTAGAGAAAACCGAAAGGACAATAAAGAATGGACAATTCAGAGACACTGGCAACATTGAGAACAGAACCAAGACAAAGCAAAACAAACAAAGGCACAACACATAAAACTAGAAAGATGAACAACACTGACCTCACCAAATTTGTTAAGAAGGGGATAATATAATTGAGAACCACAATTTATTTGTGTTATCGCTCATAAAAAGGACATACGCTACATGTTTAAACATTGTTTGAAATATGTAATTAGTATAACCGAACTTTCATGATAATGACATATATACATGTAATAAGATGACAATTAAAACCTTAGACTTTCATTAAAGTGCAAAGAACAGTTACTTTATAAAACTGTTTTAGAGATTAAGTGTCCACGATACCGATACAACATTATTTACACGTGATAAAGTTTGTCAGTAGCATTTACTTATCCAACCAAATTGTCGCTTACCAAATCGTGAGGTAACACAGAAGCCCGATTTGGTTACTATATTTTACCTTCATCAATTTGTCGGTAGGAAACGAACGTTTCGCGTCTATGAGAAATACATTATTCGGAAATTGCATACCGATATTGGACCGAATAATAGTAGCAACTCGAAACGAGTCAAATTTCGTAGATCTAAAAAATTAACAATTATTCATGTCATCGAAGGTAACAACAATAATAATTCTTCAAATTACGGATTTTGATTGCCCCTTTGGAATCTTCAAACTCTTCTTTAACGCGACCCTTCGATCTGTTCATTTATAAAGTGCATGTTCATGTAGTAAGCCGGTAAGCTAGGACAATTATGAGATACATATGTATTCAGTTTCGTCTGATGGGTTTTAGTTGATCTTAGATTTCTCTAAACTGTTTGACTTTTTTTTAAATGTTAATTATTCATGATTTGACAATAGCTCAAATATATATCTAGTGAAAATCATAGAAAACAATCTGAATGCATTATTGAATTGAACACAAACAAATACATTTTGTATATGACATTGTATACAAAAATGATAAACGGACTAAAAGTCAGTTGGAGAATGATTTAAGATATATCTACGAATTAAGTGGAGAGTTAGGGGATAGGGTCATGGTGTTTAATTCCACTTTGAACAATATTTCAGTTATATCGTGGCGTTCAGCATTATTGGTGGAGGACAATGGAATATCTGGTGAAAACCACCCGACCTGTCGCAAGTCAATGGTAAACTTTATCACATAATGTTGCATCGGGTACACCACCTCGCCATGAACTAGATTCGAACTCACAACATTAGTTGTGATAGGCACTGATTGCACAGGTAGTTGTAAACCCAACTATCATACGATTACGACCATGACGACCCTACGAATTTTTTGGAAAGTAAGAGGAGTTCGGTAATTTTGTTATTACCCTTATTTACAAAGTCATAAGATCATCAGATATTTAATTACATTTATTATATGACTTCAGATAATGTCTTTTTCTGATTAGCTGACGTCCCTTGTAACGATCTTTGATAAAACATTATAATCACCTCGTGTGACGTCACGCGAGGTGAATATAACATTCCAACAAGGTAAACAAAAGAAATTATTAAATGACTATGAATTTTCTTAATTCTGATTGGCTTAGAAGGTTCATTGCTTCCTCTGACAGAACTACATGTCCACAGCGCAATTTTGCGCGTGAGGTTAATAAATCTCATGTCGCAGTTAGTACGTACCCAAATATAGTAACAGGGGAAAACCAGTAGACTGATTAATATCGATAAATTTGATTGGCCGACATTTTGAACCTCAACCAATCCGAGGCGGTCTTGCTAGCGAACTTCGGTAATCAGCAGACGACTGTTAGTAAACAAAAATGAACGAAGCAGCTTCGTCAGTAGAACCAAAAGTTAAGACACGTTTTGCTACAGTTGATGATGCAGTATTTGAAAGACCGCAAATGCAATTTCCTGTGTTCAATAATTGCTCTAACATTACCATAAACTATAACATAAATTAATTATGCTTACCTATGTTCTTTAAAAATTGTTTAAAAATATTACTGAAACTGATATTTTATTTGTTATAATTTTAAAATTGTATTCGTTTTTTGTTAATCAATTTTATTGTTTTGAAACATTATAAATGTCAAGCTTTAACAACTGGTGTTTGTTGGTTTGAAGCAGCTACATATAAAAAAGAATAAATGGAAATGTCTAAGAAACAGCAACAATTCACAATTTTCACCTCAAAATTACACTTAGAATGTGTCATTTAATAAAACAATTGATGATTTTTCATTTCGGTGGACACTGATTTATCAACCCCTTCGAAGTGATGTTCACCTCAGCCGTTGGCTTCGGTGAACATCACTTCCTCGGGGTTGATAAATCACAGTGTCCACCTTATGAAAAGTCATTAATTGTATAATATCGTGATCAAAGCTTATTTTAAGGATGAAAGAAACATATAAAATGTGTCATATAATAAAACAATGACTTTCAATTCGATGGATACCAGGATTTATTAACCCAAGAATAATATATTTATAATATTCTTGGGTTAATAAATCCTTGTATCCACCTCATTAAAAGTCATTAATTGTATAGTATTATCATTGATTCATTAATTTCCAATTTTGTGACCACATTTCAGATATCCTAACAAACAGTTCAGATCATTGATGTGTTTACATATTAACGAATGTGATAGTTTACGGGAATGCAAATGTATATTTTGTGGTGTAAAAATAACCGCCCCGGAGGTTTGTTGACAGTAACTCCACAGAATAAACAAGTCCGTTTCATTTTATAATGTTACTTTCTACTGTGAAATCGAACAGTTTTAGCTTAACGCACGTTATCGAAACATCCTACATAGATATTTACATTATCTAAGTCTGATTACATCTCATACATACTTAAGAAACATATCATTCCAAAACATGGCGAATATACAAGATTCAGTAGCTTCCGAGACCAAATATACTTGATGAGACGAAAATAAGACAATTTCTGATTTTAGGTACAACGCAAACAAAAACACAATTATAGTCAAGGACAAGCAAATGATTATTTGAGCCACAGTTTGGTATTGTTTAGCTCAGATTTTTAAGACATTCTCCAAAGTCAAAATATCCAGTCGCTTACATCCATTTTGGATTTTTATTACAGTTTGATTTCAGTCAGTCCAATGATTTTGTAAAATGAAGGAAAATTCATTTGAAACACAGAATAATTACTATAAATTAGGAAAAATCTTTATTTAACTCATATCCCAAACTTATAGAAGTTGGTCCTTTGCCTGGTACCTACGACACCCTAAACTTTTTTTTAATTGTTCCAATGATATGATAGGAGAATATTGAAATGTTTCAATCTGCAAATGGCGCATACACGCATAGTACATAAACTACTTGCTATATGTATATGATAAAAACATATGATAATTTCATATTTTTAATTCATTCGTTCGATATATTGTGCCTAATGTTGTCTGTGATCCTTGATAGTATATTCGGTTTTCTCTACCGTGTATTTATATTCCTTTAGTAAAAACGTAGATATCAAATTTAGTGCGCACGACGCGTTTCTTCTAGAATAACCTTCATCAGATGCGCACAAATTCGAAATATTGGAAAGTGCATGTAGATGATATTCGCATTTGTTACCGTCATATTCTTGTAGATGATATTCGCATTTGTCACCGTCATATTCTTGTAGATGATATTCGCATTTGTTACCGTCATATTCTTGTAGATGATATTCGCATTTGTCACCGTCATATTCTTGTAGATGATATTCGCATTTGTTACCGTCATATTCTTGTAGATGATATTCGCATTTGCTACCGTCATATTCTTGTAGATGATATTCGCATTTGTTACCGTCATATTCTTGTAGACGATATTCGCATTTGTTACCGTCATATTCTTGTAGATGATATTCGCATTTGTTACCGTCATATTCTTGTAGACGATATTCGCATTTGTTACCGTCATATTCTTGTAGATGATATTTGCATTTGTTACCGTCATATTCTTGTAGATGATATTCGCATTTGTTACCGTCATATTCTTGTAGATGATATTCGCATTTGTTACCGTCATATTCTTGTAGATGATATTCGCATTTGTCACCGTTATATTCTTGTAGACGATATTCGCATTTGTCACCGTCATATTCTTGTAGATGATATTCGCATTTGTTACCGTCATATTCTTGTAGACGATATTCGCATTTGTTACCGTCATATTCTTGTAGATGATATTCGCATTTGTTACCGTCATTCTTGTAGATGATATTCGCATTTGTTACCGTCATATTCTTGTAGATGATATTCGCATTTGTTACCGTCATATTCTTGTAGATGATATTCGCATTTGTTACCGTCATATTCTTGTAGATGATATTTCACAAAAACAAGCTTCATATTTCTGGTTGTTATTTTAATATAGACATTCATGATGATGTCTCTTGTTTCACCATTCATATATTCTTATAAATTCGCATTGTAGCATGTTATTTTCACTTCTACTGTTATGAACCAAACCGTTCATACCTGCACTAAGTGAACGGATATAATAGATTTTAGGCTTCCCGATACGAACATATACCTTCATAGAATTTATGGAGTGGTAAACATGACATACCTGTTCTTCTTCGACGGCTTCTGATTACCCTTTTAGTATCTTCAAGCCTTTCTTACGGCTTCTGATTACCCCTTTAGTATCTTCAAGCCTTTCTTACGCCTTCTGATTACCCCTTTAGTATCTTCAAACTTGTCTTAATCCATTTATTAAGTAATAATGGTAATTTACGTAGCAAAGCAAGTATAAAACGTCATTCAACCACTGATCATGGGTAATTTTATATGTAATGTACCCGTCTGAAACGAATAAAAACGAAAATATTTGGAATAACCTTCGTCAAGTACGATCATAGTCAACAGATTAGAAAGCATTCGATCTTTGTACGTGGATAAACGTTAGAGAATACCGAAGGGACAAAAATGGACAATCCATAGAAAATGGCAACACAGGGTACACAAGAAGAAGACAAACAAAACAAAAAAACAACACAATAAGTGTTGGACACCATTATAGGCAAACAAACACAAATAACGTAAATAAGACATGATCCCTCTTATAAACAACTGAGGCGAACATCAGTCATAAACAGAAATTGAACGTAGATACATAATTCATTGTGAAAGACGCGTTTCTATGGAATAACCTTAATCGGGAACGCGCGATACCAAATCAGACACATGGGGATAAGATTGTTTGTTCGGAATCGAACAGGTATTCGAATATATGAATATATGACATTATATATTTCCAAGCATTTTCCTTTTTCGGATATCCAGTCATTGGGCCTAAATTAAATAATCGGTTTACACGGAATTCCAGTTTTGTCTTTTTACCCTTACGGCTTCACTGTAATTGATTGTCACTATTAGAACGTTAAATCAACTTTCCTTCATGATATGTGAAGTGTAGGTAAATTGTTTCTCCTTTTATGGGCGATTTTCCAGATTTTTATTTTCTTTATACAACTTATCGCTCTCGTCCATAATATATAACATGAGATAAGTATAAACTTATATGGTTAGGTTTATGGTGGTTAACGCCACTTTCAACAATATATCAGTTATATCGTGGCAGTCAGTTTTATTGATGGAGGAAACCGGAGTACCCGGAGAAAATCACCGATCTTTCGCAAGTCACTGACAAACTTTATCACATAATGTTGTATTGAATACACCTCGCCTGAGCGGCATTCGAACTCATAACGTTAGGCACTGATTTCATAGGTAGTTGTAAATCCAACTACCATGCGATCACGACAATGACGGCGCCTTGTAAGCTTATAAGGGAGACATTTAAATTAGATACAAAAAAAACGTATTACAAATTGTTCCCCAACACAAAAATAACAATAGTCTGATGCAATGAGAGAACCACTATGCAAATGCAGCAGATTGATTGGAAAATATCCTCAATATCTAAATAAAACCGTTTACACAGTATACAAGATGAATGTCAGAAAAGAAGTAAATCCCACAAAATCTTGTAATAATTCATTTATTTTTCTGATGTTGTTATATCCATGACAATACGAGAAAATCAAATTTTTTTTCAGTCCCAAAGTAATCTAATCATAATCAAAAACCAATGTTGTATTTTTTATTTCAAACAGATATTGCTTACATATATATATGAAGATCGTGTACACAAATACAATGAACGAATGAAGGGATATTGTTCTATACATTCTAAATGTACACTTCTACACCTTTCGAATATTAAATAAGCAATCGATATAATAATAATGATAATAATAATCTTTATTGCAAATAAAACCCTTGCGGGTAAAGCAATACAATACAATACAACATTACATAACATATATACATGAACAACATAAAGAAATGTCATGTATTCATAGTTAAAGTTATACATTGACCAATGTGAACCTCATTTTCGCAATTCTAACGATTGCTTTATAGTCAACAACACTGGGCAAAAATTATTGATCAGGAATTAATATAATTTTTACTTGGGAAAAAGAGTCCAGTTGGTCGAAATTAGCATAATACTTTTTAATATTATTTATTAAAACATTTCTAAGATTATTATTTATTTGGCATTGTAGAAGAAAATCAATCTCATCATCTAGTACTTTACAAGTTTTACAGAGTCTTTGATGTCTGGGAAATTTCTTGCATCTACCAAGTTAAATTTCTAATGGATGATCACTCGTTCTAAATTTAGTTAAAAGCTGTCGATTGTTACAAATTTTTGTAAGTTTTAAATAGTCTTCTAGTTTTAATGTCTGTTTTTAATTTACTATATATAAACAGTTTTGAACTATCATCTAAGTTTGATATTTTTTCAAGTATTTTTCTTTTATAGTTTTTTTAAACGTATTTTTAAATGTATCCTTGACAAGTAAAAAGGGTTTGTTAAAATCTTCAAAATTATTTTTATTAAGTTCTACTTCTTTAAATATTTCTGTGGCAAAGGTGTACCATGTATAAATATTTTCATTACTTATATTTTTATTTATATTAAATGCTTCCTTAACAAGGGGGTTTATTCCATTCGATTGAATCCTGGAATAGTAGAGCATAACTTGGGTTTTTATAAATGAGTCTAATGGTAGTCTACCCAATTCAGATTTTGCTGAGATATTACAAGATGTAGAAAGGAAATTGAGTTGTCGTTCCTGGCTGACAGATTTCTGGAATGATCACTGTACATCCGTTATCCTCCCACATATGGAATTGCTAAAAGAATTACTGTAGATCCGGGGACTGAAGAAGATTAAAATGAATCGTGCAATGTTTACTTATCTGTCATATATATCAAATCTACGTTCTAGAAACATACAAAATGTATTTCCAAATTGTCCTTGATATTAATAAGGGACAAATTTAGTCATTAATTAATTAATATATTGATGTAGACTAATATCATATTCTCATACATTTATCATTTAATTTCTAATTGATAACGTCTATATTTAATATAATGCGCACGACGCGCTTCTGGAATAACCGTCATCAGGTACGCTCATAGGCAAAAAATTGAAAAGCCTCTAAGGGCAAGTAGACCAAAGGACCTAAACATGATAGCCAAAATCGACTAAGGCTACCTATGCCTGAAGTTATTTTTATTAATTACACCTTATATCAGAATGCTGTCTTCTGATTGGTTGATGAAAGGGGTATTTTTTTACCAATTCTTAGTTTTTTCAGCTTTTCCGCCATTGCCGGGGTATTTACCTAATAATTCAATCGTAACTACTCGGCCATTCTCGCTACCCTGCAAATAACCTCGTACGTACATAGTAGAAATTCTTCTTAAATTGTTTGCTGGAAGTTAAGTTAAGCTAAGCCGCACACAAATATAGTCCACGAAAATCCAATACGGAAGACATACTAAGTAAAATCTAATCATGCAAAACTAATTAAAACTTTAATTGAAATATAGAAAATTGTTTAAAATATAACTTTATCAAACTTTCATGTAACTGACATGTGAAAAGTAGTGCGATTTATGCGCCTAATGCATACGAGGTTATTTGCAGGGTAGCGAGAATGGCCGAGTAGTTACGATTGCCTAATAATTACCCTTCATCGAGACGCTTGTAACAAAATTTGTAAAACGTTATCAGTTGTGCGTTTTATTGCAAAATCGTATTTGCCGTTTTTACCCTTCACCGAGACGCTTGTAGCAAAATTTGTAAAACGTTATCAGTTGTGCGTTTTATGTAACATCATTCGGTAGAATTAAACAGATACATCATGCTAGGTCCTGAAAACGACAAACAAAAGATATTATTTATTTAGCCAATGTTCTAAATAATATTCGGTGTAATTAAACAGATACATCATGCTTGGGAGGGGTATTTGCGAAAAATACCAGTCTTGAGACTAAATTTCACTCGCCATTCGGCTCGGGAAATTTTTCGTCTATCGACTGGTATTTTTCGCAAATACCCCTCCCAAACATGATATATCTGTATAAAATTACATTATGTAGGAATTGTAAATTGCAAACATAAAAACCATGTATACACAAATGTATAATAAACCATATCAGTGCCGAAGCAATGATTACTGGTCTGATGATCCCACTGGGACTAATATCCTGCAACACATTGGTCATTGACCTCATGTCATCCTCTAAAGGTATTACACAAATTTACCATTCAGAAGAAGAATATATTATACTTTACGTTTTTATTTTCCCTATTTGTCTTTGTTAGCGCAGCCGGTCATTATAACGTTATATGGACCGGGACTGGACTGTCTCGTTTTCGATTCGGTTCCGGAACGGTACCTGCATTATTATTTTAGATAATAAGGAAAAATATAGCGAATAGTTCATGTCCCTTCGGGTCATATGGCAGTATATGGACTGGTTCGTCACCAAACAAATATTATATGGACCTCAGAAGCTTCGGTCCATATCATTTTTTTTTGGTGACGGACCGGTCCATATACTGCCATATGACCCTCAGTGCCATGAACTATTTGCTATATGTTCTTCCAAAAAGCGTAATTCCAATTGTAGAAATATATTCACTAGTGTTGGGAAGTAACGTCTTTTCTCGAGTGAAGCGTAGAGGAATGATAGTGAAAGAAGTTGGATTTCACAAACGAGTGAAATGTAATCAAATATATTAATTATTGTGACCGAATATAATAATCTATTTCCTCCGTAAGAAGTTAGAATATCCTAAAGGAGTAATTAGAAGTCGAAAATCGAAGGACAGACAATGCAATAGCTAAAAGAAAGAGAACAAACAATTATCTGCAAAACACTCCAAAGAAAACTAAAGTTTGAGAACCACGTGTCCCTCAAAATAATGAAACAGTAAATATAATGATATGCTGGAAATGGAATGAGGTTTTCTACATATCTTTAACTGAGGCGTATTAGTATTCATAATTTCAACATTTTGTTGGACAAGATAATATTTTGTAATATAGTTAATACAAAATGAAGGGATGGTGGATGTTTCAAAATTCTAGAAATTACAGGAGGACTAAGCAGTGTCCATCTTCTTTCATGTTAATTTAGTGACATCTTGTATGCTACCGCCTGTACCGCGACCATGCCTTGATATTCTGAGCGCATACTTTGCATTGTAGTAGTACTCAAACGACAATGGATATTCTATAAAATATGATGAAAATGATATAGGATCAGTTCTTGTCATAGTATATTAATAACATTTTTGTATGTTACTATGTGTACTGAATGTGTTCCTTTACCAGTCGATGTGTTCCTTTATTTATTTTGCTCAATCCTTCATTTTCTGTGTAGTCTTTTTGTGAACCATTATTTGTCGTTTTTCCTTTGGTCATGTCTGTCCTTCGAGTTAGGCTTCCGTTTCCCCCTTTGGTATCTTTTAATATTAATTCAACAAACGAGAGCAGGATACCTTAACCATTATGCACGTGTTAGATAGTACACAATGTCATAGGATGACAGAGTAAGGAAATAATGGTCAATTATGACCAAAATATAATAGCCAGTACCATCTCTTGTCAATCATCTGTCGTTACTGTATCTGATTACGTGTAACCCTTTGGTACCTTCAAACATTTCTTACTTCCTTTGACTTTAAAGTATGGTAAAAAAAAAAAAAAAAAAAAATTCTGTGGCTGCACGTCTAGATTTTCTTTTATTGCATTGTAGTGCCACTTTCGTATGTTAGCAACTTCAGCTGATATTTTGTAATTAAATTGTACACAATGAAGGGGTTATCTTTTCCTTTTAAAAATGTTAGTAGGAAAAAACACATTGTAATGATAGTAAGCTTCTCGCCATAGCTTTGAAAATTGTTATTTTCTAATCCTGAATTTCATCACTTATTTTTTTTTTTGTATCAACTTGCGTATTAATTCGCATAGAGCTACTTACGACAATCCTTAAGTTTCAAGATGTAATCTCAAGAGCAATACTTCGATATATTTCAAACTTATTTTATGTACAAGGCTGTAGTAAGATTATCTATTGAGTGAATGCTAATTAAAATTATATTTACGTGTGAGATTTAACCTTGAAGATATCTACAGACAATATGAAGATATTATTGTTTACACTATTGTATTGCTTAGTATGTCATTATGAATTATTTTTTATTATTCTTATTTCACAACTTTTCCTGTAGCGGCGATATTAAGTCATTTATAAAATATGATAATTCAATTGAAGACGTGTTCCCATAGAAACAAACACCAACACGAACTCAATACAACACTACCACAATAATCAAGCAAACATAAGATTACACAACCCAGTATGAACGATTTTTTAAAACATAAATCCGGATAATGTCCCAAAAATGTTAGACAGCACACAAGACAGGTGTTATAGTGTTTAAAGATTATATGCCGTTTCAATTAATGGACTAGAACGTAAAATGCTTGTTAATAATCTTTTCATTGTGAACAAAAAAACGTAGATATCTAATTTAGTGTGAAAGACGTGTTTCTGGAATAGTTGTCATCAGACAAGCTCAAAGTCAAAAGATGGGATAGCCAAGTAATTTAAAATCTTTGGGAGCAGGAAATCAAAGGGCCTAAACAGGATAGTCAGAATGGACCATGGTCGCCTATGCCTGAGAGGGGAGAACCTAAATAATTACAATGCTTAGCAACGGTAAATAACAATAATAAATATATGTAATAAACCATGTCAGTGCCGAAAAATACTGACTACTGGACGGTTGAAATCGTCCGGGACTTATTGTTCACCAGCAGATGTGTCGACCCAGCGATAGAAATATAAACGTAGATAGCTAATTTAATGCGCACGGCGCGTTCCTAGAATAACCTTCATCAGGCACGCTCAAAGAAAAGTTTGAAGATACCAAAGGGGTAATCAATCGAAGAAGGCCAGACAATACACAAATGGCCAAAAAGGACAAACAACGATCTACAAAACATTACACAGAAACTTAAAGATCGAGCAGCAGGAACACTACTAAAAACCGGGGTTAAACTCGGGTGCTCCGGAACATATCATTATGAACAGAAAGTTTAAACAGTGATAAACAAATACCACCACTATCAACAAAACATACACCCCTAAGTTTAAATCGCTAACACAATAAAGACCACGACTGATTGATTGATTGATTGATTGATTGATTGATTGATTGATTGATTGATTGATTGATTGATTGATTGATTGATTGATTGATTGATTGATTGATTGATTGATTGATTGATTGACTTTTTTTTATTATTGTTTATTTATTTATTTATTTATTTATTTATTTATTTATTGACTGATTGATTAATTGAGTCAATGCTTCACAATTTACAATCAATTTCTACGCTTAGAAGATTTTTTATTTTTTAAATCTTACCGGATGTTAATATAAAAGAAATCAATGGATTCTATTGCATTAATAAGTACATGTATCAACATTTGAGAAGGATTCCTTTGTTCTTAGTTCACACGCACATAACCTGACAAATACTACGTCAAACAGAAATGATGAAAGTGTGCTCAATTAATTGATTGATTGATTGTTGCTTAACGTCACGTTCTCTTCATTTACAATTTTGTATTACAGTTAATACAACCAACCAATACGTTTGCATGATCAGTAATGTATAATTATAAGTGCACATCTTCACGTCGAAGAAGTGTATGACAATTCGATTTCAATCGCAAATGATGAAACTACGGATCAATCAAACAATAATTACAGTTCTTTACCAAGTTCACCATAATAGCATACGAAAAGATATGAACATCTGAGACCTTACTGTCCAAGCTTTAAGCCAATTTAGAATCCTTAGAAAGCCCAAGTCTTTGTAAATTTTAGAAGAATTGTGGTAATTAACGACAAAATCTCTTCTATTCATGTCACGAAAGTGACAGGTTTTACTTGAATTGTCTTTTTAATTGATGTAAGGTTATATGTTTCTCACTATTACAGATAATTGACGAACAATTTGTTGCCTCCTGGGGACAAGGTACACCATTAGTAAAGGCGACAGACGATGGTATATGGCTGCAAATAAACAGTTGATACTGAAACTGCTGATGATATTCTAGTAATATTGAAGAATAAGTCATTCCCTGAAGGCATTTGGATGACGATAATGGTGATGATGGCGGAAAATAATAGCAGTGATATACTAAATATGACACAAATAGACGATGATCTCGGTCGGATGATGGAGGTATATATTGTCTCCACTTTACTGTCTGTCGTCATATTTGCAACGCTATCAGGTAACACGTTTGTTATTGCCGCCATTTTTATGTATAAGCCTTTACGGAATGTGCAGAATTTCTTAGTGATTTCTCTTGCGCTTGCTGATATGGCTGTTGCATTAATAGTTATGCCGTTTCATATATCGAACACTATTGCTGGTCATTGGCTTTATGGCTCTGACTTTTGTGATATTTGGTTAACCTCGGATATTCTGATATGTACAGCATCAATTTTTAACATCTGTGGGATCGCATTGGATCGGTATTTTGCAATTCATGACCCTATCAATTACGCTAGTAAACGGACTACAAAGCTAGTGTTGATAATGATATTTGTTATTTGGGGACTGGCGGCAGTTATTTCAGTGCCACCATTACTTGGCTGGAGTGATACCGGAAGTTTATATGACACCTCAGATCACACATGTCACCTGACGGACGAAATTGGATTTGTTATATACTCCGCAAGCGGCTCTTTCTTCATTCCACTCGGAATTATGTCATTTGTTTATCTGAAGATATTTCTTGCTACAAGAGAAAGGCTGCGAAAACGCGCTCAGGCATGTGCTGCTTCCAAATTAGTGCTATTGTCAAACGGTAAATCAAACACCACACCGACAGTACAAGTTGATTTTGTGTCAAATGAAAGCAACAATGAAACAACGGAAACAAGACCACCGAGCATCAACCCATCACCTCTTCTACCGAGAAACCACAAAACGTCGAATGAAACACCACCTTATAAAATGAAACAATTTTTTGAAGAGCGACAAAAAATTTCTTTATCTAAGGAAAAGAAAGCAGCAAGAACGCTTGGGATGATTATGGGTGCATTTATATTCTGCTGGTTACCATTCTTTTCAGTGTATTTACTGAACCCATTTTGTAAACAGTGTGGACTTGGTGGATCATATTTGGAATTGGCGCTGGTAATTCTTGGATACGTCAATTCTTGTTTGAATCCGATAATATATACGATCTTCAATGTGGAGTTTCGAAATGCATTTCGGTATATGTTTGCCCAATTCTGCTGTAAAAATCGTAACAAAAATAGGATACGGACGCCAAAGAGAGCACTTCTGTGAGAATTATGATTTTAAAAAAACATGTCTGTTGACGTTCAATGCTTCCATTACATATTATTAAAAAGGCAATATATATGTCATAACATCATATAAGTAATGTGTTATTAGTTAGTAGATATTAGCATGGTGATAGCAATTTAATATTTCTCATGAGTATTATTCTATTTACATTAGAGTTATTGTAGATATTTCATATCTTATCATAGTATATGGTGCATATAGTAATAACTTACATTTGTATATATTTGACACTGGAAAACTACGGCCATTAAGATAGGTCGGTCCTATTTTGACAGAAAGAAAATAGGCCATTAATACAGGTTTGTGCATAGTCATTTGGTAGAGTGGATGGTTCTAGAATGTGTTTTGCTAAAATATATATGTATGCTTTTAAGCAGGGCAGTAAAGGATTCTCTTAATTTTATTTGTTTTCATTTGTATTGTTTTATCTAAGAGAGTATTAATTCAGCATTTTACTTTCACTTTCAATTTTTGTCTTTATCAACAATGTGAGTTGAAACTGATGCTCTATCACAGCCAGTTAAGAGTGAGCGAGTGAATGATTTTTGTAAATCGCTAATCGAGCAATTGTTCAGCTATACAGTGTTAAGAACAAATTACTTTTTGATGTAATAGTGATTAAGTTTTGTTTATTCTAGACCAGCAGGGGCCGAGTTCAGCTTGTTTATGCTAACTCACTGACACATTAGATCACAGATAGATATGTGGCCCCACGCGGACACATCCTGATTTCGAGTAAACTCGTGCCTGCTCTTACTCCTTAATTATGCATGCTTAATGGAGAAGCAACATATAGCAATTCTATAGTCTTTGGTTTTACCAGACTGGGAATCGAACACACGATCTATCACACTAGAGGCGATCACACTCACCATTAGATCACTGATGCGATTCGGTTAGTTAGAATATCAGAACCATAGTCGATAAAAGCTCACAACCTATCAAAATATAATAATTTTTTAAACTGCTTGGTTTATTTTTATCCAGTTAGAATACATGACGAACTGCTAAGATATGTTTATTTTTAGCTGACAGGGATATCAGACAAGAAGCTTCTGATAGATATTCTACCTATAAACTCAGTTAAAAGTCTTTTTTCACATCAGTCAGTCTGAAATCAGAAGCATAAAAAGAGCTATTCTTTTGGAGAATCTATGCTTTTTCATACAGCAATGACCATTCGCACCTATAGATTTGATTCTAAAATTATACTTTTTTCCTCGTTTTTGTATGAGTTACTTCCCTTTAATGCGGGATAATGGCGACTACTTTCATGCAACGTTCATTGAAAATTACATATTATTTTTGCTCCATGCTCTGTTCAAAATTTGAATGTTGTAACAACTTGTGAATTTTCTGTTTGCTATAATATTATATCCTTTGATATTTAACCAGATTTAAATGTCTGCAAATTTCGCGTAAGAAAGTTATACTCAATATTTCTCCATTCCGTTGTTCTTGCATGGAACGGGTATCATTTTGGCCGTCACTAAAAAATTTAAAAAAACGTATAATTGTATAATCACATCGGGAATGTTCAAATTGTCTATTGTTGATAATATTACTCTTCGACAGTACACTAGGGATAAGCTGCACAGGTTTACCCATATGAAAGGTGGATATTGTCTACAATATCATTTCAGTAGATGTTTATCAAATAATTTGCAGGGTGATAATTTTCACATGAATAATTCGTACATTTATTCCTAAAATAATTTCCAAGTTAAAGGTGTTCTTTTCCCAAAGGGGTCATCGTGGTCGTGATCGTATAGTAGTTGGATATACAATTACCTGTGCAATCAGTGCCTATCACCACTAAACTTGTTCGAATCCCGTTCATGGCGATGTGTACTCCATACAGCATTATGTGATAAAGTTTATCAGTGACTTGCGACTGGTCGGTGGTTTTCACCGGGTACTCCGGTTTACCCCACCAATAAAACTGACCGCCACGATATAGCTGAAATATTGTTGAAAGTGGCGTTAATCACCATTACACTAACTCTTAACCCACCACTACATTCGTGGTCTTGATCGCATAGTAGTTGGATATACAACTACCTGCACACTCAGTGTCTGTCACCACTAAACTTGTTCGAACCCCGTCCATTGCGAGGTCTACTCGATACAACATTTTGTGATAAACTTTGTCAGTGACTTGCGACAGGTCGGTGGTTTTCTCCGGTTTCCTCCACTAATAAAACTGACCACCACGATATAGCTTAAATATTGTTGAAAGAGGCGTTAAATACCATATACCTACCATAAACCAACTTTTCCCAAAATAAAATCCATCTTTATAACCAAATGTTAACGCACTTTTGTATATTAACATTGAGCCATCTTAGCCAGAATTACTAACAAAATAACATTCGGACACATGGTAAATAACATTAGAATCGTATAAAATGTGAACGACTTGAAAATATTATTAATAAAAATAGTAAGTTAACTATCTTCAGAATGTAACATAAACCTGTTTTTTCGTGATATTGATTGGAAATATTTATTATTACAGAGAAAACAAATATGAAATAAATAAACCACTGTTTATGTGTTACTATCACTTGGTCGATACAATGACTGGTAGATTATTAGTAGAGGGTATCACCCGCCCAGTATTCAGAACTCAGTGTGGCCATGACATTAACTGTGTGTTAGGGTATCATTTTTGCCACTGTTTCTACAATTTTCCGATTTGATTTATGAACTGTTCTCATGGTTGTGATACTTTTTTGTTTTTATTTTTTTGTTCCCATTTCAAAATTTTACAGACAATATTTTTGAAAAAGAACTAAAATGTATCTCCCTGGAACATAGACAGCTTAAGTTTAACGGTATATATAAAAACGTAGATATCTAATTTAGTGCGTACAATGCGTTTCTAGAATAACATTCAACTGATAGGTTCAAAGTAAAACAAAAATAAGGTAAGATTTAGAAAATATCAGATATTAAATTTAGTGTGTACGACACATTTCTAGAATAACCTGCATCTGCTACGTTCAAAATCAAAATGTTTAAAGGCTAATTAGATAATTGTTTTGTTTATTTTTTTCTAGAATAACCTGCATCTGCTACGTTCAAAATCAAAATGTTTAAAGGCTAATTAGATAATTGTTTTGTTTATTTTTTTTTTACTTTTGTCTTCTATGTGTGGCATTATTTTTTCCAGGTGTTTTAGGTCGTGTACCCCAGGATTTAGAGTACATTTAGAGTACTAAGTTAATAAGGATATCTTTGATAATTATTAATCGGTATCTGATTATCTTTGAGACAATCTCTGATGCCCATTTATTTCGATTTTGTTTTACCCAATATGTAGTAATGCTCTATATAAAAAATATTATATTTATCTACAAAATACATTCATTTACATTACAAACAGCATTTTAAGCTATAAAGACACAACATCAGGTTTGATACAATATGTTGTGTATGCACACGCTCTTGAAAGCTCATACCACATGAACGAATTTCACTACATTACCAAAATGAAATTTCAGAAATTCCTTTAAACGTAAACAAACCTGTTTCAACTTAATGGAGAAAAATAAATCTTGCATCAAAGTCATATATCCACTTTCAATGACAGCATTTTAACGTTGTCAACAATAGCAAAAATCTATGAAGATTAATAACATACATATTGTATTTTTTATAACAATATTGTCAGATAAACATATTAAATTCATATTATGTTTTTACTATTGTATGAAAACATTGAGGAGACCAAAAGGGAAAATCAGAAGCTGTAATTCGAAGGACAGACAATACAATGACCAAAGGGAAAAGTACAAAAAGAGAAATAATTATCCACAAAACACTACGCACAAAACTACGGATTGAGCCATGCAAATAAGGGTAATAACAAAATTACCAAACTCCGAGCAATCTTACAAATGGAAAGTCAAAACTCATAATTATATAAACAGACACAATCAGTCAACAACCGGAAAACTGTGAAAACCGTAATGACCCTGACTTGGTACATGCATTTCTAAAGAAATGGTGAGTTGAATCAGATTTTAAAGCGCCAAACCTCCCCCTTTCATTACGGCTCAAAGTCTCCGGCTGTCACTATAACAGTATTTATAACAATACTTGAACAAAACAGGTAAAACAGTTGTCATAACAGCACCAAACTCAGTGAAGTGAATGTCAAAAACATTTTTACGTCACACATTGAAAAAAAAAATATTTTTGACATTTTTGTTTTTGACCACTTATCTTTATACATTTTCACTATATGAAAATCCATCGTTTATAATCTTTTCTGCAGAGACGGAATATATTTCGACAAGACCACACCTAAAATAAACGGGGATTACCTCAGGTGTTCTTCAAGTCTAACCAGTTCCTGAACCATAAGCGGTACCTGTCGTGTAAAAGAAGTTCTATTGTTAGTATTTCAACTATAGTAAATGTACATCTAGTGTTATGTTATATACAATATTCATCGAAATGAACATTAAATCCACATATATACTAAATCAGTTGCTAGATAAAAATGTTTTTAAAATGAAACCAAGGTTTATATACGAAAATATATAACAAAAACGTGCGTATGATTGAAATTTTTACAGTATTATAATGATGAAGGTTCTTAACAAATTATATTAGTAAAATAGATTAAATAAGTTGAAACATTTAATTAAGAGACAACATCCAGAGGACTTGCATGTGATATTAGACAACGCAATTAAAATGTGAAACAAGACATCACACAAAATTACAATGTAAGACTACAGGAGAATACAAATAATACTAAAATGTGGATCAACAGGACAAAAATAAGAGAACTAAAATGTGAAACAAGACATCACACAAAATTACAATATAAGACTACAGGAGAATACAAACAATACTAAAATGGATATCAACAGGGTAAAATAAAGAGAAATAAAATGTAAAACAAAACATCACACACAACAGTACAATGTAAGACTACGGGAGAATACAAACAATACTGAAATGGGAATCAATAGGATACAATTATTACAGCTAACATGTGAAACAAAACATCACACACAAAAGTGCAATATATAAGAGTACATCAGAATACAAGCAATACTAAAATGGGAATCAATAGGATGAAATTAAGAGAACTAAAATGTGAAACAAGACATCATATACACAATACAATGTAAGACGATAGGAGAATACAAACAATACTAAAATGGGAATCAACAGGATGAAATTAAGAGAACTAACAAGTGAAGTAAACACAATACAAATAGAACTTAAACGTAAAATAGCAAGACTTCACAGCAAATACTTTAAATGTAAAACAGCCAAACAGCACATACAGATCTACAATGTAAAACAACCAAACAGCACATACAGATCTATAACGTAAAACAATGTACAAATATTACCACAAAAGTTTGAAGTTACCAAAGAGTAATCAGAAACCAAAAATCGAAGAAGGTTAGATAAAACAAAATAAACATGCACAATTAATAATGTGCAACAACAAGACAGCAAAGAGAAAAACAATTCTGTAAAACAGACATAGAATTCGGAGAACTAAATTGTCGTGAGAAAAGAGAATATGCCCTCAATTACAATATGCAAAATGACAGCACACAAGGAAGTACAGCCTTACACAAAATGACAGTGCAAAATTGATTACAATGTGATATAACAAAGAATCCTACAAAAATAGAACTGCTTTGCAAAGAAGAGGACAACACACATACTACATACGCGCAACAGTCAGACAAAGCAAGGCAAGCATGGATTACCCAAATATATAGGGACCGTCGTGGTCTCTAGTGAGTATATGATAGCTCGGTTTTAGACTAATACAATCAGTGTCTATTATCACTAACACCCATGGCTGGGTATATTTGATACAACATATATGGAAACGTTTGTAAGTGATTTTCTGTAGGACGGCGATGATTTTTTTTTAGTAGTCCGGTTTCATTCACCAATAAAAATGACCGCCATGATGTAAATGATATATTGCTAAAAATGAGGTTAAACACTCCTCACCCTCCTTCTCGTTCTATTCATGTAGTCGTTCAGAATATGTACTTATACAGTCCAAATACATAAAACAATAATATATACAAAGAATGGGCAAAGCAAATTCAAAATCTTGGTCTCATAAAACAGAGAGTATGACCTGCACCCCGTGCTCCACTATTGCTATCAACTGTCATAATTACGAAAGGAACATCGTTTTTACATGGAAATCATGATCTATATCACTGACGTTGTGTCTAAATAAACATGCACAAAGTCATAAAACAAAACAACATGAAGTCGAATCGAACATGTTTTTACGTAGAAATCGTATTATCCATGATGCTCATTAAAACAACAAATGACTTAAAAGTTTGGCAATAAATGGCCACAGTAGTTTATTACATATGTTACAATGAATTAATGAAATTGTTGAAAATGTTTAATACTGTAAAGTGTTGTAAACTGTTCAAATTGAAAACGTTTACTTTGCGTAAATGTCAATTGTTAATAAATTGATCGCCGAAAATGTGCTAAATGGCAGATCAAAATTGCAAAGTGAAAATGAAAATTGCCGGAAGCAATTAGCCCTGGAAATCAGAGGCTAATAGCTATAATATAGTTTCTAATAAATCTGTAGAAAATGGTGACGATATGCTAAGCCCTGGATATGAGGCTTAAGCTACGATTAAATTCAAACAAATTGGTAGTCCATCGCAGCGAAATTGCCAATTTGACAGAATAGCCAAAATTGTATTGCATGAAATTGAATTTTGACTATGCTGTCAACCGCCAATGCAATTGGGGGGTGAGCTGCGAAATTGTGGTCTTTGTGCCCAACATTAACTGTTACAATTTAAACATTTAAGATTCAATAAACATATATACAGTGAAATTAGTGTGTCAATTGTAGCTATTATAGACTAAATATTAACATTAGACAATATATCATAACAGTACAATATGATCAATATTCAAATATATCATGTCCATACAATATTGACATAGTAATGCAAACACAAACAAAACTGTCAGATTGCTTCTTGCAACAAATTGTAACAAAACCTAATTAGAAAAGTTAATTGCCAAATTATGGGAATGCAACACCACCCTTGCAGCAGATAAACTTTTCCAATGCCCCTTGCAAAGTGTTCAAAAATATGCCATTTCCAAGCGCAGTCAGGTGAACGCCATCAGCTGATATAAACTGAGCAGTTTTCCTTATATCGGGATAATGAATATAGTATCCTCCATTTTTTACCATCAATGAACCTATGGAGCTATTCCATCTCCGTCTACATTTATCAATTTTGTTATTGTCGGATGAATAGCGCCAATATGTCCTGGGCAAAATTTGTGAATATATCAGTTGAGTGAGAGGCATTTTATGACTAAGCCACATCATAAATCTTTTCAATTTATAATGAAGCAGACCTAATCTGGTCTCGCCTAAATCATTGCCCCCAATGTGGACCACTATGTATGCAGGGATATCTTCTAAGGTCATCAATAGCTCAATATGTCTCTTCAACTTGTCCAATTTCAATCCTCCCCTGCCTTGCCAGAAAATGTTTACCCCAAACCTGTGATTTAAAGCCAAATGAATACCACCTGGCCTCTTCTTGGCGGCTACAAATGCATTTCTCACTAGAGAAGAGCCAACTATCCAGACTCCAACCTGTGTACCTAAAATTAACTTTAAGGAATGGGTTTGAAATGTAAAATAATTCTCCTATATTAAATAATGATCCCCCCAATTTACATAAAACCTCCCTGTGGAATTCTTATGTATCTAGCATATGCATCCGATTTCCATCGGCCATAAATTTTAATCTGGTCATCAGACACTCCTTTCATGGCACATGTTGTGGCCATACCTATTCTAAATGAATGTGAAGCATATTGGGTTTCTTCAATACCTAAAGTATGCAAACATTTTTTCAAAACTGATGTAAATTGGTATCTAGTAAGGGGGGACCTATCAAAATGACCAAATAATGGACCCCCTCCTGAAGGCCGCACTTTCAAAAATTCATTCAAATTTATAACTGGACAAGAATTTACGTTTCCTTGCTCAGAAATAAATATTGTTAAACCTCGACCAAATTGATCAGTTTTTGATGTTGCTAAAAATAACTCTATCCCATCTAAATGCACTTTGACATTCTCAATTTTAATTGTATGTGCGTCCATACCCTTAGGACCAACTGTCAATTCTCCTACTCTAAACAATCCATAGAATGCCAGAGAAAAGACAGACAAAAACAATTTTGCCTCATAACGAGAGCTACAGACGCATGGTAATATTGCCAATATTCTATCTAATAATTTGATTGTGATTGGGAGACGTTTATCCAACTGCCTTTTTGAACGTTTAACACCCTCTAAAAGTTTCCTTACTACGAACAGCTGAGTATTGTCCGTTAAGTTACTTATCTTATAGTGAAAACTCAAACCGGATATATAACAATTAATAGTGGAATGTGATAATTCAAGTCTAAACATATAGGCAATGAAAGACATAATATCTTCGAGGGGAACAGGCCAAATTGTCTCTAACATGTGTTCACGTCTAAATTCATTGAAAAGTCTTAAGGCTACACCATACTGCCGAGCAGTACTTGGGGCCACTGAAAGTTGTAATAACCGATCTATTTCAGTTTGGAAATCATTGACCAAAACTCTGCCGGAATATCGGATGGAGTTTGATCTACCATTGGAGCCAATTTCTTGAATCGATCCATCTGAAAACGAGATAAACAATCTGCTAATTCATTTTGAACACCTGAAATGTGCTTGGCTCGCACCTGTATATTGCTACGCATGCATAATAATACTAACGGACGCACTAACTGCATAATATATTTTGACTTCGAAGTTCTGTTGTTAACTATTGCCACTAAAGCCTGGTTATCTATTCGCAATAAAATCTTTTTATTGATAAACCTAGGAGTCCAAATGTGAAATGCCAAAATAATGGGAACTAATTCCAAGAATGAAATGTCTTTCATAAAATTTTCCTTTTCCCAATGTGCTGGCCATCTGAACTGTGCCCAATGCCCAGATAAATAAGCCCCACAGCCCAAAGATGCAGACCCCGCACTGACAGTAAACAATTCCAATGTTTCTGATGATATCCAAATACGATCTGGCAAATAACATTCCCCATTGAAGGACTCTAAAAATTCCTGCCATATTAACGCATCGGCTTTAACTTCCTTGCTTATCCTTATATAATAATATGATTTTCTGACTTTCATGCATGACAAGACATCATAAAATCTTCGAAGAAATGCTCGGCCAGATGGAATTGCCCTGGCACAAAATGCCATTAAGCCTATTATCGATTCAAAGTCTTTGACCTTCATTTTATTACTATTCAAAATTAAATTTATGCCAAATTTCAACCTCTCTACTTTATCAACTGGAATTTTAACAATCATATTGACAGTGTCAATAAGTAACCCTAAAAATGTTAACAAAGTGGTTGGTCCAACAGTTTTATTGTCAGCTAGAGGTACCCCAAGCTCCTGGCAAATGTGTTTGAAGGCATCCATTAATAATGCACAATTTCCGGATCCATTAGCTCCGGCAAAAATGAAATCATCTAGATAATGGTCTAGCGTATCCAAATCAGTTTTAGATTGAACCACCCAATGCAAAAATGTAGCAAATTTCTCGAAAAGGGAACAAGATATTGAACAACCCATTGGCAAATTTTTATCCACCCAATATTTTCCTTCAAATTGAATCCCCAATAAATCGAAATCGGTGGGGTTTACAATAAGCAATCTAAATGCCTGTTTGATGTCAATCTTCCCTAATTCAGCTCCTTTTCCCAAAGAAGATATCATATCTAAAACTCCATCAAAAGAGGAATACTTAACTTTGCAGTACTCTTCAGCAATGTAGGCATTTACCCCACTCCCTTCTGGAAAGGATAAATGCGTTATGAGACGCCACCCCCCATCAGATTTAGAAACAAGCCCAATAGGTGAAATCCTAAGCATAGAAATTGGCTTCGTTGAAAATGGACCAATCATCCTCCCCAGCATAACTTCGTTTTGCAATTTGGCCAATGTTTCGTTCTTATGTATATCAGCAGAAACAAGATTCTTAGCTTTGACTGCTACTCTAGGCCCTGTGTATTGGAGACTAAATCCATGTTGAAATCCATTTAAAAGTAATTTTGCATCATTTCCGTCGATATACATGTACTTGTATAAATATGTTTCCAAAACATCAACTTTGACAGGGGTCCACCCTTTAACCCATTATTTTTTAATTAACTCAAATTCCTTTGCTAAACTGTTTAAGTAGCATCCTGAAAAGAAATATTGCCATAACTAATTATATGAATTTAACATTTAACAGTAATTCAAAAATGTCCCATGCGAAAGCCATGACGTGGCAAACTCTGTGACTGTCTTGGTTGGAATCGGGGATAGGTGCTCGGCAGTCTTGTTGCAAGCCTAACTGGTTGTTGCACTGGCATCCTAGATAGAGTACCACCAGGAAATTTGTTGGGATTGTAGGCTTGCCTAGGACATTGGATCACCGAGTGTTGCCCATTACAACGTATACAATTATGTGCATATGAGCAGTATAATTTAGTGCAGCTGCCTTGGTAATTGTAATTGTAACATTTATGACTACTACTGGAAGGCTGGACATTAGAACCTGCTGGAGCAGAATATAAATATAATAACCAAAGCTCTTGATCTATGGTGGCCCAGGATGACGATGGGTCCTGGGCCTTTCTTAGGCGATACTGTTCATCATAATTTTTCCAGCCTTGGCTTCTTTTTGCACCAAGACGCATTACATTCATGTATTTCAAAAGGTCGGGGTAACTTTCCGGATGAGCTGCTCCATAAATACTACTAAATATTAAAAAGGCATCAGTCCAGCTCTCAATATTGTAAATTTTATTTTTAGATTTTTGTTCGACAACAATTTCTCCGTTTACTAAAACCAATTTTTGACCTTCCGACTGTGTAGCTTGAGAATTAATCAACAAATTAGCAAGGTCTACGTATTCCCCAGCTATTATTTTTTGTCTTAAATTTGGGGATACATTAAGTGCTAAATCATCACTGGCTTTTGAACACAATACGGAATTGTTTGGCAAAAGATAGTTACCTTCATTGACACTGGCCGAATTGATCACTGGGACCAGTTGCGACGACCCTGAAGGCAAGCTCACATTACTGACTGGAAAAGCAGGCCCAACTGTTGTACCTGTACTTGCACTTGATGAGGGTGTAATGTTCGGGACTACCAAATGACGACTTGCGGTTGTGATGAAGCCCCCACTTTGGGTAGCTGAGGCAGGCATATGGAAAGATTCATCTCCACTTGTGTTTGTGATGGTGGTAATAGGTCTCGACACTCTGGGTTCTCTTTCCTCCAACCTTGTCGGAGCACTTCTTTTCCTACTGGAGCGACGCAACATGCCTGAAAAAATTAACAATTAGCAATTTGTCGAAAATGTTGGGGGGTTTTTTTGGGTTTTTTTTTTGAATTGTTACTTGTGTCCAGGGGAAGAAATAAGAAAATTATTTAGGAGCCGACAGGGCTTCTTATTCCACTTATCTGGAGCCCTTATCCTCGATCAAAAACATGACATGGCCACAGGGCTACCAGACTTGGCACTAAACGAGCCCTCCTGAATTTCCAAGAGCCTCGAGCTCCCGGGCTCCCTCTTATCTCTACCCCTGGTGTCGCCAGAGAAGTTATTACAATACGGTATAAGAAATGTTGATTAACTTGTGTGTAAAAAAGTCTCCGACATCACAACTTGCTTCCCCAAAGCGTAATAACATCATATAGCTGACAATCGAAATGGTCGTCAGGAGACCCTCAATCAATCAGTGACCTACATTTCGACTTATTCTCTCATTAGCCCCTTTTACTACTGTGGCCGACGAGTGGGCTAAAGTATTGAAATGCAAGCGATGGCGATTTCTGATGCAAAACACGGCATGACTCGAAGTGGCCGGTACCATATATTATAAACCAAATGTTATCTTGTTAAATTAAAGACATAAAAGTGTTAGGGAAACAAAATTGATTCAAATTCTAATTGTTTTATTCATTGCTGGACGATTCTCCCGTCAGATTTTTTCCGATTGTGTTTACAAATTCTCTCTGCAACCTCCCGCTGCTGCAACTTTTGATGAAAAGGAAGATTTCAGTTTTCCGCTTCAGTAAATGGAATGTCTAGATACCAACATATATAATGCACGAGACCACGTATGATCACGGACCAGATATATGAACACTTGTATAACAGATCTAAAAATATAGTTTTTTAGATCTTATTATGAACAATTTAATACCCAATAAAACATACTTAACATATATATATATATGACAATACGACACAAGGGATAACACTTCTTCTCCAATTATTGATACCATGCTAATACCAGTGAGAGAAACAGAGATTTACTAGTGTATATTAAATTCATCTCGGAAATCAGTTTAGATACGAAAATTCCGCGTTGACGGATCAATTCATGATGGTGACCATAGAAATTGAGATGAGAGGATTTAAATCTAGTCTTCTTGTAACCTTGGTTTAATAATTTTTCCGATAAGTGAATCTCCCTAGCCAAATATATAATATAAACAAACGAAGCTGTAGACTAAATTATTTTGCTACAAATCCAAGATGCTTTTGATGAAGGACTGTTACCTAAATTGTCAGTAAATATTTGTATCGTATATTTTCGTCCGTAACCTACGGTTGATCTTGTTCGGATACTCTCCAATCAACACCAGTGGGACAATTGAAAAATTCCTCGTACTTATGAATAAGTCATCTAGAATCTGATTGAATCCTATCTGTTTCAACGGGGGAATTATTTACACTTATATATTACCTTCCACAAAAAATTATCTTAGACTACTTTCATACTTTATTTGGATAGTAAACAAACAACATAATAAAATTGTTAAACCTATTATTAGTGTGATCTACCGTCCAATCGTAGCTGTAAACACTTCCAAGTGCCGAATCAGTAACGGGAAAACTCCGAAACAAGGAATTTTCTCTCATGAGTCCCTCAGGTGATGAGTTGAGACTATTGGAGCATGATCGACCATGGGTTACTGATGATCATATTGAACATTGCAATAGTGAAATCATAAAATTGCGTATTTGTGATATATAGAATAATAGACATAGGAAACAACACAAGGGTAACATAAACCATTAAAGATAAATAAAATAATACTAGATAAGAAATACGAATGTTTAGTAACTTCGATATCATAATTGTCTCTCATTCTATTCATGGTGCATGTACTACTTCAAAGGATAAATCAATCTCACCTATTCTATGCATCGTTGTGCGTTGTGCAGTCCTCGTGCACAACTTGCTATCATGAAATCCAATCGCCAATATCCACTAAGTTGTTGTGTTAAATTAAAGGAGGTCAAAAATTGTCAGTTATATTTTAAATCCAGACAGAACAAGACATGAGGTAAGTGACTACATATGCTTGGTGAAATTAAAATGTGTGTCCCATCAAAATTTATTTAAAAGTCAGTGGTTATTTACGACGATCAGCATTTAAATACAAAATAACACTTTCTACTCGTAAATATAAATTATATACAAGCAAATATGTACGTTCAAAATTTACAAAGCATAGAGTCAAAACGGAAATGACCAATAACTTAAACTATGCTCAAAACAATTATAGTAAACGAGATAAGAGAAGGGGTAATCTGAAGCTGCAAATCGAAGAAGAACAGACAACACAATAGCCAACAGAACAATGATCTACAAAACATTGCACAGAAAACTAAAGATCGAGCAATACGAACCCCACTAAAATCCGGGGTTGAACTCGGGTGCTCCGGAAGGGTAGGATATTTGAATATCTAACAGATTCATTAATGTAATAGTAACCGCATTGGTGGTGTAATTGGTGTTTGTTGCTTCTCTGTTAAGCATGCAGCATTAAGGAGAAAAAGGTGAGACTGGTTGGATCGGAATCAAGATATTGTGTCCGAGTGGAGCGACATGTCTACCCGAGGACTGTTGTTTCAATGAACTAGTACTATAAAAAAAATCCAGTTAAACGTGTTGGTCTAGTACAAAGTAGACATCATCATCATTTTACCGAATTCAACTTGTTTTCGCAATAATATAGCTGAAAAATTGCTCTTTGGCATGAAACAACAACCACTCACTCACTAAGCAAAAGAAAAAATACATGAACATCAGAAAAGTATGAAGATACTAAAGGGGTATTCACAAGCCTTAAATCGAAGGACAGACAACACAATTGTCAAAAGAAAAAAGAACAACCATCGATGAAGAAAATATTTTACACAGAAAATTAAAGATCGAGCAACACGAACACCTCTAAAAACTGGGAGAATTCAGGTGCTCCGGAAGGGTAGCAGTTCCTGCTCCGCATCTCTGAAATCATACGATAAATTTGGTTTAGATATGTTAAGCTCCTTTCCAATTTTACGCAAAAGAATGGTAATAAACAGAAGGAACATCATATCTTTTACTAATGGGTAGCCATTAAAACCGACAATTGTGTGCATTGAAGATTAGACGTTAGAATGGTTCATATTGGATTTTGGAAGACTGGCGCCCAACACTCTTTTAGTTTTTTATCAAACATAAATGTAATACTAACAAGTCAAAGCAAGCACAAAACTCTAAGATAAGTATCAATCAAATGCTATTTATAGATTAAGAATCCTTTAAATGACGCGGTCGAATATCTTACAACTGAAATTAGAAATCTTGTCATCAAAGATGACAAAAGAAACACTTAAAGAGTACACTGATAAAACCAGAAAGATCGTCAAACTAATCTTACAAACCTTCTTGTACAATAAAATGTCTGGTGTACGTATTTAAAGTGTTAACAAAGAATCCCTATGCAAGCAATATGATGCGATACTTATGACAATTTAACGAGACTTATGGCAATATAACAAGATGTCTCACATATATCTAAAAACTAAGGTCAATCTCCCTCAGTCATTGGTAACCTTGACTGCACGTTGGCTGTCTACTGACCATCAGTAACCTATGTTAACATAGTACAAAGAGTCTTGGTATTTAACACCTACCATGGACAATAACTGATGATCATAGGTATTACCCTTATCCCATTTAATAGGGCCTTTAATCATTTTTCCAGGAACGCATCGTGCGCACTAAATTTGATATCTACGTTTTTATTTTACTCATGCGTGGGCCTCTCCGCTTGAAAAGGAGGTGATAGATGTTTCATAACTACCCAGCTGTAAACCCTACAACAAAACACAATTTTCAATGTCGTTAAATTCGAGCTTGACGGGTGAATTATCCCCCCTCCCCATTACAACCAGTCGTCTTGAACCGCTCCTTTATGATGTTGTGATGCTTATTAATTGATACAAACTGGAATGATAAATTATTTCAAATAGAAAGTTTCTATGTTAAGAGTTCGTTGTAATAAACAAACAATTGATAAATATGGACAGTCAGTGGTCTTAAGCTTTTTGCCTTCTTTGCTGTACCAATGGCTATCTGAAAAATAAAAACAACAGGAATAGCTCATCTAAAAAGAGTAGGTTGGGGAAATTACAAAGATTGCAGCGGATATAACTATCGTCTGTATGTTTTGAGATATCTTATAAGATGGTTCTTTTTCCGGTTATGTTAAATGTATGACGTCACATTGTCTTTCTTTTTGATATTTTCTGTCAACAGGAAGTGAGCTGAATTTCCAACTAGCAACAAGTAACATGTGACAGGGGTACCAGAGAATCTATATTATTTCGGTCAGTGGCAATATATAACAAAACTGTATCCAGTTAATGCAATGCAATTTGACTGCTCAAGTAGAACAAGTACAAGAAAGAAAAACAATATTTCTGTTATAGTTCTCATATATCAGTGAAAATGGTGCGACTATTTGGAAGTGTTATTTTCCTGTTTATTTCTGTTCTTCAAGCAAAGCACAAAATACGAAATAAGATAAGCTAAATTTAGAAAATCAAATTGAATTTGTACTTTTAATAATGACGTCCTGTCTCTTTCACGACTTTTTTGTATATTTATAGCATTACTTAATGAATTGCTCATTTTGTCAATTTATCAATATGATTAAGCCTACTCTTATCGTATTTGATGGAAAATTTAAATTCGATTGCTAAATTTAGTTACTTGTATGTCATCATTAAGCATACAAAGAAACATATTTTTAGGGTTTCGGTTTATTTAAAGTTTAAATACATGTTCGTATTATTTATTTTAACACAATATATAATGCATCATACTTTCTATTAATGCACAAGAGTTGTTGATGTTATATGTCAAACAGATGAGACCAAATATCCTTAATGAAAAATATGTCTTAAAAAGTATTAAATCATAAGTTATCTGCTTTTGACATCCTTCTTTAAAAATTAACTGTTTATTCCAATGAGTAAGATATATTTTTATAAGACCAAACGGTCACTATATGAACACAAAAATATTACACTACTATATAAGATTCTCCTCGTAATTTCGAAATTGATTACAAAATATGTTTAATTTGTTTAGATATCACGACATGCGTTTTAAGTAATTTCGTAATTTCATATGTGTGCATATCCGCTACAAGATTATATTCTAATATAATGAAACTATATCCACTAGTGGAGCAGGAACTGCCCTTCCAGAGCACCCGGGTTCATTTCATATGCGGTTTTGTTTGTGGGGTTTTTTGTTGCTCGATCATTAGTTTTCCGTCTAGTGTTCTGTAGGTCATTGTTTGTTCTTTGTCCTTTTTTTGTTTGGCCATTGCATTGTCTGTCCTTCTTCGATTTACGGATTCTGATTACCTCTTTGTCCTTTGTCTTTTGGTCATTGTATTGTCTTTCCTTCGATTTACGGATTCTGATTACCTCTTTTGGTATCTTCAAACTCTTCACATTCTGTTTTGAAAATCATAATCAGGAATAATTATTGCCGTTTAATATTGAAGTTTTCATATCTATATTCATTGATAACAGAACTGAAATAATATTTACATACAGGTAACAAAATGAAAACCAAAAAATACCACGTTATCGATATAATTCCAAAATCAAACTGAAATATCACAGAAAGAGGCAGGTGTGTTAATATGCTTCTACAATAAAACAATGAACGCTTCTTCCTATGCATTAACGAATCAGTCTGAACATTTACAGATAATATTTGAATATGTAGAACATAAGAACATTGGGAAAATCAGCTAACATGAGAGGTAATTGTTCATTTTGGTGATATTGGTGGAATTGATGACCATCACTGTTTCTTTTCATAATGGATATTAAAATGTACGTAGACCAAAACTAACTCTCCATTGTAACATAGACTGGCATCCACTTGAAATATTAAAAAGAATATTTAAGATAGAGGTTGCTTTTGTGCTCAATTGTACAACGAAACTGAGCAACCATTGGCTTTGTCATTCTACTAGGATATCCTTAACTATATTTTACAAAATGGAATATTATTACGGTTTAAACCCAGTGGTATCAAAACAAAATCGGGAATTGTAAGTAACAAAGAGAGTAAATAAAAAAAAAACAGAAATTGTACTTTTTTCTCAATTATTTCAGACAAACGTAAGTGTTTTGCAGTAAATAAGTGTAATTATTGCAATTTACTATATGACAATATGTATTATCATATATCTCATCAGTTCATCTAAAAGCTTTTATGATATCTTAGTGGTTGGCCGGAAGATATGACTTCTCTGACGTCATTGGTCACTTTGTCAGACTTTTACACAAATATCATATACTGCTTTAAAGCTTAAAATTGAATTGTGATAAAAATATTATTAGACTTTCTTGTAATATCAGTGACGCGATATGAAATATGAAATCTCGTGATTCGTTCGCTAAAATTTACTCGTTCAGTAAATCGCTATATTTCTGCTTTGGGCTGATTTTTGTTTATACCTATATTCAGAACGAAAGATAATAATTATAAATGTAACAATTATTTTTGTATCTAATTCCCCGAAGTGATTCACTAACATCGTGAAACCATATGAGAAATTTCTTGATGAAAAGAAATTGTGTTGATATCGTCATGTTACTGATCCCATTCAATCTAATAAGGCTGTAGCTTTACAAAATATATTCCTATATGGCCTTGCACCGTTGACATCTGAGACAATGTGAGCTGTCAGTAATTATAGAACATCGCCTTAATTCTTCCCAAGAGGAATTGTGGATAATCAGCTATGTAACAGTAATAAACCAAGCAAAGCTAGCTAAAGCTTGCGTGTTTTCACTGTCGTAAATATTTTAATGGAAGATGAGAAATGTTTTATTTGCGTCAGTTAAGGGCATGTTGATGACAACTGGCGACAAATAAAGTATTCCATTTCCGGATCGTATCTCCAGGTCACGAAAGCAGCTCATGTAGTTTATTTATTTGGGAGGATTCGCATTAATTTCATTAGACGTTCAGCTACCTCGATGCGAGTTTAATCGTCAGATTTGATTGGATGCGACTGTTTTTATTGGTTGTATGCGAGTTGTTAATAAAACTGTTGATACATTTTCACTTCTGGCAATTACATCGCAATTAATTTGTAAATTAAGTTGCAATAAAGAAGAATTTAGTTATATCTTCCCTAATTAAACCAACCAACCATATCAGTTGTAAAGTGATTGTATAAAAACATAGTGAGTTCAAAATGGAACTGGACATATAAGTGTTAGTTTGTATGTTCTACAAAAATCAATAAATCGCTAATTCTAACATGACCTCCTTCATTGGCTATATCAATAATACCGTGATAAAACTGCCGACATATTTTCTTCTTCTTCTTCTTCCATAAGCGTACAGACAACACTTGGTGCATTGTCGTACGGTAGCGCTTGAGCGGTGCGGATTAAAAATAATTGAACAAAAATAAAGTGAAATAAGGGTATATACAGTGCTAGTTAAAAACAGCTGGAATCATATTAGCGGAGTCTGGTGTTGTCCAATCCTTGACGGAATGACTCCAAGGATGACTGTTCCACTATTTGAGCTGGTAGATTGTTCCAGATTCTGATAGTGTCTGGAAAGAAAAACCTCTGGCATATTAAAGTTCTTGCGAACGGTATCTTGTATCTGTACTTGTGCCCTCTCACTGATGTTGCTTGTGGAGTTAAATGGGTAGTTGGTATATCCACTAAGCCATGCACAATACGGTATTTTCATTCGCACATGCGCATTGTCGAACAAATTAGCATAATTTCTAAGTGATTTCACGTATTCATACAGGACCGTGGTGCATGCAAACATAAACATTATTCGCATTGTTTCTTTACATATATTTTCCCTGAAAAATTCTAAATACAACCATCTATGCTCTGACTTTTAAAATTTGTCGTCTTCAAGTGACGTAGTTTGCAATGAAAATTGGTGACATTGACAAATTCACTTGTTTAACCCTTTTGGTGCGACGTTTTCAAATTTACCGAACGTCATATGCGACGTTTATTTTCAACGTCATAAAAATCGTGCAAAAACGTCTGGAAAACGGCTCATTTGATGGGAGTCGGTGCGTCCTTTGTACAACGCGTTTGTACTTGCGTCGTATTGACTTGAATGTAGTCACAATCTGTTATTTTGATAAATTTATGATTTTTTTTTACATTTGTGGCTCTTGTGTCAATCTACCATGTAGTAAAATTAAGTCTAATTTAGCTGATTTTATCCCTTTATTGATAGTTCTTCTGTAAAAAAAAATATATTATAAGAAATTTCTGAACACTTAATACATCAATGTCTCCGCGTGAATTCCAATAATAAATGTTCAATAGAATCTCTGATCGTTTCTTTATTTAATAAATAACGGGCCGTTCTTAATATAATTGTTCACTATAAAAAATCATTCTTCTGCTATCCTCGTGTGGAATGATTTGAAGCAATCTCCGCCGCATAATCCAACGTTACACAAATTGTCAGGACACCATGTTCTCACTTTGGAACTACAAATTCTGCATACTTTACGTTTTTGATCTGGAAAAGACAAAACATTTATATATATAAAAAAAAAAAACTACCAAGAATCATTGTAAACAAATTATATTTTTATTTCGACTAATTCAATTGGTTTTCAGTTTAAAACTGTACGGTAAAATGTATAAGTTTATTTCAACTTTTACGGTGAAATTTTATTTCGTTTTTTACAATCATCTTACCAATTTGAATTGAATAATTAATTCCGTATTGCGAATTATTTTATAATCCTTTGTAACACTTGTTTTTTAGATATTTGTGTCAGTCACACAACTTTATAAATAGAAAAAAAAATGCACCCGTTCTCTGTTTACTTCAAGTAAAAAAAGCCTTAAATAAAAAAAACGGACACTGAAGGTTGTTGTTTCGAAGTTGTATACATCTGAGTCGCTTCTGCCATCAATTAGTGTCCGGTGTGCGATTACCTTGTATCATATGTTTTAAGAATAAATTGAAAACCTTCACTCTGACATTGTAATATTTGAATGAAGAATCCAGTCACCAATAAATTCACCGACGGTATTTCAGAGTCTTTCCAGCAAAAGCAATCATAGAATATTTACACCCATATCATTTTTGTTCAAAATATAAGATAAATAAAATAAAACTAACTTGGAATTAGATTAATAAAATGGCGTTCTGTCAGTCTCTGGGGAACAGGATGAATACTTGGCCTGCCAGTCCTTTTCTTCTCACAGGAATAATCTCCAATTAACCCTTGGTATGTGGATTTTGAAAAACTCTAAAGATCTTTTGGATAACCTGAAATCAAGATCTTTCTCTCAGGTATCCTCCATCAAAACTTTTGATTTTTCAACTCTATATACCACCCTACCGCATGACAAATTAAAAACCCGCTTAAAAGAAACAATTCATATAGCTTTTAGTCATAGAAACTATGGCTCAAAATTTGTTGTGTTAGGCTACAATTCCACATATTTTTCAAACAAAATTCATAAAGGTAAAACATGCTACTCCGAGGAACAAGTGATCAGTATGCTGGAGTTCCTCATCGATAACATATTTGTCTCCTTTGGAGGGACACTGTTTCAGCAGGTCGTCGGTATACCAATGGGTACGAATTGTGCCCCTCTTCTAGCCGATTTATTTTTATACTCATACGAGTCGGAGTTTCTTCAAAAGCTTGTAAAAGATAAGAAGATTCATGAGGCTAGAGCCTTTAATTTCACATACAGGTATATTGATGACGTTTTATCTATCAATAATTCTAGATTTGCAGAATTTCTTCCATTGATATATCCTCCAGAGCTGGAAGTTAAAGAGACCACCGATACAGCTTCGTCCGCATCATTTTTGGACTTATACCTCGAATTTGACGACAGTGGTCAACTCAGTACTAAAATTTATGATAAGCGGGACGACTTCAATTTTAAAATCATAAATTTTCCAAACATGTGCAGCAATATACCAGCTTCTCCTGCATATGGTGTTTACATGTCGCAATTGATTCGCTATGCAAGGGCCAGTAGCAATTATTCTGATTTCCTGAAACGTCATCTTCATCTGAGAAACAGGCTACTGGACCAGGGCTATAAAAAGATTCGCCTTATTCGATCTCTTAAAAAGTTTATATTCCGATACCAATATCTTGTCGAAATATATTCCGTCTCTGCAGAAATAATTATAAGCGATGCATTTTCATATAGTGAAAATGTATAAAGATAAAGAAGTCCAAAATGTCAAGAATTTTTTTTATCAATGTGTGACGTAAAAATATTTTTGACATTTACGTCACCGAATATGGTACTGCTTTGACAACTATTTTACCTATTTTGTTCCTGTATTTAAATACTGTTACAGTGACAGCCGGAACCTTTGAACCGTAATGAGAGCGGGAGGTTTGGCGCCTTAAAATCTGATTCAACCCACCATTTCTTTAGAAATGCCTGTACCAAGTCAGGGTCATTACGGTTTTCACAGTTTTCCGGTTGTTGACTGATTTTGTCTGTTTATATAATTATGAGTTTTGACTTTCCCTTTGTAAGATTGTTCGGAGTTCGGTAATTTTGTTATTACCTTTATAGTTGACTTGTAAATTCTAACCTTGACATTTTGCTCACAAGCCCTCGATTTTGCAGGTACACGATATAACTGTTTACTGAAATATTATATTTATTTTGAAATATAAATAATCTATATTCTTTTTTTTTTTTAATTTGCTAGTAAATTAATCTTAAATTAGTTCCGATATTTGATTTTCACATCTATGCAAATTAATTTACTCAAATTCAAACCATCACCTAAGATATAAAAACTAAATGTTAATGAATATATATTTTTTCGATCTCCGATATCATGACTTTTTTCCATAATAGGATCATCTATTGGAAGTGAATCGACATTTGCTATAATTTTTATTTTTTACAAAAGAATTTTATTAATTTATCTCGCTAGACTTACCAGTGATTCTAAGAAGTACGTTCATTAGAAGTTTCTTCCACAATTTGACAGACTTCACATTTGGGTCATAAGTTGTCAGCAACTGGTCCGCCATATCAACACCTCCCATTAATTTGTTACACATGACAACTGTTTTTGGAACATCATGTTCAACACCTCTTGAATTTGCATAATTTTCTAAACTGAAAGAAGATTGATTGATTGATTTTTTGTGTTTTAGCGCCACTTTCAGCAATATTTCAGCTATATCATGGCGACCAGTTTTAGTGGTGGTGCCACTGGAGGAAGCCGGAGTACCCGGAGAGAACCACCGACCATGGGCAAGTAACTGGTAAACTTTATGACATGAGGTTGCGAGTCGAGTGCACCCTTTTTTGTAATTTGCGAACCCACGCCGTATTGGTGATAGGCTTGTATGAGTTGTTAGATGCAACGACATAACTCATTGAGCCACCCGGGGGCCCCTGAAAGAAGAGTTATTAAACATTATTATTTATATGGTAATTGTACATACATTTATTTTAAGACACATGTACAATGTATATCAAAACGAGGACAGTCTATAGTTCTTGTTTAAATTATCGTTTTAACAAAAACATAAATTGTGTGACAACCCAACTTCTTAATTGAACTACATGTAGATAGATCGAGTATTTTTTAAAGCAAATATTACAAATATATTTACATACTAGTATTACCTAGGAGGATATAAAGAAGACATACTTTAGAGCCATTATTGCACCGGACTGTCGAACAACTCGTTCACCCTTCTGTAATTTCATGTTTCTGAAACTTTTTGGCGTGTTCTTTCTGGTGGCCCTAACTGTTCCAGTCAAGTATGTTTGGTTATCGAACATGTTACGGCATAAGTGGGCTTGTAAAGACATTGTCAACCACTACATGATGATGTTTTCTATAGAAGGGCTCGACCAACTTTGTAACAACATCGTATCCAAGTCCATGTACACTGTTTCTCTGTGCATTGTTTCGTTTTCCTGTAAAATAAATTTAATAAAACCACATGTAAAGATAACAAGGTTTTGGGGGAGGGGGGGGGGGGGGGGACAACTAGAAATTCTCAACGGCAAGAAAAATACATATTTTAAAATGATGAACATATTTGATACAAACACGAGGAGTCAATTTTTTTTACAAGCTAGGATTTTCAATTATAATAATTAATCTGGTTTTATTATCGTCGAATGGCTCAATAATTTATATATGTAGGAAACTGTTGTGTTGAGCGAGGTAATGAATGGACTGTAAGATGGTTCATACAGGAACACTATTTGTTTTAGAGGGGAAGGGGTCGGGGTTGGCAAATATTGTGAATAAATATTCTATCCTTCTAAAATTTCCTTCCCACTCCCTACTGGGTTTTAAACTTATAATCTTATTGATTGTACCACGACATCTTTTCATCTACAACACTGTTATGCATTCATTGAGCTATAGCTTTATACATATAGAATTAATTAAAATCTTATATAAAGATGATTAGGAGATTATACAAAATCAGATTCTCTAGAGATACATACCAGCGTACAGATCTATGCTTAAAGTGTAGCCTGTGTCCGACTCGGCAAGCACCCACAGTTTTGCACCCCAACGATGAGTCTTTTTAGCTGGCATATACTGTACAGTGTAGTCACGACCTTTATGTCCAACCATGCTCTCATCAACCGTTAAATCTCGTGCTGCCGCATATTTTTCCTTAAAAACTTTATTTATCAGGTCAAAAATTCTGCGAACCTTATGAGCAGGATCATGATTTAGATTTCCCCTTGGTAAAGCACCTGCATTGTTGTTTGCATGTACACACTGCAAAATTATCCAGTGGAACCGGTCACGGCGCATTATCTTGGTAAATGTCGGTGTATTATATAACCAGGTCTGTTGACTTTCATATCAGTAAGATGCCATTGTGGGTTTACGGAAAATACCCATGGATAACCAAAGTCCAAGGAAAGCTGATATTTCTTCATGGCTTACATCTTCCCATTTCTTTAATCTTGAATTTGGTTTTAAGTTGTTACTGTTTCGAATTTGATGTGCATACCGATTCGTTTCTTCAACAAGAATATCAATAATTGATATATTGTCATCAGAAGATAACCACAGGAAATATTCAAGTGGTTCAGAAGTTCTAACAGGGGGATTGACTGGACCACTCGATTCCTCAAAAGGTTCAATATCATGTGGAAATTCAAACCTGTCAGAATTCTGTACTGTCCACAGATATGTAGGGTTTAAATCTTGATCATTTTCCCCGTCACTTTCTTCATCACTCTCCTCGTATAAGCTGATATCTGACTCATAATCGTCGAAATCGTCGTCCATTTTGAAGGAGAAGTCAAGCACGCCGAAAAATGTATGACGTCATAAAACATATGACGTCAAGACTTGTTATGAAAATTACTTAGCAACATGTACAAACTGCAAAACTATAACTATAAGCCTTTTATTGGTCTTTATTGTAAATAATTGTTTGTGAAGAAAATTTCTTTCTTGAAGGACATATATGTCCTTACCGCATTCTGCCGACGATGGACATATGTGTCCTTAGCGCAGCCAAAGGGTTAAGTTGCTAAAGTCAAAATGCCATCAAATTGGAAAATATCATTAGCAACACTCTCTAGTTATATATATATGAAAGTTATTTTATTATGACATGCATTTCCATTACTGACTTCCACTTAAAAGAAAATAAGTTAGATTTTTCCTACCAGAATCAAAATAATTCATGGAAGCCATCCTTTGTATAACGTTTTAACATGGGTAGCAATATTTTCGTTGCATTATAAAATGCTTCGTAAAAATGTTACCCATGTTAAAACTAGATACAAACTATGGCTTCTATGAATTATTTCTTGAACATTCTTCAACTGCCTTAGTTATGTGTATCTATTGGTCAGTTTGTAAAGGTTACTTTTATAAACTTATAACTAAATTATCCATCAGTTTGGCTGAAAATTGTAAAAGGAACGTTCCTTTTTTTAACGTAATTATATATGTTATATTATCCCCGATTTGAAAATTATAACAACTTTGATTGGTTAAAACCTCGGGTATAAAAAAAAAACATATTCCCGGGTGTTGCTAGGCCTTATTACCGGGTGTATCTACCCACTTAACCAATCTAATGTTATAATTTTCAAAACGGGAATAATATGACGTTAAAGCTCGCGACGTTGCGCTCCAAAATCATATTTATTTAACTTTGGCTATATATTGAATATAAAGCTGTTACTTTGATCAACTGTAGGGTTCTACTAAAGTTAGTACCAAAGGTAGTACCCTACACCGGGTAGAAAACACTCGAAATTTTCATATTGTTTACTTATTCTTTCCAAAAACAAAGAAAACGTCACTTTTACGTGGGCCGTCGGGGTCCTAAATGTCTTATTTTTTACTATAACCGGGGATAAATTCGTTATCTACGTTCCTATCCGCGTAGATATATTTATTTTAACACCCTTCAGTGGCCTGTTCACCCTTCGGATGCGCCTCAGGATGTACTTAGCTACTTCAGGGTGTTAAAATCGCCATATCTACGGATAGGAACGTAAATAACTTATAACATAGCCGTATTATGGCCATTACGTATACTACTTATTCCTTCTCCGTTTCCATATTTAATCACTGCACGTTAATGCTTGTTACACAATTACATTTCTGTCGTTCTCCATTTAGCATCCCAACATAAATCAGGCTTAATAATGCTATTTCATATTACAACATTATGCTTAGCATATAGCAACCAATAATAAAACATCAGTATTTAAGCACAAATCATGGTATTTTCCCATTGTGTTACGGTCTTATCATCCCCCATAAATATTCAGCATGTCTACAATCGTCTTTACTTAGTACTTCTTCATTTAATTGCATCAAAATGTAGCATTCAGGTAGAAATAAAAAATAAAGTTAATCAGTAATGGTCTACAATAAAACACACACAATAATAATAAAAACTATTCTGGCAAATCTCCAAAATGACAAAGATAACACTGGAAATCTAGGTCGGTCTCCATTAGGGGCATGCGCAAACACAATAACGCGAACAACTAAGCCTACAAAATGACAAAGTCAGAAACACATGGAAATCGTGGCTGCTGGTCTCTATTAGGGACATTAACAAGTCTATAATAAAACCCAGACATTATAACGGAGAACCTTCAAAATGGCAAAGTCTGAAAACAAGAGAAAGCTAGGTCTGTTGTCATTTGTCTCAAAAAGGTGATCATGTAGAACTAATGAATGTTATCCAAAATATCCCTTCTTAATAGCTAGATCTCCAGCAGTCCATCAAAACTAAACAAACATTAAAACCTGCACCGACACCAGACATATTGACAATGTAAATGAAAACCATGTTAGTGAATGTTCATAGTAAACTAACTACTAACCAAGAAGGTATAATCTGGTGCTCTATGGATAAACGAAATACAATGAAAACAAATATCCTACACTGTCTGAACATTTCCTAAATCTAATAGAATAAATCATATAAACAGAGGCTAAATCTATACCCCTAACACACATATACATTTCTGTCACGGTACAGACACTTCAATAAAAAGTAAGGGGGTTAATGATTTTCTTATTAATCTATATATAAACATCAACTGTTCTCTATATCACAAAAGATATATATTTTGTAGGACAACTACATCTATATCTACATCTTTAGTTGATGAATTGTAGTGTTTATGTGTTTTATATGGGAGGACAATGATCTTCTGTCTTATAATAATCATCATTTTTTACGACTTCACACCTTCTTGTTTTTCCACACATAGTAGACTTCTTCCGTCATAACAAGTGGTTCCGAAATTAACTTTTCTTATTGCATTTCAAATACTGTAAACAAAATGTGTCTCCTTCAAAGTACGAATATAATTATACTTATCAACATTTATTAACAAATAATTTGATTATATATTCTGCACCAAGTAAAACGTTCGACACACCTCTACAAACTTGATACAGTTAAACCTGTCTAAACCGAATCCTGTATAAAACGAATCCTAAAAAAACCGAAGGCCTGTATAAAACGAATCCTACATAAACCGAAGACCTGTATAAAACGAAGATCTGTATAAAACGAAGGCCTGTATAAAACGAACTTTAAATAAAGTCACAATGTAGAAAATCTCAATTTAACCTCTATAATCCAAACACCTGTCTATTCCGAACACAAAAGTTGGTCCCAAGGTGGTTCGGCTTAGACAGGTTTCACTGTATTTAAATGTCTCGCTGCTTATTTTTCTGGTGTTGCCTCAATACGTAGATGATACATTTAATTAATGATTTACTACATGTAATTTGCTATAAACTACCCTGATTTATTGTGTTTTCTTTTGGCATCCTAATTGCCTGTTTCTCATTGATTATCATACAGGTTTTTTTTATGTTTTCTACAGAAAAAACAACAATATAAGCGATACCTTCAAAGATGTATCATATGATTTTGTTTTGACTGTCGATGTAAAAATAAAAGTTTGCATCATTACATCATGTGAGTTTTTCCCCTTCTACTATGGTTATAAATTTAAAAAAAAGGATTTATCATATTATGGGCTTGATTATTGAGGAAATAGTTATTTTCATATAATAGTACTGTAAATTCAACTATCAACGATTTTAATGTCTTTACTTCGGGTTATCAAAGGCAACGAGTTATCCAATTTCGATAATTGGTCTCTCAACGATAATTCCTTGATAACATTAAATGACTTAAAGTACTTGATAATGATACGATCGTACTTAGTATATCGAAATTCTAGAGTTTGTTCCTATTATCAGGACTTTCTATATATATAAAAAAGCATTTTTCATGTAAATTTACAGTTCTTAAATAATGTATATGTGTAATTGAGGGCCCGGGTGGCTCAATGAGCTAGGTTCGCGCCCAGCTTTGTAAATTACAAAAAGGGTGCACTCGACTCGCAGCCACAGGTGATAAAGGATACCAGTTGCTTGCTCATGGTCGGTGGTCGTCTCCGGGTACTCCAGTTTCTTCCACCACTAAAACTGGTCGCCATGATATAGCTGAAATATTGCTGAAAGTGGCCCTTAAACACAATAAATCAATCATTAAATCATTATATGTGTAATTTATTACGGCTAAGGTCAATCTCTGTCGGGCATAAGTAACCTTAGTCGATTCTGGATATCCTGTGTAGGGCCTTTGGTTTTTATGCTTCTAAGACTTTTATATTTAATTGGCTCGCCAATCTAATGACAATGAGGTGTACTTGATGAAGGTTATTCCAGAGACACGACGTTCACACTAAATTATATAACTACAATGTACTTTGTTATTCCATGTTCGTCATACAGTTACCTCTCAACACGTATTATGGTCGTCATCTTGAATAAGTCAACCATTACAGAATCTTTGTTTCTCAACTGCTAATAGATATTGCTCCCCTTGTAAATATTAGTATGCTGACTTTCTACATAACGACTTCATGGAAGGTGTAATACAATCGAACAGGTACAGACTTACGCTTCTGAATCACCCTCATTCACGGAGGTGGGTGGTAGTTAACTACGAAAAGAATGTTTGCCCCATAACAAAAATTGCTTAGTCAAATGAAAAAAGTGTTTGGAGCAAGAACACCAAAGGGCATAAACATATTACCTAAAATCAGATAAGGTTACCCATGTCTGGTGGTGTTAACCTTAGTGTTTTTAATAATAAACCTGACAGCCAGGATACAACAGAGATATTGTTGAAAGCGACACCATAACCCATCCCACCTCAATAATAAGCATATCATATAAACTATGTCAGAGTATAGGATTTATTGGTGGAGGACACCTTATGGCACTAATAGAAATCCCGGATTTAATTTATAAGTTACTAACGTAAGAGTTAAATTAGATATCAATCCGTTGTCAAATATAAGTACATAATAAAAATACATAGTTATATCATCGTGCGTAATAAAATGCATGAACAACAAACAAATACCATACTGTAGGAACACCTCCAAACTTCTATAGAAAAATGAACAACAAATAAATACCATACTGTAGGAACACCTCCAAACTTCTATAGAAAAATGAACAACAAATAAATACCATACTGTAGGAACACCTCCAAACTCCTATTGAAAAATAAACAACAAATAAATACCATACTGTAGGAACACCTCCAAACTTCTATAGAAAAATGAACAACAAATAAATACCATACTGTAGGAACACCTCCAAACTTCTATAGAAAAATGAACAACAAATAAATACCATACTGTAGGAACACCTCCAAACTCCTATAGAAAAATGAACAACAAATAAATATCATACTGTAGGAACACCTCCAAACTCCTATACAAAAATGAACAACAAATAAATACAATACTGTAGGAACACCTCCAAACTCCTATTGAAAAATGAACAACAAACAAATACCATACTGTAGGAACACCTCCAAACTTCTATGCAAAAATGAACAACAAATAAATACAATACTGTAGGAACACCTCCAAACTTCTATAGAAAAATGAACAACAAACAAATACCATACTGTAGGAACACCTCCAAACTCCTATACAAAAATGAACAGCAAACAAATACAATACTGTAGGAACACCTCCAAACTTCTATAGAAAAATGAACAGCAAACAAATACCATACTGTAGGAACACCTCCAAACTTCTATAGAAAAATGAACAACAAATAAATACCATACTGTAGGAACACCTCCAAACTTCTATAGAAAAATGAACAACAAATAAATACCATACTGTAGGAACACCTCCAAACTCCTATAGAAAAATGAACAACAAACAAATACCATACTGTAGGAACACCTCCAAACAAATACCATACTGTAGGAACACCTCCAAACTCCTATTGAAAAATAAACAACAAACAAATACCATACTGTAGGAACACCTCCAACCTTCTATAGAAAAATGAACAACAAATAAATACCATACTGTAGGAACACCTCCAAACTCCTATTGAAAAATAAACAACAAATAAATACCATACTGTAGGAACACCTCCAAACTCCTATTGAAAAATAAACAACAAACAAATACCATACTGTAGGAACACCTCCAAACTCCTATTGAAAAATAAACAACAAATAAATACCATACTGTAGGAACACCTCCAAACTTCTATAGAAAAATGAACAACAAATAAATACCATACTGTAGGAACACCTCCAAACTTCTATAGAAAAATGAACAACAAATAAATACCATACTGTAGGAACACCTCCAAACTCCTATACAAAAATGAACAACAAACAAATACCATACTGTAGGAACACATCCAAACTTCTATACAAAAATGAACAGCAAACAAATACAATACTGTAGGAACACCTCCAAACTCATATACAAAAATGAACAACAAACAAATACCATACTGTAGGAACACCTCCAAACAAATACCATACTGTAGGAACACCTCCAAACTTCTATGCAAAAATGAACAGCAAACAAATACAATACTGTAGGAACACCTCCAAACTCCTATACAAAAATGAACAACAAACAAATACCATACTGTAGGAACACCTCCAAACTCCTATACAAAAATGAACAACAAATAAATACCATACTGTAGGAACACCTCCAAACTTCTATAGAAAAATGAACAACAAATAAATACCATACTGTAGGAACACCTCCAAACTCCTATACAAAAATGAACAACAAACAAATACCATACTGTAGGAACACCTCCAAACTTCTATACAAAAATGAACAGCAAACAAATACAATACTGTAGGAACACCTCCAAACTCCTATGCAAAAATGAACAGCAAACAAATACCATACTGTAGGAACACCTCCAAACTCCTATGCAAAAATGAACAACAAACAAATACCATACTGTAGGAACACCTCCAAACTCCTATACAAAAATGAACAACAAATAAATACCATACTGTAGGAACACCTCCAAACTTCTATAGAAAAATGAACAACAAATAAATACCATACTGTAGGAACACCTCCAAACTCCTATACAAAAATGAACAACAAACAAATACCATACTGTAGGAACACCTCCAAACTTCTATACAAAAATGAACAGCAAACAAATACAATACTGTAGGAACACCTCCAAACTCCTATGCAAAAATGAACAGCAAACAAATACCATACTGTAGGAACACCTCCAAACAAATACCATACTGTAGGAACACCTCCAAACTCCTATACAAAAATGAACAACAAATAAATACCATACTGTAGGAACACCTCCAAACTCCTATACAAAAATGAACAACAAATAAATACCATACTGTAGGAACACCTCCAAACTTCTATAGAAAAATGAACAACAAATAAATACCATACTGTAGGAACACCTCCAAACTCCTATACAAAAATGAACAACAAACAAATACCATACTGTAGGAACACCTCCAAACTTCTATACAAAAATGAACAGCAAACAAATACAATACTGTAGGAACACCTCCAAACTCCTATGCAAAAATGAACAGCAAACAAATACCATACTGTAGGAACACCTCCAAACAAATACCATACTGTAGGAACACCTCCAAACTCCTATACAAAAATGAACAACAAATAAATACCATACTGTAGGAACACCTCCAAACTTCTATAGAAAAATGAACAACAAATAAATACCATACTGTAGGAACACCTCCAAACTCCTATACAAAAATGAACAACAAACAAATACCATACTGTAGGAACACCTCCAAACTTCTATACAAAAATGAACAGCAAACAAATACAATACTGTAGGAACACCTCCAAACTCCTATGCAAAAATGAACAGCAAACAAATACCATACTGTAGGAACACCTCCAAACAAATACCATACTGTAGGAACACCTCCAAACTTCTATAGAAAAATGAACAGCAAACAAATACCATACTGTAAGAACACCTCCAAACTTCTATAGAAAAATGAACAACAAACAAATACCATACTGTAGGAACACCTCCAAACTCCTATGCAAAAATAAACAACAAACAAATACCATACTGTAGGAACACCTCCAAACTTCTATAGAAAAATGAACAACAAATAAATACCATACTGTAGGAACACCTCCAAACTTCTATAGAAAAATGAACAACAAACAAATACAATACTGTAGGAACACCTCCAAACTCATATACAAAAATGAACAACAAACAAATACCATACTGTAGGAACACCTCCAAACTTCTATAGAAAAATGAACAACAAATAAATACCATACTGTAGGAACACCTCCAAACTTCTATAGAAAAATGAACAACAAATAAATACCATACTGTAGGAACACCTCCAAACTCCTATAGAAAAATGAACAACAAACAAATACAATACTGTAGGAACACCTCCAAACTTCTATAGAAAAATGAACAGCAAACAAATACCATACTGTAAGAACACCTCCAAACTTCTATAGAAAAATGAACAACAAATAAATACCATACTGTAGGAACACCTCCAAACTTCTATAGAAAAATGAACAACAAATAAATACCATACTGTAGGAACACCTCCAAACTCCTATAGAAAAATGAACAACAAACAAATACAATACTGTAGGAACACCTCCAAACTCCTATAGAAAAATGAACAACAAACAAATACCATACTGTAGGAACACCTCCAAACTCCTATACAAAAATGAACAACAAATAAATACCATACTGTAGGAAATCCTCCAAACTCCTATAGAAAAATGAACAACAAACAAATACCATACTGTAGGAACACCTCCAAACAAATACCATACTGTAGGAACACCTCCAAACTCCTATACAAAAATGAACAACAAATACCATACTGTAGGAACACCTCCAAACTCCTATAGAAAAATGAACAACAAACAAATACCATACAGTAGGAACACCTCCAAACAAATACCATACTGTAGGAACACCTCCAAACAAATACCATACTGTAGGAACACCTCCAAACTCCTATACAAAAATGAACAACAAATACCATACTGTAGGAACACCTCCAAACAAATACCATACTGTAGGAACACCTCCAAACAAATACCATACTGTAGGAACACCTCCAAACTCCTATGCAAAAATGAACAACAAACAAATACCATACTGTAGGAACACCTCCAAACTCCTATACAAAAATGAACAACAAATAAATACCATACTGTAGGAACACCTCCAAACTCCTATAGAAAAATGAACAACAAACAAATACCATACTGTAGGAACACCTCCAAACAAATACCATACTGTAGGAACACCTCCAAACAAATACCATACTGTAGGAACACCTCCAAACTCCTATACAAAAATGAACAACAAATACCATACTGTAGGAACACCTCCAAACAAATACCATACTGTAGGAACACCTCCAAACAAATACCATACTGTAGGAACACCTCCAAACAAATACCATACTGTAGGAACACTTCCAAACAAATACCATACTGTAGGAACACCTCCAAACAAATACCATACTGTAGGAACACCTCCAAACAAATACCATACTGTAGGAACACTTCCAAACAAATACCATACTGTAGGAACACTTCCAAACAAATACCATACTGTAGGAACACTTCCAAACAAATACCATACTGTAGGAACACTTCCAAACAAATACCATACTGTAGGAACACTTCCAAACAAATACCATACTGTAGGAACACTTCCAAACTCCTATAGAAAAATTGTACAAACAGAGTCAAAATCGATACCCTTAAGACACAAATGATAAATCACTTTTATTTTTTCTCTTATTACAGAAGGATTTAATACCAGTCAATCATCTGTCTCATTATTCCTTCTTTTAAACTGCAGAACCAGCATTTACATCCATTATATGTTGATAAAATAAAGTATTATGTTTCCACTGTCACAATAATTTAATTTCAGTTCCTAATTCATGTAATTTATTAATCTAAGATCAATATGTAACCTTAGCTGATTTTCGATATTCTCTTTAGGCTCTTTGATTTTCTTACTCACTAAGACGTTTAAACTATTTGGCTTTCCAATCCCTTGACTATGAACGTACCTGATGAAGGTTATTCCAGAAACGCGTCGTGTGCACTAAATTAGATATCTACATTTTCGTTGCAACTTTCAAGTAACATTAAACCATATGTATGTATATTAAGTGATAGATTTTGAATAACTTCAAGTATCATCAAATAGAGTTACATGCTTGAAATTTTTACTTTGCTCATTGACAAACTAAAATAGAAATAAGGTGTCATCATGGGCCATGAACATACGGTATTTAGATATACGTCGTCATATGCGATCGGTGTCCATCACCGCAAAGCCGTTAGTTCGATTCCAACACAGGACAAGTTGCACTCGATTCAACATTATGTGATAAAGGTTTGTCAGTGACTTGTGGAAGGTCAGTGGTTTTCTCCGGGTACTCCAGTTTCCTCCACCAATAAAACTGACCACCATGATATAGCTGAACTATAATTGTCTGTTGATCATTGTGCGAGATCTATGCATAATTCTAATATGACGTCCTTCAAACGCGTGGTAAAAATAATATTTATCTATGACCGATTACGTCATAGATAGACGTGGTCTGTGCTTTATAAGCGGCTGTTCCATGACACTCCCCTGTAAAAGGTACACAATGATAAGTATGCAATACACAAAATAACTAAACATTCGTATATTGGAAATCGGCTCAGGCGATATAGAAAACAGACAGGGAATATAAACCCACATCCTTTGCGAAGATCCAGAATAACATATAGTATTCTTGCATATCCTTGGGCCTAAAAATCACACAAATTAAAATTCCGCGAAATGTTGTTGACGATTTTGGCACGTAAACAACATGACGTTTATATGAAAACTTCCAGTTTAGAACATAAAGATCCTGACTTTTTTTGGCTTCGTGTACGCATACTTGTCGAAGTGGAATTTGTAGTATTTTCCCTTTCTTTTGAATTGATGTTCATGAATGACAACATTTAGTAATCTCAAAACATATTTACCATCAGCATTGAAACACCTTTTCTGTTGTCATTTCAAACATCTTTGGGGAAAAACGGAATATTATTGTAACATTTCAGTCGGGTCAATTAACGGAACAGCCAAAAACACTGGATGACCTAGGCTGCTTCGATTTGAAAATGTTCCGTAATTGTTCTATTAGAATCGAAATAATTACCGGTAGCCATATATTTATATTGTTTTTACCACGGGTTGTCACTTTATGCCTTCATTTTACCCCTCGCTACCGCTCGTGGCAAAATATTCGGCATAAAGTGCCAACCCGTGGTAAAAACAATATAAATATATGGCTACCGGTAATTTTTTCTTAAACATAACACTGCTTCTAAGCAGAGTATTATTAAAAATTGTGTGCGCGTGACCCGTTTCTGGACTAACCATCATCAGGTACACGCAGAGTCAACAAACTGGAAAGCAAGGTACAATAAACGTTAGAGAAAACCGAAGATTGGACAATCCAGAAAAACTGGCAACATTTGGTACACAAGACACAGGACAAAGACAAACATACAACCCAGGTGCTCGCGTAGTAAAACGAAATGGCCTAAATAGGATAGTCAGCTGGGCTGATATTACATAATGCCTTAGGGAGAATGACCTTAAGTTTAATCAATAACATTAAGTAGGAACTGTATATTTCAAACGTAAATGTATCTAATACGACAATCATGTCTCTGACTCTCAATAGTGACAAAGTTGTGATTTTATTATTGTTTTTTAATTTCAGTTTATTTTGATTAGTTCTGTTGTTGATATCACGTATTCATGTTTATGGTCGTATTTCATACTAATCAGGGGCCGGTAACTAGAAAGTCCTCTTAAAGCTCCCTTAAAGCCTGCTTATGTACTGTCGTAAGTGAGAGCAAAGATTATCTTAAGTCAGTAACAAGAAGCGTACTTAATGTACACCTAGAATAATCTTACCGTCATCTTAAGTGTAACTAAGATATACGTATCTTACCATGTTACGGACGTACCGGTATTGATTTCTTGAAAATTAATTAGAAACTTCTCATTAAAGATCACCAATGCGTTTATTTTTAAATGAACACGACATGTTAATTGAATGTAATTTTCTTGTTTATTTACATTGACAAGATGGCAACCGCTGATAGCAAAAGATCAAGAACAAATAAATAACATAAGATTTTTTTCTGTGTGTGAAAAAAAAATCCCTGCTCTACTATTTACAAGATGTCAGGCTTTGCAGTGTCATTAGCTTTTGAATGGTCTAAACCACAGAGGCTCGACACATGCTATGATTTTTTCTGGATTTTTTTTAAAGGTAAAACACCCCATTATTAAAACTTTTTACTATATACTGAATTTATTTAGATTGATTTAGTATATAGTATAAAAATGTTTAATAATGGGGTATTTTTCCTTAAGAAAATACATTCATAGCATGTATCGAGCCCTATGGTCTAGATGTTACCTAGATACGATAACGTAACCCTCAGTCCGCTTTTGCTCCCAGCGAGGGAGAAAAGCGGACTGAGGGTCATGTTATCATATCTAGATTTTAACCAGTTTACACGATGGGAAACATTAACAGTTGATTCGCTACTCACGTACATGTGATATGAGATATGTGTACAGGGATTTTCTCTATAGAGCGAAACTGCTGTCACAGAAGCTGCTTAGTCAGGGTTATGTTCAGCCTTTGTTGAAATCATCACTTCAGAAATTTTACGATCGACACCATGATTTGGTAGATCGTTATGATGTTTCAATTTCACAAATGAGACTTGATATCTTAGATTAGAATTCTCGTCATACCGGATTCGACATTCATGGATTTTAATTTTACCTGGAATTTCCTCACTTGCAGTATGACGGGTGCCGTCGACGGAGCAGGACATGCTTACCATTCCGGAGCACCTGATGTCACCTCGGGTCCGGTTTTTTGTGGAGGTTCATACTGTAAGTGCTTCAGTTTTTGTGTCGTCTTATTCATGTACATTTTTATTCTCTGTGCTCTGTTGTTTTTGTGTACCCGTCCCTTTTGTCGTGTTCATGTGTGTTATCTCGATTTTGCCTTAATTGCATTCTGTCGTTTTTTTAATAATCCCTTTACCTTGTTCCTTTGGTATTCTGTTGCCGATACGTGAACCTTTTAGCAGGCATACCAATATATATTCTGTAATAGAGGATACTTTTCACATGTGTTATAATTAATATTCCCTAACAATCAACAAGAATACACTATTTATTTGATCAAGCACTAGTTGTTCAAATTAATTATTTTACTGAAAAGCAAACACATTTTGAACTAGCTGATCTCGTAGTCTTCTTCCCTCATCACTGTCTATTTGGCCTTGAGGCAATTGCAGGTCTTCTTCGTCTTCTTCAGTTTCATCATATTCAAAAGGAATTCTTTTTTTCATGCAACTGTTGCGTCTAGATTCCTTTTTGGTGTTAAGGTTAATCCTCTATGTAAACACCTAAAGCGCATCTTCCAAATGCCATAGGTTCTTACAATTATACACCGCGTAGATGTGTGTGCTTTGTTATACTTTCTATCTGCTCGAGCAGTAGGAGAAAGAATGGGTGTCAATAACCAAGGTTTCAACGCATATCCACTGTCACCCAACAACCAAGCGCCTTTTATTGTGCCATCTTCAAATGCTTTTGCGAGTTTGCAGTTGTTCCATATATGAGCGTCATGTGTTGCACCAGGCCATTTGGCGACAATATCTCGTATCATATAATTTGCATCACAGACACACTGTATGTTTATTGCATGATAACCTTTTCGACTAACATAAAGGTGCTCGTCAACTGATGGAGCTTGCGTCCCCAATAACACTCGTGTAACTACCGCTAGCGTAGTACATTAACGCTATCATAAATTGAAGAGAAACGGTATGGAATGCGGTCGGTTAGTAAATCTTAAAAGGTCTTGTTCCAGATCCTGACAAATGCTATATATACTTTCTCTGTCGAGTCTGTAGTTTTTCACAATAGATTCGTCTCTGATGTAGTCCAATGGGTTATTTCTGTCACAAAATAAACGGAATATCATCTACTCGATTTCTTTGCCTGAGAATGTCAAGCATCAGTGCCATTTTGAAGAGATGGTTAGCCTTAAGTGTGGTCTGACCCACACTTAAAGTTACAATTATCTTTGGATACTAAGATGTTGTCTTGTTACACTCGTAAATGGTCAAGATCAAGCTAAGTGTGCTTTAAGGGTGTATTAAAATTTACGAAGGCTTCCAGTTACAGAAACAGTTTAAGATTAAACAAAGAGATGCATTACGATTAAATCGTAGACATTTCGTAGACATGCCTGTTTAAGGGCTGTCAATCATATTAAGATTGTTTCTTGTTACACTCTTATATGCTAAGAATACCTTTAGATCATCTTAAGGCTTAAGATAGCTTCTTGTTACCGGTCCCTGTCCAGTAATTCGTTCAGGTTTCAACAGTATAATCTGTATTCATATTGAAGACTTTTGCAAATAAACGTTTGAGAAAACCGAATGAACAATCAAGAGAAACTGGCAACAATGGATACACAAGACACAGGACGAAGACAAACAAAATGAAAAACATAGCACAGAAAACAAGTCACGTGTGAGTATTCAGATGCACGATTCTCTTTTCTATGATTTCGATGTCTTTTTACATTTTTTTTTTATATTTGTATTAATCTTTAATATTATACTCTCTGATGACTAATGTCACAATTATATATGTTTGAAGTTTTTTGTCCAGTTTTTAATTCGTCTAAATAATGGGGGAAAACATTTTCAATAAGTTTGTCTTACAACTAACCAAGTTCAATTTAATATGCAATTGATCCTTAAGATTACTCAACGATTTCGAAGGCTTTAGTTTGTAATTGACTTGAACATTTGTGAGTGAGTTAAAGATCAGTTTTACAACTAACTCGTCAAGATTTATATTACACATTACGATTGTATCAACAAAAAATGCCTTTCTGTTTACCAGCGGGTAATTCAGCTTTTTTATTTAAGATCACTTTGATTGTTTGGGATATGTTTTTTTTTCTCAATTGTATCTTTTAGTAATTAATCATGGAAAGCGTCAACAACACAATTTATCTCAACTTTGTTTCTATTCAAGATTATGTTGAAATCAGTCAATAAAGACATACATCTTCCCTGTCGTTAATTTGGTAGGAATTTTTTTTGTTTTGGCCATTCAGTCTCTATTGTCAATTATTTATGTGTTGAGATGTTATCTAAATAACTTTTTCTTCTATTATTCTACATTTGGATCTTGAAAACATTAAACGTTAATATTATTTATTTTTGTCTTTTCAAGTGACAAATCTCTTTTTCTACATATTTTTTTCAAATCAGCTTGTTTCCACAAATTTGTATTTTTTCGAATTATTTGATCTTGAATAGTCTAATAGGTGTCTTCTATTGACATTATGAAAAGAAACAGTGATTGTCATAAAATCCAGCAATATCAGCAAAACGAACAATATCCTCTCACTGAACACAAAAATACCACGACATAAAACGTTAGTAATCCAGGTCCTGGTTTGGGACAGGCACAACAATGTGGTGGGGTTAAACCGGTTAATGGGATCCCAACGCCGCCCCTCTTGATAACTGAATCTCCAACGGCAATACAAAAAACCTGCACAGATTGGCTTCTACTCAAAAAGACAACATACTATCACAAAAATGAATGACAACATAAACATGGACAGTACAGTAGCAAACTCAATGAATGTTCGTAGTTAACTGACTACTATCTAGAAAGGTAGAATCTGTCAGATAAAGACCATTACTCTTTAGACAAAAACTATAACTGATACCTCTAACAGATTTGATATCAATTAGTCATGAACATCCAAAGAAATTAATGGTCTTCGTGGGAAACCAGAATAAATAGGTCATCAAATTGTTGGAATCAAATAGTAAGCAAATATTAGTAATATAATATAATATGGAATCAAATATAAATGTACTTTGCTAGTTGGACTTACTAGTTGTACTAACAGATTATCTATATTTTCAAAGTTTATCTTCTTCAAAGAGTGAACAACAGTCGTAGTATTTATGACTAAGATTTATCAAGGGTTTTACAAGTTTAGATATGTCAATTTGTGAACTTATTTTCCATGATCAGATCTCTACATGCCGAATTGTATTTATATACAAGATCTCTAGAGCGGTAATAAACTTTTCAATAAATTATGAAAGCGAAATTATGGATATTACCGTCAGAAACACTATTGCAAATACATATGAAAAACGAACTAACTGAAAAGGTAAACACCACTTATTAACATAACAAAATAAAGTGTCAAATACGACATTAACCAGAGGCGGATTCAAGGGGGGAGGGGGGGGGGGCTTTGGGGGCTTCAGCCCCCCCGTCGAATAAGTCAAGCACATATATTAACATACGCTTTTCAAGGCTAGTTAACGTCACGATATGACTTTTAATCGAATGGTTTCGATCTGTGTGATGAAAGTAAAAGAAAATAGAAATTAATTTCTTTGTATTAAATTAATCTTCAAAGAGGTAATTATAAGTAATTATGCTAAATCAAATTTTCAAGTTTATTTGAAGTTTTTATGAATGTATTGTCAAAATACCAATTAATCAGGTATTGTCTTAAACCGTTATATAAACATGTCTAGTGTCACAATTTCATATAGGTATAACCACCAACACCTGTAAATTGAGGCTCTTTCAAGGAAATTCTTTTTTAAATATCATTTATTTTTACAAAAAAATTAAAAGAAAATGTTGCTGTATTACAAAAAAAAAGAAGAAAAAAATACACAAGTTTCCGTTTTGAAAATATATGAATACAGCATATTTTAAACTCTAAATGAAAATATAAATAGATATAAAATAATTAAAATTAATTAGAAATAAAATAGACTTAAATTAGATTTTTTCCCCTGCTATTGTTCAAACCCTTGACAGGGGTGGATCCAGGATTTCAAGTTAGGGGGGGATGCTGTTAGAAAAATATCGCCGAGCGGAGGGAGGCGCGAAAATTTTTGGGGTATTTCGTGTGAAAAATCACGATTTTACGCCAAAAAATCATATTTTTTTCCAATTTTAGGGGGGCGCGTTCCGAATGCGCCCCCTGGATCCGCCCCTGCTTGATCACTTTACAAAACTGCCAAAACACACATACACCAGACCAGAAGAAGCTGATGTAACTTCTTTGTTGAATTCCATTTGCAACTTTGATTTTGTCGTAACCATTGTTATTGTTCAAATGTGCCTGGCTTTTAAGAAAGGGCTCAGCAGATCACTAGATTTAGATTAAACTTATTTTATTGTTAACTATATAACATTTGGATCGGACATAAGTTATTCCAACTTATAAAGGTCCTCTACAAGATCACTACAAGAGAGATCACTTGACATAGGCAGACTTAAAAAGCGTAAATTTAATTCAGAGCTCACTAGACTGCAGAGCAAGTGTTGAACAATTCAACCACCAGTGTTTTGAGAGGAGTGCTAAAATATGTGAACCGCTAGACAAAGAGGTCAAAAAACCTACAATATGCGAGAGACAAATAATGAGAGATAATGTTGAAGCAGAGTCCGGAAGACTACTGTAGGAAGTCAATAACTGTACCTTTTCTCTACTGTACGCTAAATGAAATGAAAACAAGGTTTACCGACCTACACGCCAGAACCGCTTTGGGACTACAGTTGGTTCCATCAATTATTGAAAATATTGCTCCATAACTGAGCCCCCCCCCCCGTCAACAGAGTCTCTGGATCCGCCCCTGTTAACACACTTTTTCCAATAGATATTAGAAGAAGTGTGGTATGTTTGTCACTTCGTAGAACATGGTTTGTTTTAAACAATGTTCGATTCTCTAGAAATGAAATGGCCGCAAGTTTGATACAAAAAAGTTTCCAATTAATACAACTACAAGATTTAAGATTGTGTTCAGTGTGTTCATCCGCAGTAACTGATATACAATTAGGAATCATATTCTTGGATTTCCAACTCCATGTGTGGGTGGTCTTTTTGTATTGAATTGCTCGAGATGAGAGGTGGTTGTTCGTTTCTGTTTATAACCTTCCTATAGATCGTTTACGAGTCAACTTTTGTAAAAAAATATTATCACTTCTGTTTTTCCAAATCAGTGATCGCTCTTCCTGGCCATAGATTTTATTTTTCAATTCATAAATGGTTTTCATTTTGTATAATACCTCGTCTAAATTCTGTTTTAATACTATAATACCTTGTTAATTTTGTATAATACCTCGTCTAAATTCTGTTTTAATACTATAATACCTTGTTAATTTAATATAAACCATGACCAAATCAATTTAAAATACCACTGAGCAGAAAATATGTATAAATATTAAATTAACATGATGGTTTCATTTCCGAAACAACTATTCCCAAGCATTCTAAAAACAATATGAATTATTAATAAAAAAAAATAATCTTTGTCGTTTATCCTTGATCTAATTTTTTTTGCTGATTAATCTTACATTAGTTAGTGCTAAATTGATATCTGATCGAATTAATATGATCCCATTATGTTATACTAGTTGTGTAAAGAAAATGACATTGACCTATGTAAACAAATGTATATTTTATATAGGTATATCTTAATCCCTACAATCATAGTTCAACTGGTGGAACTCGATACAACATTATGTGATAAAGTTTATCAGTGACTTGCGGCAAGTCGGTGGTTTTATCCGGGTACTCCGGTTTCCTCCTCAATAAAACTGACCACCACGATATAACTGAAATATTGTTGAAAGTGGCGCTAAACACCATAAACCAACCCAAACCACCAATTGATGGAATTCAAAAGGCTTGTGTAGTGTTATTAATTTGTTGTTTTTTCTTTCTTCTGCTTTATTTCTCAAATAGTTAATCGTTCTATCGTAATGAGACAGAAGCATGAAACAAAGAGATTAATGAGACTCTTAATATGACAAAAACAGCACAGAAGTTGGTAGAAAGTTCACAGAAAGTATTTATGTCTTTGGCGATGCATTTCCTTGTATAGTTCAAGGAAATGCAAGTGTTATTTATATTTTGACACACGCTTCAGTATTTAGGCTTGGCTTCAGTCGTTTAATAGTGTTTATGTTTGACGCACGCTTCTGTATTTAGACTTCAATTGTTTATGAGTGTTTATCATTACATTTAGCAATTTTTCAACTTTATCGTGACTACCAAACTTATTAGGGGAGGAATCGCATCGGTAGTGTAATGTGTAATGTGAACGCTCCCCTACCTAAGGTTAATCACCTCTGCTAACTGTGTTAGTGGGTATCTCATTTAGCTCAGTTGGTAGAGCTGTGGCTTAGGGTGTAAGAGGTCCCGGGGGTGAATCCCATCGGGGACATTGCATTTTTCGGAGATAAAATATGCTCTACTGTTGCAAATGGTTAGCGTGCTTGCCTCGAGTAAGATAGATCGTGGGTTCGAGCCTCGGTCTGGTAAAACCAAAGACTATACAATTGGTATTTGCTACTTCTCCGCTAGGTATGCAGCATTAAGGATTAAAAGCAAGACTGTTTGGCTATAATACCTTGCTATTTCAATATAAACCATAAACAATTCAATTTAAAATACCACTGAGCAGAAAAATATGCATAAATATTAAATTAACATGATGGTTTCATTTCCGAAACAACTATTCCCATGCGAGCCTAAGCATTCTAAAACAATATGAATTATTAATAAAAAAAAATATTTGTCGTTTATCCTTGCTCTCATTTGTTTGTGCTGATTAATCTTACATTAGTTAGTGCTAAATCGATTTCTGATCGAATTAATATGATCCCATTATTTTATACTAGTTTTGTAAAGAAAATGACATTGACCTATGTAAACAAATGTATATTTTATATAGGTATATCTTAATCTCTACAATCATAGTTCAACTGGTGAACTCGATACAACATTATGTGATAAAGTTTGTCAGTGACTTGCAACAGGTCGGTGATTTTATCCAGGTACTCCGGTTTCCTCCACAATAAAACTGACCGCCACAATATAACTGAAATATTGTTGAAAGTGGCGTTCAACACCATAAACCAATCCAAACCATCAACTGGTGGAATTCGAAAGGCTTGTGTAGTGTTATTAATTTGTTGTTTTTTTTTCTTTCTTCTGCTTTATTTCTCAAATAGTTAATCGTTCTATCGTAATGAGACAGAAGCATGAAAGAAAGAGATTAATGAGACTCTTAATATGACAAAAACAGCACAGAAGTTGGTAGAAAGTTCACAGAAAGTATTTTTGTCTTTGGTGATGAATTTCTTTGTACAGTTCAAGGAAATGCACATGCTATTTATATTTTGATGCACGCTTTACTATTTAGGTTTGTTTTCAGTCGTTTAAACATGAGTGCTTATTTTCGACGCACGCGTCAGTATTTAGATTTGATTTACATGCATGGTTTATGAGTGTTTATCACCACTTTCAACAATTTTTCAACTTTATCGTGACAACCAAACTTATTGGAGGAGGAACGGCATCGGTGGTGTAATGTGTAATGCGAACGCTCCCCTATCTAGGGTTATAGGAACCGTAGTAAATTCAAAACCACCTCTGCAAACTGCGTTAGTGGAGACCTCCTTTAGCTCAGTTGGTAGAGCGGTGGCTTACAATGCGAGAGGTTCCGGGGTCGAATCCCAACGAGGACTTTGCATTTTTCGAAGATAACATATGCTCCACTATTACAAATGTAAGCGTGCTCGTCTCGAGTGCTGTAGATCGTGGGTTCGATTCTCGGTCGGGTAAGACAAAAGACTATACAATTGATATTTGCTGCTTATCTGCTTGACATGCAGTATTAAGGATTAAGAGCAAAGACTGTTTGGCTCGGAATCAAGATAATGTCTCCGAGTGGGGGCGAAAAGTCTACCAGTGGACTTGCTTCAGTGAGCGCTAGCACTATAAAGATCCAACTAAGCGTCTTAGTCTAGTACAAAAAAAATTCTCATTTGGCGTTAAACAATAATCACTCACTCACAATTGACGGAGGAGTCCGGACAGTTATAACGAATTGACCGCTAAACCCCAGACCTTGGGTAGTTGCCTGGAAACCGTAGCCCATTAAAAAAACAAATAATTCATCTACTTTGAGTCGATTTGATGGTCCAATTAATCTCATTTTCAAAACACTACATTATACTTCATAATCAGATAAATTAATCAATCCAGCATTACATGTATAATAAAGATCGTGCATAACACTAGCAATATCCAATTGAAAATCGTGGAAACATCGAACAGAAAATTGATACCTCTTACAAACATATGTATGACCACTAACCCTCCTAGAGTGATACAGGGATTTCAGTAAAGAGGGATGGGGGTTCAGCTAGGTTTATGAGCCAACAACCCTCTTAGTGAAGTAATGTGGTCTGGCAAGTGTTTTCAACATGTGAGTGACATGTATATCAGAATAAAATTTCATGTACATTTGTATGTAAATCATACTTATTGCCTAGACGGTTAGACGGGGCAGGTATATAAAGGTTGTAACGGTGAATAGAGATATTTGACCAGATAACCATGTGGTATTATCGTTTGATGGAGCAAACATCTATAACAATTTAAAAAAAGTAGAATACAGATGACTGTTTGGAAAATAAATAAAATATTCATATACCAGTGGCGAATTTAAATGGGAGTCGTGCCAAAAATACACCAAACGATGTAAATTTTATTCAAAATTGAGAAAATAAACTTTGTTACTAGATATGCAAGAGTAACCAAAAGGCAGTTTTTTTCTGTAGACACCGTTTCGTGCGGATCTTTGCCTTGTCATTGTTTGTCCAATACCAGTTCAAAATGTCGTATTGATTAACAATCAATGTAAAGCAATCACTGTCCTATGATTCCATCGTATATCACCCTCGGACACCATAGATAAATTAATATGTGATAAATTCAGTTTATTGTCAGTGTAAGTGGGTTTATCGGCTGTAAAACAGATGAGAACATCAGATGACAAAATGATTGACAAGTGAATCTGTGCAGTATTTTATCGTTTGTTTACATTTATATTGCCATTGTAGATCCAGTTATCACGAGGGCAGTGATCTCATTAAACGGTTTAACTCCGCCACATTATCGTCCCTGTCCCAAGCCAGGCCCTGGATTTCCAACGTCGACATATGATGTTGTCTTTTTTGTGTTCAGTGAGTGAAGATGAGAGCTAATCGTTCATTTTGTTGATATTGGAGACATGTAGAATCTAACACCGGCAAAAGAGCTGTTTTTAGTTTCGTGTTTGTTTATGTACTTTTAGCAGACGATCATGTAAACAATGTGAGTTATTTCCCCTTCATGTCAATCAAAAAAGTAGTTCCGTATTTTTAAAAAGGAAAAGCATGGAGAATTGGGGTACAGTTGACATAAACTGTATAGCATGCATTTGCCGGTAAAACGCACGTGATTTTTTTTGTCTTGCACTAGTGCAAGATAAGAAAATCTCACATCGCTAAAAATAGGAACTGGTCTGTCTCAAAAGTGAGAAATTGTTGACCATCACTGTTTAAACTTTCATAACCAGTTTAGATAATGAATAACAAAGTCACATAACAACCAACTTAGATAACGAATAACAAGGTCACATAACAACCAGCTTAGATAATGAATAACAAGGTCACATAACAACCAGCTTAGATAATGAATAACAAGGTCACATAACAACCAGCTTAGATAACGAATAACAAGGTCACATAACAACCAACTTAGATAACGAATAACAAGGTCACAAATTTGCAAAACAAAGCTAATATATTGCTGCTACTATTAAGGACCTGTTAGACCCATTAACACTTGCACTATTCCATCAATTAAAGTGGTGTAGGTGGTGAAGTAAATAAACAAATATATAGTAGGAGTTCCTCGTAAATAAAGAAATGTTTTGTTTAAATGATCCCATGAAAATTACTTCATGACATAAATGTTAGACTTTGCATTTCTTTATGTTATTTATTAGAAAATAATGTAGATAAGATAAACGTAATGTTCAATGAATTTACATACACTAGATGGTGATTTCGATAGCATACAAGCAATTATTGACCCTGCTTATTGTACTACCCATGCCTGTGTTGTCATTCATTTTTGTGATAGTACAATGTATGTGGTCTTTTTGGGTAGGAGCGAATCTGTGCAGGTTTTGTATCGTTTGTTTTCTATGTATGTATTGCCGTTGGAGATCCAGTTTTCAAGAGGGTAGAATTGAGATTCAATTTTCTCACTTTTGAGACAGACCAATTCCTATGTTAACGATGTGAGATTTTCTTATCTTGCACTAGTGCAAGACAAAAAAAAATCACGTGCGTTTTACCGGCAAATGCATGCTGTACAGTTTATGTCAACTGTACCCCCAATTCTCCATGCTTTTCCTTTTTAAAATAAACAATTCACTGTATATAAGTTTTCAATCTTTTATAAACACGCAAATCCTAACAATCAGCCATATTATTACATAATAACCTTTACGCAATACACAAAAATACGGAACTACTTTTTTGATCGACATGAAGGGGAAATAACTCGCATTGTTTACATGAAGTTTACAAACAAACACGAAACTAAAAACAGCTGATAAAAGTGAGAAATAAAATCAAACACCGGCAAAAAGTGCAAGACAGGGAAATTTCTGACACCCTCAGGTGTCGGAGATTTCCCTGTCTTGCACTTTTGCCGGTGTTAGATTCAATATAACCGGTTAACCCTGCCACAAGTTTGTGCCTGTCTCAAGCCAGGACCTGGATTTCCAACGCCATATGTTGTGGTCTTTTATTGTGTTCAGTGAGAGATGATTGTTCGTTTCGTTGATATTGGTGGAATTGTTGACCAGTACTGTTTAAACTCTCTTTTCATAGAGTTAGTGAGTGATTGTTGTTTAACGCCAACTCAGCAATTTTTCATCTTGTCAGTCATGGCGAGTCTTTTCATTGTGTTGTGCCAAAAGTTAATTGAGTTTTCAAAATTACCACATACAATGTTTATTCATATCAAAACTCACTGCAATGCTTACAGGAAGAGTGTCGCTTGCGGAAACATTTACTATGTACAAACATTCATTTCGGTTTCCAGCAAAATTGTTGGTTAGAAGAATAATAGCATGCAACTGATTAGAAAGAAGAATTATCTAAAATCAGTTCTGTTCACTTGACAATTGAAATTATAAAGAGTTTTAAACGATAGAGAAAATAAAAGGAGGCAATTATGGATCTTTTACGATCCAGGACTATATAACAGTCTTAATGGGAAAACTTTGAAGACAGACAATAACAAATGGGAGAAAACACTTATAGAATGGATATGAAAAATGCAATTAATTTTCTTTGTAGTTCGATTTCTCTCAACTAAATATGAACTATTTCGGTGTCAGACTTCTGTGATATTAACCAGTTAAGACTGAGTTTTGGTTAGTATATATATACACTTCAACAAAGGTTAAGCACCAATTTATTAATGTCATCATTCCCGATACATTAATTAAGCTTAAGCTTTAGAGAAAATCGAAGGGGCAATAAAAGAATGAGCAATCCAGAGACACGGTCAATATTAGGCAAAAAGACTAAGAGCGAAGCCAAACAAAACAAAACGCACAACGCACAAAGCTAAAAACATCAGTAACACAGGCCTCACCAAAACACTGGGTGTTAACACAATTGCTCGCAAAGGGTAAGTGGTGTTAACACAATTGCTCGCAAAGGGTAAGTAGTTCCTATTTCTTATAAGACATCCGCCGTTTTACTCAAAATCAAGTCCGGTTCAATTTTTGTCGGTGATAGAGGAAAGAAAAATATCTACGTAAGAAGGAAAAGATCAATTGCCATTTGTAAAATGGATATGTCGTAACGGTCAACCAGTTCATAATGACCACCTCCGTAAACACACAGCATTAAGGAGAAAGAGCAAAGACTGGTTGACTAGGAATCAGGATAATGTGTCCGAGTTGGGCGACATGTCTATCCACGGACTGTTGTTTCAGTGAGATATCAATATAATTATCCAACTCAGCGTGTTGATCTAGTACAAAGCGGACCTCATCATCATCTCATTGAAAATTAACTTGTTCCCGCCATGATATAGCTGAAAAATTGCTGAGTTGGCGTTAAACAACAATCACTCACTCGTAATGACCATTGTACTATTTTGGTATTATTTAATTATCTATTAGAATGTCGACTATACGAATTACAGCTTCTGATTAGACCTTTTGCATCTTCAAACTTTTCACCAAAGGCATTCCTATGAGTAACTATTACGTATGATTTATAGGGAGATAAGATAATTTAAAACTGTGAAAACATTTATTTTGTCTTAGTTTTAAGCATATTTGATGATGGTGACGATCATCATTTTCAGAACTTTTAAATCGAACCAAACATCGATAGTTCTCCACAATACCAGTTAATCATTCGAAGACGATTTCTACATTGTATCCGATACCGCGCCATATTGTGATGACAAGTCCTTCAAACGGTTTTTTTTTGGAGGGGCCGGGTAATTTTGCTGTTCCAGTTTTCCCGGATAGTCCATACATTTAATTTAAGTCATATACACTTCTTTTAGCATGTGCACAATGATGAAATGACGGCCATGTCAGTCAGACGTAACTGAATTTCCTTAGACTCATTTCCGGTGTCAACAATCAATGGTCAAGAGTTCAATGTTAAATCTCCATAGGCAAATCCCAAAAAATCGATAGACAAAAAAATGACGGATAATTCCTTTAACCGTAATGTCCTTTACCTTAGGATAACTAAATAAATACGCTTATAAAAAAAATTCACAGTGCGCTTAGTATTTCGGAAATTGTTCCAAAATTCGACCTGCTAAATAAAAATTAACACGTGATCTCTGGGGAGAATAGTCATCCCTTTACTTCCGATTATATCCAAAAATATATAAATAATTTGTGGTAATGAGATATATTTTGATTGAAAAGAAATAATTATTTAATGGATTATCATAAGAAATCATTTCAATGGTAATATACTTTTCATGCGAAAGTTCCTTACATATACTATTTATTTTTAGGGCTGTGTATACTTGACGTATGGTACCTATCTAATCAATGCCTATCACCACTAAAGTTGTGAGTTCGAACCCAGTTCATGGAGAAGTGTACTCGATACAACATTATGTGATAAAGTTTGTCAGTTATTTGCGACAGGTCGGTGGTTTTCTCCGGGTACTCATGTTTCCTCCACCAATAAAACTGACCGCCATGATATAACTGAAATAGTGTTGAAAGTGGGGTTAAACACCATAAACGAAACCTAAACCCAAGTATATTTCGCCGTGGCACATTGTATTTATCCTAGGGAGTAGTTATGTTTACTAGTTGTAATTTGAACAGTCGTTCTATTTTAATTAAAAGTATGACATATGTTACGGGTTTTACTGAAACATAATACGTTGCGCCATTTCCCCCGCAAATATGCAAAGAAGACCGATTGTAACCAAAGTCAATTTGAATACGGAGATAATGTAATCCAGCCAAACATCGTTGTGATAATCTGTGGATTGTCTCCTTTCAAATTCGTATCTTGAGTAACATCCCACCATCCATCCAAAATTGCCGCCGTTACTGTAACATTTTTATTCAAGTGAGTAAACTTGCTGCATTTTAAACTAAAATTAGCTGAAATGATGCCATCATCAAAACATTTAAGTTTTTGATTGACAACATATTTATATGTTTGGTGGGCGTGTTTTTCAACAGAGAGTCTGCAATTCCCATGGGTACCAAATGTGTCTGTGTCCATCTTCTCGTCGATTTGTTCCTTTATTCGTATGAAGTAAAGTTCATGCAAGTGGTGCTCATGAAACACGAAAAGGTGCTAATCAGGTCCTTTAATTGCATGGAGATGTTGTCATTTTACTGAATAATAAAAGATACCACAGACACAGCGAAAATATGTTCAACTATTTAATATAAACTAAAGAAAATAACCAGCACGCACAGAATATTTATTTTGTTTAAGTAAAGCTATAATATAATACTATATAATAATATGCCTCATTTAAAAAAAAATAATACTGATATTATTACTAATATTAAGAGTGAATGTGGCAAAATATTGTAAAGGTCCAAATCACAGGCGCCCGTGGCACGGAATCTCTCCCCTTTCTTTTTAACTTTCTGTTTACATATATATTTTCAATAAAATGTCTCTATCATTTCATCTCTTTTTCCTTAATCTTAATTTAACTTGTTCGTGTCAATATTCATACAATCTTATGTTATCAGCAACTTACAATAACTCTAATAAGGTCGACACATGTAAGTTGCTGTGCCACAAGCTTCTGTGGTCCAAATGGAAAATGTTAAAATATCTTCATTGATACTACCAATCTGATTGAATAATTATCATGGGGTTGTTAATTAATAATTTGTAATTAGGTAATTGATAACTCTTGAACAAAGAACTTTACACACTTGGTGTTGCCTGCCACGTGCAATATCTATTAATAGTAACCATCTGCTACTAAAAACAATGAAGATGTTGATCAAATGGATGTGTATTTATAGTATTTTTATAATACACATTTCTCAAATAACATTAGGAAAACAACAAAGCATTCTTGTGTTTGGTGGAAATGGATTCATGGGAGCTGAAACTGTGGAAAGAATGTTATCACAAAAAGATAATTATAAGGTAACAATGATAAATCGTGGAAACTGGTACTGGGATTCTGATACAAGAATCAAACCATTCGTACACAATATCATCTGTGATAGGACACAGTTACTGAGTGAGTGTGTACCACTGCAATCTCTATTGTCAGACGGTGTGTATTTTGATTTTGTTGTAGATTTCAGTGCATATCATCCATTTCAGATTACCAATGCGCTTCAAATATTCCAGGGCATGATTGGAAGGTATATTTATATAAGTTCAGATTCAGTTTACGAGGTATGTGAAAAAAATCATGACGGTTATGCCTTAGAAACTGATGCAGTGCGACCAGTTGATGAAACTGTTAGACGTGAACTTAATGCAAAGGATGGATATGGCAATGAAAAACTCGGTGGTGAGGAAGAATTAATAAACGGGGATGTTCCGTATTTAATTCTGAGACTCCCGGATGTGATAGGACCCCGCGATAATACTTTAAGATGGTGGACATACCAACTCTGGATGAAATTATCAACACATTTAACCCGCCAAATTACTATACCAATAAGATTATTTTCTAAACCAATAAGTTTTGTTTATGTCAAAGATGTCGCTGACCTGATAGAACGGTCCTTGACCTTCAAAGACGAGGTATTCAACCAAGCATACAATTTAGCGTTTTCCGAAACATGGACATTATACCAAGTTTTGTCTAAGATTGGGCGTAGCTTAGAAAAATATGACATTAATATTATGTTAGACGAACGGCGTGATTATTTCTGCTTGTTTCCATCAGTGACATTGGGACCAATCAATATAGAAAAGGCTAAAAAGTACCTCGACTGGAAACCAACGCAACTTGAGATTGCTGCCGAGGAAACTATCAGGTTCTACGAAGACGCAATAAACAATAAAACATTTACGAAGAACGCTAATCAAGTCATTGAAAATATCAAACGTTATTTTACAGAAGATCCAAACGAGGTTTACCGTGGCCTAGCAACTGAATACGGAATTACATCATATCAAAACCGAGAAGATTTGTGAGAAAGAGAAAGATTATTATATTTATTTATTTGAATATTACTACTTTATTTGTTGTCAAAACCAACTTAATTGTATGACCATATGTTGTTGAACATGTTTTCTATAGTTTTCAGTTTGATTTTCTTTCAGTCAATTTATACCGATTATGCAAATTATGCTTATTTGTTTTTATTAAAAAGCTACATTAAAGCCTTCTACTCAGAAACCATTTTTCCAGATTGTTATTAATAATACAATTTTCCATATCTGACGGCTTCCCTGTAGAACTTTTTATGCTTATTTACATAAAAAAAAACGCATACTCAAAAACCATACATCGAGATAAAAACCAACAGGAATTTTGGTGGTCCACTTGCAAAATTGTGTCCGACAGCCTTGTCCTCCTTCCAAGGAAGGACCATCGCGGTCGTGATCGTATGTTAGTTGGATTTACAACTACCTGTACAATCAGTGCCTTTCACCACTAAAGTTGTGGGTTCGAATCCCGCTCATAGAGGTGTACTCGATACATTATGTGATAGTTTGTCAGCAAACAGAAATCAAATAGTGAACAAACATTTTTTTAAAGCTAAATATAAAGCATGGAAGCCGAAAATGTTTAGTTTAAGGTGTCAAACCACTAATTAATTTCTTTAAGGTTTTCTACTAAATTTGTGTTTTTTCGAGCCTACCTGGTCATTTTATCTCAAGTTTAACCTTTCCAAGACCATATATTTTCTGAAACGTACATGATTCCTCTACGTTCTGTCAAAATATCAGGGCATGTTTAAAATCTTGCAGTGAAATGCCATGCTACGGAAAACACCTACTCTAAAAATAGCTCGGTCATCCCCAAGAAATTTAGTATTTATAGGTCATGCATCAAATCCTCCATAGAGGTATTCAAATACAACTAAATCCATCAAATTTGAGCTCAGAATAATCCCTATTTATTTAACTTCAATTATCAATTTTAATTAGTCCATTCCATTCAGTAGTTTCCACAATACTACAAAGTGAAAGGAACCTTTTTCTTGAAAAGGGACTACTTTCGTATATGTTCCAAGCTCTGATTGGTGAATTAGTGGTTCGACACCATAACAAGAGGTTAAAGGATACAAATGACTTTTTTTGCTTGTCAGTTTTGAAAGACACCACCCCCAACACACACTTTATGATTGACTTTAATACCCTTCCCTAACTTTGTAAGGACCACATGCGAGACATAGACATGAACATTTCCTGCCGTACCTTGCTACCATGGTTCTGTCACGAGAGCACCAGTGGTTGTGATAAATTTAATGTCTACATCAACAAAGATTAGTCGATTGTTTAACAAATGTTTCAAGTGATGATGAAAGGCTTTTCAATTATTACATAGGAATGAGAAACATCATTGAAAACACTACTCACCTGAACCCGGGCTTTGACTATCGCTGCTTCTCAGCCAAGCACACAGCATTAAGGAGCAAGAGCAAAATCTAGTTGGCTCAGAATCAGGATAATGTGCCCCTGTGGTGTGACATGTCTACCAACGAACTGTTGTTTCAGTGAGCAAGCTCTATGAAAATCCAACGAAGCACATTGGTCTAGTACAAAGTAGATAACGAAATGTAACTTGTTCTCGCCACAATATAGCTGAAAACTTGCTCATTTGTCGCTAAGCAACAATCACTCACTCACTCACTCTACATTGGTATGGTCCATGTTTATTTTGGTACTTCTACATTCCAAAATAATTCCAACGACATATTACAAATTTACTTTGATCAAACTTTTATAAACAGCTGCACCATGAGCACATGATATGCATGTCTCTCTACAGTAGTAAGATATGAACAAGAGGCTTGCTTATTAAATAGCTGTATTTCCATAGTCAACAAAAATGTAAGTATATGTTAGAGCTTCTCATCCCCTTTAGTTAAAATTTGAATTGAATCTGCATCAAATAAAGCTGTGGCTTGGTCCATTGAAGAAGCGAAGCATCAAAAACCATCTTGGATAGAGCTCTTGGCTATCCTATATATTTTAGAATGGGGACCACCCAAGGACCATTCCTGACAAGTTTGGTTCATATTGAACCATTTTTTTTTTTTAGAAGATTTGTTAATTATTTCTGCTAAAATATGCTGTATTTCTGCAAGTGCAAACTTGAGGAAGAAAACCCAGAATATAGTTTAAATATAATGCATTTACAGTTGACATTTGAGCTCATTCTGACTTAGTAAGCTGCTTTAGCTCATTTCAGAAATGTCTAAAACTCAGAATATATCTTAAAGAGCTCCAAATTATGCAGTTTACATTCAAGCTTATTCTGGCTTCAAATTAGGGTCTTTGGCCCATTGAAGATTTTCCTATTTGTAGTGACTGTTGCTATCTTGTATAAAGTTCCAACATGTCCGAAAAACTAGATTATATGTCAAAGTGCTCCTAATTAAATGACCTGATAAAACTATTCAAACAGTACACTTTTTTTCCTGATGAAAGTAGAAAGGGAATATAACTGTTGCGGCAAAAAATAATTCTCCATAGGGCCAAAATTGTAAGAAAAACAAAATATTAAATGTGATATTTCATTTATTCATTCTCAACATTAAAAATGTTGATAAACTCAAACACATTCCAACATTCTTTCAAACAAATCGTCATTTATTATCATCAAAATTAAAACAGACACACAAATAAAAAGACCCACAGACACAGCAGTTGTTATTAGGGAAGATTATACCATCGTTACTATTATACTCTGAACGAAAGCTTCAATCATTGAAAATCACAGCTACACGTTTTACAATGGAACCGACACTGAACAGGAAGCATGGTCATAAATGGGAAGCAGCACAAGTTGATACGTATTTCTTTACTCGTACAGTAAAGTAACATTACAATGAGTAAAATAGTAACGACTTATTTATGATATTAACCTATCATCTTAATTAGCCTTCTTTTAAAACAGGGTACATAGTACATTGTTGGATTTAAATTTTGACTCATTAAAATGTTGATTTTTTTCTTCTTCTGAATTTCAGAAAAAGGATAAAAATAATAAACAGGCAACATGACATCAATGGTAGACATTAAAAATCAACAAGCAGTTTGTGGTCAACAAATTGCATAGACATTTTGTTTTAAATAGGAGACTAAATATGTATACAATACTAATAATAAATAAATAATAACAGCGATTTTTATACTTCATATTTAAAGTTAATATTCAAAAGTTATTAATTTGTTGGAGAAAATAACTGACCCTGTTCAGCACTTCACATTTTTCTTGAATTTTCCTTTATTCAAGTTAAATTTTCTTGGATTTTTCTTTATTCAAGTTAATTTTCTTGAATTTTTCTGTATTTAAGTTAAATTTTCTTGAATTTTTCTTTATTCAAGTTACAATTGTAAAAATTCAATCAATCAATCAAAAGAGGCAACAATATATTAGTAACAATATTTTCTTCGGCTTGTCTTGATGAAAATGTAAATCCATCACAGGGTTGGATTAACACACAAACACACGATTAGCAAACTTAACAATAATGCACCCAGACAAAATCATTGTCATCTTCATAATCATCAGTTTACATTGGCAGATTCAGACAGTGATTCAGCTAGGCACTGGTCTCAGGACTCTGGCCCACCTATTTCTCAAATTGCTCTGAAGAACTTTATAACAATTAGTTTAATCATTAAAGAATGTCCTGAAGATTTTTTTTATAAAAACTGGCAATTGTCCTGAAGATTTCAAAGTCTAGCTGAAACACTGAGCCATCAAATAGAATTTGTTTGGTTTGTTCCGAGATACACCACCAAAAAAAAGTTCAACCTTCATACATTTGAAAAAGTAAGATCCAACAGCTTTTCACAAAATTTTGAAGGAAACCATAGCTGAATCGACTGCCTTTTCCTTTAACAAAGATTTCAGAATGCACAAAAGTAAATAATTTCTAAGCAGACAATCTACACAAACATAAAAGTTTGACCCGGGAAAAAATGAGAGGTTTCAAATTCAAAAACTCATTTACTTAAAATAAATGCATGCAATTTATACTCAAAGGGAAGTTTCTGAATAAGATTATTAGTCAGTATCACACATTTGACATGGTAAATGTAACACTGTAAATTGGTACATATATTTGTATAGAAATTGTCAGCTAAACAAAAGGGAGGTAAATAATACAGAAAACTTGGCAGTCGTTTACCAACAGACATAATGACATTTTCAAAATTGTGATGTGAAAACATTGTACATATTCTTTTGTTTAAATTGATATCATATTGTCAATGAAGTATGTAAATTGAACATATTTCAGGTTTCAATAAATTTTCAATTAAAATTGAAAATCAGTGATTTTATCTGATCCTAATATGAGAATTCACAGAAGAGTCCTAAATTGTGAACTTCTAAAAGTAGAATTCTACAATATATTTATGACTGCTTATTTAAATTGTACTCTTGACTGTTCATTGAACATTTAATTTATTCCATTACACATGTCATTTTAATATGCATGTAAACGATACTTTTAAATTTAACATCAAAAACAGATTCTAATGTTAGTTTATTAGGTATTTGAAGGGAAATTTATTTTATTGTATAAATAAAATAAATACTTTTTTCCACAAAATTTCAGCATATATCATTGATCAACTACAGTCAAAGAAATAGACATGTACTAACAGAACGAAAAATTGACAGCACAGTTTTTATGTGCAGCTTAATCCAGATTTTTTCTTCACAAAAATATCTTTAATATTCATGTTGACTTGTAATTTCTCTCTGGTAACTGGTGTGTAATCCAAACAAAATCTGGAAAAAAATAATAAATTGTATATATATGTCACATTCTCTAGTCTAACAAAGTTTAAAATGATAAAAATAATAATATGTCAATTTTGAACTTTAATACAATATATATTACAGGCTATGTATATTTCCTCGTAATAAAATACTGTTTTACAACACCTAACACAGAGTTTGCACTAAAACCCACCAGCTCTATGTCTGAATCTAGTTGATTGATTATTGCTTAATGTCCAGTGAACAGTATTTCAGCTAAATTCAGGACAACTGAATCTAGTAAAAACTGGTTCCTGCTAGTTAAAAGTTGTATTAATTTGTTTCATCAATTTATAGAAAATATTCTTCCAAAATGACTTTCTGGCTAGTTTGAAAAAATGTTTCTGATACAGACTGCATATGTATAGACATTTTATGCTGGAGACCAAATTTTCTTTTAAACAAAATTAAACTAACTAGAAAAAAAAAGGCAGGATGAGAGAGTGAATGAAGAGCTCACCAAACCAGGTGAAGTGGGCGAAGTTCTCGCCCTATATCAGCTGAAATTGTCCTCCCTTGACTCCAAAGCGAAATTAAAGTCGCCTTGTTTCTTTTTGCAAGTCGATCCTTTCTTTCAAATAATCTGTGTTTTATGGTAAAGGTGATTGACAAAGCAATAGTAATCAATGTTAAAATACATAAGAATGAGAGAAAAAGGCTTTATTCAAGCAATAAAGAAAATTTAACTTGTTGAGAAAAAAGTATAACAGCAAATTTGTAAATTTGCCCCGACGAAATTCCAGATGAAAATTAAATCCCAAATCTAAAAATAATCAAACAGACGCTTCCTGTACCAAATGTGTTATTGGATTGTGTTAAATTTTTTTGTTATTTAACACAACTTGAGTTATTTGTAGCTTTTTCAAAGGTAAACAATCAACTTGTCAAGTTTTAAACATGGTGGCATTATAATAGAAACAAAGGGAGGGAACTCAAATTTTGATGTAATATTACAGATTTCAATGCGAAACGAATAAAATATAAAATAAATAAATATAAGATCAACAACAATAATACAAGTACAAAACATGAATTTAAAGTTAAATATGAAGGATATTAACAAGATATTAGCAAAGGATTACTTCAAATAAAAAAGAAATTATATGATGCAAAGAAACAAAACATTTTTTGCGGAAACATGACTCTATGAAGCTGTTGGAAGTCTCCCTGTCATGCCTTCACTTCTCCCTCATGTTCTCTGAAGGAGAAGTCAAGTCTCCCTTTTTTTGGAAGTGTGGTGAGCCCTGGAATGATTTTTGTTTAACACCAAATGAGCAAAATATTTCAACTATACCATGGCGAGAACGCATTATATTCCATGAAATGATGATGCATCTGCTTAGAATTAGACCAACAACGAGCCATATTCGATGAAATGATGATGATATTCACTTAGAACTAGAACAACATGCAACAGTCCGCAGCTCGCCCCACTTGGACACATTATCCTGATTCAGAGCCAACCAGTCTTTGCTCTTATTACTAAATGATACTTAACACACTCGAGACAAGACCGCTAACCACAACACCACCAACAACACAGGATGATTGAACTGACTTAAGATGGTGGACTAAGAAATGAAAGACGAAACATGTTCAGAATTAAGTAACATCATACTTGAATAACAACAGGGGTGGCAGTGATCTAGTGGTTTTGGTGATTAATTGTTTATAATGCCCATTAATCCTTTCACTAATGTAGGGTTACACTTTGTTCACTGGCAGATATAATCAACTTGTAACTTAACAGTGTAAGTTTACTAGGTATTTACTAAAGTTCAGTTCTATCCTACAGGAGTGGAGCAAATATGTGTTTCTTCACTTAAAGCATTAAATGTGCACTACTATTAAACGTTACCTTTTGAAGGCTTCCAATTCTTTTTCAGTTTCATCCATTTCTCCATTTTCAAGGTCAGATTCTGACTTTGGAAGGAAAATTTCATCTGCAAGTAAAAATTATTAATTTCCACTTTTGATTGAACACAATAAGAATGTGTAGAGGGAATACTTATTATGATACTGTAGTTTGCCCATTAGACTATCAAAACTGTCTTTATACCAGAGCTCCAAAATTTAAGTTTTGATTTTCTCCAAAGATTTGTTTTCATTGTTTTGGTAATAACTGTTTGACAATAGCCATTATACTCTTATCATTACAGAAAAAAAACTTGAACGTGGGCTGAGCCTGTGTCGCTCACCTTTCATTCTGCTTTGAAGAAACTTAATACAGAACCTTCCATACATGTAGATGCTTCCTACCAAGTTTCGGTTAATATGGTTAAGCAGTTTCAAAGGAGAAGATTTTTTTAGAAATTGACCAATCAGAAACAAGAATTGCATGTGGTGGCCATGTTTGCTAACCGATCGGGAGGAAATGAGCAATCTTCATAGAGGACATTCCATAGATGCTTCCTACCAAGTTTCAGTGGTAGCCATGTTTGTTAACTGATCGGGACGAAATGAGCAATCTTCATAGAGGACATTCCATAGATGCTTCCAACCAAGTTTCGGTTCATTTGGCCCAGCGGTTTCAGAGAAGATTTTTAAAAATCGGCCAATCAGAAACAAAAATTGCCTGTGGCGGCCATGTTTGGTAATGGATCATAACAAAATGTGCACTCTTTAGAGAGGACCTTCCATAGATGCTTCCTACCAAGTTTCAGTTCATTTGGCTGAGGGTTTTCAGAAGAGAAGATTAAAATGTGAAAAGTAAACGGATGACAGACAATGGACACCAAGTGATGCTAAAAAGAATATTAAAATGTGAATACCTACTTGTAATGTATAGAATAAACATGTTACACTATATCAGCATTAGTTAATTTCTAAGGAAGATAATGGCAAGAGTTATCTTTCTTTTAACAGAGGAGAAGATTTTTTAGAAATCAACCAATCAGAAACAAGAATTGCCTGTGGAGGCCATGTTTGTAAACCGATCGGGATAAAATGAGCAATCTTTATAGAAGACCTTCCATAGATGCTTCCTACCAAGTTTCGGTTCATTTGGCCAAGCGGTTTCAGAGAAAAAAAAATCAAATCGGCCGATCAGAAACAAGAATTGCCTGTGGCAGCCATGTTTGTTAATGGTTCGGGACAAAATGTGCAATCTTTAGAGAGGACCTTCTATAGATACTTCCTACCAAGGTTCAGTTCATTTGGTTTCAGAGGAGAAGATTAAAATGTGAAAAGTTAACGGACAGATGCCAAGTGATGGCAAAAGCTCGCCTTGGCAAGGTGAGCTAATAATTGCTAAAAAAAAATCATACTAAACACTCCTAAAATAAATATTGGTCAACCTACATTTTTAATCAATGATTTCTAACTTCTGTTAGGCCCCTTTGGGAGGTGACATCTCGTAGATCCATGAGTGCTAGAGTGCATAATGATTTTTTTAGTTAGAGTTCTAATTGCATAATCATCAACCAGAGGCTCTCAAGAGCCTGTATCGTTCACCTGGTTATAAAAAAAAACAATTGGTCCTATGTAAAAACTATGTCCTGCAGTGGTAGTCATCTTGGAATTACGATCAACATAAAAAACACAAAGTTTGTAAAGGACCTTCCAATGATTGATGCACAATTTAGGTTCAATCAGTGCAATAGCTTCAGAGAAGAATATATTTCTGTATTTTCCCCTGTGTTAATACTATGACCTGTGGTGGCAGCCATCTTGGGTTTCCGATCGGCATAAAAAACAGAAACTTTGTAGAGGACCTTCCAATGATCATTCCTGGGCAGTTTGGTTTCAATTGTCCAAGTGGTTTCAGAGAAGAAGCGTTTTGAAACATTTTTCCCATAGGGTCCAATGTTAAACTAAGTCCTGCCGTAGCCGCCATTTTGAATTTCATATCGGAACAAAAAACCTTAAGATTGTAGAGGACCATCCAATGAACATTCATGTACAGTTTGGCTTTAATCATATTTGTAGTTTCTGAGAAGAAGGCATTTGAATATTTTCCCATAGGGTCCAATGTTAATCTATGTCCTGCGATGGCGGCCATCTTGGATTTCCGATCAGCATAAAAAACAGTAACTTGGTAAAGGACATTCCAATGATCATTCATGTACAGTTTAGGTTCAGTCAGTTCATTAGTTTCAGAGAAGAAGATCTTTGAAATTTCAGCCAATCAGAGCATATTATTGGCCTTGGCAGCCATATTGAATATCCGACTGGAACGAAAAACAGTAACTTTGTAGAGGACCATCCAAGGAACATTCCTGCTAAGTTTGGTTCCAATCGGCCCAGTGGTTTCGGAGAAGAAGCTTGAAATGTGAAAAGTTTACAGACGACAGACAACAGACGACGGACGCCAAGTGATGGCAATAGTTCACCTGGACCAAAGGTCCAGGTGAACTAAAAAGCAACAAATTTACAAAAATTCTAAATTATATGTCAATGCAAATATCAGCTAATGCAAAAACAAATATTGGCTACTCAACAAATTTCTATTTTTAGTGACGGTGGATATAATGAATGAAGGGCAGCCGGCTATATTTCTGAAATGGAAAACCCTCAAGCCAAATTTGTTTTAATTTGGGTCGTGGCTTCTGCAGAGATGATTACCATGTGGAAAGCTTACTACAGCAGACAATGAACACTGCCTGATTGCAAAAGATAGCAAGACCTAGGATTTCATCTTCTCTTGTCATAACTTTCTAAATATTCAAGAGTGTGTTGTTGCTTCTATTCGTTGTGGTTGATGCAATGTGCATCACAACTTTTTATTTCAATCAAATGACTTCTGTTTCAGTAATCTTACCAATTACACTCAGATCTTCACTGTTTCTATTCTTCTTTTTGTTCTTCCCTCTTTTTCCAGTTTTGGTCTGCTGAAATCATAATTATAAAATTGTCTGTAAATCAACATTAAATCTCAAAATCTAGTTTTAAAAATGAACAAATGAAACATTTGTAAAAATACATTTACTAGAGAAAACTAGAAGCTGTTATTGATTTGGTCATTATACCACATGACTTGTGGTCAGATGACATGTACATTCTAAAATAAATGTATAATTCTAATATGACTTCCTTCACTGGATGTATAAACAATGGCAAAAATACTTGCAAAATAAACACTCCACAAAAAAAACCACCCTTTAACTTGGCTTTAAGGCACCATGTATTGAAACAAGTTGGTCTACAATCCCATACTTTATTCTGTGCCATGGAACATTGCTTTATTAATTCAGAAGGACATGTCAACTAAAACAATGTTATTGCATCGGTAACCAATCAAGTTTACAGACTGATGATAATGACGACAGACCCATGGCGCAATATAAGCAAAAAATCTTTACGGTCGTATAAAAATGAAGGAATGTGTTCATTAGATATGGATGCTCCTCCTTCACGCTAAAGAAAACAAGAGACAGAACTTCAGAATCAAACTTGCATTTCCTTTAATTGTCTCTGATCTTGTGCATAAATTACAAATGATTTACTTACGGTGAACTTCAGTAATTGAACATGAGTAAAACTTAATGCTTCCAGAGCATTGCTGTGGGAGGCATCAGAGAATTTTTTTCTTTATAATAATGAAACAAACATACCTGGTCTTGTGGTGGTGAATTATGGACAACAGTTTTTTGCGGTGTTCTTTGTGGGTCTGTTTTCTTTGGAGATGATGGCGAGCCATTAGGAGTAAGTGGACGACTAGATTTGACAGGTTGTACTGGGGTTGTAGGCTTAGAAGGTTTCTTTACTGTCTTGCTGTTGTTGTTACTACTACCGTTCAATTGAGCTGGTAATATATTTTTATTAATAACGATGTCGTTATTGTTCTGCACTTGTTTGCCTTTTCGTTTATTAACATCACCATTCTCTACTCTTTTCTCATTCGTGTCAATGTCTTTTTCACTTTTTACTTCTTTCTTCTTCAGGAATTTATTATTATTCTGTTGACTTTGTTCAGGGACAGTTTTGGCACTACTTGAAGCTGGATGTGAGGCACCTTTCGTAACTTGTATTTGTTTCAGTTGAACAGGAATAGATTTAAGAATGTCAGGCTTTTTGATCGCTTTCAAGTCTACTTTTCCGTTGGTCTGTAGCGGTTCGACAACAACTTTTTGAGTTTTTACAGAATCCATTTTAATTACTTTGACAGTTTTCTGGACACCATGGCAGTTTCTAGGGGACTTTAGTGGAGCATCAGATAATTTAACCTGCAGTTTAATATTGTTTTTAATGTCATTATCTTCCCTCCCTTGAGGAGGTACTCTAACTAGGTTAGGATCTTCAGATTTATCACAGCTTTTATTCGTCTCTTCCTGTTTAATTTCTTCTGTCTGCTTACGTTTCTTACGCTTCCTTTTCTCGTTTCTGGTCTCTTCTGCCCTGGCAGCATTTATTAAATTTTTGGCAAGTTCCTTTTCCCTTGCAAGTTCTTCTTGATGTAATTTTTCAGCCTCTTGTCTTGCCTTCTCTTCAGCCTGAGATCAATCAAACATAATATTTAAATTTTAATACAAATTTCACTTCATAACAATCAAGACTACCGATCAATAAGTATACATCAATTATCTACACATTTATATTATGGTCAATTGTTACAATTGTTTATGAAACAACAATGTATCCTTTTTCCATCCAATCATATTATATCAATTTGGGTTAGAGTTAGAGTTATGATGCTTAACGCCACTTTCTACAATATTTCAGTTATATCGTGGCAGTCAGTTTTATTGGTGGAGGAAACCTGAGTACCCGGAGAAAACCACCGACCTACCGCAAGTCACTGACAAACTTTATCACACATTGTTGTATCAAGTACATCTCGCCATGAGCAATATATCAATTTGGGTATGAAGACACATAAAATAGATAGTCTATACATACATACTTAATTCCTGTTCTAAGACAAAAAGGGCAATAACTCCTTCAAAAAAGGTCCAATCAAAATACTGTAACAATATGCAATTCTCCTTATGGTAATAAGAACTGTGCAAAGCTTTAAAAAATTCTTATTTAAAATGTACGGAGGATTTGCATGTACAAATTTTTAGGACAGAAAAACAGGACGAATACAATGTTGTCCCGGAAGGGGGGTAACATAATTATTGATAAAAAAAAAAATACCAATGAGCAATGATCAGTGGTGCAACTTTGCCTCAAGTATGACAGGTACAGGAATTGCAAATAACTTATCCGTATATTTATAAGTTTTATTCTGTTAGCATTACAAACCTTCCTCTGTTTCTGTCTAGCACGTTTTGCAGCTTTAGCACTAAGAGCTTTCTCCTCAATCGTCTCCCCTTTCTGTGTATCGGTACCATTGATAAAATGTAACAATTCATCTAATCCTTTGTTTTCGTCTACAGGCTCCTCTAATTTGTGATTATTTGCTAACGAACAAGTGTCTTTGTGGTGAACTTTGGTTTCACTCTGTAAAAAATATATTTTAAATTTTAAACATATTACACAAATAGTTTTTTTGTCTCAGACATGTAACTTTATATCACAGCATAACAAATAATGCCTGTAGGATTTTTTGGCTTCATAATCACATGGTAAATAGAGGAGAAAATAATAACAGAAAATCTTTGAAACATTATTACATGTACATTTGGTCATGTGCAAAACTAAACCCCATATAAAATTTAAAACTGACACTTTTTTATGTTTGCACCATCAACAATTTTCTCTACAATAGACATATATGTTAAGTGAAAGTGAAACCATGTGCTTTCCATTGTTTACTGCTCTGTCTGCAAATAAACTGTTAATCACTATCCCAGTTCTTACTTATTTACTAATTTCAAGTTCAGTTGCATTAGATTTTATTTAATAATTGATGAAATACACCATATTCTATTTTTAAGTTTTTAATATAATTGCTTTAAGTTTACATTTTCAACTTACAAAAACACAACAGCTGATAGGTAACCATCTATATTTAATAATAATAATATAAAAAAAAAGGGTTCATAAAAATAAATGAATGGTTGATGTTTTAATCTTAATATTTTTTCAATGAAAAATCGTTTTACCTGTAAAACAAGGTGTTTAACAGTTAAATGTTGAAGATGCCATCTCCAACAGAAGAACTGAGAATCCCTAGGTAACAAAATTCTCTGTAACTGTAACATGTTGGCGATTTGCCTAAACATTTTGATATAGAACTATAACTTTTGTGCTTGTCAAATTTCATTAACTTAATTTAACTTTTATATTATTTTGACGGCGACTTTCTTGATGTGAAATTGCGCACATAAAAAATAATAATTTATAATAGAATTTAATTGATTCTAATTTCATTACAGTATTACTTATATATAAATATGTCAGCTGACAGGTGTTAATTTCTGCTCATTATGGAAATGGTTAATTTGGCAGGTATTTCTACCTGTATTGTGGTCACTAATGAAATTTTCATTGATTGATTTCACACCTTTTCAAAGGCAATTAATTAGCCCTTGGGCATTTAATTTGACCCATATGTTTAATATAAATTTAATTAAAGATATGATAATTAGTCAATATCATTAATTAAATAAAAAAAAAATTACTATTGGAAAAAAGTAAAGAGCTAAATTCCTAAAAAAAAATATGGCATGATAAAACAATTGAACTTTTGTAAATACTATTAATTTACACCTTTGAAAAAATACAAGTTAAAGCACCAAAAAAAAATTCAAAGGAATTCTGTGGAAAAAGTGCATAAAAATCTGACTTAAGTTATTGGGCATTGGCCTCGTCTTGACCCCCTTATATATCTTGGAAACGGTAAAAGTCATACAAAATCTGTTGGCATACTACATTTAGAATTTCAATGAAATAAATGTTTATCACACAAATTATTTGTTCTCCTTATAAAACAATTTACACACCTTTTTCTTTAACCGTAATCTCAGTCTGTCCCTCATTTCTGCATAATTTTTACTAGTAGGTGTTTGTGGAGGCTACAAGAAAAAGTAGTTACATGTTTTTTTATAAGTTTTTTAAAGTTAAATATGTGAATTATGAAAATAATAAGGGAAAACTTCAAAACGATTTGCATTTGAGAGAGAAAATTACTGCAAAGTTGGTCAAAAAATGATCTCTGAATAAACTTTGTAAAAAATTGTGGTTTTACATGAAATGAATATGGAAAAATCAGAAGCAACGAATACTTGTGTCCACCATTGTTGTACCATCTATACAATACATTCACACATGCCTTTCCAGGAAGTTTTGGCATAATGCTAGCCCAACGTAGATAAATTAATAGGTTCCTCAATATGGCATTATAAGAGACTTAAGAATATCTTTCATGAGTGGTTTGTGTATGTGAGTGATTGATTATTATTATTTAAGTTAACGCCAAAAGATTCCTGAGTGGGATACTGTGTCTTTTCTAGAGTGGAGTGTAGATGAACAAGGGAAAGACAATGAATTACACTCAAAAGAACTTAAATTTCTTTTTTTGGCCAAATAGAAGAATCAATTCCTTCCACAAAAAATGAAACAAATGAATTGAATAGAATTTTTTTTTATATGAGGGAAAGTTAATGCCATTTCCTACATAGTTTTAACCTGTGACATATTTATAATTCTATTTCATTGGACAAGCGATACAGCAGAAGACATCGCATGCAACTGACTCCTGAGTGGGATACTGTGTCTTTTCTAGAGTGGAGTGTAGATGAACAAGGGAAAGACAATGAATTACACTCAAAAGAACTTAAATTTCTTTTTTTGGCCAAATAGAAGAATCAATTCCTTCCACAAAAAATGAAACAAATGAATTGAATAGAATTTTTTTTTATATGAGGGAAAGTTAATGCCATTTCCTACATAGTTTTAACCTGTGACATATTTATAATTCTATTTCATTGGACAAGCGATACAGCAGAAGACATCGCATGCAACTGACTTATATGGACCATCTCACATAGAAAATCTCCATTTAAGGGAGAAATATGAATGCTTGGAATGTAACTGTCACTCTGAATATACATACTTAATTGTATTTTTAATTAAGAAATACATGTACATGTCTATCTTTATTTGATACCTGACAATGCAACAGACTTTATTGATTTAACTGGTATTAAACTTTTTCATTATAACCCTGGTAGCCATAGCAATAATTTAGACAAAATACATGATTAACAAGTAAAAATAGAATACTTTTTACCACTTTGTTTCAATATTAAGTCATCATATTCTACAAAACCCAAACTTCATTGTAAGAAACATATTACAATCTTTCTCAGCTTCCTGTTAAGAGGTCTTTGAGCAAGTTGCCTTACCCAAAGAAAACCATATTTAAGGTGAACTCTTTTTCCAACACAATGTCAAGCCATATTTTGTTATTTCATAAAATGTGAATTTTCTTTCAGTACAACTTTGACATTAATATTTTTAAAATCCATTCATTATACAGACAAACTGGCAATAATTCTAATATATCAATTAATATTATTTACAGGTATAATAATCTTAGGAAAGGTTGGTTGGTCTATGGCGCTAAACGCCACTTTCAACAATATTTCAGTAATATCGTGGTGGTTAGTTTCATTGGTGGAGGAAATCGGAGTACCCGGAGGAAACCATTGACCTGCCGAAAATCACTAACAAACTTTATCACATAATGTTGCATCAAGTAAACCTCGCCCGAGTGGGATTCTAACTTACAACTTTAGTGGTGATAGGAACTGATTTCATAGGAAGGGATAATTGCATACTTCTACATATATTTCAAATAACAAGTGGAGTCACTGGTTCCGAATTCTGATAGGAGCAAGAGGATGATTATGTAATTGAAAATCTCTGTACATTTTGAGGTTATTTTTAAATAAATGTCAATGGAAGCCTAAAAGATATATATATCATGAATAAAATGTTTGTTCCTTTCTTCAGCTCGTTAATAACATTTTCTCACCCCTACTTCCTCTGATAATTATGATTATCGAAGAGTAATATATGTAGAATATTTCTTAGTACATGTACTTACATTGCCATGTCCAAAGAATTCACAGTAACAACAATCACAGTATTTTCCATCTTTCTGGCTGGAGTTGGTAGAACTTTGTTCTGAACAGCTGTCATCAATACCATCTCCATTTTCATCACAGTTACCTTCAAAGTCAGGCTCCATACAGACAGTTGATGTTCCAACGCTCACATTGTTTACTGAAGTTGGGAGGGATACTGCATTACGGCACCCAGGAGGAGGACCGTCATTTGGCAGTTGAACGTTTTGAGAATTCCTACAGTTATGATTACAAGTATGATTCACATTTGCATTCAAACTGCTGGCAAACTGTCGAATCATTTGCATTCCTTCTTTGGCACCTTCACGGATATTTCTTGCCGCCGTTTGAATGAAATCCTGAGTAACTTTGTCCGATATTCCTCCATTGGAATGATTGTTTGATGCATTGTCGTTTTTATTAGCAGCAATTGCAACATTCGGTCGTTTCCGTGGCTGAGTAAGTTTCTCCAAACTTCCTGGCTGTTTTTGTTGAGGAATGTTCCCTCCAAGAGTTACTGGCCTTGTACAGGGCGGTGTGACATTACTCCTGCTACAACTAGTATTAGAAACAGTTTGAGAATTACTTTGTACACTAGAAGTAGTAACATGATTGTTTGTAATACTGGCAGTTTGGTCACTAGTGGCCTGAGTAGTAGCCAAGGAAGTGTGAATGCTTGTAGATGTCCTGAAAGAACTGGTAGTAGGTGAAGTGGATGTCATGACTGTATCCATCCCCGTCTGAGTGGACACAGAGAAAGGCTCCGTCAGAAAGTTAGTGGTATAATTTGTTGTTAAAGGAGCTGCAGGAAGAAGCTCGCTACCTAACCCATGACCATACTTTGGTATATTAGATAACATCATTCTAGAATCATATGTATTGTCCCAATCACCATAGGCATGATAAATATGTTCATGTATTCCATCAGGTGAATCAAAATCAAGCTTCAGTGGAACTTTTGGTGACTGAATTAAAGGTTTTGGTTGTCTTAGTGGCATATGAAGGTCATAAAGCTGTGGTTGAAGAAGGGGTCTGACATGAGTTCTATTTGGAAAACCATGGAGCCCAGCAGATCCATGGATATGGGGATATAAATGCAGTTCACCAGGTTGAGATGTTGGGGCCACTTGCTGAGGTAACGATGTAGAAACAGCTTTTCCTTGTTGTCGTAAACAAACATAACACTGACACTGATTTTCTTCCACTTTAATCTGAAAAGGAATATAAATTCTAGTTAGAAATTTTAGGGCTTAGACACACCACACAGAAGAAAAACATAACATATATTTGACAGTCTACATGTACAATCTAATTATGATTTTAAACATATTGTAACTATTCAATCTACAAAATTTATCCTAAAGTTTATTCCTAGATTTTTGAGTTGTATCCTCTTTGGGTACATTTATTCTAATAACCTTGGTAAATACAGCTTTAATCTAAAATGCAATAAAGGAAGACAAGTGAATGCAAGCATTTCTGACATTTTAATTTATTTTGAAATAATGTTCATTTTTTTCAGTTCATTATATGCACAAGTAGTTGAAAATTGTTCATTATGTAAATGGTTCAATATTATTTGGGAATTTTCATTTCACCAATTACCATTTTGAAGAATGGGACTTTTTGTTTTCATAATTTTGTCCATTTTATTAATTGTGAATCAATTATTTGCATAACGTTGAAATGTAAATAAAAATGAACACATCTATCTTCTAATTATATGATAGGAATAAAATGGTCAAATTTTCTCATCCATAAAAGGTTAAATACAGTCAAACTTGTCTATAGCGACCATTGAAGGGAGTTCTGAAAAAAGGTCGCATAAGACAGGGAGTCGTTGAATAGAGGTTATATTTGCTCCCAAAAAAAAAAAGAATAATTATATTAAACGATCGACGTTTTTACTTTCTTTCAACAGCTATTGTTATCTTAATTGTTATCGTAATTGAATTAATCATTATGATTAGAAGAATGAGATTTCCTGACAAAACGTTTTCAAACTTCAATCACTCGCCGAAAGCAATAAATAGCCTAATCACACAATCAGCATGTGTTTACCTTGATCTGTTACCGCACGTTAAACGAATGTTGACAGAAATATATGCTGGGAACCAGTACTTCATACAATAATTTTCAAAATCACAATTATTTATTTATAAAATTGAAAGATTAAAATGGTATTTTCTATAATAAGCAATTTTAAATATTTAATTATAAATAAGAAATAAACCCAAATAAACCAAAACAACAATAATAAATCATCACGTGAACAACCTACCTTTTAAAAAAAATGACGGTCTTACACAATAACGCTAATCGTGACTTCATTTAATATGAAAAATCTATTATTATGAACTAGTAACAGGTATGGACTTTGGCAATGAGATGTTGTCAGTAGATCATGCAAATATCAGCTAGAGGGATATTGGCAACAATCGTTGCATCAGCTGGGCAAAACGGACATTTTTCCAAAGTCGGGACTGTGTATGTTTATTTATTATCTAACTTCCGCTTTGATAATAATCCTCTAATAGTCGTTATATGAAGGATTTTTACTCAAAGAACACGGTTGCTAGTCGCGTTAGACAGTGGGTCGTTATATAAAGGTCGAATGCACAGGAAAACGCAGGGGAGGAATAAATAACGTCGGCTAACAAAGGAAGTCGTTATATAGAGGGGGTCGCTAAGACAAGTTTGACTGTACTGGTGAAGTACATACATACCAATAGGACATTTTAAAATTTAACCACATCAGTGATGTAATTGTTAGCATGCTTGCCTTGAGTGTAGTATATCATGGGTTCAAGCTTCAGTCAGGTCAAACCAAGGACTATAAGATTGGTATTTGATGCTTTTTCGCTAAACATTCAGTATTTAGGAGTGAGAACAAAAGACTGGTCGACTCAAAATCAGGATAATGTGTCCAAGTGGAGTGACAAAAACTGACATGTCTATCTCTGGAGTGTTGTTTCAGTCAGTTAGCACTATAAAAATCTAACTAAGAGTGTTTGTCTAGTGCAAAGCGGACAACATTATCATCTCATCAAAATGCTACTTATTCTCGCAATGGTATAGCAGAAAAAATGCTCATTTGGCATTAAACAACAATCACTGACTCAATATCTATGTCTTACCAACTGTTCAGCCTTTGCCTGAGATGCACAATGGTAACAATCACATTTCTCAGAACTTATCAACTCATCGGCCCCGTCATCATCGTTCAGCCATGACGACGACAGATCTAACATCTTATTATCCATTTCTTGTTCCTCCACATCTATTTTATCAACATTGTCAATTTCATCGTCATCTTCATTGTCCACATCCTCGTCATCATCATCGTCTTCTTCATCATCATCATCTTCGTCGTCATCTTCATCATCATCATAGTCATCATCTTCATCATCAACATCAGACTGACTATTTCCTTCTATTTCCTCAGGTATGTCTTCTGCATTCCTGAAATAATACATTCAATCAAATTAATTAATCTGCAACGACAACCATTTCTACTATATCATATTTCTTTATGCATATCTGCCTTAAGACATATTTTTTACAGTAAACTTTTTAGAAACTGCAAAAATGATGTAGTTCAGCTCTATTTGACACAATTTAGAATGGGAAGCTCACCCTGACTTTTATAAATATATTATTTATGTCATAAAAAATTTCAAAGGATGCATCAATTTATGTCAATACTATGTAACTATTTTATTTTCAATTTATATTCAAGCTGTTACCTTACAAACACATACTATTGTATTTATTACGTTTCAAAGACAACATCATTTGAATTAGTTAATGGCATTTTAATATTCAGAGATTGATATGGCTGGATAGATAGAATGTGTGTGAAGAAAAACTTTATACCAATCTTCTGTTTATGAAATGACTTCTGAACTACTAAAGTCCTTCATTGTGAATTCTTGTTGCTTATAAAATATTCAAAATATAGTAACATAAAAAAAAAACAAGAAAGTAATGTAACAATTTATACAAACAAAACCATACCATTTCTGTAGCATACAAATTATTTTCCACATAAAAAAAGTTTGGAAAATTATTTTAATATTTTTTCTTTTTCCTTTTGTTTTTCTTTTTTAAGCAAATATTTTGAAACTTATTTAAAGATACTTGCTCATCCATTTCTATCTGACTATTATGTTTGTGCGTTAATTCTCCATGACTGTGTAACAATAACTAATTAACTCTACTGATTACATACCTATCACCCGTTTCATCAAATGGCAGTGTGAGTCTTTCATGGTCGACCATTATTGGACTAGAGGAACCACTACTGGAAGTTGTACTGGACATTGACGGAGGACTAACGTCTATACGGTATCGATTAGGATCATGGAGAAAGTTAATATGACTGGAATTTTCTGTGGCTTCTAATGCTTCAGGATTAATGATACCACATGTGATCATGTGTGTTATTGTACATTCGTCACAAGGACACCTGAAATGATTGATTGATTGATTTGTTTGGTGTTTACCGCCATGTAATCAAATGACAATAAGAAATGTTCTCTCACATTATCCCCACTTCAAAGATCCAGAAAATTTCTTTTGGACCTCAAGTGGATTGTACATGTCATGGTCAATGACAAATTATTTTACCCCTTCTATGTCATGTACATTCGGTTTTTTTCTATACAGAAAAAGAAACACAGAATTGAAATTACTGACATTTTCTAATCTGATAAAACTTGAAGACGGCAATTTACAAAAGTCCATAAATGTTTATCTAAGTATTATTTCTGGAAAAATGAATATTCAAAGAAACAAAATAAAAATTTCAATGTTTGTATGTACCATGGTCCTGAATAAATATATGAAATTACTAAGGAATGACATCAGTAATTTGTCCCACAATATGTGCTTAGTAAGATATATTGGAAATTTAATGATGATATTGTTTATAGTAACGAAAGATGTCTTATTAGAATGGTAAATTAAGAATACTGTGGCTATGTCAATATAATGTTCTACCTTTTTCTATTACATCTTGGACAGTGACATTCTTCTTGACTTGGCTTGGTACCTTGTAACATCATTCTCATTGTCTCAGTAAACTGTTGTTCAAAACTAAAAATCAACAAATGCAGTTTATGTAACAGGGTTAGGATTATAGTGTTATACACCACTTTCAACAATATTTCAGTTATATCCTTGGGGGTCAGATTTATTGGTGGAGGAAACTGGAGTATCCAGAGAAAATCACAGACCTGTTGCAGGTCAATGACAAACAAGTTTATGTAAATTGATGTGCTTTGATTTATAATGTTAATAAAACAATGTTTTCTGCAAAATAGATTTTGTTTTGAATGTATTGAAACATCATCTTAAGTGAATTATTATTAATAAACAAATGTTAAAATATGTACATGTATATAATTATTCTTAGAAAGTTAAACATATACAGTACACTTTTAAAATGAATAGAAATAAGACAAATTTAACTGGATAATGTAATAACATGTATCTTATAAATAAACAAAAAAATGAATACTGTGAAATCACTTTTATTCGTGGGGTACCAATTTTCGTGGGTAGGCTGATCCACGAAGTTAAGAATCCAACGAACAATGAAACTTGGGAAGCAGCTCGACATCAATATGTTGGCAAATGCTGTCCTTGAGTTTCTGGACCAGCTGCATAGCGTACAATTGACAATTTTAATGACGAACTAAGTACAAGCATTTCTTTTAATGGGTTATAATCCACGGGAACATGTTTGTGAATTATTTGATTTTGAATGCATGCGTAAAAACGACAGAAATGTTTATATGTGAAAAGATTTTAACAACTTCCGGTTATAGAAATCAAATTTACTTCCAAACCATACACTGATGGTGACACGCTTCTAAGTGTTGTATAAACATTTTTCTATTAAAGTATTACACCCTTACTTCAATAAACATATTTTATCACCTTTCTTTAAACAATTAATGATCAATTATCCATAAGTTAACTGTATATTTGCCCCGGGGACAGGAATAATCTTGTGACACGCCAACGAGTGAGAAAAAACTTTGTTGTTCTTTTTTTAGTTGTGATAAACAAAAATTGTCGATAAAATGGAGAGTAAATATTTGTAAGACATAAAAACATATTTAATATATATTAAAGAAAATTGCTAGTGTACGTGCTAATAAAGTAATTTCAGTAGATTTTTTTTTTACTTTGAAATTCGATAAAAATAAATTCTGCTAAATTTAACAAATGCCGGAATTATCTACAACTGTCAAAATGAACACTTTAATATCCACGTTCCACTTCCTATTATATAATAATACGGCTCATCTGTCTAATGTATTGAAGTTTTCTCGAAGATTTGCTACCCAATAAAACTTATATATTATGTTGAAAATACAAAATCCACAAATTTTATTTTGAGTACAAACACAAAATCCACAAATTTATGAATCCACGAACTTGTAATTTTTAACCAAACCACGAAAACTGATGCCCACGAAGAAAAGTACTTTCACAGTATGTACAACACACATTTTTTAAGCACAACCTCAAATAAACAAAATATATTACTCAATTTCATTTTTAATTCAAGAGTTTGTTATTTCCACTACAAAGAGAACTGCATCAGTGATGTAATAGTTAGCGTGCTAGATCATGGGTTCAAGTCCTGATCGGGTCAAAAGAAAGACTATAAAAATGGTATTTGTTGCTTCTCTGCTAAGCACGCAGCATTAAGGAGAAAGAGCAAAGACTGGTTGGCTCGGAATCAGGATAATGTGTCAGAGTTGGGCGACATGTCTATCCACGGACTGTTGTTTCAGTGAGCTAGCACTTTAAAAATCCAGCCAAGCTTGTTGGTCTAGTACAAAGCGGACCTCATCATTATTTCATTGAAAATTATCTTGTTCTCGCTATGATATAGCTGAAAAATTTCTGAGTTGGCGTTAAACAACAATCACTCACTTACTCCACTACAAAGATACAATCACAAGTAGCACCTTTTCTCTAACAATCAGTTTATCAAGAAATACTCACTTGTGTGGTGGAAGCTGTTGATCATTTTTTGCAACTTGTTGTTCTAAAATAGAACGCTGTGCTTTAAAAAATTCCCAGTCTTCTTTTAACATTTTCTGTTTTAATTTCAAGGCAGCCTGAAAAGAAGTTGAAAGACAATGCACACATCATACACAATAATACACTTGATTTTCAGGAAATTACTAGTCTCAACTGAGGGCTTTTCCAGAAAAAAATACCCGGTAGAATCGGAATGCCATTGATTTTTTTTTATTTAGGTGGGGGGCATAAAACGTATTTCTTTTCTGGGGGTTGTTGTCAAATTTCTATTTAATTAATCGCGGTTGTCGGTATTTTTACCATTTCGGTATATTAAAATAGACCTACTTGCCGGCAAGTCGTGTCACTGTGTTGTTCATTAAACGGTGTATAATATTCGGTTGTTTGTTCCGCGATTTTGCATCTTTTGCGTGATTTTTATGCCAAATTGTCTCCCTTTATCTTCCGAAATATTCCGAATGATATGTTATGTAAAAGATGGAGAAATACGAATGATGAACTGGTACCTGGTTCTTTTATTTTCGTTCCTGGGTTCCGAGATAAAAAGTACCAGTCGAAAACGAAACGTGGTCAAATGGCACGATTTCTCAAAAAGTATTTATCCAAAAATAATAAACTATACATAGTATTTTTTCCTGGAAAAGCCCTGAGCATGTATCGTTCACTCGGTTATAAAATATCAATATATTATTCAATGATCAATTATGTAGACTGTGGAATCAATTGGGCTAGTGGTTTCTGAGAAGTTTTAATATTTCTCCATTCTGTCCTTTGAAACTAGTCCTGTTGTAGCGGCTACTCTTTAATTTCTGATGAATATCAAAAAGGAACCGTTTCAGATATTGTTATATGGTTACCGAGATATGGATCTAATAAGAACACTGGAGGTAAATTCAACAGTAGTGAAAATGAGGCCAGGGTCAAGTGACAATTGGCTTAAATGAATATTTAAGAGACCTAAAAAAGAATTTGATGATCTAGTATATCCGTGATATTCAAATTATTTTAGCACAAATGGGTATGCATATAATCACTTTGAAAAAAGTACAGTTTTAAAAGATGCCCATAGATTGTAAGGTACCTGTTCTTCATTGTACTGTTCTATTAGCTGTTGACTGTCCCTCCAAACTACAGATATAACTGACATTTCATCATCAAATTTTAGGTAACGATGTAACAGGTTAGGGTATGTGTCTTCATTGTATGATTCTTTAGAGGCAGCACCCATCCTACAAATAAAACATCTATTGAAGGCATGCAAAAAGATAACAATTTGCTGATTTCAAACATTATACAAAGTGCACTAAAAGATGAATTGCATATTTCTAACCCAAAAAACAACAAAATTAAAATGTAATTACTATGGGTGTGGTAATAATCATATGCAGTCGAAAATAGTAATTTCAAACTGGAACATGACGTTTCATTGGATAATACAGTCCAGCTTCGTGTACTAAACACTCTGGATATTTAACACAAGACTGAAAGTATTTATTCATCTATTACTATGGCTATTTCCCTATTTCCCCCATTGTTTTCCTTTGTTAGAATCAAATTCTTCACCATGGAAGCAATAACAAAACAGAGTAATGGTATAAAACTATGGTATGATTAATCCAAACACTGGATTTTTATAAAATGTACTTTCTACAAACTGTACATTTTTGTGCCTTTGCCTGCCAGGACCTGGCTTTCAAGTGCCACATGTCTTTTATATATTCAATTTTTTTTAGGTGCAAGGTGGTTTTTCATTTTGTTAATATTGTTGGGGATTGTTGACCATTACTACTTCAACTTTCTTCTAATAAACATTTTTGTAGAACATGTACCACCTACTACCTACGTTCATCTTTTTATACACACAACAAGGACACTTGTAGAATTATGTTATGTAACATTTTACCTTAACTGTGTTATAATCAAGTGGAGACTACTTTGTATTGATGGTTCTGTGTAAGCAATAGACTGGAATAAATGTTTGTTATGTAACTCCCATGTCACATTAAACTTTGCAAGGTGATCAGTTTTCTGTAAAAAAAAATATATATATTTAGTGTCAGTCATTTTAAGAAATGACTTGTTTTTTATTAAACATTTATTCAATGCCCAAGTGAATTAGTAAGAAAGCATATGGATGTAAATAATCACGACATATTCAATTTTATACTTCGACACAAATCAAAGGAATGACACGTTTTATTGCTATTATACATTAATTATCTACAATTTTCACCAATTATTTGTCAATATAGTGGTGACTCTATTTAATGGTGGAAGGAGCTGGAGTACCCATATAGAACTGCAGTGTTCCTGCAAGTACATGGTAGTAAACTTACTCACACAAAGGAACAACACACCTCACAGGATAAACACACCAAACTTGTAAAAGAATAATAGTATTGATAGAAAACATATCTAACACCAATATCCCTTCAAATTTAGATGCTCCCACTTCTAGCTAATATAAACAAGGTCATATAAGGAATATTAACCAAATACAAACATAGCCTGTATGTGGTGGTCAAAATGGTTGTTTAAAAATTTCAAAATATTTGTCAAGGGAAGTAGAGAAAACAAAAACAAAATCTATTTTTCAATTAAGGGCCACAAATCGTAATAGGAATGATAATCAAATTCAGACTCAAGCTGTGTATTATGGTCAACAACATTGTTTAATAGATTTCAAAATTTATGGAATTGAGCTGAATTTTTTTTTTCTCTGGCAAATCAAGAGGTATACCTCTAGTGCAGAAAAAGTAGTAAAATATGAAATGAAAAAAAATTGTCCTGCCTTTTATGGTCCCTGACCTTGTGTATAAATGTCAAATAATTTGCTAAAGGGCAAACACACAGATGTATAAACATGGGTAAAACTTTTTGATCTCAAAAAAAATAATACAAAACAGTAATTTGACATTACCATACTTGATCTCTTATTGCATTATGCTACAGAGTTATCCCTTAGAACTTCTTCAAATGTAAAATATGCTGGCTCTTACTAAATTACAGAAACATAAAAATTTAGGTACACATTTTAAAAATTGATCACTTTTATAATCAAGTCAAGTTCAGGCAAATCTGAAAATGAGTGCTTGCTTGTAATATAAAAAAGTGGTTACATGATTAAGATGATACCGTGGACTGATTACCAGTCTTTTATAACAAGAGTCAGACGACGAAAATAAAGTATCATCATATTTCAAAGCATATAAAAGATTTTTTTGTCAAAGTATACAAGCACTTCCTTTTAAATAATGAACATGCAATGCCAAATTACAGGTTTTCTTTCTACCAAAAACATGCAAAACTTAGGTAGACTACAGAGATTGATAAATATTCAGTGCTTCTTTCATTAATATGCAACTGATTACAAATGAGATGTAAAAACGAAACTAAGAAAGGAACTTATTCCGTTGAACGACATCATCAGAATAATTTGACCAAAAAAATATATAATACCGTTTTTTGGTACGTATAGAACGCGATCTTATGCTTTAAAATGATAATTTGTAGGTGGGGTGCGTTTTATGCATAAGAGCAAGTATCAAACACTTTTTTTCAGGTCACGCAGAGAGTTGCCGGTAGCATAGCTTCGAGTTCACGGATGGCAATATTCCCAATGATCGATGAATTCATGTTCAAATAACATTAATTGTGTTCATTATATATGTGTTATTTAAAATAAAATTGTATAAAAATTGTATTTATTGCTAGTTTCATCCCCTTTTTGAAAGGTTTGTAAATATGTATTTATTCTCGATGTTTGTTAATAATCATACTTGTGAATTGGTGTTGTTCGAAACTAATTGTCCATACGAATGCAGGAATAATTGATGCTTGCTATCAGATGTGTGATATTTTACCTTTTTGCAATCTCTTTTTTTCCTGGGGTGAAATTACATGTGTTTGGGTATTGAGCCTTTGTTTGATTTATCGATTTTTACAGCAGTTGACAAGGTCAAGGACCGTATATTGTATAACAAGGTGTGAAAAGATAATTGAACATACTGGGACACCTGTCAATATTATATACTATATTGTAGCATTGCTACAATATGAGTACACTTCAAAAGAAATTATAATCTCTCTGATCAGGTCTTAATTAATGTTATTACTTTTGTATTGTTTTCTCTTTATTTGAATCGATCGTAATTACTTCCTATTACAAGCTTGACCCAAGATTGCCTATCTTTGATCACATGAACGGTTCATTATTTGATGAATTTATTATACTGATTAAAGATTAAACATATCTACATATTTATTATTTAAAACAACCTTAATTCGCATGAAGAACGACAAAAAAAAATCAACTGCTCCTTCCGTATCATTTTCATTGCCGTTTTGAACTTGTTTTCAAATTAAACATTAGCGATAAACTTCCTGCATTCACAAAACAGCTAATTTTCGTTTGCAAAATCTAGAATAATCGGTTTAAATTCTTTTAACAAAACTAATTTAACATTTCCCTGTCTAAAATTTATCAAAAATACATGGATTAACAAATACTTGATCTGTGGTAAGCAGTATTTTGCCGTTTGAATGAGGATTTCTGCCGTGAATGTTTTACTGAATCTCCCTGCGTTCTATAGATAGGAACTAGAATTTTTCCCAGATTTTTTGGAAAGGAAAGGGGGTGCGTTCTATGCACCAGTGCATTTAATAGACACAAAAAGACGGTAATGAAGAAATTGAAATAGATAAAAATTTACTTGAAAGTCTCACTCTTATATTTTCTTAAAAAAGTAATGAAATGTAGTCATCAGTTGGTCATTTGACAGTACAGGTTCAAACAGATTAGGAACAATACATGCCAGTTGGGTTATTCCCAAATGGTGACCTAGAGGCCTTACCAGGGAATTGCCCTGAACCAAAAACAGCTGTCCTTTTGACTCTTAAGCATGGTCAAAATCCCTGGATGCCTGTTACTCCGAAAATTCAGAGAAACCATGTGCTATTAAAGTGAGGAGTTTAAAATTTTCTGAATTTTATAATTACTAACCAGTTTAGTCAATATTTTGAACATTACATTTCCTTAATTTCTATAATTACTAACCAGTTTAGTCAATATTTCTGACATCTTCCTGGAAACTGCACACAGATGACAATATTCATCTAATAACAGGGAGATAAAAGTCTTTGCTTCTGGTGGTGTTTTATATCCAGAATTCAACTGTTTTAACAGTTTGACTTTCATCTCAATAACAAACTCCCGTACTTGAGATTCCAGTCTCAGAAATAACTGATGTGGGTCTCTTGTGCATAGTCTGTAGAAAAATTAAGTTTCAATATTATGATGACCATGTCTTGTAGACTGTTTATGACTGCATTGATATTAAATTTGTTAGATCTGTTATGATTTTTTTGTCCTAAGAGTTTTAAACAATAGTTTCTACCTTTTAAGCGAGTGGTCACTTAATTATGAACACTCACTGACTATTATAATATCTATGTTTATAAAATATATTGTCATTCATTTTTGTGAAGGTGAGTAGCGTTTTGAGATGGAAGGAATTTGTGCAATTTTTGTTTGTTTGTATCTGTATTGCTGTTGGAGATTCATTAACTGGTGTAGCCCTGCCACATTTTTTACCTGTCCCAAACCTGGACATGGATTTCTTACAGCAAATGTAGTGTTTTTGCACTCCAATTATTCGAGGCGAGAGGTTGTTCGTTTTGTTGATACTGGTGGAATTGTTGACCACCACTGCTTATATTTTATTTTCATAAAACTTTTAAAAATGGAAACTCTATGTACTGGAGTAGTGCTTTGTGTGTAAAAACATTCAAATGGTATTTAATTTAAGACTTTCTAAACAGTGGTGCTTTCAATAGACTGGCAACAAATGACTTGAATCATAAATAAAATCACTACAATCCTAGACATAGCTTACAATCATTAAAACACCTATATTAGAAATTGTCTGACATCTTCTGTAGTAGTTTAAATATATACCTATCTACTAGTTCTCTAGCCTCTTCTTCAGTAGGTGTATCATTCTCAGGAGTAATGTCCTCATCACGTCGTCCATACATAACCCTGACTAACTTCCTTAACACTGTCCAACAACTTTGTAACTCCTGTGTCTCAATATCATGCTGTGCTTCAATTTCCCTATATCAATTAATTTAAGATAAGTCAAGATGCTTATTTTTCTGTTAAGTTTGTTATATGTCTGCTTATATCATGAAAACTACTAATTATTTATACTGATTCTTGAAATGTATTCAACATCAACAGCAGTTAATGAAAGTGACAAAATTAACAAACAATTAGAGCTCTGTGTTGATCAGAAGAAACATATCTTTTTTCACTTACTCAAATACATAATTATTATTTACATATAATCAGCACGAAAACCTAATCAAAATACTTTTTTTAAACTTTATTGTGACATATTAATAGCAGGAAACTGTTATCACAACAATCAATACTTCACACCAGCTGACCTCGTTCCAGATAACAACCTGTGAGATTAAAAACAGCAATAAAATACTGTAATTTTCACCTGCGTTTTAGGTTAACATTCTTTCATATTCACCTCAAATCAATATCCTTTTCTTTTTAAAAATTTAAAATAAATATTTAACAAACATATCATATACAACATGTACCTCATTTCTGTACAGGCATCACAGGAACACATACTGCCGTTGTTTGTATTTTGTGGACTTCCTAGACGTAGAGCAGCATCAGGTAAGAATGGTGGGGAAGACGGCTCTGGTGGCAGATCTGCATCCTACAATTATATCATCTCAATCTTTACAAATGGAATGATGACTTAAGTAATCAGTCTTTCAATGAAAGATAAATTAATGTAGAATTAAAGACATATTTACTATATTTTTTTTACTTTTTCAAATATTTAGAAAACTTGTATTCAACGTAGTGGTGATCGAAAATCTGCAGCCGATTTCAATTTCAACGACAATCCATTATAATTTTTTTAAATCTATCATCTCAAACTTTTCTGGAAATACAATTTGTACGAATCTGTTTTGTATTTCACCATGCAAGTATTTAACATTCTAAATTTGTGGCAGGTCAGTGATCTGGGAACTACGGTTTCCTTCACCAATAAAACTGGCCGCCACGATATTACTGAAATATTGTTGAAAGTGGCATTAATCACCATAGCCCTAACCCCTTACAATCTAAATTTAATTCTTTGTGTATTATTTTACTAAGACATACCATAAAGCTTGTGATGTTTGAAGTCATCTTTTTCTCCATTTCTTGGTCAGTTGATTTACGACATTCTGGACACACCCATAATGGAAGCTAAATAAACAAGATAAATCTTAATTTAAATCACATAACTTTTTTGTAACAATATTTGTAGCAAAAAAATACACATGATTATTCATATGCAAGTTTGTGTTCAATGTTCGAAGAAGTCTAGATTTTAAGAAAAATTATTATATTCATTTTTACATAGCATCCGATGTTCAATTGTAACCCATTAAAGTAGGATTTCAATAAAAGAAGAAAAAAAAGAGTTGTTCCGAAAAAGATAGAGGAAATCTGTCGATATACTACCGAAATCTCTCAACACAATCCATTCAACAAACAAAAACACATCAAAATCGGTTGAAAAATAAAAATTCAATATACCTTTCAAATATGCGAAAATTTCAGAATGTGGTCCCCTTTATGATGCCTTTTCGAAATAAAATAGTAAAAAAAATTATGGCCCATCAATAACTCATAAAGATGAACACTTTGCAAGAAACTGCATTAAAATTGGATAAAAATTGAAAAAGTTCATTTTTTTTAATTCCCCCTTTTATGTCCAAAACAGTAATAGCTATATAATAACGGTATGCATGTTTCTGAAAGGGATTGAAATTAAAATCCAGGGTTCGAAATTAACAGATGCAAAGACGCTAAATGCTCATGTTTTTTTTTCATATTGCATCTGGAAGTTGACACTGGAACGAAAAAAATGTGCACATGGATATTTCAGCAAGTGCAGCACAAGAATTGTACCTTGCTATTTTTGTTCTTTTCCGAAATGTTTGTTTTCTGTTTTTAACATTAGAATAAATTTTAAAATGTAGGCTATTTATATCCTATGCTGCTGGGATTACAATTCAACTGGCTTGTCAGTGTCATTAGTTTTTAAAAGGCATACTGGCCGTTATTTTAATAAAAAAAAATGTTTCCCAATATAGAACCTAAACTTTGATTTAAAAACCATCAAGATATATTTCATACATGACATCCTTCTTTCGCTTTGTAGACAAACGAGCGATTTATCGATGGTATAATCTCATTCGCCGGTGAATGTGACTGACTTTTCCATTGGCAGCATAAATTGTGTGCGACATTTTCCACAAACATAAATATAAATTACCGTCTTCCAATCAAAGATACTACCGTATTTGTACTCTTAGACATATCAGAATCGAAATAAATCATGGAAGCCAGAATGTGTTTTGAGTTTTAACATGGATTGGCGAATATTAGTAAATTTTATCCCTCGCCTCTGGCTCGGGATAAAATACTAATATCCGCCATTTGAGTTTTAACATGGATTGGCGGATATTAGTAAATTTTGTCCCTTGCCTCTGGCTCGGGATAAAATACTAATATCCGCCAATTCATGTTAAAACTCAAAACACATTCTGGCTTCCATGATTTATTTCTTAAATATCATACGTAAATAGCCTAGTACAAAGGAAATATGTCATTGTTTGATTTTCTTCCACCCAGGAAAGAATTCAATGTTGACCCGCCCAATATTCATACAACCTGACAGTGAACTCATTCGGGAAACCGTTTGCGCATGTGCGAAATTGTTTGTTGATGTCAGAAGAAAATGTTGGATGTGCAAAAATCAAATCGTGGAAGAACAAAAACATTGACAGATTCTACACGAAAACGACACAAAAAGGAGGATTCAGTAAAATACAACAAAACCAGAGTATCCATAGGTGATGAATATGACAGATGGACTGAACTTAAGGACATCTTACGTATCACACGCTGCTCAGCAAACTTCGGAAATACAGCCGATTTATAATTAATCATGTGTTAATGGCGATTCCACCAACAGACGATGCTAAACATTCGAATTCTTTTCACTAATTACGACATTATAACAGATTTTTTAAACCTGGCTTTTTGTTCAGAACATTTGATTAGTATAAAACATCGAATATTGGCAATTCAATTCAATTCTGACAGCCTATATGCCTTTAACCATCGTAGTTCTGTTCGGGATCGTAAACCAGTTGTTCGGATAACATGTGTTCTAATGTTTGACATACTATCTAATGAAAAGTCTAGAAATTCCCGAAGAGGTTTTGACCTGTTAACTGTGACTCATTGCTGACGTATAATATCTTTTAAAGTATTTTCTACCTAAAAATAAACATGGAAATGAAAGTACAGATGTGGGCCAATCGGAAAACAAAGACAGGAAAACAAATACGTTGACAATAATAGAGAAAAACCAGTTCCCAGTACTACAAAAACTGTCTGTAATAGGATGAGGGAACTGAATATTGGCACCATTATTGTAAATATGTTATTTGTTAACTTAATAGATCCACGCATGCATAGTTAGTAACCATCACTGTTTGATGGATAACTGTATACCGAAAGAAACAGCAGTGCCATACGAAATAATAATAATAAATTATTACCGCAAAAATGTTCTCATCCTTAAAAAAAAATTAATAAGCTACTTTAGGTGTAAATAGGCATGGGATTTAGGTTATTGTTTTCATAAAAACAATATGTTTGCAATGCATGTGATTTCTTGAAGAAATTCCATATTGTTACTCCAAGGCCATTTGTAAACAGATGGTGGCTTTCAGGTCAAAGAATGAAGAGGCCAACTATTGCCCCATATGGACCTCATCAGTAGATATAACTCTGAATAAAGTTTTTATTACTTTTTTGTTTAGATATAATTATTCAATCAAGTCTTCATGTTTCATTTCTTCATAATCAGCACGTTTTTAGCCTTTTAAGTAGATTGTTAGTAAAAAAAAAAAAAAATGCTTCTTAAATTTTAAATAACACTGAATTTTGCTTGTAACTTTTTAAAACTACAAGCAATGTTTTGCTTGTGGTTAAAAAAGTTAATTTCTATGCCTGAAATCCTCATAAAAAACAAATAATTTATACCCATATATGTGGACACACCTTTTTTGACACCTTTGGGCCTCTTGTGTCCTTCTGACCAGCAAAAAAAACATAAATTTTCGTAGGGACAATCCAATGAACATTCCTACCAATTTTGGTTCTAATTGGCCCAGTGCTTTCAGAGAAGAAGATAAAATGTAAAAGTTTATGGACGATGACGACAGATTCCAAGTGATGGCAATACCTCACATGACCTTTTGGATCAGGTGAGGTAAAAAGGATGACCCAAGGACCACACACACAAGGAAGATTTTAATATCATTTTTGTCAAAATCAGCCTAATTTGCATATTTTCAGAAAAAAAATAATCAGCAAAACCTAAAATGTTCCTGTAAACCTGCAACGTATGTCATACTACTATCTATCTAAATTTAACCCAATTCGATGAAAAAATGTGGCTCTATTGCCTCTGTATCTTTATTTGTAGCAATGGCACAGTAACAATTGTTCCAGCATTTCAAAATTCCAAAAGTATGCAAGTTTACGAACAGACGACGGACACTAATTTATGACAATAGCTCATATGGCCCTTTTTGGAATTCTAGAACACTATACATTCTATATACTACAGTACATGTACTTACTTGAGTTAAAATATTGGTTTCAACTGCTTTTTTCTCAGGATCACCGTTTCCTGAAAAAGGAAGAATGAAAGCAATTAGAAATTTTTAAGCAAACTAGTATAGTCAAACCTGCCGATGCATATTTTCTTGTCCTGTTCTAGAAAATTTCATATGAATTGAACCTCTTTTAAGAGGTCACCTGTCTTAAAAGGCCACTTTTTTCTTTTCCCAATGGTGACCTCTAATACAGGTTTGACTGTGTCATGACAGATCATCTGATCCAGCTGACACTGTGCCCTTTGTGTGCACATAAGAAATAACTTATAGCATATTAATGATATTTGTTAACATCAATACAATAAAAGCTAAAGTGACTTATTTACTTTTATTCATCACTTTCAATAATTTTCATTTATCATTTTCAACAACATAAATGATTTGCATTGCAAATTCATTTCTATTTGTTAAATACCAATTCAGGGCTGACCAAACAAAGTGGGAGACGCCTTTTTTGTCCTGGTTTCAGTGAAATAGCTCTATACTCGCCCATAAGGCAATGTTTTACTCTCCCCTCAGTCTTTGGAAGTCAGTATTTTTTCACCAATAATTACTTCAATATTCACACATAATGAGCTCCCATGTTCTTGAAATTTGTCCTATACAGGGTTTGATATTCAATATTTTTTTCAAAACTTGTTGATTGCATTCTCTTTTTAAATCGTTGAGCTGCATGTTTTTTTTTGTATGAAGGAAGTGAGACGTAGTAGTGGGGAAAGAAACATCAAACTATCTGCAAGCTTTTCACAAATCTCATAGATTATCCCTCACTTCACCTGTATGTCAACTGAGAGAGAGGTCATGTCACAAGTGTTTTTACCAAGTGTGGTGAGCCCTGTAATTTTCATGTTTTTCATTGGTTCAATAAATCCACAAATTTTAGTGCACAATGAAAGGCATAAATAACAACAGAAGTCACAAGCATGTACCAAAACCACAAATTCAAATATTAATGAACATCGCAATTACTGCCAATCCACGAAAATTGAGTCCAACGAAAATAAATGAAACAACATATACAGGGATCGGGAAGGCCCCTCGCCATGCGCAATTGGCGCTTCCAAGTCGATTGTGGCACATTGAGGTCCGTTATCTATGCGCCCATGTGCGCCCTGTAAATTCTGATTAATTATTTTATTATTTCATGTGTCCATTAAAGTCGTTTTCTATTTTGTGTCGTGATTTTGTCACTGTCTTCACTCGTCGTTAATTTCCCTTTAATGGCGGTTCCTTGATTTTCTCTTTCTATGTTTAGAACAGTTCTTTGTGTCAACCAATCAGACAAAAGGATTCACTCTTTCGATTCTAAATTTAGCGTATTTAAAACACATTTGTCCTGGCGTTTCATTCTCTTTTCTGAATAATTGATCGGTTTTGGTGGAGTGTATTCTACTTTCTGGTTGAATAGAATCTAATTACAATTAATTGGTACAAATATACCGTGCCGATCTTTTTATTTGAGTGAAAGTTGTACAGTACACTCAAGGACATATTGTGATAGATGTCTGACATCCGACATGTCAGACAACAGGTCGGATGGAGACAGGTGCAATAAAAAAAGGGTCATAAAACTAGAGAGTTGAGCCAACAGGTGTAGTTAACAAGATTAAATGTTTAATTGCCTTTAATTGCTACCTGTGACAGGATATGACCTGATTAGGTTAATTTTGAATAAAATTTCTTTTTCATGTAACGTGGTTTGGATAAAATGAGACATTCATGGGTCATCAATATTTATTAGAATCAAACTATTCTTGTTTGTGGAAGCATGTAGAAAATATTTATTTCTGTCGAATTTTATGAAAATCAGTAGTCCTTCACTAAATATATTTGACAATTTGTTCTATTTTCGTGGTTTTTTTCCAACTCTAAGCTCATCTCTTGAATATTCATTTTTTACTTGGAATCTATCTATTTTTAGACCTTATTTAGCGGTCTTTTCTCACTGAATCTACACTACTCCATTGTGGCAAAATTTGCTGACATTTAGAAGTACGATCGTTTTTTGTTTGTTTTATATGTGTGTTGTTTGCGTTTTCAATATTTTCAACCTTCAGCTGAATTGTGTTTTTTCGTGTACATAATTTTACAAGTGTGTGAAATATGATTTAAAATTTTGATGTGTATTTGTTCCGTTCGCATCCCATCTCTTGAATATTCATTATTTACCTGGAATCTATCTATTTTTAGATTTAATCTTGCGGTGTTACTTCCATTGTGGCAAATTTGCTGACTTTCAGAAGTATGATCGTTTTTTTGTTTTACAGGTGTGTCATTTGCATCAAACATTTAAACCTACAGCTGAATCGTGTATTTTCGTTCACATAATTTTACAAGAGTGTAAAATGTGACCTAAATTTATATGTACATTTTTTCCGTTCGCAACTAAATTTCAGCAGATTTTATCTTAAAAATACAAAACTTCAATGTTATTTGATGTGAAGGTTTGCAATTTTTAAACTTAAATTGGCTGAAACTTATTGATTTACCCAACCGATATAATAACAAGTAACAACAAAATACCGATCACCAAGGAAGCTGTCTAGAGTGACAAAAATAATACAAAATACGGAAAAAAATCGAAGTCTGTGAAACAGACAAATCCGGGAATCAACAACCAAAATTGAAACAAGTTTTCTCTGAAAGATCCAGACACAGATCGCTCAAGTACTTTGCAGAAAAGCTTCAGCAACCAGAATTTCAGGCAAAGATCACTGGCATCAAACAGCAATAACAACTTTTACAGAAAACGGCCCTCTTCAGGGCTAAACAAGAAAAACAGCCCTTTTCAGGGCTACACAAATATTTCAAAAAGTAACAAAAGTTGTTGTCAATTCTCAAATTAATGTTAGCTTTTCCCCAGCCCTCATCTGACTGTCTCTTTCTCTTTTAAATTTGAAATACTATTTGACATACCAAAAAAAAATTGTTTGAATAAATCATTTTGTCTGACTATGGTCCTTTATTTTGCAATTATATGTGTAAAAAAAAACCATATTTATTAAACTTCTATAGGACTAGTTTTGAAGTGATAAATTAAGTAGATTATATGATTTTTAACCATATTAGTTTTTCTGTGCAATCAATTTTGATAAATCATTCTTTACTATTTAAAGTAAATACACATTCATTGCTTTAATTTTTAATAATCATCTTTATTCATTCATTCTTCATTATTAGAAAAAATACAAATTATTTTACACATTTACTATTTAGTAGCTTTACCTGTAAAAAAAACATCTGTAACTTGTTTTAAGACAGCTTGATTAATTTGAAACTAATAATTCTTTTAATGTAAATGATCAAAGTAAGGTGATAAACATGTAAAAATTCAAGGAGTATATTGATGTTAAAATTGTCTTTTATCAGTATTTATAAATATTGAATTACATTTTTTTTTCAGTAAAAAGAAAACAAATGAGAATAACTAATTTTATTTTCTTCATCTTTTTTCACAAACATGGCCATGAATACTAAAAAACATAAAGAACCCGTTGAGGCGTTGTGAGCACTATAAAAATTACCTTTTGTTTACAATTCACTTCAAAGTACATAATAGAGTTGTTCTGATTAGTTAAATAACCATTTTTGTTGTTTAACCAGCAGCAATATTTTATTTATTCAACTGCTAGCTTTTTGTCGAAATTGAGAGTAAACAAGGTAGAAAAACTGCATAATTCGTCATTTTACCGGAAATTTCGAAAATGAAATATCGGATTCTGGAACCGGGAATGACTTTCTGGTTTTGCCGATAAAATAGAAAAAATTAATCCCGACCGACCCTAGATTTTTTTGACGTGTTACAGTAAACACACATATTATTTTTTGGCCCAATATTTACAAAAAACAGCATGGTGCACGACCTTGTGTGGAGAAAATGCAGTTCATTTTCTTTGTACCCCCAAATGAAGAGTTAGAGGGTACATTGCACCCCCAAAAATTTGGATGTACCCCCAAAAATGAAGGTAAAAGGGTACATGTACCCCCAGATGAAAAAACCTGTGGGCATACTGATACTGTTGATACGCTATATTTCCAACCCAAAATGGACTTTTTTGATCGTACTTTTTTTTTCTTTGGGTACATTTTGACAGTTAATACTTCAAGTCACGTTCCTGTGTTCAATTTTGATAAAAAAATTGTGTAATCCAAAATGCAATTGTAACATGAAGTGATATTTTTTTAGAACATGTGTACTTTGTTTTTTCCATCTTAGCTTAGTGAAAACAATTGTCAAAACAGCAAAGTACCCAGTTGATAATATGCCATCCCTTTGAAAAACTATCACTCTGTTTCACAAGGATGAGTGCCTAAATTAGTAAATTGGCTTAATATGCACTCACTTTACCACTTCACACTTGTAGCTGTGAAAGAGTGTTCAGTAACCAAAACTTGATAGTAACCAGACTTAGGTCTAGGTTAAATCCTAAAATCAGTGACAGACTTTTAAGAGTAAGAACACAAGGCAAGGGAATAACCAAGCATGATTTCCAAAGCTCTTTAAACAGATGAAGGGCAGCAAAGAACAGACTCTTGAAAAGAAAGACTTTTATTACAGTGTAGACTCTCTTTAATAAAATGTTTGTTCATCTGTTCATCCAAGCTTTTTTTTATTATTAGTCAAACCAAGACATCCAAATTAAGAAGATACATTGTACATGTTGTATGCTAGATCTGAAACAAGCAAACTTAACAACTGTATGATTACTAGGTTTGCTTGTTTCAGATCTAACCTATACAATATGTAAAAAACATCTTCTTAATTTGGATGTCTTGGTTTGACTATTTGCTTTTTCATGTTACACAATTCATACAAGTCTAAAAAATGATATTTATCAATGCATAGGCTAGCACGCAGTTTAACTAACCAAACTTGTGGTCTGTTGCTAATTTGAAATGGCCCATTGCAAATTTGAAATGGCACATTATTCTCTAAAATGGCCCCTTGATGTGGTCAAGTAAGGGGCCATAGTCTCTTTGACAAAAAATTCTTCCCAATCCCTGCATATATTGTGAGAAAATAATTCTGTATTACAATAATAATATGACCAATACATCCTTAACACTTGATGTATGAAAGGTAATGTTTTAGGCATGTGGGCAGTTGTCAACATCTAAACTTCCAGATTAACTACTTCTCCCAATATCTTTGTTTTCAGAATCCTTACCAAAATGTGTTCATATTCCATACCTGATTTAAGAGCAGCAGCCTCTGGGGGATCCTGACGTTCACATCCACACAACAGACATCTTTCTTTATCTAGGTATGGATTAGGTCCCCTTGACAAGGACAGAAGTTCTAATGATTCTGCATCATCACTTGCATCCATTAATTTCTCTAATCTCTTCAATGTCTACAAGAAAGAATCAAAATATCATTTTTCCTTGCATATATTCTCATGCAAATAGCAGGAATAGGGCCAGTTGCTTTAAAATCTTACTAACTCCTTCAGGGATAAAAGTTAACCTTAGATTTTTGGGTTGATTCGAACACACAAAAATAAAATAAAAACATTCAGACATTTGGACAAGAATGAATAATAGTTTATTTTAAAAACCCATTATTCAGCTTAATTTTATATTCGTTCAAGTTCCTTTTTTGTGGTATTTTTATCCTGCTGATAAACTTCTAAATTTTTCACCAATAAAACTTATCGCCACGATATAACTGAAAATGGGATAATAACCTTTTCTGTAACATTTGTTGACAGTTTTCAAGTTTGTCAAAAGCCTTCCTTCTTGTATTTGGATCAATTTCATTAACAAAGTGCAATTAAAAAGAAAATGCCATGCAACCTTTTGATTACATTTCGATAAAATGCTGTATGTAAACCACTAGGCAATAATTCTGCTTTCACTGTGTTGAAATACATCGTCATGTAGCTACACAGTGACCCAATTACCACATGATCATACTTTCACTTTTAAGAAATTTTCAACAAACCATTTTTTAAGTGTTTTATTCTTGTAAGGCCAAAAAAAAACAAATGTGTGTTTACGGTCACCCGACTGACCCTAATTTTTGCTAGCGACCCTATCAATTTTTACACAGAATTCGGATAACGATTTTTGTTGTTTAATCAGCAGCAATGTTTCATTTATTCAACCGCTAGCTTTTTGTCGAAATTTGTAGAAAAACTGTGTAACTCTCATAAAACAGCTTCAAAACAAATGACGGCTTACCAGAAATTTTGAAAATGAAATACCGGAATCGGATTCAGGAACTATTTCCGGTTTTGCCGAAAGTAAACAAAAAAAAATAATGCAGACCGACCGACATGTGACTAAACACATATTTTTTTTGGGCCTAATTAGTCAATTTTATTGAAAAAAAAATTCAAAAGAAAATATTATATTACACGAGGCTGCACGACCTCATGATGATCTGATTACAAAGCCATTTTTGGTCATGTTACAAGCAAAAGATTGCATGTATATGACAATACAATGTTGCCATATGCACTAGAAATTTTGATGCCAGTCTCCTAAAGTTTACCATCACAGCATAGTTTTTACACATCTGGCATTCTATTGTTCGCCTATTCACCTAAAAATAGCATGGATGTTTCTGATTGGTGAAACCAGATACTGATCATTTTTTAAACAACTGATTGGTCGATAAACATACCGTATTATAAATTCACATAGGGAAAATCCATGTTGTCAGTGACAAAGTTGGTTGTTAAATACTTATTATGGAAAAGTCTTAAATGAATAACTTACTACCCACAAATTTTATTATAACATTATGCAATTCTTGAGTTCTTATTTTTTCCCTTGTCCCATCAGACAAGTAACATATACTGTTCACTAGTTCACACCAAGCTTTTACATTGTAGTGCTTTCTCCCGATATTAACTTGACTACGGAAATATCATTGCATTTGTTCATGCACATTTGAGAATGGACAATATTCTTTTCTTACGCCAGGGGAAAGTTATTAGACATGACATTAATTTACTTTCAGAATTCTACTCTAGCAAGTTTTAATTCAGTAAATACCAGACCGGAATGGACGGAACAGAAAAAAATCTAAATTTTGACTAAGTTAGAGAACACACAAATTAAACTGCAGGTCAGATCACAGGGCCTTGTCACTATCCAGGTAAATATACTATCAATGTATAAATATATACAAGGGCGGACATCTTTTTTACCCCCGCTCGCTTCAAGTCGTGTTTGTTTTTTAAATTCCTTCTAATATATTCAAAACCCTGTTTGGTTCAACTCCCAAGACCTTATTCTTTTCAAAAAATATCATGACCTCCCCTCGACTACCTCATGTGAAGGCGCAGCGGTCGTTTTTGTCAGGAATTCGCCTGAGTAGAGAACAACATGGACCCAAAGTGAAAGTAACAGCGCCACCTATAAAAAAACGGAAGTTCAGAACTCTCGGGGTTTTACCATTCGATATTTGGTTTTCTCGCTAGTTATCGTGTTTCTAAGTATAAGATACCGTGGGAAATAACAGTCGAAATAATAAATTAAAGAAAATGGACAGCAATCAAGAAAAAGCCTTGAAAATAGCATTTATCATTCATTGTATGTACAAGTCAAAAATGTTCAGTTTTCACTTCAAATCGTCCCGCTCGTTTAATGATGTTTGAATCTTAACGGTATTTTCCTTACCTCAAAGCTAAAACCCCGAGAGTTCCTAACTTCCGGGTTTTTTTTAGGTGGCGCTGTTACTTTCACTTTGGGTCCATGTTGTTCTCTACTCAGGCGAATTCCTGACAAAAACGACCGCTGCGCCTTCACAAGAGGTAGTCGAGGGGAGGTCATGATATTTTTTGAAAAGAATAAGGTCTTGGGAGTTGAACTAAACAGGGTTTTGAATATATTAGAAGGAATTTAAAAAACAAACACGACTTGAAGCGAGCGGGGGTAAAAAAAGATGTCCACCCTTGTATATGTTTATACATTGATAGTATATTTACCTGGATAGTGACAAGGCCCTGTGGTCAGATTAAGGTCAAAATTCACAGAAAATCGGTCAAAATCAGGTTTGTTGTCATTTCTATGTTATTTTGTTAAAATGGTTCATGTGACAGAGTATAGACAGGTTTTATTGTGCACCCTTGGCTTTGTAATGTTGCCAGTGTAGGGTTTCCAAGGTTTCAAAAAATACCTTTCATGGGAACACAATTAAAATAACCAAATACTTATTTATTTTTATTTGATTTTGCAATAAACAATGCAAAGGGACATCTATGCATAACATAACTATATTTTTAACACATATACTTTCTCTGGTGTCGATTGTGGACATTCCAAAAAATTTCAGTTGGTCACATGATCGCATATTATTGTTTTCATATTATTGCATATCAAATATTTATACTTGTCTTCCATTAAAAGTAACTACCTCACTATCGATTGCTGGAGAAAGCATATCTGTTGATGAATTTGACAGCTTGTTCCCTTCTGTCCCATTTTGACAAGTCGACGACCGAGGGAGATTCTTGGCAACAAGACTTTTCTTGATTTTTCGCCGTTTCGCCTTTTTGTCGTCAGCAGCACTCATTTTCCTAAGAGTTGTATGTAACGAATAACAAATATGTAATATTCAGTGTGTAATTACAGTACAAATACTATCATAACATGAAATAATAGTTTGACGGGTGTCCGTCTATCAAATTCAACATGGCGAATATCGGGCAACAATCCCATAATGCATTTCGATGTTTCCGAATATGGACAAAGGGAGGTCATCCCTGTGGCACAACCCAATGCAACAATACGGCTAAGTTGACCTGTGCGTTATTATGCAAGCATTAAATTGGTTCGAAACACAACGATTCATTATTTTATTTTGGAAAGCACTCGGTTCATGATCAAGACTATGTACAGAGAGAATAAAATAAAAGCTTTTTAAAACTGGAATAAGGTAAATATTCGGAATCCACGACTAGCGAAACCTGGGAGTAATTTAATTATTCGCATGTGACACTTGCGTTGTGGTTTATAAGGAGTTCACGCTTGACTTTGGGGTTATTTTTAACTTGCATAGACAAGTGTTTAGAACGGCGAAAAAACGCACTAAATGCTTTAGGTTAAAGGTTTAGACATTTTACTTAAATAAATCGAATTTGATTGAACCCAAATTTTCTCATGTCCTGTCATCAAATTTTTGCACAGGTTATACTAAAATAGGCCTGTGATTGTTACACTGTATGTGAAATCATTAATTTAGCTAAAAAACCAAAATATTCAGTCTTGAAGATAAATATTTGTTCATAATCTAGCATTAATTGGGTCATTCCCCAACAACTTTTCCAATTCTGAATTAATAGTAAATAAAATCGAGGAATCATTAAATAGTGTTGTAAGAATGAAATTATAAGGAATATTTGAAATTTTTTAACAGGTTATACTTGTACATTAGGTTTATAGTATTATTATGTGATGCTTTTCACATGGGCCTATAGTTATAGGTCCGAGGCCTGCTGTATAGGCCGGAGGCGCAGCCGAACGCCAATACAGCAGACCGAGGACCTATAACTAGGCCAATATGAAAAGCATCACGTAATGATACCTTCATTAATTAACCAGTCTCGGGATTTTTCCTTGCAATTGTCGAAATGTGTAGCGGATTCCGATCTAGTTGTTATTGGACTGACTGGAATTGGGCAAAAACGGAAAATATCCGTATTGGACTGCCGGGTTTTTTGCCGTATTGGCCCAATGAAAATTTTTATATTGTATTGACAGATTTGATCATATAAAGGCTAATAAATCAAAGTTGATTAATAATATAGTATTATTACGTGATGTTTTTCATATTGGCCTAATTATAGGTCCGAGGCCTGCTGTATTGGCCTGAGGCGCAGCCGAACGCCAATACAGCAGACCGACTGAGGACCTATAACTAGGCCAATATGAAAAACATCACGTAATGATACCTTTATTAATTAACCAGTCCAATATCTCTCGGGATTTTTCCTTGCAATTGTCGAAATGTCTAGCGTTATTGGACTGACTGGAATTGGGCCAATACGGAAAATATCCGTATTGGACTGTTTTTTCCCGTATTGGCCCAATGAAAGTTTTTATATTGTATTGACAGATTTGATCATATAAAGGCTAATAAATCAAAGTTAATTAATAATTAATAAATACTTGTATAACCAGGTTTGGAAACGTTTACGTTTCGCGGTTTATTAAGCATTAAACTGCCCCAAACCACAGGCGCTCGTGGCACGGACCACCCCCTTTTTTCTAACTTTCTGTTTACAAATTTATTTTCAATAAGATTTCTTTATTTCTTTATTATTTCATCTCTTTTTCTTTATTTTAACTTGTTCGTGTCAATATTCATACAATCTTATGTTAACATCAAATTGCATGTAGATTGCATGTGTCGACCCTATATAGATAATAGTATCTATATAGGGTCGACACATGCAATTTGATGTTAACATAAGATTGTATGAATATTGACACGAACAAGTTAAAATAAGGAAAAAGAGATGAAATAATAAAGAAATAAAGAAATTTTGTTGAAAATAAATTTGTAAACAGAAAGTTAGAAAAAAGGGGGGTGGTCCGTGCCACGAGCGCCTGTGCCCCAAACCGGTATCTATATAAAATACAAGACAATGTACTATCATTTTATGCACAAGTGACATATGTATAATAAATTAAAAACATTAGTCCGTATTTAAATAATGTATTAATAGCTTTTGGCCTTTACAACTTTTGGTAATACGTCACATCTTTAGGACATGCGCAAGGTGACGAAGTTTTATGCACATCTATTTCCGATATGGTTTTGACCTAGTTTTCATTGTTTACGTTTTTATCGGGTGCATTGAAAAAATAAATGCACAAAAAATGTGTCATAATTGCAGGAAAAGAATACATAAATGACATAAGACTAAAACAAAATATAATCAAATGTTTATGATAATAGAAATTATCGAAGAATCGTTAGGGTGACGAACTTTCATAAAAAAATGTGTCATAATTGCAGGAAAAGAATACATAAATGACATTTAAGACCAAAACAAAATATAATCAAATGTTTATGATAATAGAAATTATCGAAGAATCGTTAGGGTGACGAACTTTCATACATCGGGGCTATAGATCTATGTATAACCTGTTTAAAAATTGAAAATATTCCTGAAATAATGACGTTCCAATTTTTATGACGTTTAAATGTGCCAAAGTCATCGACAATATTTCTTAAGCCTAAATATAAATAATTGGTCTTGCATTTGAATAGAAATAGCTACATGTATATTGTATTTGAAGAATTGTGTGTGTCAATTTGGGATTTTGCGGTCTCAAATATCAGTTTTTAACTTTTACTGAATCTTCTAAGCGTCGCAAAGTAAAACAGTACTTTCCACCGTCAAATCCCCAATGTACGCCGACAACAGTTATTGTTGCAATGTTGTATCGAGTCCTAACTTTCGGAGCAGGCACTATGACTTTTTATGACACAGGAACAATATGATATTATGACGTTGACGTTTATGTATAGAGCAAGCAATCGGAACACATTTGTTGGCAACGTTATACGACTCCAAATCAACTAGTTTCAGTATTTGATAGTAACAAGTGATCTCCTGCTCCGAAAGTTAGGACCCGATACAACATTATGTGATCAAGTTTGTCAGTCATTTGTGACAGGTCGGCGAGAGCATGTACATTTTCAATGAGATGATTACGATGAGATACGCTTTGACGACGGAAGCCAAGTTATGGCAATAACCCACATTTGCTTTTTAAACATGACAATTGTGAGGTTGCAGGCGCTCTCATCGTTCATTTTTTGCCCTTTCGTATGTGCATTTGGGAGGATTGGGATCCCATTTACTGGTTTAACCATGCCACATTTTTGTGCTTGTTCCAAATCGGGATCTGGATTTCCAATATCATATATTGTTATCCCCCCTTTTTGTGTTCAGTGAGTTATTGGAGAGGTGAATGCTCATTTTATAGACATTTGTGGAATTGTTGACCATTGCTGTTTAAACTTTTTTTCATAGTTTGTAGGAAATTTTTTTAGTGGTTCACTACAAATATTTCATTCTGTCAAATGGAAATTCAAGATGCATTCTACCCAAGGTCATATTTTAACATTGAGCATTATGGGGAAATGATAAACAAAAATCTTCTAAAAATTACAAAATGATTAAACATGAATTTTGATTATTGGAATGACCTTTCTAATTTTCTAATTTTACATTTTGTGTTATCAGTAACGAGAAGACATAATTTAACTTATTGGGGGGGGGGGGGGAGATAAAATCTTCTCGTAAATCACTGAACATTGTGAAAGCAAACTTTACAGGAATGTTGCTTAGTACTCTAATAGAGCAGCTATTTATAGCTAACCTGCATCCTTTGGTCCACGTGAGGCCTTGTCATCACTTTGTGTCCGTTAAATTCTCACAAACCACTGGCCAATACGACAAATGATTCTTAAGTAGTCCTTGACAACCATACACTTCAGAAATCAGATGAACTATAGTTCGGTAATTTTGTTATTACCTTTATGTGACATGGAACAATTATATTTGTAATACATGTATATTTAATTTTCAACTTTAGTTCAATATCTTGGAAGACTCGAGACCACTGAGTGGCGTAGCTACCATTGACGCAACGACATACTTGCGTGCAAAAACAAATCAACAACAAATATTGTTACATTTTGTAGTAAGACTACAAATAACCCTCTATATTATCTAATTGTACCAGTTTAATTAAATGCTGTAAATATGTGCAGTCAAAATGAAATGTTCTATTCAGTGGCTTAAAAAGACTCCTTCAAAGGATGTTGTTTATTGCTCTTCTTGTGTTTTATTTGGCAGTAAGGCTAGTAGAGACAAACCTTTTGTATCTACCCTTTAAGCGACTGGTCAAATATTCATAGCTATACAAAACGACACGAAGTACTGCGTTTTCATACAGCTAGTCTACAGACAGCCACTCATTTTCTGAAGTCCAAAACGTCAAAGACGGAGTCCATTACTTCAATGCTATCGTCTCAGCAAAAAGAGGATATTGCCAGAAACAGACATATTGTGATGGAGATAACCGATGTGTTGATTCTTCGCGGTCTTCAAAATATTGTAATTAGGGGTGTGGGGGCATACCGAAGACAAAAGTAATTCCATGGTAATTTTGCGTCATGTGCCCAAACACGACGAAATACTACATTCTCACCTGGATAACTCAGTACCTAATTCGAGGATAAAATACACATTTCCAAATATACAGAACAAGATATCGAAATTAGCGATGAAATGGTACGTGGAAAAATAGAAAGAGCGTGTAATGACTTTGAATACTTTGGTTTAATTGGTGATGAAGCAACTGATGTTTCAACACATGAACAAGTCTCCCTGTGTGTAAGGTTTGTATAATGTACTGGTGGTAAAGTCATTCTTCGTGAAGAATTTCTTGGTTTTGTGAGGGCAAGCGGAGCTACCGGTGCATATCTTGCCGAGTTGTTTTAATCCGTCTTGAGAATTTCGGCATAGTTATTGATAATATGAGAGCACAAGGGTATAATGGAGCAGCAAACATGTCGGGTATTCATAGAGGTGTTGAAACCAGGATTAGAGAACGGATTCCAACAGCGCAATACGTACATTGTAAGGCACATGTCTTAATCCTAGTTATTGTACATTCGACATCAGATGTACGGTATATTATGGACCATGATGGCTACTGTGCAAGAAATCGCATCCGCCTTCCAATACTCTTCTAAAAATTGATAAATTTTAGCAAGAATTATGTGTGAACGACGTCGTGAAGGACAAGTTAGACGGGAAAAGTCAACTAAAACCTTTGTGTGAAACTCGTGAACGACATCGTGAAGGACAAGTTAGACGGGAAAAGTCAACTAAAACATTTGTGTGAAACTCGTGAAGGACAAGTTAGACGGGAAAAGTAAACTAAAACCTTTGTGTGAAACTCGTTGGTGTATTCGTGCAAATGCATTGGCAACTTTTAAAGCTGCATTTCCTGTCATAGTTAGTAACCTAGAGTATTTACAAACCAATGGTGACGCAAATTTTTGCGATTTGACTTTATTTTGCCACTAGTGGTTTACAGTCATATTTAGCTGGCTGTTGTTCCGATTACAGCAATGTTGCATAGCATCTCTTGCGATTTGATAGAGACTTCAAAGAGTGAATGTCAAACATTGATTCGGCATTTTGATACAGAGAATGTCATTAGTGTTTACAACACTTTATATGATGGAGCTGTAGATTTAGCGGTGCATTTTGGTGTTGTCTCGTCTAAGCCGAGGACAGCCGGTAGACAATGAAATCGTGCCAATCCACAGGTAGCAGACACCAAGGATTACTGTATTACTAGTTCCTAGTCAGTAAACAGAAAGTGAATAAAGGAGGTGGTAATTCCGTGTCACGAGCGCCTGTGATTGTGAGGGGGAAATCTCTTCTCATGTATTTACATCGACATTTCACTTTCCGTATGTTGGCTGATGTACTATATACAAATGTATGGCTGTGACCGGTAATCAGTATGGTGGCAACCATGCATGGACTTTAAAAAAAAAAATCAATATATTGGGTTAATATATTAAAATGCACGTACAGACACAACTGGCTTCCCGGGTCCGTCGTGGTCATGATCGTAGCGTAGTTGGGTTTACAACTATCTGTACATTCAGTGCCTATCACCACTAAAGTTGTGAGTTCGAACCCCGTTTATGGCGAGGTGTACTCGATACAACATTTTCTGATAAAGTTTGTCAGTGACTTGCGACAGGTCGGTGGTTCTCTCCGGGTCCTCCGGTTTCTTCCATCGATAAAACTGACCTCCACGATATAAGTGAAATATTGTTGAAAGTGACGTTAAACACCATAAATCAACAAAACAACAACTGGCTGCCTTTGGGAATTATTGGGAAAAAAAGTAATAAAATTCTACTTCCAAGAATCTAACTCATCACAGAATACAAAGCGAAATCAACAATATATATACAATGTATATATATATATACAAGTTAACATAACGTATTTAAGAATTTCTAGAACTAATGGCAAAATATTTCAGCTGTTAGACAATACTTTGTATGCTAAATTTTCAATTTCACCCACACTAATCGGACCAACATTCTCGGTGTAGTTGTCATGTTTCATCACATATTTATCGGTAATGTCGCATTTTTCGTCAAATCGATCATAAAATATCATTTTACAGACAGTAAAATGTTCGGTACAGCATGCAGCGCACTGCATTAGTCGAGCAACATACAATATAGACTTGTAAGGCTGGTCCGTGCCAATAAGGACTTCATTTGTCGCCACTTTCTTTGTGTAAAGCCATCTATATCGAGGAGTTCCGTACGTATCTGGAAAATTAAATACAAATTAAAAATAACATACATTTGTATGCATAAGTTGTTTGTCCATATTGCTTAAAACGCTTCTGACATTTGATTTAAGATGTTTCATTTGACGGTAGGGGTGTGGAAGTGAAAGTTTTGACGAAACATAATTTTTAATCGGCTATGAGTGAGTGAGTGGGCGATTGTTATTTGAGTGATTGTTGCTTAACGCCAAATGAGCAAATTTCAGCTATATCATGGCAAGACTAACTTGCATTCAATGAGATGATGTTCACTTTGTACTAGACCAACACGCTTTGCTTAATTTATATAATGCTACCTGACTGACACAACAGTAGCTTTACTTCGAACATTATCATGATTCCGTGCTGATCAGTCTTTGTTCTTACTCCTTAATATTGTGTACTTAGCGGAGAAGTAGCAAATATCAGTTTTATAATCTTTGGTTTTACACGACCGGGCTCGAACCGTTATCTACCATACACCAGACAAAAACAATAACCATTACAAAACCGATGCGATATAACCGGCTATTACAGATGTTCGGTATTGAAAGACGATCATAACCGGCTATTACAGATGTTCGGAATTGAAAGACGATTATTGATCATTATTATTTTATTATTGTCTACTCCTAAGGGAACTGTTCTCCTATAGTGTTGTCTGGTGGGGTATTGTGCCTGAGCCAACGGCGAGGGCACTATACCTCACCAGACAACACTATAGGAAAACTGTTCTCGAGGGATAAGACAAATTATAATATATTTAGTACATAACATCCCATTCCAGACATAAAAGAAAAACACACTCAGATTCAATATAATAATAATAATAATAATAAAATTTACAATGTAACATTATATTCGCATTGCCAAACCTGGCCATGTTGACAGCAGACTATTTTAAGGGAGATAAATATTGACAAAAATATATAAAAATTACGCGGGAAAATCTATATCACAGGTTTGAAACAAATTTAACTGGTATAGTTCCCGTCGCTAGATATAGTCACCCGTCGTCAAATGTACTGTTCAAAAATAGTTCACACTGATTATCCAATCAAAATACAGCATTTCCATGTGTTAGGTACTAGAACCGGCTATTACAGATGTTCGGTATTGAAAGACGATAATAACCGGCTATTACAGATGTTCGGTATTGAAAGATGATAATAACCGATTAATACAGATGTCCGATATTGAAACACGAGCATAACCGATTAATACAGATGTCCGATATTGAAACACGAGCATAACCGACTAATACAGATGTTCGGAATTGAATGACGATTATAACCGGCTATTACAGATGTTCGGAATTGAATGACGATTATAATCGGCTATTACAGATGTCCGATATTGAAACACGATCATAACCGACTATTACAGATGTTCGGTATTGAAAGACGATTATAGCCGGCTATTACATATGTTCGGTATTGAAAGATGATTACAACCGGCTATTACAGATGTTCGGTATTGAAAGAAGATTATAACCTATGTAATCAGTTCCTATCACCACTTACGTTGTAAGTTCCAATCCAACACAGGCGAGGTGTGTTCGATGCAACATTATGCGAACAAATTTGTCAGTGACTTGCGGCAGGTCGGTGGTTATCTCCGGGTACTTCGGTTTCCTCCACAAATAAAACTGACCACCACGATATAACTGAAATATTGTTGAAAGTAGCGTTAAACACCATAAACCCAAACCTCGGGATTATTGATGATTTGTGTTTTCATTATAATAATCCACCCAGTAATCAGTGCTTCGGCACTGCCATGGTTTATTAGATATATTTATTACTGAAATTTACAGTTCCTAAATAATGTAATTATTAATAAAACTAAAGTTATCATCCCTTAGGTTTTATTGCTTCCAAAAACTTTAAATTATTTGGATTTCCAATCTTTCAATTTTGAGCGTACCTGATGAAGATTATTCAAGAAACGCGTCGTGCGCACTAAACTTGATATCTACGTTTTTATGGTATATATCCTGTGATAAAGGGTTTACGGTGCTTAAGTAACAAAACTAGTATTACATTATGAATAATTTTACTAATGCAAAACAATCCCAAAATTAGGTTTGTTTGTTTGTTTGGTGGTGTTTAACGCCACTTTCAACAATATTTCAGTTATATAGCCGCGGTCAGTTTTATTGGTAGAGGAAACCGGAAGACCCGGAGAAAACCACTGACCAGTCGCAAGTCACTCACAAACTTTATCACAATGTTGTGCACCTCGCCCTGATCGAGATTCGAACTCTCAACATCCGTGATGATAGGCACTGGTTGCATATGTAGTTGTAAACCCAACTACCATACGATCACGACCACGACGGCTCCTCCCACATTAGGACATAAGATACAAAATATATTTTTTTAAATAAGTAAAACAGTTAGTCATTATTGTTTCCCCTCTCTCCAGTTCTAATGACAATGTAATAAGAACAGTTTGAAGATGCCACAGGGGTAATCAGAATCCGTATATCGAAGAAGAACAGACAACACAATGGCCCAAAGAAAAAGTACAAAAGGACAAACAACGATCTACAAAACATACATATAAAACTAAAGATCGAGTAACACGAACTCCACTAAAACCCGGAGGTGAACTCAGGTGCACCGGAAGAGTAAGCAGTTCCTGCTCCAATAGTGACACACATCGTGTTAATCTAGTTACAAAAGAATAAAGAATGTTTCAGTTATATCATGGCGGTCAGAACAGTTTTAATATCGGATTTTGTTGATAGATTTAAAATCCTTTTCATTTCATAAATATCTGTAGCAAAAAATTAATTTATGTTCTACTTGACAGAATAATTCAATAGCTGTGTCAGTAAATTTTTATTTATGTAACAACGAAGAAAGAAATGACACTCATCGTCATTATTATTTTTATATCTAACGCAAACCCTTTCTTTTCCTATTATCTCACTATAACGCCCAACTTCATTTTGAAGCTCATGATAACAAATTCTGAATTTATTTAATATTTTTCGTGTTTCAAAATTTAGATAGGAAAGATAGTAATCTTTTCTATATTATTATTCTTTGGAATATCATAGATTTTGGTTTTTTTCACATTAACAGTTGACTGCCAATTTTCACAATGGCAAGCTAAGTTGTCAAGACTGTTCTGAAGATCTGTTTTAAAATTTTAGTTTCAGAGAGTATAATGAGGTCGTGATTGTATGGTAATTGGATTTACAACTACCTGCGCAATCAGTGCCGATCACCACTAAAGCTGTGAATTCGAACCCCGTTTATGGCGAGGTGTACTCGATACAATATCATGTGATAAAGTTTGTCAGTGACTTGCGACAGGTCGGCGGGTTTCTCCGGGTACTCCGGTACACCTCTTATAATTCTGAAAGAAAAAAACAATGTTTCTTTTTATACTTATATGCCCGTTCAGTATTTCAAAGCTGAGTTTTGAACCGCTTCGCTGGCGTAATAGTTAGCCTGGAGTACGGTAGGTCATGGGTTCGAGCCCCGGTCGGGTCAAACCAAAGACTATAAAATTGGTATTTGTTGCTTCTCCGCCAAGCACGCAGCATTAAGAAGAAAGAGCAAAGACTGGTTGGCTCGGAATCAGGATAATGTGTCCGAGTGGGACGACATATCTACCCGCGGACTATTGTTTCAGTAAGCTAGCACTATAAAAATCTAACTAAGCGTGTTGGTCTAGTACAAAGCGGACTTCATCATCATCTCATTTAGAATTAACTTGTTCTCGCCATAACATAGCTGAAAAATTGCTGAATTGGCGTTAAACAACAATCATTCACTCACTAAACTGAGTTTTGAGTACATTATGCATGTTTTTACCTATTCCAATTTTTTAAATAATTTATTAAACAACATTATTAAGAAAAAACTGGTGGAACGTGCTAATCTGGGTCACGGATCACTGTAATCGGGTGGCTGTATCGAGAAACAGATACTGTGTTGAAAAAAACTGTTGATACTCATAAAATATTGATCAATGCAATACAATGTTATGTTTGTCTTCAAGAAATATGATAGACAAAACCATGTGTGAAGTTTTATGACGAAATATCTCCGATTTCTATGTAAATTTACGAGTTAAAGTTGCGGCTGTATCGAGAAACAGATACGGTGTTGAAATAACTGTTGATACTCATAAAATATTGATGAATGCAATACAATTTTATGTTTGTCTTCAAGAAATATGATAGACAAAACCATGTGTGAAGTTTTATGACGAAATATCTCCGATTTCTATGTAAATTTACGAGTTGAAGTGGGGAAACACCCACAGGTAATATTAGCGATGTATTTTTATCTTGGACAATAATAATGAGCGTCCTGATTGGATGACCGATTTAAAACACACTGACTCCGCATGGTAAAGTGGTGCATGTAAAAGAAATCTATGTTATATTTATTCATTTGTTTTGATTCTGAAATATTGTTGATCATTGATTTAAACAAGAAAAAAGGAAAAAGGGGGGGGGGGTGAATTTTATTTGTGAATTTTACAGTTAAATAAATGTTATGTTTCGACAGTTTAAAGAGAAAAATAAAAATTTGTTGCGACTAAAGCTTAAATCAGCGTTAAAAATTGAACAAATATCAGTGGTTTTGTAAATGAGATTTATTTTAAATAGAAAATATGAATTTATTATTTATTAGTTTATTATTAATGATACAATTTAATATCCATTGGGAGGGGGAGGGGGGCTATGATGAAAATTTGAAATAAAAACACAGGACCGGACTTTAAGCAAAAATAATAATCCAGGATTAGTTTTTTATTAAAAAAAATCCAGAACCCCTGTGTCCATGATTTTTTTTTTTTAAGTTAATAATATGAAATATTGATATCCACACTTGCCTTTTGGACAGCACATTTCTGTGTCCACACTTGTATATTATAAAAGTTTCAAAGAAAGTAAATTATTTGACGTTTTGAGGTGTATACGACACAAATACATGGTATTCTCTAACCCCAAAAATGGGTAGCCTCCCTGTTTCTGAGACGTTTAAATTAATAAAAAACAACAACAACCTGTAGTTTTCTCTACAGAACGTTTTACTGAAAATTTTCTTTGTGTCTGAGCAAATATAAATACATTGTATTATACACTCTATACATACCAATAATGACTGGGTTCAAAATGACTACTATAAATCCAAGTATCAAGCTGAGTCTAGACAAGCACATTCTCTTTACCTTCCAAACATCAAATATCAGTTTGTTTTGCTCCTTTTCGTGGTCGGTTGAAGCTATTGCGATATGTTCAATTTGCCACCAGTACCATTTGACATTGATACGTGCTGAATAGATTATGCAAGTTAAAACACGTGTAAGAATAATGACAAGAATACCATATGCATTTCCAGATATCATTTTTCAAATAATTGTATTATGTTCATTTCATGGATCATAACATTCGTTCTATGGAAACATGATACATAGTGAAGAATGAAAGTCTAATGAATCAATTAGCCGATTCTTTCATTCTCATTTTAATATTTAAAGAGGATATCAAATAAGATAGAAATGTTTCATGCAATATTATTATAAAATTTAAGTGATACAATAGAGAATAATACTAATAATATCACGAATATGCTATCTGATATATTCCGGTGCTATGTATATATAATAAATATGATATATTATTTTGTTCAAAAGAATATTTTTTTTGGTTGATAATATTACATCATCAGTGCAAATAGATTATAAAAAAAGGTCCAAGTTGTTTACCAGTTTTTATTTTTGGCCTGGACTTTTTATATGTTCTAGATATTTCTGCATATTGTTTATGTGTACATCATGATGGAAAACTCTAGAATATAATTAAATTAGTATATAAGGAGCAGCAAATTTAGGAGCAACCAGTCTGAAATTTAGAATTTATATAATAGCTGGAATCTATAGCATTTTAGCCCATACTTTCTTTGTCTTGTGTTATTGAATATTTTCCATATACCACATATGTTGTAATTGAAGGAAATGCTATTGAGCTGATACTCATTCAATCTAATCTGGCTTAGACTGCCTAAATTGGTAATAATTGGTAATCATGACACTCGACAAAGAAAGTATGGGCTAAACTGATTATACAATACCTGGTCATTAGTATATGAAAAAGAATGCATCTCGGCTTCGCCTAAAGGCATTCTTTTTCATATACTATGACCAGGTGTTGAATAACCTATACGCATTCGAATATATTACACTTTACGTTTTTATTTTCCCTATTTGTCTTTGTTAGCGCAGCCGGTCACTATTTTCGTATATGAACCGGTAGCATATGGACCGGCCAGGTACCTCAGTGCATTATTTTAGATAAAAAGTATAATATAGCAAATAGTTCATGTCACTTCGGGTCATATTGAGGTCCATATAATATTTTTTTGGTGACGGACCGGTCCATATACTGCCATATCATATATATGACCCTCAGTGCCATGAACTATTTGCTATATATTTACTAAGTGTAGTCACGTGACTTGAACATTGAACTATTAACAATTTCAACGGACAATATTTGGAAACTTTGTGGATTATAACTAACGGATATACATTTGTATTTCAATATAACAGGAATTCATTTTCATAGGAAAGGACCGAACTATTGTACTGGAAAGAAAAAGAACATTTATTTAGAAGGAATTTAACTTTGAACATTGACAGACAGGCCAGTTGTAATTTATTAATTTGATATTTGAAATTGTATATATTATCAAGGATTTGTATACAAATCCTTGATACTATTAAGTAATTGTTGTTATTTTATTAAAGTATGAAACTTAATTGATCGTTGGTTGCATCTTTTTGTTACTGGAATATTCTAGAAAATTTACGTAACACCGGTTACATGTAACATTATACAACTGTACAAGTTTTGAACAGTTTCCTAGTGTCACCGTGTCCACGATTGTATGGTATTTGTATTTACACCTACATATGAAATCAGTCCCGATCACCACTAATAATGATGCGAGATCGAATCCCGGACGTGGCAACCGCCTCTATGTTGTGAATGGTTAGTGTGCTCGTATATAGTGTGGTAGATCGTGGGTTCGAGTGAGTGAGTGAGTGATTGTTGATTAACGCCAACTCAGCAATTTTTCAGCTATATCATGGCGAGAACAAGCTAATTTTCAATGAGATGATGATGAGGTCCGCTTTGTACTAGATTGGTTGTGTAAGCAAGGGCCCCAATGCACCCTTTGCCCAGGGTCCTATAATGCTGTTAAAACGGCCCTGCAATCAGGAATGAGACCGTTTATAACTTTACACTCGAGGACAGGTTTTTGATATTTAACACGATCTGGAAATGATATAGTGATCGGTATTTGGGCAGTTATTTCTCCACAGATAGTACTACAATAGTCTAGGGGTTGTCATGGTCGTGATAGTATGGTCGGTCTTTTTCTCAGGACACTCCGGTTTTCCACCAATAAAACTGACCGCCGCGATATAATTAAAATATTGTTGAAATTGGCGTTAAACACCTACCCTAACAACCCTACAATAACCTGAATATGGTCAAATATATGCGTTATAGAAAAAAGTGTCTTATATGTGGAGTCAGATGACTTTTTATCTTGAGTAATAGAGATGAACGAGGAGACACTATTTGACAAATGTAATTTAATTGAGTTTTCATTAATTGATTTGTGTGAAGTAACTTCCTCAATAGCATATTTCCGTCTAGAATGTAATGGACAAGTGTGGATGGTGAGCTATCTTATGAAGTTAGAATCTGTGAGTAAATCGGAATTTAGATTTATTTGGATTTAATTTCATGCTTAGTGTGAATGTAAAGCATATTTATTTGCATAAAAGTAGCATATGAAATGGGATGCCGTTAATAGATATCGCACAATTGTTTAATATATGTTTTAATCATTCTGTAATGCATAACGTATGTAATTTATATCTCTCCTTCCAAGTTCTTCTTCTTCCGATATGAGGTCAGGAGTGGATGAAAACTCATCTGCCATTTGCTCTCCCGTTCTTCGAGTGCTGATAGGTCTTTCTGAAGGTCGTGTGGGTGGGTTTGGTTCCTTACTTGTCTATATAGTAAGCTGTCATCAGCGAATAAGCGTAATGTAGAGGTTGAAACTACTTCTGGTAGGTCGTTGATGTACACACGAAATAATAGTGGACCTAACACTGTGCTTGCGGTACTCCAAAAAGTACACCAAGCTTCTCCGACTCACACCCTTCAACTAGCACCTGTTGTGTTCTTGAAGACAAGCAAGATGTTATCCATTGTAGGGTTTTTCCACGGACTCCATAGTGACAAAGTTTATGAAGTAATCGCTTATGCGGAACTTTGTCAAATGCTTTGGCGAAATCTAGAAGGATGACGTCAATTTGATCTTTTCCTGATTTCAGTTTCTCTGCAATTCCTTGGATGGTTGATGTTAGCTGTGATTCGCAAGATCTTCGAGAGCGAAAGCCGTGTTGACAGTCTGTCAGAATGTTATAATGGTCAAGATGTCTCATTATCGATGAATGGACAATATGTTCAAGTATTTTGCTTACTACTGATGTAAGTGAAACAGGACGATAGTTGGATGCAACATTCCCTTCTCTCTTTTTAAACAGAGGGGTGACGAGGGCTTCTTTCCAGTCGGATGGAACAGTACCAGAGTCCAGTGATGTTTGGAAAACGCGAACAACGGCAGGCGCCAACTCTGAAGCACATAACTTCAATAGCCTTGTCGGAATTTGATCTGGTCCAGATGCCTTGTGAGGGTTCAGGTCTTTAAGGAGTTTGATGACACCATTTTCAGTTATGTATATGTCGTTCATACTCTTTATGGTGCTGTTACCTTTGTCCGGCAGGGTGGTTGTGTCTTCTTTTGTATAAACGGACTGAAATTGGTGGTTCAAAATTTCTGCTTTAATATGGCTGTCACTATGAAGGAACCCATCTTTATTTAAGAGTGATGATATACCAGCTGGTTCTTGTCTCTTACTCTTTATATAAGACCAGAAACGTTTAGAATTTTCTTTAATGTCTCTATTTACTGTATTTTGTATGAAATCAGTCTGGGCTTTCCTCATCTGATGTTGCGTTTCTGATTTCAGTTCGTTGTACCTATCCCAATCTCTATTACAAGTAGTTCTTTTGGCTTTCCTGTATGCTCTGGCTTTCTTCCTACTCAAGCGGCGAGTGTGAGTATTTACCCATGAATGAGTATGTCTTGATGATGACCTTTTAGTTGGTAAGTATGTGTCCATCTATGAAATTATGCCATTCTTAAAAACAGTCCACATATAGCTCAATTGACTCAAAGTGCATGGATGTAAAATCAGTGCCAAATTGTTTTGCACCTGATCTGATGTTTTCTTCTGGTACCTTTTTCCAGAGGTATATTTTTCTGCGTGGTGGCTTGCTTCTCACTACTTTATGAGAGCAGTCATAAAGCACAATGTCGTGATCGCCTTTTTGCCTAATGGTGGAAGTGACTTGCAGCGTAATTTGAAAGCCGGGAGACTTGTGAAGACTAAATCTAGTGTGTTATCCTGACGTGTGGGGAAGTCAACTATTTGCTCCAATCCCAAGTCGTGGGACAATTCTAGAAATAATTGATTGACTCGTTGTGGGTATTGATGCCCTGTGATGGTATTTGATTTCCAGCATATATCAGGAAGGTTAAAATCTCCAGAAAGTATATCTTAGGCCCTATCTCAAAAGGGTTAAAAATAATTTGATTACTCCTCGTGGAAAATAGAAAAATGCCCTTTGTTCTGAAGCATTTGTTTACTTGTAGATTCTTAACGAGATCAAACTCCGGACTGTACTTTTATAACGTTATTAAACTTTCATATATTTTAAACCCATCAACACCATCTCAAGTAAATAAACTGGGTTCCTTTAAAAGAAAAAAGTCATTAGAACTGAGGACATGGGACTCCTAACATGTTTACTTGAAAATGTCGATTTTATGTTCTCTTTGTTACATGTTTATTTGTATAATTTGTATAATTGTCACAAACTGTACATAATGTTTAATGACAATAAAATTTTGAATTTGAATTTGAATTTGTTATTACTTTTGATGGGTGAATATATCTATCTATCTATCTATCTATGGTGTTGACTTGAAAAAGGTCGTTGACCCATCACTCAAGTATTTGTGACGTCCTCCAACATGACAAAATTATTAGTATATACAGTAAAGTCCTAAAAGTGTGTGTATTTACAAGTGATTAAAATCAGGATAAAATCATGTTGTTCAGCCACCGTAGTAGAGCTTAGTGAGTCTGCTCTTAAATTCCTCACTGCTCTCTTTGTCTAACAGTTCATCTGATAGTTGGTTCCAATCCCTGATGGTACGTGGGAAGAAACTGTATTTGTAAACATCTTTTTTCGGTCTAATTTGTATGTATCTCTTCGGATGATGGAATCTCGAAGTTCTCGTTGGTTTAATGATGTAGGATGGTATTGGTATCGCTACTTTTTCATGGATGGCTTTATGTAAAAGTGTGATACGGGCTATTTTTCTCCTTGTTGAAAGTGGTTGTAATTCCAGTTGTTCAAGTAATGTTGTCACTGTACCAGGGTCTCTTGAGTAGTTGCTTTTGATGAAGCGTGCTGCTCGGCGTTGGACCATCTCAATCTGTAGAATATGTTTTTGGAGATGAGGGTCCCAAGCGCTGCTGGCATACTCAAGGTGAGGTCGGACAAGCGCAAGGTATGCTTGTTTCTTTACCTCCTCTGGACATGATCCTACATTTCTACGTATGAAGCCTAGTGCTTTATTTCCTTTCGCTACAACTTTCTGAACTTGTTTGTCCCAAGACATGGTGTTCGTGAGTTCAGCTCCTAGGTATGGATTTGATCCTACTGTTTCTAAGGTTTGTCCATTGATGTTATAGTCGAAGTCTACTGTTTTCTTCTTTTTTGTAATCTTTAGAACATAGCATTTCAGAGGGTTGAAAATCATCTGCCATGTTTTAGTCCAATTAACCATTCTGTCAAGATCTTGTTGTAGCCGTTTGCAATCGTCTTTGGTGGATATTGCTAAGTATAGTAGGCTATCATCTGCAAATAGGCGAATTTTGGATGTGATGTCATTGCCTATATCGTTGATATATAAAAGGAACATCAAAGGTCCTAGTACCGTTCCCTGTGGTACACCAGATGTTACTTTGGCTGTACTAGATTTGTCTCCTTCTATGGTCACTTGTTGTTCTCGTTGCGTGAGCCATGCTTCAAGCCATGATAGAATGTTCCCATTTATGCCATATGATTCCAGCTTTTTCAGTAGACGCTTGTGTGGTACCGTGTCAAAGGCTTTACTAAAATCCAATATGAGCATATCGACTTGTTGGTTGTTGTCAAGATTTCTTGCTATGTCTTCAGTTGTAATGACTAGCTGTGACTCACATGATCGTTTGTTTCTAAAGCCATGTTGGAAGTCCACAAGTATGTTATGTTTGTCAAGATGGTTCATTATATGTTTAAATATGACATGTTCCATGATCTTGCAAGGTACTGATGTCAATGATACTGGGCGGTAATTTACAGGTTGGCTTTTATCGCCTTTCTTAAATAGTGTGGTAACATTTGCAACTAGCCAATCCTTTGGTACATTATGCTCTTCGATGGATTTTATGAAGATTAATTGCAGATATGGTGATGTTGATTCTGCGGCTTCCTTTAATATCCTACATGATATATTGTCAGGGCCAATAGCTTTGTTGGGATTGACAGCTTTTAGTAGTTTTATAAGGCCTTCTGTCGATATATTCAGGTTGGGTATATCTGGTGTTCCACTGTCGTCTATTTGTGGGAAGTTGTCAAGATCTTCTTTCGTGAATACTGATTTAAATTGTTCATTCAATGCTTCTGCTTTTCCTTTACTGTTTTCAATCGTTTCTCCATTTACCTTCAGTGTTGATACCCCTACTGTTTCTCTCTTTCTTGCTTTTACGTACTTCCAGTATTTTTTCCCTATTCGATAGTTATCTTGTTGGTTAATTGATGTGTTGTTTGACGTTGTTCCATTTACCTCTAACATATCGAAGATGAACTTTCTATGTGCGTTGTCAATTTCAGCCTTTACTTCTGCTCTATATTGTTTGAACTTTTTCCAGTGATCTTCTGTTTGGTACCTTTTGGCAGCTTTGTATAGTCTTTCCTTCTTACGTATCATTTTCTTGATGCTTTGGTTTATCCATGGTATATTCCATCTTGATGTTAGGGTTTTTGATGGTATGTATTGGTCCATTGCATTGAAAAGGTGTGATTTAAAAGTGGTCCAATATCCTTCGATGTTCATTTCTTTATATTTTTCCTTGAAACTTTCTAGTTTACTGTCTAGATATTCCTTAACAGCATCTAGGTTTCCTTTCTTATAAAGATAAACTTTTCTTGGCTTGTTCCTGATAATCTTCGGTCTTGCATTTATAGTTGTTATTATCATTTGATGGTCACTCATTCCATTCACAACATCGACTTTATGTACGAGATTTTCGTTGGTAGTTAGAACTAGATCTAAAATATTCTTTTCTCTCGTCGGTTCAGTTACACATTGCTGTAAACAGTGTTCTTCAACTAAATCTATTGCAAGTTGGTTTATTTCGGTTGAATAGTTATGGCTTGATTTGATAGTATAGCCACCTTTTATATCATCTTCATCCCAGTCAATGTCAGGCAAATTGAAGTCTCCCGTTAGTATAACATTAGGTAAAGTGCAAATCAAAAGGATACATTAGGTAAACGGTCTGCTGGCTTTCCCCAAGACCATGAAGACAGTCAATAATATCTCCTTTAACCTATCCAATCACTTATATCTTTTTTTCCCCTTCATTTTATTATTTGGATTTCAAGTGACTGTGTGCTCACAAAACTTTCCGAAAACTGTTTTCTTTTCCGAAGTTGATTTAACTTTTTTCGAGATACACTTAAATCATTGAAAAAGTCAGAAAGGTTCCGGGATGGCGGATTTTTCGACTTTGCAGATTTTTGATTTACCAAATTTACCTCAGATCAAAGCAGATTTGATAAGGGCAAACAGAGAATGTTCACAGCGGAAGCTCTTAAATAGTGCTAAATGGTAATAAATTACAACAGGATCTTGATGCAGCCGCCAGATGGCTAATGCCAATGATTTTCACCCTGACAAATGTTCAGTACTGTCTGGACCACTAAAAAGAAGCAACCAATACAACATCATTACATCCTCCATAACCATATACTTGAATCTGTGAGCTCAGCTAAATATCTTGGTATAACAGTACAGTCTAACCTCAAATGGGATAAATACATCAACGACATTAACATCAAAAGGCAACAAAGCAGTGTTTAAGCTGGGTTTCTTAAAGCAAAACATAAAAACATCAAACCAACAAATAAAAACCCAGGTGTACCAAGTGCTCGTCAGGCCAAAATTAGAGTACTCAACATCAAACCAACAAATAAAAACCCAGGTGTACCAAGTGCTCGTCAGGCCAAAATTAGAGTACTCATGCTCTATCTGGGACCCTCGCACATCTGAATTCATTAGAAAAATTGAGATGGTCCAACGACGAGCTGCTCGGTACATCTGTAATAGATACCACAATACCAGCAGTGTATCACTCAGATATGCTCAATATAATAAACTTACCATCACTTGCAAAACGTAGACTTCGCACAAGATTGGTTATGATGTACAAAGTATCATTCCATCTTTTTGCTGTACCATCAGACATATTAATAGTTTCAGACACAAGGACCAGGAAATATCACCCCCTAACAGAAATAGAAATAGAAATAAGTTTATTAACCAAATCAGACATATAGACATATAGACAAATACATACTTCTAAGGACACATATAGACATTCATTCTTCCCATACACAATACCACAGTGGAACCAACTCCCTATAAATACACTTACTGTTGTCCGTATACCTTCAATCGTCGGCTTCAGAGAACAGCTAACACCTGCTGTTCTCTGCTATCTACTGTAGTTTTCTTTAATATTCTGTAAATAATAGTTTTAATCACTAAAAGTTTGTTTCTGCACTAATTTACTTTCATATCATTTACAGATTAAATTGTTATTGTTTCTTTTTGGCACATTTTTTATTTTTGTATATAGTCCATGCATGCAACAGTATGTAATCATCGGGGGTCAATGGTATACTGTATACCAAAAGAAGATGGTATGGTGCAAACACAAGGTCAAGGGACTTCCTCCTGGGCACTTAATTACTCTCTATCTATCTTCATATTTTAGCATCCACTCACAACTTCGACTATTATGTTCATTCGTGGCTTATGTGCAATTTAAAAGAAGCAAATAAATAAGTAATAATTTATTAAGAGCAGGTGCAACCTGAGAATCGCGATATATAGGATAGTCATTAAGACTTAATTAGTTTACACCGTGGCCGTGATTGTATAATAGTTGAATTTACAACTATCTATGCAGTCAGTGCCTATCACAATAGTCTAGTGGTTGTCATGGTTAGTCATTTTCTCTGGGCACTCTGGTTTCCTCCACCAATAAATCTGACCGCTGGCGCTATGATATAACTGAAATATTGTTGAAAGTGCCAGGTGTTAAGGAATAAGCACCATAAAACCAAACCGAAATACAAAATATCCTGGCATTACAGAATTTCGATAACGTAACCGATTGCCCCCAATATTTTACTACATGCAGTAGAATTGTTGATATATAATACTGATTGGGAATATTAAACTTCAGTTTATTATGACTTTCGAGTACAATGCTCGAAGAAAATTATCTAGTAATAAAATAGTTTCTTACCTTTTTTCCAGTTCAAAATGGCATATACTAATTTCGATAGGGGAGATTTTATCTGCGATTGGAGATTCTTTTTACAGTCTATTTTTAGAACAGTATTGATTGATATCGGACAATAATGTTCACGTTTTTCCTGGTGCTCATGTTCATTGTTCCATTGTAAAAAGGGGGAGTAAAGGTTGAATACAAATATTGATTAGCAAAATGGTACCATATTACTAAACAGAAAGTTTATTTAATGGACTTGCCTCTCTAATAGGCATTTCCGATTCCTTTTTGGTTAATAGATGTAGCGGTTGTTTCTATTGCTGCTCCGATCATCAGAAACATTGACTAATCAGTCGGACGAAGGGACGTTCACAATTCTAGTTATTATTTATATTAATTCTTTGAAATATTACAATATATTTTTAGGGCAGCAGAATTATCATCAGCCATTGATGTACAAGTTGACTATCAACAGATTGTGCCTGTCCAGGAGCGTAAGGTATCATGGATTGTTATTATTTGTACTTTAATATATTGTGAAAAACATCACTACATGTACATGTTTATATATTCACATGCTGAAAAAAATGACATGCAGTCATCATGTGCATGTCTTTTAAATAATTTCTGAGGAAAATACATGTATGTGAATACCACGTTCATTGTTGTTTCATCGTGACAATGCTTTAAGGCTTTGAACATTCACAAAAAATACACACAATTTTTTCTTTAATATTGAATAACTGAATACAGAGAGGGCAAAGGGTATCATTTTGTGATCTTTGCTGAATGCTGACAATATTTCTTGTTTAATTTTGCTTTGAAAACTTTGAACCAAATTTCATTGTTTTTTAGCTCACCTTGCCAAAGGCAATGTGAGCTTTTGCCATCACTTGGCGTCCGGCATCCATTAACTTTTCACATTTTAATCTTCTTCTCTGAAACCTCTCAGCCAAATGCTCTGAAACTTGGTAGGAAGCATCTATGGAAGGTCCTCTCTAAAGATTGCTAACTTTGTCCCGATCTATTAACAAACATGGCCACCACAGGGAATTCTTGTTTCTGATTGGCCGATTTTTAAAAATCTTCTCCGAAACCGCTTGGCCAAATGAACCGAAACTTGGTAGGAAGCATCTATGGAAGGTCCTCTATAAAGATTGTTCATTTCATCCCGATCCATTAACAAATATGGCCACCACAGGCAATTCTTGTTTCTGATTGGTTCATTTCTAAAAAAACTTCTCCATTGTAGTAAACTGTTAAAAGAGAGATAACCCCTGTCATTAAACTGTTATAAGAAAGATAACTCTTGCCATTATCTCCCTTAGAAATTAACTAATGCTGATATAGTGTAACATGTTTATACTATACATTACATTTAGGTATTCACATTTTAATATTCTTTTTAGCTCACCTTGCCAAAGGCAACGTGGGCTTTTGGCATCACTTGGCGTCCATCGTTTGTTGTCTGTCATCTGTTAACTTTTCACATTTTAATCTTCTCCTCTGAAACCCATCAGCCAAATGAACTGAAACTTAGTAGGAAGCATCTATGGAAGGTCCTCTCTAAAGAGTGCACATTTTGTTATGATCCATTACCAAACATGGCCACCACAGGCAATTCTTGTTTCTGATTGGCTAATTTTTTTTAATCTCCTCCTCTGAAACCGCCTGACCAAATTAACCGAAACTTGGTAGGAAGCATCTATGGAATGTCCTCTATGAAGATTGCTCATTTCGTCGTGATTGGTTAACAAACATGGCCACCACAGGCAATTCTTGTTTCTGATTGGTCAATATCTAAAAAATCTTCTCCTCTGAAACTACCTAGCCAAATGAACCGAAACTTGGTAGGAAGCATCTACATGTATGGAAGGTTCTGTATTAAGTTTCCTCAAGGCAGAATGAAAGGTGAGCGACACAGGCTCAGCCCACTGAGCCTCTAGTTTAAACAACTTCAAAGTGTTTGTGGTCGTTGACCTATAAAATATCACTACCGGTATATGTTATGCTACATCACCCATTAATGATTTTCAAATTCTTTTTTATGTTTTGATGGAATTGAATTAGTTACCTTCACTTGTTTTATTAACCTTTATTTAGGACCAAAAAATTAAAGAAAATTAAAAACATTTTGTTAATACATAATGTACATATTTATTTTGAAACCAAAAACAAAAGATGACTGAAAAACAACAAGCTCCACTAAAAATTGTATTTAAAATCGATATTATTTATTTTCAGGATTTCTATGAGGAGTATGATAAATATGCTTTAGCTTCCAGTTATTTTGACTTAAAGGAATATGACAGAGCTGTATATTTTCTACAAGACTGCAACAGTTCTAAAAATTATTTCCTCCATATGTATGGACGCTATCTAGCTGATGAAAAGAGAAAAGTTGATAATGCCTCCGATTCTATAGGTATGCATACCTGGAACGTCAAGTTTTGTTTCATGCATTTGATATGAATATACAATTGATGACTTTCCATGAGGTGAATGCAAGGATTGATCAATCCATGGAACATGATCTTCACCAAGGCATCCGAGGTGAATATCATGTTCCATGAGTTGATCCAGGGCTCCCACTACTTTGAAATCAGAGGGAGAAGTGACTTCTCTTTCAGGTGCTGACAAAAGAGAAGTGAGAGACAGCAGGGAGAAGTGGTGAGAGTACAGGGAGAAGTCAAAATATTTCTCTAATTAATTGTACCACTTTTCACATTCGCGGGGCATTATCATGGCATTCATATGTTATAATGTATTTGTTATGCATTAAGGTATATTCAGTAGTTGTTTAATTCCTTGTTTTTGTTAGCATATCATCTCTCTGATTTACATATGTCCTTGTATTTGTTTTTTGTTTGTTTGTATTAAGTAAACCCTTTTCAGATTCTTTGTTTTGTCTTGCACAGATGATAAAGGCACATATATGATAGTCAACTATTGTCCAATAAATAATAAATAAATAAAATTGAATAATAAAATTTATTTTGACATCAGCATTGTTTCAAACAAGTCACACATAGATAAAATGACAAAACATTAGATAAGATAAATATATGCCCCAAAAAAAATCACAAGCTGTGAAATTGCTAATTATTTTTAATGAGTGTATATTATTTACATTGCTTCTCTTTAATCACTGATTGATATTAATTAAGAAACTAATCATATCCACAAAGTTAACAATCCCTTTGGATAGCCGCCATCAAACCCCAAATAAATGAAATGAAACAATACCGACGTTATTTTCCCAAGTTCAGATCCGTAGTACAGTTTTTATATTCGTAACTGTTTCGATTACATCCCTTTACAATGGCGGTTTGCAGAGTTCGCGAAATTGCATATGGGTTTGGTGGTCCTAGTGAAAAAAATGTCAGTCCTCATAAATTTTCCATTGCAAAATACCAATCTTGTGTCAGTCCTTAGCAAAATCTGCCCAAATTTTGCTGGTCATGTCTGACAGGACCGACACATTTCGCGAACTCTGGGTTTGAAAAATGGAAATTTTGTAGTAAAAATATACCGATGTTTTTTATCAGTTAAAATTAGCAAAGCGACTGGGTAAAATTTCAGGGCGACTTCCACTTCTCTTTTTGGCACTAGTACAAAGCGAAGTGAGCAGCCACAAGGCGACTTCTTCGCCCGAATCGCCCTCCAACGTGATCCCTGAGTTGATCAATCCTTGTATTCACCGAAATTGAAAGTCATTAACTGTTTTATTATATGATATTAAATCAAATTTGAATTAACACCAAACAGCGCCGACTTTGTTCCCCAGACACCCCTGTCTGCCATTATTAATTTAATTGTTTACCGAAAGTTATTAGTAAGAACGCATCTGATTAGTCGATGACAAAACTTAAACCGATGATGATTGATTACGACTTTTAAAATAATTGGGAAAAACCATTTCTATTTTAAGGTGTCTGGAGAAGCTCTGGAATATTATGTTCACCTCTCGTGACCTTTTGCACGGTGATTATAGCGTTTTATTAAAGAACGTTACTAGGGATGTCAGCCAATCAGAAAAGACATTATCTGAAGTCATATAATAATAAATGACTGCACACGCTTTTCCAGAATTTTGCTAAGTTGTCCAAAGTCGAATTTACATTTTTATGCTTATCCTTAGAGGTAAAGCAGCTAATTTCAAAGTAATTATTAAAAGGGTTAGGGGTTATGGTGTTTAACGCCACTTTCAACAATTTTCTAGTTATATTGTGGCGGTCAGTTTTATTGGTGGATGCAACCAGAGTACCCAGAGAAAACCAATGACCTGCCGCAAGTCACTGACAAACTTGATCACATAATGTTGCATTGAGTACACCCAGCCTGAGCAGGATTAGAACTGACAACGTTGGTGGTGATATAATGTCACTAATTATTAAAAGATGTATTTTTGTATTGAAAAGTCAGAAATAATTTCGTGTGTCTAATTTAATTGTCATCTATTTACAGGACCCCCAGATCACCTAGAAAATGAGCATCTGAAAACATTAAAGATAGAAATGAATAGAAAATACATTATGAAGGAACTGGATGGATTCTGTTTGTATTTGTAAGACTTTGTTTACCTATCTCAAGTTTTATTTGTGATCTTAATATTTATTTTTTCCTTATATTAATGCATCATTTATATATATGGTCAAACCTGTATTCAGAGGTCACCTTTGGGACAAAGAAAATGTGGTCTTTTATGACATGTGACCTCTTAAAAGAGGTTCAATTCATATTAAGTTTTCTATGATAGGACCACGTCTAGAAAAAGGTGACCTTTTAATAGAGGTGACTGTATGGGCAGGTTTGACTGTATTTATTAAAAGTAACCTGTGCTACAGAAATTACATAATAATTTATTAGAACTAAGGTCAATCTCCCTCAGGCAGAGGTAAACATAGCTGATTATGGCTATCCTGTTTAGGCTCATTGCTTTAATTGCTCCTAATGACTTTCAAGATTTTTTTTTACCTTCCACTCTTTTGGCTATGAGCATACCTGATGAAGATTGTTCCACAAACGTGTTGTGCACACTAAATTATTTACACAGATAAACCTTATTATATTGCTATTTGATAAATTGATGTAAAAAATATGATCACCTTGTAGTATTTTAAGATGTATTTATCAAAGTTAACTCAAACTCTCTGTTAATTTGAAGAAAAAACAATGACTCCTTCATATTTGACTTTAATGCCATGCTGATATACATGTTTATCTGTCATTCCCACAGAAAGTAGAATGCTGATTGGCCAACAGCTGCCTTTCAACAATCAATGGATGACCCTTCGTTTATATCCGACCCTTTATTTGCAAAATCCGTAGCGATAGTCTGTTTCAACAAAAACAGCAGGTGACTTTGTCATAATCACTTATTGCAAAAGATAATACACGTACATGGCTTTTTCTACCCTTGTTTTACAGCCGAAAAGTTTATTTTTTTCCCAAAAATCTTGTCGAAATTCCAAATGAGAAACATCCAAAACTTTCTTTTACATGATCATACGGTGAGACAACTCCCCTTATTGATGAATTGATCGTGGAATTGATTATTAAAGTGGGTAGTGAATAGATAGGGGGAAGGAAATGCCTGTTAGTACCGTTTTACGACATGTTTTCTCAAATTTACGATAATTATTCTTTTGGCACTCCTCGTGTCTTTTGCCATTTTTTTACAGAAAGATTTCGTGGTTTTCGAATGAACTATTGTTGTGGGACACGATGTCCGTGCACAACAGCAAATATTATGTAAAGAAACTAACAAAAAATGACAGTTCAAAGTGTATGAAGCTGGAAAATAATTGGTTTCAAAAAGAAATTTTTAGTGGAAGACTAGGAGGTGACTGAAAATGCTAATGTCTCCAACAAAAACAACAACATTGCATGATAGTCATAAAGCTGGTGGTGATGAAAATGAAACAGGGAAATCTTCTGTTGTAGCAGAAAGTTCAAATAAAGAGCAACATAAAAAATTCCAATCTGAATCTCAAGTTGAAAATGATGACCCCTGTCCTGACTAACAACAATTACATGATCATAAATCAGAATCTGATTCTGACTCAGGAATGCAGAAAGCTCTTTGTTGGTAGTGAATTGGCACCTATTGATGGTAGACTATTCAACAATAAAAAAATATGAAGTCTCACAGAACATCAACTAAGAACATTATTGATGACTTTAAAAACAGAAAACAAAGAAAACTTTCTCTGTAAAAAAGGGTATTAAAGAATTGTGCATTTATTCAAAATTCCCAATTGAGTGTCACCACAGTAAAAAAAAAAAAATCCGAATTTCAGGGGCTAAGTTTAAAAAAGGTTAAAAAAAAAAGCCCTGACGTAGCAGATGTGTACACTGGAAAGATACTCTGTATTTAGGTAAAGAATAAAATCAATACACGATCTTTCAATGTACATATTTCTGCTTTTCTTTTAGTCTTATGTATTAATTTAGAACATACAGATAAAAATGTTATCAGTCTAGTATATGGTAGGATATAGCACTCTTGACAGACAGCTGGTCCTGTTAAAAGGTGAGAAGCAAGCTGAACTGTTTAACAGGTCCAGCTGTCTGTCAAAGCATCATATCCCACCAAACTAGACTAAAAACATATAACATATTTAAATGTCAACATAAATTTACATTCAAATTTTCATATTCATTTTTCTTCTTTTTATATAGATATGGAATAGTGTTAAAGAAATTAGATTTATTAAAAGAAGGTCTTGAGATGTTAGTTGAAGCAGTAAATTATGAACCATTACATTGGGGAGCATGGTTAGAGTTAGCTGTTTTAATACCTGATAAAGAAACTGTTAGTATTAGTTGATTAAATACAATTCACAGGAATTTTAAGAGCATAGTGATTTGTGTATTTTAGATTAATTGTCTGCATAGCAGAGCGACATAGGAATCGCTAAATGTCATCCTCAGTGTTGTCTTGGGGAGTGCCGTCTTAACGTAGGGCAGCTTCCTGGGGGCCCCATGCTAATTTATGTACGTTGTGCACAGCATGTTTTTTAATGTTTAAACACTGATTTTGTTGGAAGTACCAATACAATAAATATATGATAAATTTTATCGACCATTTACATTTTTATTCAACACATTCCTAGTTGTAACCTACTTTTAATTTTATTGCCCTTGAAACTTAATTTAAGGTTTCCATTTGCCTATGTGAGTTATTGCCCTTTTTCAACTTGGTCGTTTTACATGCAAGTGTGGGGATTAAAAACACATGTCTTTCGCTGAAGACATTTAAATTTATATGTACTTTATGCTACTGTTAGAAAATCATGTCATTATATCATCCTTTGAAGCATCAACAATTAATTTGTAATGTGTTTTTGAAGTAATATGGTCAAAAAATCTTGCATTAAGGATAAAATAATACAAGCAAGACACAAATGAATGTAGAGTTTAGTTTAAAAAATGTCGGCCAAATTCCTTGAAAGGAGTGAAGCAGAGGTGTCTGTCATCTTGATACCTATATATGCTGTTTGTTGCTGAAATTCCTAACTGTTCATCCAATCAAAAGCTGGCTTACATCTACACATCATAGTATATATGTACATCAGTAGATACAGTCAGTGTTCAATGTTTACTTTGTATATTTCAGCTGATGTCATTATCATTGCCTAATCACTGGATGAAGAATTTATTTTTAGGACACATGTACTTAGAATTACAGTTAAATGAAGAGGCATTAAAAATTTATCAGAATCTCGTAGATGGTGGATTTTCTAAGAGTACTTACATTGTATCACAAATGGCTGTTGTTTATCACAACATGAGAGGTAAGTCTTCTGCTTTAAGTTATTGGCATGTACAAACATGTATACGACCTAATTCCCCTTGTAGACTTATACCAATAGGCAATAGAACCCTGTTCTTGTCAGCATACTAACCAGTTCATTTCTTGACAAATTCAAATCAGATTTATTGACAAGTTATATTTCAATAATATCTCACATGAGTTTGTTTGTTTGATGGTGTTTAATGCCACTTTCAACAATATTTCAGTTATATCGTGGCGGTCGGTTTTATTGGTGGAGGAAACCGGAGGACCAGGAGAAAACCACAGACCTGTCGTAAGTCACTGACAAACTTTATCACATAATGTTGTATACCTTGCCCTGATCGAGATGATTCGAACTCACAACATCAGTGGTGATAGGCACTGATTGCATTGATAGTTGTAAATCCAACTACCATACGATCACGGCCCCCACATGAGTTTGTATAAACCAGGATTGATCATCAATGATTATAGGAGTTTTCTCCCTTTGATGATGTGAAAAATGGTCTTTTAGTTCACTAGCAAGTTGATTTCTTGAGATGTCCTAACCAATCTTATACACAAACTGTAGTTCATTAATACACGACTCTCCCTAAAGCTCAACTAAAGTCAATCTCCCTCAGGTATTCAAAACTTGAACCAATTTTGGCTATTCTGTTTATACCCTTTAGTTTACTAGTTTTAAATTATTTGGCTTTCCAATCTTTTGACTGAGCATACCTGATGAAGGTCAATTCAGGAAAGTAATGTGTGCACTTAATTAGATATCTACGTGATTTAGGATGGGATGTAAATGAGTACCTTGTGTTTTTAAGAATGTCGCACTCCTTACATTTTGGGGCAGTTCCTAATGATCAATAGTTTCTTAACAGTGATTGTTGATGGACTGTTGCTAGGCAACATTTTCTGACTCTATCCACCACATTGTGTTGTCCTTATGGCTATCAAGATATCCATCCTTATGGCTTTAACCGAAGTGATTTATTGTTTGTAAATTTGTTTTCATCATGAATATAGCTGAATTTCAACTCACTTCACATTAAAAAATAAAACGATCAGTTATGTTCATTGTTGAAGACCCAACCGTGACTGAAATATAGAACAGCAATAAAGTCATTGTTCCTTTACTTTAATTTGTGTGTAAGTGTAATGTTTGTTTGTCTCTCATGTTTATTTACATCCACATCCTTTCTTACTAATCAATTTAATTTATACAAAAAAGAAATACACACTGAATTTGATTCAGTTTTACAGTCATTACAATCATGTGGTGTTTATTTGCAGATACTATGTGTGATTGGTTGATTGATTGATTGATTGGTGTTAAATGCCAACTTAAGTCGTATTTCAGCTATATCGTGGTGTGAACAAATTTTACAAATAAACTTCCACTTCTACCAAACTTAAAAATAAAACATATTTGTTAATAAAACAATTGTGTTATATGTACAAATAAAAGAAAAATTAAAAGGGAAAAAACTACGTGATTGAGAATTTTATATTTCTATAATGTGTTTTACAGAGATAGATATGGCTGTGACAGCATTTGCTGAATTACAAGAACTGGACCCATATAGGCTAGAAAACATGGACACTTACTCTAATTTACTGTACATAAAGGTGAGTGCCTGCAAATTAAACTTCAGAAACTTGATCTGATATGATCTTTGATCCAAGATGGCTGTCATTACTATTAGCAGAAATTTCAAATGGCAGAAAAAAAAAGATTCAGTTGAAATTTTTCTATGAAATTTAGAAGTCAAATTGAAAACCAGGTGAGTAATTACCGGCTCCTGAGAGCCTCTAGTTAAATTTTTTCTCTCTTTTACGTTTCTTTTATCCACTTGGAACTTCTATGCATTGTTAAAATATACTATCAACAGTTATGGTGTTATAAATGTTATTTTTTCCTCCTGGCTTCAATGTTGTTCTTATAATTAGCAAGTTCAATGATTGGGCATTGAATTCTTATTAAGTCTGTTCAAGGATGTGAAAAAATTAATACATGTATATTACAGGAAATGAGAGCAGACCTTGCACATTTAGCTCACAGATGTTGTGATATAGATAAATACAGAGTGGAAACATGCTGTGTTATAGGTAATGTATAATAAATACATAGAAACAAAATACCTACATACAGAGTGGAAACATGCTGTGTTATAGGTAATGTATAATAAATACATAGAAACAAAATACCTACATACAGAGTGGAAACATGCTGTGTTATAGGTAATGTATAATAAATACATAGAAACAAAATACCTACATACAGAGTGGAAACATGCTGTGTTATAGGTAATGTATAATAAATACATAGAAACAAAATACCTACATACAGAGTGGAAACATGCTGTGTTATAGGTAATGTATAATAAATACATAGAAACAAAATACCTACATACAGAGTGGAAACATGCTGTGTTATAGGTAATGTATAATAAATACATAGAAACAAAATACCTACATACAGAGTGGAAACATGCTGTGTTATAGGTAATGTATAATAAATACATAGAAACAAAATACCTACATACAGAGTGGAAACATGCTGTGTTATAGGTAATGTATAATAAATACATAGAAACAAAATACCTACATACAGAGTGGAAACATGCTGTGTTATAGGTAATGTATAATAAATACATAGAAACAAAATACCTACTAACAGGAGTCTGTTACATTTACTTTAATATTTTGAATGGGATAGGTGTAATGGTGTTTAACGCCACTTTCAACAATATTTCAGCTATATTGTGGCAGTCAGTTTTATTGGTGGAGGAAACCAGAGTACCTGTAGAAAATTACAGACTTGCCGCAAGTCACTGACAAACTTTATCACATAATGTTGTACACCTCGCCTGAGCGGGATTCAAACTCGCAACGTTAGTGGTGATCGGCACTGACTGCATAAGTAGTTGTATTAAATGTTGTATATCAAGATGTGCATGGTATACCTTGATATTTTGAATGCTAATTGCCTCAGTAAGCAAGCAAGTATATAGAAAGATAACTACAGAGGAGCTAGTCATAATTAATGTTAGAAAGATAACTACAGAGGAGCTAGTCATAATTAATGTTAGAAAGATAACTACAGAGAAGCTAGTCATAATTAATGTTTATTTGGTTATATTGTTCACCAATAGAATACTGTTTAATTTTATAGTTTCTATTCATCGTTTAATGTGAGTAAGTGAGGAATATTTCAACTATACCATAGCGAGAAAGAGTTACCTTCTTTAAGATGATGATTATGATGATGTCCGCTTTGTACTAGGCTAACACCATGTGTTGGGTTTTTATAGTACTAGCTCAATGAAACAGCAGTCTGCGGGTAGACATGTTGCTCCACTCGTGCACATTATCCTGATTGCAAACAAACTAGTTTTTGCTTTTAGTCTTTAGCGATGCAAGCTTAGCGGAAAAGCATTAAATATCAATTTATAGTCTTTGGTTTGCCCTGAGCAGGGCCTGAACCCATGATCTACCACATTTCAGGCAAACATTCTAACTATTAAATCACTGATGTGGTTTTTGTTTGAAAATGAACCTTTTGGTATTTGTTAATATGATAATAACAGATATATAGGTACATATTAAGAAGTGATTTAGTAAGTTAGGAAGCAGAATTCATTTTAAGAATGTTTGTTAACAAAAATAGACAATAATTTGTTTCAATCAGAAATAAAAAAAAAATTATTTTCAGGAAATTATTATTCATTGAGACAACAACATGAAAAGGCAGTAATGTATTTCCAGAGAGCATTGAAATTAAACCCACATTATTTGTCAGCCTGGACGTTAATGGGTCATGAGTTTATGGAATTAAAAAATACATCAGCAGCACTACAGGCATATAGACAAGCTATAGGTAGTTATTGGAAAACTTGTATTGTTTTTATGTCGTCTTTAATTTTTAGGAAACTAGATCCAGAACCGCAGCTCTTAACTTTTTTTTTTTTTTGGTAGGATATTTTTTTATTGAAGAGCTACTGTAAAAAAAAAAGTTTAAGAGCTACGGTTCCTCCCGCTGCTATTTCTGACACCTGACGAAAAGTAACACAAGGTTTTTATCATCTTCATGTAATCCATGAGCTGTTTATACTTTTATCTTCATCCCTATATTTCCTTTGAAATGTTCTCTTACAAAGTTTGTGCTTGTGTTGTCAATCTAAAATCTGAGATGACTGCTACAGAACCTAATTGAGCAATAAAACAAAAGGTCTGTACCACAAATGTTGAATGCTGAATTTATATTAGAAATAACCATCCTAGCACCATATGTAACTTTACTTCATAAATGTTTAAAGAAGCACACAGTTTATAACTGATTGAATAATACATGTGCATATTTGGTGTTCCTTCATTATACCATATATGGTAATTGGATTTACAACTACCTATGCAATCAGTACCTATCACCACTGATGTTGTGAGTTCGAATCTCGATCAAGGCGAGGTGTACAACATTATGGGATAAAGTTTGTCAGTGACTTGTGACAGGTCGATGGTTTTCTCCGGGTCCTCCACCAATAAAACTGACCGCCACGATATAACTGAAATATTTTTTAAAGTAGCATTAAGCACCATCAAACAAACAAACATTATACCTTATGGTCATAGGCAATGGTTAAAAAAATCTCTGGTATTCCTTCATTACACTTTTATGATCATTGGAGTTAGTTAAACAAAACAAAAATCTATATTTACATTTCCATATAAATTTAATCATTGCTTATATGCAGGTGGTAGTTGATTAAATAATTGTTGTCATATCAAACTTGCTGTCCACAATATTTTATTAAGGTTCTAAAAGATGATGTAAATTTGTTGTCATACATTATTTATACTCAACTTCCGTATTTTAATAAAAAAAAAAAACACTTTATTGCAACAACAAAAATACATTTACAGTGAAATCTGTATAAACCGAGCATTGAATAACCCAGAATCCTGCATAAACAGAACATCAAATTAATTCCCAATGTAGGAAATCTTTGTTAATTTAACCTGTATGAACCAAAAACTTGTTTATTCTGAACACACAGATGATCCTGAGGAGGTTCGGTTTAGACATGCTCCACTGTATTAAATACCATTCATAATTCAATGTAGTTTAGTTAATGTGGACTTTTTTTTTTTTTTTATATAAAATTGATATGACTTCTCTTGTTTTGTTAGAGGTAAACAGAAGAGATTATAGAGCTTGGTATGGATTAGGACAAACTTATGAAATATTAAAGATGTATCACTATTGTTTATATTACTACAGACAAGCCCAACAATTAAGGTAAGGTAATATAGTGTACAAGAAACAAAACGGTAATCTCTAAATAAAACTACCACTCTGGGAACCGTACAGTATTGAAATAAAACTTATTTTCGTTGCTGCCAGTATCACACCTCTGCAAGGGGCTTCTGCTGGTTGAATGGGATGAATCAGATACACAATGCTCCCTTAGGACAGGTTGTAAATGAGTAACTCATGTTTGGAGAAAGTCACTGTCCTGGCAAGTTAAATACAACTTGCATGCTGTAGATTGTGAGTTCAAGCCCTGGTCTGGTCAAACCAAAGACTTATAATAACATTGATACATGCTGCTTCTCCACTTACCATGCAGTATTAAGGATAGTCCGAGATTCCTCTGCCGTCCGACGCCTTTTTTTTTTTTTTTGCTAGAGCCCACGGCAGAGTATATTAAGGAGTAAGAGGAAATCTCACCTTTTTACCTATATAATTTTATTTATTGCTTTGTAAGTTTGTTCTCGTCGTGAATATGTAATATTTATACAACGGTTTTCCAAGTTAAATGATTAAAGAATCGAACATGAAGCGTGAGATTGTAACTCGGAAAACGGGTATTAATGATTTGTAACATGAAGCCTTGTAATATCACATATAGGTCGTTGATTATTGCACAGCTCTCTGAGACTGATAAAACTACAGCCCAGTGTGCAATATCTCGTATTTGTGTGTATTATTTCATAGTTCTTAGCTGTTGCTTACATTCTGATATATAAGCCATAAAAAGATCAAAGGAAAAGAATGAATTCATGTGACAAAGCTGAAATACTGCTCACTTGACATTAAATGACAATCAATAAATTAATGTTAATAAAAAAATTGATGAAGAACATTATTAAAATCACTGTTCCTTTACTTTAGTTTGTGAGTAGGTGTAAAGTTGGATAGTATCTCATGTTCATTTACACTGATACCATTTCTTACTGATGCTAGATGGATATTTATGCCAAGACATGAGTAAGGTTATAAAATATAATATTATAAATCATGATATTTGCTTAAGAACTAAGAATTGTTTTCCTGTCATACCCTATTGGTGTTTATTATAAGATTCCAAAGATATTTTATTGTCGGAAGGATGTTGCAAATATTGGTGAAATGTGACAAGCCAGATAATTAATTGCATCTTGATGTATGTTACAGGGATTCTTGTAGGATAAGATTTTGATGAGTTTCAACCATAAGAGTCCCATTAGTGCATCCTTTGTTATTTTTTATATTAAAAAAATGGTTAGTCCAAAACACAAGTGATGAGTCCAGGACTCGCAGTCCTTGAAATGAAAATTTGAATTTACTGGTCCGAATCAAATCCTTGAATTTATTTTTATATAGTTCTTAAATAAACTGAAAAATTTACTGTTCCAAACAAAGTTTTACTGGTCTTGGGTCGGTGGTCATATTGAGGACTGGTCTCACCTCGACGAGTTGCAAGTATCTCTGATTATGTTGTTTATGTTTTCAGACTCAATGATTCTAGGATGGTTACAGCTTTAGGAGAGTCTTATACAAGTATCTCTGATTATGTTGTTTATATTTTCAGACTCAATGATTCTAGGATGGTTACAGCTTTAGGAGAGTCTTATACAAGTATCTCTGATTATGTTGTTTATATTTTCAGACTCAATGATTCTAGGATGGTTACAGCTTTAGGAGAGTCTTATACAAGTATCTCTGATTATGTTGTTTATATTTTCAGACCCAATGATTCTAGGATGGTTACAGCTTTAGGAGAGTCTTATACAAGTATCTCTGATTATGTTGTTTATATTTTCAGACTCAATGATTCTAGGATGGTTACAGCTTTAGGAGAGTCTTATACAAGTATCTCTGATTATGTTGTTTATATTTTCAGACTCAATGATTCTAGGATGGTTACAGCTTTAGGAGAGTCTTATACAAGTATCTCTGATTATGTTGTTTATATTTTCAGACCCAATGATTCTAGGATGATTACAGCTTTAGGAGAGTCTTATACAAGTATCTCTGATTATGTTGTTTATATTTTCAGACTCAATGATTCTAGGATGGTTACAGCTTTAGGAGAGTCTTATACAAGTGTCTCTGATTATGTTGTTTATATTTTCAGACTCAATGATTCTAGGATGGTTACAGCTTTAGGAGAGTCTTATACAAGTATCTCTGATTATGTTGTTTATATTTTCAGACTCAATGATTCTAGGATGGTTACAGCTTTATGAGAGTCTTATACAAGTATCTCTGATTATGTTGTTTATATTTTCAGACTCAATGATTCTAGGATGGTTACAGCTTTAGGAGAGTCTTATACAAGTATCTCTGATTATGTTGTTTATATTTTCAGACCCAATGATTCTAGGATGATTACAGCTTTAGGAGAGTCTTATACAAGTATCTCTGATTATGTTGTTTATATTTTCAGACTCAATGATTCTAGGATGGTTACAGCTTTAGGAGAGTCTTATACAAGTGTCTCTGATTATGTTGTTTATATTTTCAGACTCAATGATTCTAGGATGGTTACAGCTTTAGGAGAGTCTTATACAAGTATCTCTGATTATGTTGTTTATATTTTCAGACCCAATGATTCTAGGATGATTACAGCTTTAGGAGAGTCTTATACAAGTATCTCTGATTATGTTGTTTATGTTTTCAGACTCAATGATTCTAGGATGGTTACAGCTTTAGGAGAGTCTTATACAAGTATCTCTGATTATGTTGTTTATATTTTCAGACCCAATGATTCTAGGATGGTTACAGCTTTAGGAGAGTCTTATACAAGTGTCTCTGATTATGTTGTTTATATTTTCAGACTCAATGATTCTAGGATGGTTACAGCTTTAGGAGAGTCTTATACAAGTATCTCTGATTATGTTGTTTATATTTTCAGACTCAATGATTCTAGGATGGTTACAGCTTTAGGAGAGTCTTATACAACTATCTCTGATTATGTTGTTTATATTTTCAGACCCAATGATTCTAGGATGGTTACAGCTTTAGGAGAGTCGTATACAACTATCTCTGATTATGTTGTTTATATTTTCAGACTCAATGATTCTAGGATGGTTACAGCTTTAGGAGAGTCTTATACAAGTATCTCTGATTATGTTGTTTATATTTTCAGATTCAATGATTCTAGGATGGTTACAGCTTTAGGAGAGTCTTATACAAGTATCTCTGATTATGTTGTTTATATTTTCAGACTCAATGATTCTAGGATGGTTACAGCTTTAGGAGAGTCGTATACAAGTATCTCTGATTATGTTGTTTATATTTTCAGACTCAATGATTCTAGGATGGTTACAGCTTTAGGAGAGTCGTATACAACTATCTCTGATTATGTTGTTTATATTTTCAGACTCAATGATTCTAGGATGGTTACAGCTTTAGGAGAGTCTTATACAAGTATCTCTGATTATGTTGTTTATATTTTCAGACTCAATAATTCTAGGATGGTTACAGCATTAGGAGAGTCTTATACAAGTGTCTCTGATTATGTTGTTTATATTTTCAGACTCAATGATTCTAGGATGGTTACAGCTTTAGGAGAGTCTTATACAAGTATCTCTGATTATGTTGTTTATATTTTCAGACTCAATGATTCTAGGATGGTTACAGCTTTAGGAGAGTCCTATACAAGTATCTCTGATTATGTTGTTTATATTTTCAGACTCAATGATTCTAGGATGGTTACAGCTTTAGGAGAGTCTTATACAAGTATCTCTGATTATGTTGTTTATATTTTCAGACTCAATGATTCTAGGATGGTTACAGCTTTAGGAGAGTCTTATACAAGTATCTCTGATTATGTTGTTTATATTTTCAGACTCAATGATTCTAGGATGGTTACAGCTTTAGGAGAGTCTTATACAAGTATCTCTGATTATGTTGTTTATATTTTCAGACTCAATGATTCTAGGATGGTTACAGCTTTAGGAGAGTCTTATACAAGTATCTCTGATTATGTTGTTTATATTTTCAGACTCAATAATTCTAGGATGGTTACAGCATTAGGAGAGTCTTATACAAGTGTCTCTGATTATGTTGTTTATATTTTCAGACTCAATGATTCTAGGATGGTTACAGCTTTAGGAGAGTCTTATACAAGTATCTCTGATTATGTTGTTTATATTTTCAGACTCAATAATTCTAGGATGGTTACAGCTTTAGGAGAGTCTTATACAAGTATCTCTGATTATGTTGTTTATATTTTCAGACCCAATGATTCTAGGATGATTACAGCTTTAGGAGAGTCTTATACAAGTATCTCTGATTATGTTGTTTATATTTTCAGACCCAATGATTCTAGGATGGTTACAGCTTTAGGAGAGTCTTATACAAGTATCTCTGATTATGTTGTTTATATTTTCAGACCCAATGATTCTAGGATGGTTACAGCTTTAGGAGAGTCTTATACAAGTATCTCTGATTATGTTGTTTATATTTTCAGACCCAATGATTCTAGGATGGTTACAGCTTTAGGAGAGTCTTATACAAGTATCTCTGATTATGTTGTTTATATTTTCAGACCCAATGATTCTAGGATGGTTACAGCTTTAGGAGAGTCTTATACAAGTATCTCTGATTATGTTGTTTATATTTTCAGACCCAATGATTCTAGGATGGTTACAGCTTTAGGAGAATCTTATACAAGTATCTCTGATTATGTTGTTTATATTTTCAGACCCAATGATTCTAGGATGGTTACAGCTTTATGAGAGTCTTATACAAGTATCTCTGATTATGTTGTTTATATTTTCAGACCCAATGATTCTAGGATGATTACAGCTTTAGGAGAGTCTTATACAAGTATCTCTGATTATGTTGTTTATGTTTTCAGACTCAATGATTCTAGGATGATTACAGCTTTAGAAGAGTCTTATACAAGTATCTCTGATTATGTTGTTTATATTTTCAGACCCAATGATTCTAGGATGGTTACAGCTTTAGAAGAGTCTTATACAAGTATCTCTGATTATGTTGTTTATGTTTTCAGACTCAATGATTCTAGGATGGTTACAGCTTTATGAGAGTCTTATACAAGTATCTCTGATTATGTTGTTTATATTTTCAGACCCAATGATTCTAGGATGGTTACAGCTTTAGAAGAGTCTTATACAAGTATCTCTGATTATGTTGTTTATGTTTTCAGACTCAATGATTCTAGGATGGTTACAGCTTTATGAGAGTCTTATACAAGTATCTCTGATTATGTTGTTTATATTTTCAGACCCAATGATTCTAGGATGGTTGTAGCTTTAGGAGAGTCTTATACAAGTATCTCTGATTATGTTGTTTATATTTTCAGACTCAATGATTCTAGGATGGTTACAGCTTTAGGAGAGTCTTATACAAGTATCTCTGATTATGTTGTTTATATTTTCAGACCCAATGATTCTAGGATGGTTGTAGCTTTAGGAGAGTCTTATACAAGTATCTCTGATTATGTTGTTTATGTTTTCAGACTCAATGATTCTAGGATGGTTACAGCTTTAGGAGAGTCTTATACAAGTATCTCTGATTATGTTGTTTATATTTTCAGACTCAATGATTCTAGGATGGTTACAGCTTTAGGAGAGTCTTATACAAGTATCTCTGATTATGTTGTTTATATTTTCAGACTCAATGATTCTAGGATGGTTACAGCTTTAGGAGAGTCTTATACAAGTATCTCTGATTATGTTGTTTATATTTTCAGACCCAATGATTCTAGGATGGTTACAGCTTTAGGAGAGTCTTATACAAGTATCTCTGATTATGTTGTTTATATTTTCAGACCCAATGATTCTAGGATGGTTACAGCTTTAGGAGAGTCTTATACAAGTATCTCTGATTATGTTGTTTATATTTTCAGACCCAATGATTCTAGGATGGTTACAGCTTTAGGAGAGTCTTATACAAGTATCTCTGATTATGTTGTTTATATTTTCAGACCCAATGATTCTAGGATGGTTGTAGCTTTAGGAGAATCCTATGAGAAGTTAGAAAGACTCCAAGAAGCTAAGAAATGTTTCAGAAAAGCCCACAGCATTGGAGATCTCGAAGGCACAGCCATAATTAAATTAGCAAAGTATGTATGTCATTTGTATAATATATTAAATTTATCAAAGGTCTGATAAATACTGAATTTATTACCAGGATATATTACTGTATAAGTGGGTTTTTTCGTGGATACTTAATTTTCGCTTTTTTCGTGAGTCATCGATCAGCGAAAAAAAGAACCAGCGTAATTTTCTGCCCTTTACTACGTAAATATCTTTATTATGTCCCTGCCACCAAGTGGATATAGTGTTACATAATTTCGAAATAAAACAGTTATCACCACATATTTAGTATGTGGGTGTATTATGATAAGTTACAGATCAAGTTTACGTTTCGCTCTGGTCCAATGATTTTTGGTCGAGTTATGGCCCTTGGACTTTGAAATTTTGACCAAATATTTAGTTGTCACCTTTTTTTTTCGCTATGCTTGGAGATATTGACTTAATTTTTGGTATTTGTGTGTATAATGATGAGTTACAGATCAAGTTTACATATCGTTCCGATCCAATGATTTTTGGCCGAGTTATGGCCCTTGGACTTTGAAATTTTGTCAAATATTTAGTTGTCACCACTTTTTTTCGCTATGCTTCGAGATATTGACTTAATTTTTGGTATGTGAGTGTATAATAATGATTTACAGATAAAGTTTACATTTTGTTCCGGTCCAATGATTTTTGGCAGAGTTATGACCCTTGATCTTTGGTATGTGAGTGTATAGTGATGAGGTACCGATCAAGTTTGAATTTCGTTCCGATTGAATGATTTTGGGCTAATTTACACTCCTTGGACTTTTAACTTTGGCTAAATATTTAGTTATCACCAATTTATTTCACTATGTTTTGAGATATTGACTTGATTTTTGGTATTTGGAATTACAATGATGAGTTAACAGATCAAGTTTTCTATGTATAGGACTTCTTATTCATATGCAAGTGTTGTAGATTCCTGATCATATCAAGATTTGTTGAGGCAATATTGTTTCCTTTAATAAATCGTGTGAATTTAAGGAGGCTTGTGGATACAGATTTTAAATAATAGTTTGTTATTCTTAGCCTATTATTGAGGGAATTAAAAAAATGTGAAACATTTGCGAGCCTCCTTAATATTCACGGCTAATATTCCGACACATCTAGTTTTCTTAAATAATCGTACAAGATCTGTCTCCCCTAGTATGACTGTATATAACCAATATTTAGCAATTATATGGTCACTGCCATTCTTAAAATTGTTGAAATGACGCTTTTAAAATATCTAGCAAAAGGGGGGAAATCCTTCCCGAAAACAATGCATTTGGTGACAAATACAATTAATTAATATTAGCCATTCCATTCACTGATTTTTAATTACTTATCAGTTGACAATTTTAAGTGTTAATTAATTGACCACATTTTGTGTCGGAGTCTGTTAATGAGACTTATTTGTGTTTAATTTATGTAAATGTGTTGTAATAATACGTATATGGTAAAATTATATTAAATTCCCTTATACAAAAAGTTCTTACTCAATTTATTTCAAAACATTTCCTACTTTGAATTGTTGGTCAAACAGTTCAGATAATCTTATTCTAATATAACTGTAAATCCACTAAAATTTGATTTTGGTTAAAACTCAGAATCGTGAAAATTAAATACCGCTAATAAAAATTCCACCAATTTGGAAGAAAATCGCGAAATTTGCCTCCCGCGAATAAAACCACTTATACAGTAGTTAGATTTGATTGTAATTGAAGTTTTTGAAGTTTTTTTAAAAGACTTTATAGAAATTATTAAAGTATCTTCCTGTTCAGATGGTATACATTCACGGTCAAATGCTTCCTTCACAATTCAAATTAGTTTCAATCTTAAGCTGTGCATCTGCTTCAAGCACTTTTGATGTGTCCTTCAAATATTGGAAGAGAGTTGGATAAGTATTTAAACTGTCAAATTTGTGTTTGAAACTGGTGCATAGCTAAAGTTTGAAGCTAATTTAAAGGGAAATTTTGATCATGTAAACATACCTTATGAATTATGCCACACATGATTTAATACCTTTACAAAATTAATTTATTTCATCTTTTAATAGAAAGCAGAAAGATAATATTATTGAACAATATTTTTCTTTAATTGTAGACTTCATGAAAGGTTAGGTGAAGAGACACCTGCTGCAGCTGCCTACACAGAATACGTTAATGATGCCAACAGACAGGGTGTAAGTTGAACATTAAAATAAATAAAGCTAATTATTTCTGCTTGATTCTTTATTCCATCGTTTCGTAAACACCATTTTGTCATTTTAAAAATACAATTCCAACAAAGGTTAATATCTCAGAATTTTCCAATAGAAAAAAGAAAAGTCAATGGTTTCAAATAATAGCTTAATACACATGACAAATTTTGTTAAAAAGACCTCATGACGGGCATCTACTCCCCTACTGCGTATATTTCATTATTTGTTTATCCGATGTGCAAAACGCCAGGGGTTATTTTCCTCTAAAATTTAAGAAATGGTTTTGTAGAGGTGAAACGATTCACCGAATATTTGATGAATCGCGATATTTTTCGTCTAGTTTGATTTTCGATTCATTTGATCCGTAATTCGGTTTGGATTCGGTCCGTAATGTTCCGGTAGTTAGAATGACTTTTTTGGCAAATGAAATTACGTTTTACAAATTAAGTTTTTTTATCGTACAAAGTTAACATAGCTACGTCGGAAAACGCTGAAGAACTTGAAGTGGCAGTGGAGCTACAGGGCAAACCCAAATTAATAGATCCACCTGCTTCCTTTAGATCAGCAGTCTGGAAGTATTTTGGCTTCCCGGAAGTCGATGGAAAGGTTGACAAATCAAAATCCGTTTGTAAAATATGCTTTGCAAGTGTTAACAGTTTCGTACAAAATAGGAACAACAAGTAACATGAATAAATAAATTTGAGTTCTGAGAGTTCATTAAATATTGCAAAACAATGTAAACAGGTTTATATTTCTACATTTCACATAGGGTTGTGCCAAGCAAAAGTGCCTGGGGGTGGTTTACAATAAGTGTACCAAATTCAATCCTTTGAAAGACCCCTTTGCCATTTATTTTATTGGGAACAGCCCTAATTATAGTTCGTGTAAGGAACATATAGATAACACACAGAGATTAATAGCAAACATAATCTATGCAAAAAATCTGACAACACATGGAATAAGATACAGCACTGAATGTGAAGACCAAACGACTTAGTTTCTACTTAAAATGTATCGTATCAAAACGTATCGTATCATGACCCTTGTATCGCGATACGCATCGTATCGTAAGGTAGGCATATCGTTACAGCCCTAGTGTTTTGAAAGAATATGTGATTATCCAGTATATTATATCATACAACATTCTATTAAAGGGAGATAACTGTACTTCATTATAAATTATATTCCATATTCTCTGTGTTAGCGGTAGACATTTTTTTGCATTAGCTAACATGGCTAATTTGAAGTAATTTCTCTTAGCCACAAAAGTATTCACTTCGCCACATTGAACAAAGACAAAAAACATTATAATTTTCAAATGTTTAATGATTAACAGTTAAAGTTCATAAACACAATTAAATATGTCAGAATATAATTTTTAGCCCAACAAAATCTAACACAATTCAGGTTAAGCATAAAGAAATTGCACAGTTGAACTTAGTAGATAGGCAAAAATATATTTCAACCTAAATATATTCAAAATAAAATTAATTAGACACAAAATTAGTAGACTGAAAAAAATAACAAAATTACAATAAATAAACTATAAAAGAATAAAGTAAAATTGTGAAAATAACAATATAAAAGTTATTCATAAAAGAAACTTAACAAACTGTAAAATCCCAATCCAACAAAAATATAACTTCAGAAATGAAATTGTCAAAATTATACTTGAATTTTTTTTTATAAGTACATTTGTACTTTGAAAATAATTGTCATCAGCAAAGCTTTCAAAAATTTACATCAATTATGAACCCTGAATTAACACTTCAACATGCATTTGCCATCCTGGTACCACTAGTCAATATAATCTATTCAAATTGATAAGTGTTCCTAGCAATACAAATCATTGTCAGTGAGGGACAAACGCAAAATTGGTAAACTAAAAGTAAACCGTAAAAAACAAAATGAACATGTTTTTTTTTATCAAATATCGTGAATATTACATTTGAAACGGTCGGTTTAAGTATTCTGTCTTGATCAATTTTAATAATTATCGTTGTAACAGTTTCAAGAAAGTAAGAATTTTCCTTTCGCCAGAATGGCTAATGAGACACAAAATATCTTAGCCACACCACCTCTGAAATCGCAAAATGCGACGTAGCAACCATCTACCGCAAACACAGATACTGATAATTTTGCCATGAACGATTCTCCTTTTTATTTTGACAGATATTTAACCCAGAAGATTTAAGTCAAGCATACAAATATCTAGCTAACTATCACCTTGGACAAGGCCAGTTAGATGAAGCTTATGCTGCAGCACAGAAATGTACAGAATTCCAAGAGGTAAGAATTGTTTAGAATCTGTTGAATGGAGACAAATTATTTTATGGAAATGATAGTTAATATTTTTGAATTTTCTTGTTTGCCTGCTGACACTGAAATTATTTATTTCTCAACAAGCACAGGCTGTCATGGCCGTGATCGTATGGTACTTGGATTTAAATCTACCTATACAATCAGTGCCGGTTACCATTAACGTTGTGAGTTTGAATCCCGCTCATGGCAAGGTGTACTCAATACAACATTATGTGATAAAGTTTGTCAGTGACTTGCAGCAGGTCAGTGGTTTTTTTCCAGATACTCTGGTTTCCTCCAAAAAAAAACTGATCGCTGAAATATTGTTGAAAATGGCATTAAACACCATAACTCTAGCCTTAACCCTCCAGAAGCACCATTTTATACATGCCTGAGGGTAAAAATTGTTTCATGGATTAGTATAATGTGTTTTTGATACCACAATATTTTAATGAGTGAGTGTTGTTTTAAGCTAAGTGAGCAATATTTCAGCTCTATCATTGCACGAACAAGTTACATTTCGATGAGATGATATCCACTTTGTACCAGACCAATACACTTAGTTGGATTTTTGTAGTGGCTAGCTCACTGAAACAACAGTCTGCAGGTAGACATGTCTCTCCTCATATTATCCTGATTACAAGTCAACCAGTCTTTGTAGTGGCTAGCTCACTGAAACAACAGTCTGCAGGTAGACATGTCTCTCCACACATTATCCTGATTACAAGTCAACCAGTCTTTGTAGTGGCTAGCTCACTGAAACAACAGTCTGCAGGTAGACATGTCTCTCCACACATTATCCTGATTACAAGTCAACCAGTCTTTGTAGTGGCTAGCTCACTGAAACAACAGTCTGCAGGTAGACATGTCTCTCCACACATTATCCTGATTACAAGTCAACCAGTCTTTGTAGTGGCTAGCTCACTGAAACAACAGTCTGCAGGTAGACATGTCTCTCCACACATTATCCTGATTACAAGTCAACCAGTCTTTGTAGTGGCTAGCTCACTGAAACAACAGTCTGCAGGTAGACATGTCTCTCCACACATTATCCTGATTACAAGTCAACCAGTCTTTGTAGTGGCTAGCTCACTGAAACAACAGTCTGCAGGTAGACATGTCTCTCCACACATTATCCTGATTACAAGTCAACCAGTCTTTGTAGTGGCTAGCTCACTGAAACAACAGTCTGCAGGTAGACATGTCTCTCCACACATTATCCTGATTACAAGTCAACCAGTCTTTGTAGTGGCTAGCTCACTGAAACAACAGTCTGCAGGTAGACATGTCTCTCCACACATTATCCTGATTACAAGTCAACCAGTCTTTGTAGTGGCTAGCTCACTGAAACAACAGTCTGCAGGTAGACATGTCTCTCCACACATTATCCTGATTACAAGTCCACCAGTCTTTGTAGTGGCTAGCTCACTGAAACAACAGTCTGCAGGTAGACATGTCTCTCCACACATTATCCTGATTACAAGTCAACCAGTCTTTGTAGTGGCTAGCTCACTGAAACAACAGTCTGCATGTAGACATGTCTCTCCACACATTATCCTGATTACAAGTCAACCAGTCTTTGTAGTGGCTAGCTCACTGAAACAACAGTCTGCAGGTAGACATGTCTCTCCACACATTATCCTGATTACAAGTCCACCAGTCTTTGTAGTGGCTAGCTCACTGAAACAACAGTCTGCAGGTAGACATGTCTCTCCACACATTATCCTGATTACAAGTCCACCAGTCTTTGTAGTGGCTAGCTCACTGAAACAACAGTCTGCAGGTAGACATGTCTCTCCACACATTATCCTGATTACAAGTCCACCAGTCTTTGTAGTGGCTAGCTCACTGAAACAACAGTCTGCAGGTAGACATGTCTCTCCACACATTATCCTGATTACAAGTCAACCAGTCTTTGTAGTGGCTAGCTCACTGAAACAACAGTCTGCAGGTAGACATGTCTCTCCACACATTATCCTGATTACAAGTCAACCAGTCTTTGTAGTGGCTAGCTCACTGAAACAACAGTCTGCAGGTAGACATGTCTCTCCACACATTATCCTGATTACAAGTCAACCAGTCTTTGTAGTGGCTAGCTCACTGAAACAACAGTCTGCAGGTAGACATGTCTCTCCACACATTATCCTGATTACAAGTCAACCAGTCTTTGTAGTGGCTAGCTCACTGAAACAACAGTCTGCAGGTAGACATGTCTCTCCACACATTATCCTGATTACAAGTCAACCAGTCTTTGCTCATATTCTTTGATACTGCCAATGTCTTGAAAATGAAGGCAACTCTTGCTCAAAGGATATGCTACTATAAGTTTTAGGTGCATCATCTTTCTTGATTATTGATGTGATTCTTATTAATGGAAATATCATCATTTAATTAAATGTTTATTCTATTTTTATTTTTATTTTATTTTTGATACATGTGGTATTTAAATGGCTTTAATGTCACAACCAAGAATACAAGTGATTTGATATTTTCTTAACCTCCCAAACGTATCTTTTACTTTCAAAATATTTTATTCACAGACGAGGGAAGAGGCCAAAGTGATTCTACGCCATATACAGGATTTACGTTCCAAGAAAGAAATAATTACAGACAGTAGAATGGACGATAGTTGTGGGTCTATTACAACAGAGAGATTCCATGGAACTGATCATACACCAATTAGTTCATTATCACCAGTTAATCTTAGATTTACGCCTGGAGATTCTTGTTAAAGTTGTTACAGTCAAACTTGTTTTCAAAGGTCACCATTGGGAGAAAGGAAAAAATGACAACATAAAACAGTTGACCGTTTATTTAAGATCAGTCAGTCTGGATTGTCAGTTCTGGTCCATAATGAGTTGTATTTTATTGTAACCAAAAGGTAATTTATTGGAAAACATGGTGGTCCTGTGTTTTTGTAGTGATTTACAGTTCAATCATTTAATAGCGTAATTTCTACGTATTAATAACAACTCAAAAGTTTATTACTTATGATTTTTGAAAGTCTAGAATGAAAAGTCAGGGGTGGATCCAGAATTTCAAGGGGGGGGGGGGGGGCCACTTAGAAACATTGCGCCGAGCGGAGGTAGGTGTGAACATTTTTGTGGTATTTCGTGTGAAAAATCACGATTTTACACAAAAAAAATCATATTTTATTCAATTTTAGGGGGGGATCCGCCCCTGAAAGTGGTCAGTAAACTGATATGATGAGATAAACTTTGAGTGACTGCTTATTTCAGTTAAAATAACACGTAAATCCTCTCCGGAAATTTTTAGCTGGCTGTTTACAGCAGGTGACAGCTAATTCAAGGTGACTGCTAAGTTTGATTGTACATCACATTTTACTTCATACATGAGTAATGTTAATAAAAAATATTTAAAAAATATTTAACAGAAATAAATAAAGCTGAAAATCTCAATCAGAAGAGCTTAGTAGATAAATGATCCATGTTTGACCCACAGAAATAGACATGGTCACCATGACTGAAAGACCATGTGAACCCTTGTCATCACTTTAATTCCTTTGTTTTCTGTAAACTGAAGTCACTGACTGACAGATATTCAACTATGAATGTTAACCAGAGGGTTATTTCAGAAGATTGTGTTTCCAGTTATCTGTATTAAACCATCAAAATGTAATAATATCATAATGTATAGGGAAAAGACTTGAATTTGTAAGAAAAAGAATTGAATTTGTAGGGGAACAATGGAATTTGTATGTTCGACGAACGTAGAGTACCCCAATCCAAATATATAAGGGACAGTCCAGATACAAAAAAACAACAGCACAAAGATAGAGCAATAATACAGACCAAATGAACATAGCGTAAACATGAACAGAAACATGCACAACACAACTCCCACAAAAACAAACAGGAGTGTAACCAATGGATCAGCAAGAGTAACTATCTCCTGCTCCATAAATAGTACTGGTTGTGAAGTCCTAATTCACAAAGCCAGGTAAGGTAACAGAATCTCAAGATCATATTGGAGACATCTCTGCAACCAGTTGAGACATTGACATTCCATATACAGTAAACCTCCTAAGTATACTGCCATTGAAGACTACCCCTCTAATTGGGCCAGATTTCATATGTACTTATTTAAACAATATTTTTTCAAGAAAAACATAAATAATACATAATATACAATGATTACAGAATGTCGATTCAGAAATAAGCTGAAAGCTTATGTTAATCGGTCTGCCAAGTAAGTGCAGGTGTACTTGGATATTATAATATTACATTGTCCCACAGGAGATTCCACCCCTCTTATAAGGCCACTTGTTCATTTCAGAAGGGGTGACCTTATAAGAGGGGGGACTACTGTTGTGGATCTACCAGTTCATGATAGCAGCCATATCTTTAGTGTTGACTTAAGTTTAGGATCACACTGACAATAGTAGCCCACTGTTAAAAAATCCTCCATTCTCAGAACAAACTGTAGAAAAACATATCAATGAGGATACAAACATGTAAGCAGGGGATACAGGAATGTTGCTACTCAAGAAAATATGCTGTTGAATAATCGAGATCATATTTATCATAAATCTTGGAAAGTAACTGTCTCTCTCTGTCAGTTATATACATGTAAGTCAAATATTGGATGGATCCATTTTTATACCCCCTGCAAACAAAGTTTAGGGGGTATATAGGAATCACCCTGTCCGTCCGTCCATGTACCTTGTAAGCGCAACTCCTCCTAAACTGCTTATTGGATTTTTATTAAAAAAACTTTACACATTTGTAGTACACTACCTGCAGATGTGCATGAAGGAATATGGTTGCTGTCCAAAATTTAAAAGGGGAGATAATTCAACTTATACTTTCACGAAAAGGGAGGGGGGAGCATGTACCTTGTAAGCGCAACTCCTACTAAACTGCTCATTGAATTTTTATGAAACTTTACACAGTTGTAGTACACAACCTGCAGATGTGCATGAAGAAATACCGCTGCTGTCTAAAATTTCGAAGGGGAGATAATTCAACTTATACTTTCACGAAAAGGGGGGTCGTGTACCTTGTAAGTGCAACTCCTCCTAAGCGGCTTATTGGAGTTTTGTAAAACTTTACACAGTTGTAGTACACTACCTGCAGATGTGCATGAAGGAATATGGTTGCTGTCCAAAATTTAAAAGGGGAGATAATTCAACTTATACTTTCACGAAAAGGGGGGGGGGGGCATGTACCTTGTAAGTGCAACTCTTACCAAACTGCTTATTGAATTTTTATGAAACTTTACACAGTTGTAGTACACAACCTGCAGATGTGCATGAAGGAATACCGTTGCTGTCTAAAATTCCAAAGTTTGAACATCATAATATTGCAAGCGGGGGGTGTCACTCAGTGAGGTCACTCACAGTTCTAGTTAATTTCAAGTTCAGTTCAGATAAGGAATGTATATAAATGGACCATTTGTCTCAACACTACCCATTTGTTTTGAGAGCATTTAAATTCAGATACCTACAGGAATTCTTGATATAATTGTGAAAAAAATATAAAAGTATAAAATACTGTATTTTCAGTGCCTTTCTCATCTCTGTGGTGATTTTGCCAAATCTGCACTTTTCAGGGTGTAATTTTGTCAATTATTACATTAGCCCACCACATCTATATTTCCATTGTCTTCTAATAATATTGTCTTATTTCCTGTTTTTAATACATTATGGTTTGCCAGATGAGATGATAACAGTTGTTTATGTTCTTAACGTGACCGCCACATGAAATATTGCTGAAAGTGGCGTTAAGTACCATAACCCTAACCCTGTTCTTGACTATTATTATACAACCCAGAGAAGTTTTTAATTTTTAAATTTCATATACCGGTATTGGAATACCGAATATAAATATTTCCTATTGTAATTTTGGTATAGTCCTCTAATAAAAACCGTGAGGTTGTGACCGTGATTGTATGGTAATTATACCCCCGCTCCCCGAAGGGGTAGGGGGGTATACTGTTTTACCTCTGTCCGTTTGTCCTTCCGTCCGTCCAAGATATTTTTCGTCGCATTTTCCTCAGTAACTATTGATGGCAGAAATCTGATATTTGGTCACAAGCATCATATAGGTATACCATATTGTGGGTAGCGTTTTTGGACCCGTCAGATTCCTACTTCCTGTTTGCCGACTTAGTTGGTCTTTATACACATTGAACATATATGCACATTTTTCGTCACACTTTTCTCAGCAACTATTGATGACAGAGATCTGATATTTGGTCACAAGCTTCATATAGGTACCCCATATCGTGGGAAGCGTTTTTGAACCCATCGAATTCTTACTTCCTGTTTGCCGACTTTGTTGATTTTTATACACATTGAACATATTTGCTCATTTTTCGTCGCATTTTTCTCAGCAACTATTGATGGCAGAAATCTGATATTTGGTCACAAGCTTCACATAGGTACCCCATATCGTGGGAAGCGTTTTTGGACCTATCAGATTCCTACTTCCTGTTTGCCGACTTTGTTGATTTTTATACACATTGAACATATTTGCTCATTTTTCGTCGCATTTTTCTCAGCAACTATTGATGACAGGAATCTGATATTTGGTCACAAGCTTCATATAGGTATGCCATATTGTGGGAAGCGTTTTTGGACCCGTCAGATTCCTACTTCCTGTTTGCCGACTTTGTTGATTTTTCTACACATTGAACGTATATGCTCATTTTTCGTCGCATTTTTCTCAGCAACTATTGATGGCAGAAATCTGATATTTGGTCACAAGCTTCATATAGGTACCCCATATCGTGGGAAGCGTTTTTTGACCCGTCAGATTCCTACTTCCTGTTTGCTAAAGAGCATTAGCTCACAGTTCATCTTGTTGGATTTATATCTGCCTATATAATCAGTGCCTTTCATCAGCAAAGATTTGAAAGTTCCATTCCCCACAGCGCAAGGTGTACTTATACAACAGTATTTGATCAAGTTTGTCGGTTGCTTGCAGAATGTCTGTGATTTATTTGCTCTGTTTTCATCCGCCAATCAAAGTTCACCTCAAAGATATAGCTGAAATGTTGTTGAAAGTGATTTTAAACATACATAATCATAATTTTAAAAAACTGCTAAACAAGAAAATTGTACTCGGGTTGGTGAGCATGCCTAACATCAGTATTTGTATTTATAGTTGTCATAGTAACCTGCTCTTTCGCCTTTAGGAACGCCATGTCATGATCGTATGGTAGTTGGATATATAACTAACTATGCAATCAGTGCCTATCACCACTAACCTTGTGAGTTCGAATCACGCTCGTGCGATGTGTACTCGATACAACATTATGTGATAAAGTGGTTTTCTCCGGGTACTCTGGTTTCCTCCATCAATAAAGCTGCCACGATATAACTGAAATGTTGTTGAACGTGGCGTTAAACACCATAACCCCCCACGCCTATTAGACAAATGTAATGGGCAAAAATAAGTGAAAAGACTCAATTGACAGTTGCATTCACGAACACATTGTCAGTAAATATTTTGTGAAATTTTATGGATCTGTAAGAAATATGTATCCCATGTTGAAAATAGAGGTTGAGGCAGGCGCACAGTTACCATGTCAGACGGAATAATAATACAATAATAAAGGTAACATAATAACAAGGGGTCGTTGTGGTGGTGATCGTATGGTAGTTGGATTTACAACTACATATGTAATCAGTGCCTGTCACCACCAACCTTGTGAGTTCGAATCCCGCGCATGGCGAGGTGTACTGGATGCAACATTATGTGATAAAAGTTTGTCCGTGATCTGTGGGTTTTCTCCGGGTTGCTCCACCAATAAAACTAACCGCCACGGTATAGCTGAAATATTGTTGAAAGTGGCGTTAAACACCCCAACCCATAATAACAAAATTACTGTTTTCAATAATGCTAAAGAAATGATCTTTTATTGTACAAATTTGCGAAATTTGGAAAGTATATGATGTTGAATGTTTATCAATTTCTGTTCGAGAACTTTTGATCTCTCCCGTATTTTAAGATGTAGATGAAATCGATCATCATACTACCAGAAGCTCTCGCCAATATCGGTTGAAAGAAAAACCCACATCGAAACTGAATGACAAATAAAACTTCTATTAACCTGCCAAATATGTGAAATTTCAGATTTTGTGCCCCTTTTGGAAATTAAATTGTTCTTTTTTTCATATCCCATCAATAACGCACAAAGGCGATCATTTTGAAGAAAAAAATGCATTAAAGTTGGATGAAGAATAAAAATTTCAGATTTCGAATATCCGCCCTTGTTTATACCTTTTATCTAAAAAAAAATAAAAAATACAACATTAATTACATAATAACGTTGTGCAATATTCTCACAGAATTCATAAAAAAAAACTAATACAAATCGATAAGCAATAAACTCCTTTTAACTACAAAAACAGAAAATCTGTGGGCCTCTTGTTTGGAAACGGATAGGGTTATAATACCAAAAATAAATAGCAAGCAACCTTTATTGTGGGTGACTATAGAGACGGACGACAACGACGACAGATTCATAGCATAATACAACATTTTTTGCGGTCGTATAAAAATGAAATGTATTATGGGTATTTCTATTTTTGTTTTCATCGTGAGAATTATATATTGAAAATTGACCTAAAATCGGGGGTTATTTAAATTTTCATTTATCAATCCCAAATTGAATATAAAATGAGTGAATGATCGTAAAATACAGGCTAAAACTGTGAAAAACCTTGATATGATTAGGTCATTTTAAAGGACATATTGATTATATGAGAAAAATGAAAACATTTCCCAGTTTCATATTCGAGACAAGAAATAATAAGAAAAAAACAAATTTTGAACAAATTTTCAAGTTAAAAATGAAAATTGAAAATAGTCGAAAAGGTACAAAATTCAATTTTTTATTTGTGTGAATTAAAATATTGAAAAAAACCGTAGATAATAAATTTAGTGCGCACGACATGTTTCTGGAATAATCTTCATCAGGTACGCTCAAAATAATATGTTTTGCCGAAACGTACACGGACCATTTCGACAGCAACCAGCTGTATAAAATATATCCTTGAGTTGTTGATTATATGGGAAATATATGTTACGTTTGAGTTGTGGCCAAAACTATACCGGTTTTTTTTTTAGAGAAATATAATGAATGCAGGGTTATGAAAGTAAATTCTGTCGAATAATGTACAATAATTCTTATTACTACGCAGTTGTTTGGTACCCTTTAGAAAAAGGTGTAGTCAATATAAAAATAGTAAATTATAAAGCTACCAGTTTCCAACAATGTTAACATATTGATATGTGTCTATTATGCTTAAGTCACGATTAGCAGATTTATAAGTACATTTGTATATGTCCTCGGTGTATTTACTGTATGTATGTACCCGTTATGATTAATCATCTCACACAGCCTATTTAATACACTTTAAATACATCGGTATACCAAAAAAATGAATAAAATTAAAAGTAAAAAGAGAGAACCATCCTATATCCATTGCATTGGATTTTTGACCTTGCAGATAAACACGATATACGTACATATGTATATTGTCGGTACATATAGAAATTATTTGCACTTTCTGTGTGACAGGTCAGAAAAGCTCGCCAAAGGCTAGTTTTCTACCTGTTTCCAAAGCTCGTACAAATATATTGAATATATATATGTTATTTTTACTATTCACATGTCAAAAAACGTGAATAATGAATGGTGAAATCGTTTAACACTATTCACATTCGCCTTTTTGAGGTCACCTGACCCAAAGGCTTACGTCAGCTTTTGCCAACACTTGGCGTCCGTCGTCCTTCGTTTTTTAAAAGTGATCTCCTCTTAAACCACTGCCAATTTCAAAGTCGAGCTTAATTGTTTGGAGCCCTTTTGGGAACAATGCCCATACTTTTTTTTCATCTCGTGCGCACGAGTTGATTATGTTGTGTGCACGAGTTAATATCTCGTGGGGACGATTTAATTATGGCGTGCGCACGAAATAACTTTAGCTGTAGATGAATGTGAAGGAGGTGGGTGTACATTTCACTAACGCAATACATGCTTGTTAACTAGATGGTACATCTTCAATTACTCATAAAATGTTATAGGGTTTTACGCCACTTTCAACAATATTTCAATTATATCGTGGCGGTCAGATTTATTGATGGAGGAAACCACCGACCTGTCGCAAGTCACTGACAAACTTTATCACATGATGTTGTATCGAATACACCTCGTCTGTGCGGGATTCGAGCTCACACTTCAGTGGTGATAGGTACTAATTATGTAGTTGTAAATCTAACTACCATACGACCACGACGGCCCATAAAATGTTATATAATTTGTCCTCAACCTTATTGGCTTATATCTAGTATGAAATCATCTCAGTCATAAGCACGGAAAAGCATGCTATGTCGTGCGCACGACATAATTAACTCGTTCGCACGACAAAATTAACCCGTGCGCACGACATATTAACTCGTTCGCAGGAAATAATTAACTCGTGCACACGACATTAAGTCGTGCCAACGATATATTAACGCGCTCACGAGATAAAACAAATTATCAACATGTCCCCAAAGGTGCTCCGTAGTGTCTACTTCCAAAATTATATCCGATGTCCAACATTGCTGTTGTTACTATAAATAGATCACATGGGGGTAAAATACACCTTCAGACCCAAATAAAGCCACATTCTTTCACTAAAGGAGCTGGAACTTGGACAGCAGTCCCATTATAATTAAAGGTATGACATATTATGTCACATATGTTGCGGGTTTCGTTGATACATAATGTTTGTTGCCTAAAATATGCAAATTGATAGATTTTCACAAAGATAATTTCAAGATCTTCCCTGAGATCACCGTGTCAATTTAATCCAAATTAGAGTAGTGTTAACTAGAGAGAGGCTCAACTGCAGGCTAGGTCGTGGTCGATGTCGTGATAATATATATGGAATGGACGATGAATGTCTCGTTTACTGCTCTATAATTTTTTGTAGACCTGTTTGTTGTACACAAATAGTAGGGGTGTTTTATGATAGTGAGTTAGTGATCGTTGTTTATCGCCAAATGAGCAATTTTTCAGCTATACCATGGCGAGAACAAGTTACATTCGATGAGATGATGATGATGTCTGCTTTGTACTATATCAACACACGTAGTTGGATTTTTTAGTGCTTCGGTTTAGATATGTCGTTCCAGTCGGACACATTATTCTGATTCCAAGCCAACCAGCCTTTGCTCTTGCTACTTAATGCTGCGTTCTTAGAGGAGAAGCAACAAATACCAATTTTATAGTCGTTGGTTTGACCCGACGGTACTCGAACCCACGATCTACCGAACTCGAGGCGAAAACGCTAACCTATACGTCACCGATGCGATTTCGTTTCATGATGGACTTTTACCACTTAATTTGTCCGCAATTCAAACATCTGTTTTGAATGTTTACTTAATATTTAAACAAATAGCACTACGATGCGATACGTTCTATTAGTATCTGACACTCCATTTAACTACATTTACAACTTCGAAAAATGTGCATGGTATCCTTCGGCTTTTATTTTCCGTTTATACATACGTGAATCTGATATATATATATAAATCACAAAATGTCCATTTCTTTATGGATCAAACGGTCGTTTTAAAAATGACCCAACTTGTATCTATAGAGATAACAAAAGGGTGAAACCAAAAACACAATAACTAAAATACACAAGAGGACGATCTATATTTCTGGAGTCAGAAGAACAATAGCTCTAATGTGGAACAATTGGATTTCAAAATACAAACAAAATGTATTTGAATTCAAACTTTTGTAAATATCCTGCAAGACTCTCAACCTATTGATTTTGGTAAAGTTATACCTAGCAACCGAACATTTCTTGAAGCTGAAGAACATAACAATAGCTGTGACATAGAAAATCGGCGCCTCCTCTAGATTTGACAACGACCAACGAAATATATTCAAATGATCAATTATCCTTAAACTGGTGGAGGTTTTATTAAAAAGAATTATCAAATGTTCGTCGTTTGTTTTGGTTTTTTTGTTTGTTTTTGTTCTTCGGTCAACTAAATTGGTGAGTTCGAACCCTGTTCGTGGCGAGATGTACTCGATAAAACACTATTATGTAATAAAGTTGACTAGCGGCAGGTCGATGGTTTTCTCCGGGTACTCCGGTTTCCTCCAGCAATAAAACTGACTGACACGATATAGCTGAAATATTGTTGATAGTGGCGTTAAACACCATAAACCAACCAACCAAGCAATCGGTCTTTTTCTAAAGAAATTTCCACATTACTTTTCTGTTAATATTATTGTGTTTTTCTTCTTAAACTTTTCTCGTTCTTGAATTCTCACCGAAATAAACATTACTCAACATCATCCGTCATGTTTTTAGAAGGAGTGCATTATCATACTGTACATATAATATGCACGTTTACCATTACATTCTGTCTACATAATAAAGTACACATTATATGTTTAAATTGTGTCAAGTTCTATATCGTGTCGCCCAATCAAAGCCCGCATTACCACATTACACTAGTCACTCTAAAGCCCGAGGACGTCGAGGTAGTTTAATTAAGTTTCTTTTTTACAAATATAATTTAAAGTGTATATTCTTGTCACGCTTTTGGATTACTTTATAAAAATTGATTCAGAGCGTAAAACATCGATTTGGACGAGACACAATTTAATATCTTCTCCATTCAAATAGAATGATTAGAACAGACAGCAATACAAGCTCTCAGCAAAATTTAGTTTTGTTAATATAATTTTCTTGGTCTTTGAAAATCTAAATAATAATCAGATTCATGTGATTGACAAGAGTGTGTGAGTGATTGTTGCTTAACACCAAGTAAGCAATATATCTGCTATGTCATGGCGGGAACAAGTTACTTTCCGGTGAGATTATGCTTATATATGTGTTTTGTACTAAGCAAACATGCGGAGTTGGATTTCAATAATGCTGGCTTACTGGAAGGAAAAGTCCACATGTCGCTGAACTCGGAGACCTCCTGGCTCCGAGCCACTCAGTCTGTGTTCAACCTCGTACTCCTTATTGGTGCGTACTTAACAAAGAACAGAAGGTCTTTGGTTTAACTCAAACCCGCGATCTACCGCACCCGGAGATGGCATTAATGCTTAGACTGTCACCGAACAGTCAATTGCAGACTATTTGGTTAATAAAATTCAAAGTGTTTGACATGAGGTCTTGTGTCGATTCGTGGGTTGTAATGGTCCGCCGTGTATCCATATTCCCAGTCAATGACTAAGCTCAAGCATCCCCCCCCCCACCCAACAGGCCCATGACTAGACCCAGACATGATTTCCACCAATGACTAAGCTCAAGCATCCCCCCAACGGGCCCATGACTAAACCCAGGCATGATTTCCACCATACATAGAAAAACACTCGTTAACTCATTTGGATCGACATTTGGAGTTCACATAAACACGTTAGATAATAGTACATCAAAATGTCAAATACAATGGTACCGAATGCATGAATACGCCATATTTTGTATAAACCACATCACTTTGATAACAAAAATTAGAAAGCAATGATTTTGAGATTCTATCAAATTTTGCTGGATTATGTGCTAAAACGCCGCTTTCAACAATATTTTAGCAGCATGTATCGTGATGGTCAGTTTCCGTATCGGTGGAGGAAACCTGAATATACCAGAGAAAAACCTCGTCGTACTGCAAGTCACTGATAAACTCTATCAAGTACAGCTCACCAAGCCCGGGAACGAACTCACAACTTTAGTTCTGATATGTCTCGATTTGCGAAGTTAGATGCATAATTCAACTACCAGACGGTCCCGACCACGTTAAACAGTACTTAGTATTTTGAGAATCGACATTCTAGATTCCATCATAAGTGTATGAATGATAAAACGAAAAACAAAAAATACCACACTGTCGGAACAGTTCCAAAATCGCAGAAAAGAGGGAAAATCAATACCCGTAACACACACATACATAACTGCTTACTTTCCTGGCTTGTTACAGTCACTTTAATTAAAAGTGGCGGGGTTAAACTAGTGTTATGGACCCAAACATCCCTGCTTAGTGAAATGTTGCGGTCATGCGAGTGTTTTCCGTATGTGAGTAAAATGCTAACCATCACGTGTAACTGGGCGAGCAGCGTGAATATATTTAAACTTCGCGACACATATTCATATTATTATTTCTATTAAATAGAACCGATGGCATCAACCATGATTTAAATATAAGACAGCACACAAAGCCATCGTAATACAGGATATGGATATATCAGTCACCTTTGAACAAAAATATAATTGTCAATACCATCTTTCGTCATCTGAACGTAAGTGACAGAAGACTTTTCAACAAGGTATTGATATCTTCCGAAAAACGTTTTGAAATATACGATGAGAGGATTCTTCAAAAATCCTTGACGTAATAATGTAGATTGCTTGTTTTGTTTGATGGCGTTTAACGCCACTGTCAACAATATTTCAGTTATATCGTGGCGGTCAGTTTTATTGGTGGAGGGAACCGGAGGACCCGGAGAAAACCACCGACCTGTTTGCAAGTCACTGACAAACTTTGTCACATAATGTTGTACACATCGCCCTGATCGAGATTCGAACTCGCAACATCAGTGGAGATAGGCACTGATTGCATAGGTTGTTGTTAATCCAGCTATCATACGATCACGGCCACGACGACCCTTTAATAATATAGAAGACGGTGAAAAAAAGTCTTACTACAAACTGCAAGCTACATCTAATTATATTTATCCAAAAATTATGTGATATTTAGTACTAATAAATGGAGCAAGTAAAGGTCGGTATTATTTAGTCAGCTGTTCTCATGGGCGGATCCAGGATTTGTTGTTAGGGGGGGCGTGAGTAGGCGAGGGATCTGGGGGCCGATCCCCAGGGGTAGGGGGCGGAAGCTCTGGGGGTTTGAGGAATTACAGACATTTATTTGAACGACAATTTTGAACCAACCACACCATTTTTACCAGACCAAAAAAACTTGACTTTGAGCCTTAATTTTGTCGGATAACAGTATGTTTTTGTCAGATTATAAGAACCTAAAGTAAAACTTTTTTTAAACAACCGTGATGCGAATTGTTCAACTCATGACTGATCTATCACAATAGTTTAACCCTTCAAAAAACTATTGGTTTAGTTTTAACTCATTCCTCATTTCACTAACTGGTCTTACTTTCGGTGCTTGTCCTTTCGGGTGGTTCTAGTTAATACTGCCCGTCCGGATGGAGCTTTTCTTTTCGTCGTTTGATTCATTCATTGAAAACGTAAGATTCGACCGTTCTTGTTTATAGACAAACAAAAGCGGAAATTGTCTATACATGAACTTGTTGATTTCTGATTAGCTAACATAACTAAATTAGATGATCAGAATCGTTTCATGCAGCATTAATATTAACATATTCGCCTTTGTTTGTCTATAAACAAGAACATTATCATAGGTCAGATCATATCATGAAGATGTCTTATGCGTGTAATTCATCAATTTGTATCTGGTTATGAATGATACTGATGTTGAAAGGATTTAAGTTTACTAAATGTTGTAAAATTTACTGAAGAAATAATGTTTAATTAGCGTGAGAAAATAGTTGATGTCTGGTACCTCGGAACCAATCAGAATATAATAATCTTTGAACTACAGACGGCGAATCTATATATGAATCAGCGAACACACCCAACGTGTATTTACAATGTGTAGGAATATTTTACTACAGGTCACGAGTTAACCATTCATGAAAAAGTAGTTTGTCTAAATCCGCCTCTGGTTCTGGTACCTGATTCATAACTTTTTCAAAGCTTAGAACTTTGTCTGCAATAACTGATAAACTTCAAAACAGATATTTTGATTTTTGGCACAAATTACTGTTCAATGATAATAGAGTGATTGGGGGGAATAAGTTGAGAACATATCGTAAAATTAAAACAGACTTCAAAAGAGAACAATATCTTTATGCAGACGTTGATAAGAAAAGTCTTTCAAATTTTATAAAAATTCGTGTAAGTAATTGTAATTTAAATATTGAAAAAGGTCGTTATCTGAAATTACCAGTAGAACAGAGGATTTGTAAATTGTGCCATATGGATGTGGAGGATGAATTTCATTTCCTTATGAATTGTGGTAAACTTATTCATGAGCGTGTAACTTTATTTAGAAATATTTCTGATATTGTACCTTCATTTACAACTATGTCAGATGTAGAAAAGTTTATGTTTTTATTAACTAGTCATGATTTAGATATATGTAAAGTGGTTATATTAGGTGTAAGTAATATGTATCTAGTAAATCAGTCAATGAAGCAAAACTTATAAATTACTAGAAAATTTTCTTTTCTACAGCTATTTTACTATATTTGTAATGAGGCATTAGCTACGATTTTGACCCCAAAAAAATTATGTTTTGGAAATTGGTAAATAGCTTTAAAATGATGAAATAAAGGTAAATATTTCACATTAAACAGCTTATCGTACCACTTTTCGCCTTTTGAGAACGAAAATCACTACCGATTTATTATTTCCTTGCAAGCAAATAATTTGACCTCGCTTTCTCCGTATGCAACTGACCTTACTAGTGACAGGTAAAAAAGAATCATTTGTATTTTGTCGCTTATTAACTGCAAACTTGCATGGTTCTTTTCCGTGATTAACGCCGACTGAAAGCAGATTCACAGAAAATAAGAAATAAGTGCATTGTTGTACTGATTTAATGACGATTCGGCAAACTCCGTAAATAATGCCGATAATTAATAAGATGGCGTCCATTTCTTGATCGATCTCAAAACACGAGCAGTTGCACCATTTTCCCCCGGTGCGCGTACAGTTCATAACATTTATAAGTTACAGAAACACGTTTTATTAAGGCATCAATCATATCTGATAGTTTTTAAGGGTAACAAAAATTTACGATTTTGGCAGATAAATATTGATTAGAGTATATATATATATATATATATATACGTCTGAAAATTAAACCAAACAGTGTTAGAATTAGATTTGTGAGCTGTCAAATTTTTGTTCTTCCCTCGACGGGATTTGAACTCACACCATTGATACACTGCAGGCACCATTCGCTTAGCCTTACGTCCAGCGCCCTAGACCACTCGACCACATCCACTCTATATATATTATTCAAAGATAGATAACTCTGTCAGTTCTCCTCAGCTGGGATATCATTGTTTGTTTGTCAATATACTCTCGAAATGCGATTCTTAAGCACCGTCCCATGGTGTCTCCTCCAGCTAAGTAATCACAGTCCTTTCATCAAACACATGATGTTTTACTACTTGAACCGCTTGCTTTGCTGGATCAGACACGGGGAGAATCAAAACACAATTCTTAAGCATCGTCCCCTGGTGTCTCCTCCAGCTAAGTAATCGCATACATGTAGTCCATTCTTCAACCATATGATACACTGCAACTATACATTACTCATTGCCTCTCCTCGGGTCGTGCTGCCGAACACGGCCTATTTATTTATTTATATATTTTTTGTAACATATATCATTTAAATAGTTAGAATTGTCTTGTTTAAAAACATATATCTCCATTCTGTATTGTTGTAACTGTTGATATAATTATGAATGTATATTTGTTATTGCCCCTTGAGGGATCCTAATTGGAATAAAATATTGTATTGTATTGTATTTTATTGTATTTGGCTGTGTCTGTTTATTGAATTGTTTATATATTTTTTTAATTGTTCATTGATTGATGATAGATCACTGTTTGGTCTTTATTTCAATAAAATTACTTACTTACTTACTTACTTATAGAACAACGGTAAAAAAAACAAACGATAACCATATAAGCGCGGACGTCAGAGAGGACACCATTGAAAACGGTTAGAACGTCGATCTTGTTTCCGCTATTTTCAGCCAGTCTGGCAGTTGTTTTTCGACCTTTTTGGTATTGCAGGATAAACACAATATACGTACATTGTCAGTAAATATTGATTAATTTGCACTCGCTGCGAAACAGGCAAGGAACACTCGCAAAGTGATGATTTTCTACCTGCTGCTAAGGCTCGTACAAATATATCTTATATTTTCTGACAATGTACGCATATTATATATATTTACCTTTCATAATTTGAGTGGACAATCAACAAAATATCTTACATATTAAGGATGGAATTTAATTAAATATATTTCAGCTCTTCATATTCACCCGTTTTATATAAATATTATATATAGAAATAGAAAATAGAAATAGAAATAAGTTTATTAACCAAATCAGGGCCCAGGAGGGCATATACAAATAACAATTATGATTGATACACAACAACAATACATCAAACTAAATATTCGCGGTGAAATATCAATATATTATATTGCTCAAATATGCTCCCCGTTTAAATTTGTTCACAATCTAAATCGGCAACATTTGTATTTGATCTAAATATAAGCATTACCAAGATACGTCCTTGGTATTACCCATTGAATATTCTGTTATTACTTTATGGTATGTCATGCGCATTATGAGGGACACATCTATTGAACCGTGATCAGTGGCTGGAAGCTTGATCATTGATCCCGAATTATTATACATTGCTCACGATTTAGAATAAATATAGAAATTTAAACCCAAGTGTAAACAATAACACCTTGTAGTTAAAACTGGTTTTTTTGTGTGTCAATATGATTTAAATTCAGTGCCATTCTAGACTTTAAAGACAAACCGGCACTTTCCATCATGGGGACACATCTTCCCCAAAATGACATTATTGTGAGAACTTTTTTGTTTATCTGTTTTCTTTCTGTGTCTTTTTCGCAACGTGATGAAAATTCTTCGGGAAACAATTTGGAACATGAAGATGTATTTGATGCCAAAATACAAGAATTTCTTATTTCAAACAGCAAAAGTGGTAAGCATTTTTTTTTTCAATTATTTTATATGCATTGATATACATTGGTTAAAAATCATGTGTAAAAGTAAAAAAAAAAAGCTTATGTAATTATAAAACGAAAAGTTAATAAGCTTGACCTATCAACGGTGAAAAAATTAATCGGTTTATATACAAATCGGCTTATTAATTAGAGAACTTTGTATATTTTGAAGATTATTTGCGACAGAGACCTTGAAATGAAGTATATATGTATTTGCTTTGCGGGTACATGCGTAAGTCAGCAACTATTAATTGGTCAAGTGCCGGTTATTGTGCATTTGTAAAACCAAACCATATGTAAAATATCAATTATTTTAAAGTATCGTGGACATTCGAATAATTGGAGTTATTTATAGGACATACTGCAAGATTAAAATTATATCCATCAATTCATTAAATGGAAACACTAAATAACCACAAGAATACAATTGTCACGGTATTATGATTTCTTTGCGACATGGTGGTTTGATATCTAGTCTATATTCTAGTTGACCTCGACACCTTCCGAAATAGAACAAAGTAACCGTAAATAATCGGAAGATTCAAGGATGTCTCGCACATTTGAAGTCAAAAACTGTGTCGGAAGATATAGACCTTACAATAGAAATTGTAGCCATATATCGTGAGGGCAACCGAACAATTTCGCGTTAATTCACGTTTAATGGGCATATCGCTCTTTTTCTTTTCAAACTTTTTTTTTCATATTTCAAAGTATCGACCATAAAAACCCATAATAAAACCAAATTTATGCATTGATACATCAGAGGCGGATCCAAACATTTCAACAGGGGACGCTACATGTTGTTAATTGAAGAAAGGTACGGACAAAAAAAGGAAAGTAAAGAAACTACGTAATATTGCCAGGTACTAGGGGCCGGTCCCCAGTCCGCCGCTCCTCTCTCCTGTGGTCCGCCTATTATATGTACATTTAAGAGTCCACATTACAATCGTTTTGTTCACACTTCCAAGATTCAAAGATTCTTCGTTTTCATGGACCACTGGAACGCAGCTACATTAATGCAATATAGCCCGTGCGTACACATCATTTGAATCAACAAATATTGACTTCCCATTTATTGTTTTATGTTTTCGGCATTAATAAGGTTTAAATGTTATTTGAATTTTCAAAAATCCTAATCAACCGTGTATAGTCCGAATCTATAAAACATATCTGTTGAACGGAAATATCCTTTTTTACACTTAAACTTTGATTTTGATGTTGCGTAAACATTGACACCATTGTTTTCTCGTTGAATTCAGCAAGGACGACCCTGATTTTTTCAAAGAAGCTTCTTCGTACAACCAATTATCACCACACAAAGTCATGTCTCGTTTCAATTTACATTTTTTGTATAATTATAATCTTATCATTTACAATGACTGGGCATTTTAATGTTACACTGTGGGCTAGGAACACGTAATACGAACATATTTTACACATTTAGATGCCCACAGTCATTGGAAATGATAAGATTATATTTATACAAAAAATGTAAATTGAAACGAGACATGACTTTGTGTGGTGATAATTGGTTGTACGAAGAAGCTTCTTTGAAAAAATCAGGGTCGTCCTTGCTGAACTCAGCGAGAAAACAATGATGTCAATGTTTACGCAACATCAAAATCAAAGTTTAAGTGTAAAAAAAAGGATATTTCCGTTCAACAGATATGTTTTAAATTTTCCTGGCGTATAAAGGTATTATATCAGCGGGTGTCTGTAATTTTTTGTCTTCATTAGCAATGTTTACTACCACATATAAACATAAAAACTTACATTGAACCCTTTCGGTTTTGACAGTCAATGGTCGGAAACGGTAATGTACCCACAAACTTTACGTAAACACGTCAGTTGCGCCGCACAGGTACCCATACTGTGAATATAATGATACGATGAAACAGACTTTAGAATAAAACCGTTAATTGTATATAAAATCTCGTATTTCCTATCTTTAGACGATCTTTTGTTTATCTTCTCGTTGAATTCCTATGTATAATTGCCGTGAGTGACCATTTCGCGTAAATGTGAAAGCGAAAACTGGAAATGAAATTATTTCGCGTTTCCGCGTTTTCGCTTTGTAAAAAGTAAAAGACGAAAAAGCGAAATGGCCGCTTCCGACATCCATAGTCACTGCTTCACTTTGGACTGAAAACGGTTGCATTTTCCATTGCAATTTTATAAAACAAGTAATAAATTATATATGCATTCTGTAAAAAGATATTATTATTTCATATCTGAAAATAAATATTTGTCGGAGTTTGCAGTCGTCGGAATATACTGTCTGGTCCCGTTTTACCACACAATTGTAATTGAAAGGTCATATTTAGACAGTTTTTGGTACTCTGTTTAGGCCCTTTGGGTTACTTGTAGCCTTAAGACTGTTACATGATTTGGCTTTCCACTCTGTTGATTATGAGCGTACCTGATGAAGGTTATTCCAGAAACGCGTCGGCAGGTAACCTTAGCCAATTTTGGCAACCTGTTTAAACCCTTTGTATCCGATGAAGGTTATTCCAGAACACGTGCACTGGATTATGTATCTACGTTTTATTATTATCACAATGTAGACATCTCTGATGGAAGTATTCTAGGAACGCGTCGTGCACACTAAATTAGATATCTCTGATGGAAGTATTCTAGGAACGCGTCGTGCACACTAAATTAGATATCTCTGATGGAAGTATTCTAGGAACGCGTCGTGCACACTAAATTAGATATCTCTGATAGAAGTATTCTAGGAACGCGTCGTGCACACTAAATTAGATATCTCTGATGGAAGTATTCTAGGAACGCGTCGTGCACACTAAATTAGATCTCTACGTTTTTATTAGCCCTTTGTAATATATCGGTGACAAACTAGTGTGAAAAAGAAGTTTGTAAATAACATAAAATGTGTCAGTGTATATTGTAATATATCTGTCGACTTCTACAAAGTAAGAATTATGCCATAGACATGTTGAGGTGGGGAGCTAGAGGGGGAACATTGTTTTTTATAGGACAAAAGTGATCGTCGAGTGTAATTGCTTGAATTTTTGCGTAGTGCAAAATTGTACATTTTTTTCAACTACACTTCGAACGATCATGCTTTGATATTGGTTGACGTCAAAGTACACACCTATCAACATTTTTATTCTAACAGCGTGTTGTTCAAATCTAGACATCGGCCCAGAGACCATTTTCTTTGCATTTCGCAACTTAATAAAATCTGTTTTGTCAATACGGCTACAAGAGTGTAAATCCTTATGACAACGTAATTGGTCGAGGTAACAGGTTACCTTTTCAATTTAAAGGCCATTTAGAGGCGATATATAATATACTTTGATTTGTACATATTCTTGTTTAAACTGACAGTTGTCGATCACAGGCTCTCAAAAGAAATGTTAAATAATTTTTCCAATATGTTAAAATGTAGAACTTGTACTCACTTTTTGACACAATTGGTAATGATTATAAAAGTTATTAACTAGTTGACACACTGCTTTTATATAAATACATTTCTATGTTTCGTGAATCATATTTAAAATGTAGATATATAGGACATTTTTGGTATACTCTTGGTATACTTTTGCAACAAATAATTTCGATGAATTCGACATAGATTGTTTAGAATATGGAAATTTTGATAGACCTTTTCATTAAAAACAAATTTAAAACAAAAAATTCAAAATATTGCTACAGAAAACTATTGTGTAAAAACTTTGGGAAAAAAAACTAAGCTATAATTATATAGTAAATTGGAAACAGATATAACAATGGAAGATTATCTCAAAATTGAAAATAGTTTGAAACTGAGACAACTTTTAACAATTGAATTGTTCATTTAAGCGATTACTCATGAAAAACTGAGTTCAGAAACTAGTCGATACAAAGATATACCAAGAGAGCTAATATTATGAACAACATGTAAAGAAATCGATGATGAATAACATTTTTTCATAGATTGTAATAAAAATTCTTCAAATTAGAATAACTCTTGAAAAAATTGAGGTAGTTTACAAATTGAACAAATGAGTCAACAATTACAAAAATTAAAATACATTTTAAATCCTAAATTTGATCTTATATATAGTGCCTGCATGTGACTTTATAGAACAATCATCAGAATTGAAAAAATAGGGTCTGTTCTCCGTCTGTCTTTTCTCTGTTTGTTATCCTTGATCCTTTCCTTTTTTCTCCATTTGTCTCTTGATTCCCTCGAGTGTTTTCTCTTTCTCATTTCATTGACAGTTTCCCATTTCACCCATTCGACTGTTCCCCATTATTCCGTTTCTCATTTCGACTGTTCTCCATCAGTCATGTTCTCTCTTTGATTGTTTTCTTTTTCTCAATTTCTACCTTTAGATTGTTCTCAATTTGCCCTCTTTCTTCTTTCAACTGTTCTCTATTTATTCCTTTCTCTCTGCGATTGTTCTCCGTTTGTTCATTTCTCCATTCGATTGTCCCCCATTTGATCTTTCCTCCTTTGAGTGTTTTCTATTTGTTTCTTCCCCTTTCATCAGCTCAATTTTCGTCATTTGTGTCACTTCGGCTATATTCATTCTTTCTCCAACTACCTCCATTTGACATGTCTCCCTCCAACTACTCCAAATTCACCCCTTTCACAATTAGCAGCTCCTCGTTACTGCAGTGATAATATTTTTTAAATCTATTTTCAGAATCTGGATGCAATATGCACCTTGCCAAAATGTGTTTCAATCAGATGGCAAACGTCACAATGGACGCCATATTAAAAGAGGATGGACGAGAGCACAGATGCAAGTAAGTTATCTAGATACCTCGTCGACTAATGTTTCTGTTTATTGATTGGACCCCCCCCCTCTACCCCTTATACCAGCAACAAGGTATAAAAAGAAGCAGAATGTATTTTTTAACTCTTATCCGCAGCTATACACAGTGAAGCATGTGTAAACTCGAGCTACTTAGGACCAACTTTTGTGTTCGGAATAAACAGGTGTTCGTTTTATACAGGTTGTATTAACCAAGATTTCCAGCATTGGGACTTTATTTATGGTTGTAGGTGTAAACAAAGATTTAGTTTTTTGCATGATAAATTCTACAATAAAATATGCTATAAACATATATTGTATACATAAATACACTTATGAATGTGGACAACAGGCAAAATAAAACGGCTACAATAAACATAATATACGATTTGATGATTTATTGTGTTTTAACGCCACTTTCAGCAATATTTCAGCTATATCATGGCGACCAGTTTTAGTGGTGGAAGAAGCTGGAGTACCCGGAGAGAATCACCGACCATGGGCAAGCGACTGGTAAACTTTATCTCTTGCGGCTGTGAGTCGAGTGCACCTTTTTGTAATTTACAAAGCCGGGCGTGAACTCACGCCGTATTGGTGATAGACTTGTATGAGTTGTTAGGTAATCCAACTACCTAGCTTACTGAGCCACCCGGGCCCTTAAACATATACGATAAATTCTTATTATAGTAGTAAATACTATTATAATATATAAATAATAAATTAGTCAAACCTGTATTTAAGAGGTCATCTTTGAGACCAAGAAAAAGTGGCCTTATAAGACAGGTGGTCTCTTCAAAGAGGTTCAATTCATATCATATTTCCTATGACAGGACAAGAAAATGTGACCTTTAAATACAGATGACTGCTTAATAGAGGCGGCCACAATGACATGGACAGGTTTGACTACATGCAAATATTATTATTTTTGTATAATTATAATGCACAAAAATTATGTGAATGAAATATCATTTTTCAGAGAGGCTGAAAGAATGTCTTCTTGCATTGAATATAGTCTCTCAGACTGTCCATCAGAATTTTCATGGCCAGGTTTAGCAGTATTACATCCATATGTAAGCTTACTGAAGACTATAAAATCAACTATCTGTTCAGAAGGTAAGAGATTTCGTGATGTCCTCCACAAGACACCAGATTTTTTTTTTAACAAAAATGGCGGTCTTGTTATTTTTGTTTGTTGTGTTGATGGTCATTGATGGAGAAGTTGTCAGTGAACTATATAAAATGATGTCTTTACTCAATGTTACATACGACCCCGTTACCACAAAAAGCCATAAAGTCAGAAATTCAGCATTGTATAACTGCAACAATTACTCGGGTATTTTAAGGGTTCCACCTTTATTTAAGAACCAACTCACGTGAAGTTTAACTTTAGAATTAAAGCGGTATGTTTGTTCATATTAACTCAATATTTACACTGTATTTTTGTTCTATCTGAGAATATTTACATCTTCAATAGCAAACATACCACACAAACAATTGTACGAAATTAGTAATTTAAAATTTTAAAAGGGTGATATAAGTATAAGACCATTAAGTAGAAACGATCGAGATCAGAAGTGTGTGAACTGTAAAGGTCATCTTAATTTAGCACATCAAATTATACAAGACTTGGACATCCTTGGGTGGTCAACCGGCAAGGTGATTCGATCAGAAAATTCACAATTCATATACAGACTTGTCTAATTATTGCAGACCAACAACTGCTTCGAATCGAATGAATAAGCCACTTTTACTAAATCGCAGGGTCTATGAGCATTCAATGGTTCTCTTGTGATGTAAGGCACCAACCATTTTTTTTACTTTTCTGGTGGGACAATCTTAATCTTATGGACTATATCTTAAAACTATCACACAGCAAGTGAAATCTTCAGGCACGTTTGTTTTAAGCATTCCTTAGAAGAGAGGACAATGAGTACATTACTCCATCTCTTTACATGTGTATGTTGTCTTATTTTCAGTATCAAGATAGATTAGTTTCTTGTGAGTTATGTAATGTTACATTTCTTTGTATAGTCATTGTAACACGTGGGATAAAATTATTATTATTATTATTATTATGGAAAAATCCCCCCCTGAAATTGGCGTGTATCAGGCCTAAGTTAAGTGTTCGTGAATTATTTAAATGTGTGAGACAGACAATTGTGTCAATTTCATTCATTACAATAGTACATGTATACTCCCTATATAGCTTCAGGTCAGATTAAACATATTTTAGTCACCTGTCAAATAAAGCTATAGTTATTAAAACATTAGTGAAGTCCTTTCGGGTAAAACTCTGCATATATTATACGGGGTCATTGTCTTTTCCTTAAATTTTAATACCTTGTATTACAATGTACACATTTATTGTGAAAATGTATAGGTGCTTTCTTACAACTTGTTAATACCTTGATTCTGTTCAACAGTGTACTTACTTCACGTGTTATCTGCGGAACCGTAGCTCTTATGGTATTTTTTTGGTGACCTCATGGTCACAAAAAAGGCCAAAAGAGCCACGGTTCTGCAGTTACGTGTCAGCCACTTCGAAATTTTCACATTTCACGATCGACGTCAATAAGATGTGCCGTTGATATTATATGTACATGTAGCATTGCTTGCTTGATCAAATGACAAGTACTAAGTGCAACCCCAATTTGATTTTTTAAGTTTGCACGTTACGTAGTTGTTCTTTGGTCGTACGCGGTGGACACATATGTAGAAACGCATGTTTGACGGTAACAGAAAGGTTGCTGCAACTGAAACGTTACCGGTTACATGGATAAACGTGGTGCTTTACACATATCCTGTCGAAGTAAAAAGATAAAACAAAATCAGAAAATATATCAAATAGAGCGGTATTTTCTTAGTATATTCTTTATATATATTTATAACAAATACATGTAGATAAAATTCAACATACACATCAAAGTCCAAATATGATTTTGACCAAAATATGTGAAAAACAATGATCGTCCTCACTTTCGTAATTCTTTCCCGAAGCGTAGGACTGAATGGACCGGAAAGTGGGGACAAGCTTCAGGAGTGGACCTGAAAGTAGGATGGTTGATTGATGGGTGTTTAGCGCCAACTTTAGCAATATTTCAGCTATTTTGCGATGTCTGAAAGTACTCCAAGGTAGGCAATTAGTATAGTGGACAGAAAAGTTGGGTGGCGAAAATGGGGGAGGGGGGGTCGGTGTCGGATCAAGTTGCGGGAGAGGACCAGAAAGTGGGGGAGCAAACGTTCAACATTGAAAAGCAATAAAATAAAGTCATTTGGCTTCAAAATGTACTGCTTCCATGCTAAAAATTCAGATTCTCTTCATTTTTTTGGCCAAAAAAGTTTCGAAGTCGGGCACATGTACCCCCTTTCGTCGACCCCTGTTCTGTACTCTTTTGTGTGATTGCTTGATAAAAGATGATTGTACTGTGTTACAGATTATAATTTTTTCAAGTTGAGATAATTTTGTGAAAACTGTTTCATCGGACAAGGAACATATTTATATTATTTACGTCCTTGGTCAAGGTAAAAAAAAATAATAGCATTGTTATTAATTTTGCAAAAAATTAAAGAGAAAAATAAAGTTCATATGCAATGTGATTATACAAGTTACAGTCGAGATAATTTTTCCCAACCATCTTCAATATTTTATTTTCTGGACGGTTGGACAATAGACCGGGGACTGTAACTGTCAGAACATTCGTCTCCATGTTAAGTGATCACCAACTATCGAGTGAATCTTTGTAGGATGTTCATTACAGTTACATTTATGACTTGGATGTTTGGTGACAAAACAATATCATTAAAGACATTTTTTACCATCACTACACTGATTCTATACTGCCGGCTCCTCCAAACATGGCTTTGATGCGAATCCTGGTATTTTAATTTGGTTATGCTATAGAAATTTTGACATCTAGGATGATTTTTACCTTCGAATTATCACAGACTATGATTTCAGTGTTATTCTTTTTTCTCTAGAGTTCATTTTTCTACCCCCCCCCCCCCTCCTAAAAACTGACTCAAAATAACAGATGAGCACTTTACTATAACCAAGTTTTACATTCGGAAGTCGAATTTCTAACAAAAAAAACCGCGGGAAAAGATGAAAATTATTTTATGCAGACAAAACGTTATAGTTGTTTTACATGTCATTATAACAGTTGGCTTTATAAATTATATGAACCACACATCATCGTGACATGTTGGTGAGAATGGTTTATTGGTGCTACAACAGAGCAAAAATGAATTCACTCATTTTGAAATGCCTTGAGAATTCGTAGGAAAATCAACCAATAACACCAAAGTTCGTGTTATACATCGTCTATATACTACACTACACAAAGCAATACTTGGATTTGCCGATATAGGTTCAATGGAAAAGTTTTTTTGAATTTTTTCGGTATCCCCCCCCCCCCCCCCCCCCCCCCCCCATACACGTAAAATAAAAAAAAAGTACAGTAGAGTTTCATACATCTAAAAACAGCATCGTGTTATCGGTTTTCGTGCTATTATCGATTTTCCGATATAGCGATTATCAGTGTTAACCCTTCATTCATATGACGATTGGAATTTTCAAAGAATGGCTAGTTAAATATTTCTTTGTACATAAGATTGTTAAGCCATTCTTGTATTTTAATATACTCTCGATTATCTGGCAACTTTTGTTGTCAGTAAAATGGCGTCATCTGTTTTCGTGTGAAGTAATAACAAGGCCGATATACGGGATGGAAACGAATATAAAATCCGGAAATGGCTGGTTTTAAAATTTCATGGTTCTGGCCATCTACCAAATCATACTACATCTAAATAAAATAACAGAATGTTTGAAAATGACCACTTTCAAAATTGTGTTTACTTTAGATGTTTTTTTTAGCGCTGAAACTACAATGCACTGCAAAGTGACATGTATTTTATATAAGAAACGGGCACATTTCAGTCAGCTCTTTTGTTTACAAGTACGATCAGTGACCCCATGACAGTTACATGACAGGAAGAGCAGGTGTCTGAGAGGCAGACGACATAGTTAAATTTTATATAGCCCTTCTGGATTTTTTTCCAGCTACTTCATAAATGAAGTAAATTTTTAGCATTACAAAAAGTATGGTTCAGTAGGTAGGTTCACTGTTTTTGGTACTTGCGTCTTTAAAAGCAAACTTTAACATCTTTTACAGATGTCACGCTGTAGTCTTGTTTATGTTCCATAAATAGAAACCGGAAGACATGTCAAAAACAATGCGTGCACTGTGGAAATCAAAATAAAATGGATAAAACGAAAACAGATGACGCACGAAAACACATACAAATGTACCGTGACGGTATTAGAAATGATAAAACAAAGAAACCAATCACGCCAACTTTTGTTCTATATATCGAATATACATTTATACACTTTGGTATGTCGATTTCATGTAAACAAGGAAGTTTATTGATTTCTAAATAGGCCACCTCCATTTCCACCCAGAACGCCGCCATTTTGACAAATGATGGTAAACAATCCTTATTAAATACAAATCGGAAGCACTGTTTTCAATAAACTCCTTCTATACATTGAAAAATATTTATATTGTCACAAAAATGATGGCTCCGCTTCAATATTTGGTATGTTGAGAGAAGAGAGGAGTGAAATTTAAATTCGAGTCTTGACCGCCCATAATGGGTGGGATTATGAAGGTCAAAAGGGCAAATCAATGTCAATTATTGATGAAATATGGGTGATACATCTACAAAAAGTCGATACTTTATTAATGATTGGTATTTAGGACAGATATTTTCACTCTACCTGTAATTATGGTTTTATATACAAATGTACTTACAAATACTGGTTTAAAATGTTGAAGCGATGAAAATTTCCACCATTAATCAAGGCACACACATCTTCAACGAATTGCACTATGGGTAATCTCGCCACGCAACATACTTACATACAATCTATGTTAAATCTCCCGAGATTCTGCATTCATATCCTTCCTACTATATAAATCCTTGATTAATATTATAACTATGTGATAAAGTTTGCATTGTCAGTGACTTGAGACAGGTCAGTGGTTTTCGACGGGTCCTCTGGTTTCGTCCACCAATAAAACTGACCGCCACGATATAGCTGAAATATTGTTGAAAGTGGCGTTAAAGTTAAATGCCATCAAACAAGCAAACATATTTTTGGGAATAAAACAAAGGGTATGGGGTCTGTAAAAATGTCTTGTCGGTTTTTAATCCTGCTGCTGTGTATTATTCCTCTGAAAGGCACATACACTGACTGCAGGATGAATAAAATGATGTCTTGTCCTAAGGAGTGACATAAATGAGTGCCTCAAATTAGGAGAATGTTACACTCCTTGCACATTAAAAGGCAACAGCTATTCTTCTTTGTTCTTGGCAATCGAAACATATATCCAAAGACCTACACTGTGCTACCTTTTCACGAAAATAATTTGTTGTTTGTAAACTATTACTGGTAAAAAATATATCTGAAGTACAGCTCACTCGATGTTAAACATCAATCAATCACTGAGGTTTATACTGATTTGACTGTTTTTCTATCATATTTTTCTATCATGATATACCATTTATTTTGAATCATAATTCATGTTTTTTTGTGGTAAACTTGTGTCCCCGTTTGGTAATGCTAAGCTCTGTTGAAAGATCAAGAAGTTAAGAAATAAAATCTCTCTTTTTGTTGAACAGGGTTAACTTGAAAATGTAAATCTTCAAAAATAATTTTTGACAGCAGTTGTGGCATTCATTTCTAATTGGATTTCTTTCAAACTTGTGTATCACCAAAACTAAGGCTATATTTGAAGATTGATCACTTTGAAATGTTTTCCCCTTTTTGGAAGGTGAAATGTAAGTTTCTCCAATACTAATTAAATCTAAAGATAAGTCAGTAATAGACCTTTAATGATCCAATTGACCTCTGACCTCTGATCTTGATCTTGAAATATAAATAAATAAAATGTTATGGAAGATTTATTTCTTTTAATAGATTCTTTGATAAAAGAGGATTACTTAGTTAGTGTATACACAAATCTTCCCTGCAGCCAATAATAACAAACTATAATATAAGAAACAGATTAATACTGATATTACATGTAAACAAATATTATAAGATTGTATTACCTAAAATATGTAACGGTACAAAGTAAGCTTCATGGTACATTTTAGTATGAAATGTGTATATTACAGTAAAATATGTAAATTTCAGTATGAAATGTTTATTTTACATTTAGTATGAAATATGTACATATTTCAGTGTAAAATTTGTAAATTTTAGTATGAAATGTGCACATTTCAGTTTAAAAATTTGTACATTTCAGTGTAAAATTTGTACATTTCAGTGTAAAATTTGTACATTTCAGTGAACAATTTGTACATTTCAATTAAAAAAAAATGTAGATGTTTGTGAACAGTCTGAAATGATAAAGACATTGATATTTAGAAAAGATTGGATGTTTTGGAAATGTTATTCCACCAGACATAAGAATAATAAAGATCCCTTTGAAAAATGTTCTTTTTGATTTTTGTACTTTTATATCATGGGTTGTAACAGTTTTTAATTAATAAGAGTTGGTTTTTCCTACATGTGTTTGATGGCAGTTGTCGTGATCGTATGGTAGTTGGATTTATTATAACTACCTATGCAGTCAGTGCCTATCACCACTAACGTGAGTTCGAATCCCTCTGAGTCGATGTGTACTTGATACAACATTATGTGATAAAGTTTGCCAGTGACTTGCGGTAGGTCGGTGGTTTTCTCTGGGTACTCTAGTATTTGGTTTCCTCCACCAATAAAGCTGACCACCATGATATGACTGAAATATTGTTGAAAGTGGAGTTAAACACTATAACACTAAACCCCCCTAACACAACATGCATTTCATGATTTGTGTCTTGTTTTATTTTTCACTAAGAAAATAATATGTAAAAAGTTTGTTTATTTACTCAGGATATCAACCAGAAGATGAAGATGCCTATAAACACTGTAATGTGGATACTGTTGGCAAATGCATCATGGGATTTGTTTATGTTGCATCAGATGCATCGTCCGTGGCAACATGCTGGTTAGTATATAAAAATTTAGTGATCTTATACAAACCAACTAAAAAAAAATATAAGCAATTCTCAATACAATTTCTTCTCACTATCAACAAAAATGGCTGAAAAATTGATCACTTACTGATGTTAGACAATCTCCACTCACTCATTCATGATTAAAATTATTTTCCCACATCTTTGTAGATCATCATTTTTTTTCCCACATCTTTGTAGATCATCATTTTTTTCCCCACATATTTGTAGATCATTATTTTTTTTTATCATTTAACAGCATTACAAAAACTGGTACAAATGACCAGATCAAGGTAGATTTGGTTATTAATTGATTTAATTATATGGGTCAGTTCAGTACTTTAAATTTACTGATGACATTGTTACATACATATGTATTAAAGTGTCATCAAAAACAGTTTCATCTCAATTAGCATTCTTATACATGTTGAAAGTGGCATTAAACACCATAATCCTTATTCTTCTTATACATAATTGATGAAATTAGTGTAAATAGACATTTTGGAAAACTACACCAACCATTCTCTCAATCTTTTTCAATATTTGCATACCACTAGTAGGCACAAGGATCACTTCCTATAAAAAAAAAGGCTTAAGTTTAGGTTTATGGTGTTTAACACCACTTTCAACAATATTTCAGTTATATTGTGGCAGTCAGTTTTATTGGTGGAGAAAACCACCGACTTGTCGCAAGTCACTGACAAACTTTATCACATAATGTTATATACAGATGTTCCAATGGAATGGGTTGACTTTTTCACCTTTCAAATACATTGTATATGATTAGGTCGTAAATTTTCTGCTTCAATATATATCAATGGGTGGTAGTTTTTATGCTATAATAGATCAAAGGTTCTACAAAGCCCATGCAGCTTCTTTATGGCCAAGAAAAATATTATTTATGATTATATGAATTATGTTAAAATTGAACATGATCAGGTGAAAAATTTATCTAATTTACAAATATTTAATGTAGAAACTTTTGACAACCAGAAAAACACCAGGTTTTGTTAAAGCTTTCAGTTAATCCCTCTAAATTTTAGTATAGAAGGTAAATAACAATTTTGTAGAGGATCTTGTACTCACTGAATTTAAAATGATTGGGTATTTGGCCAATATGAGGGAGTAAAATACTCAAAAACTCACTGTATCTGGAGTGAAGCACTGTATTGTTAGACACAAATCTTTAAATGGGACATATTATGGGATTGTGTTGTCCGTCTAAGCATAAACATGTTGCACAATAACTATGCTTTGCCTTGATAGATTTTCTTCATAATGGACAAGATTATTAGGAATGGTAGTTTAAGGGTATACTATTGGACGATATTTACCGTTATTGTGAAACGTTGCAGACAATGAAGTAATTTTAATATTAATAAATTGTACATTCCATCTCATTAACAATTTTATCTTTCCAGGCAAGCCAGACATGCCAAAACTTGTTTATCAACAGCCACAAAACATTGTAAGAGTAAACAAGTTAAAAGTCTGGTATCAATGGTGTCAGCAATGCTTACCCAGACAGCACAGGAATTGTGCAAGGAACCAGGATGCCATGTGCCCATGGCAACAGAATGTTTGCATATGTCAAAAGCAATCTTATTATCACCGATTGGTTCTGTCCAGAAGTCACCTGTTCTCTGTGGGTATGTTATGGGTCAACAAGGATAACCTCTGAACTTTTGTCTTGGGGTTTTGTAGGTCAATCCAAGTCTTAAATAGGTTTTACAGAAAGTGACTGGTACTTTTATCTCAAATGTTTGTCTAGCAATGACATGAAAAAACTTTTTTTTTATTAGAGAAATAAGTCCTGAGATTTGTGACGTCTTAAGGGTATATCTCAGATCTATCTGTAATGAGAGTATCAATTAAGAATAACAAAGCAATAATTTAAGGAAACATTAAGAGTAGGTGTCATTGAAAAATTAGATTACAAATAAGATTTTTTTTCTGACCTACAAATGCAATTTGTCAGGAAATCCAAAGAATGCTTCCATGTCAGGAATGAAGTCCATGCTTAACCTTTCTACAGTATGGGATATAAATGCTCAAATACTTAATTAGTGTTAGAAAATACCGAGACGAAGAAAGAAAAAAAAAACGTAACGCAATATGTGTTGGACACCACTAAATTATGATATATTGTAAGCGATAAAGGTTTCCTACAGTTCATGCAACATGAACTTTCTGTTTTTATTATGGCTGTTAAGTCTATACTGGTATTGTTCTCTATGACATAACTTATTCATTGTTGGTTGATTTTACGGATGGTTCACCACATTATAAATCTAAATCAGATAGACATAGACAAATATCTGTATACTACTGAAATGATTGAAAATGTTTTATATTCATAGTGATTTTCCTGGTAAATTTTATCAACCGACAATGACTAAAACATTTAAGATTTTTCATGGTGGTCAGTTTTATTGGTGGAGGAAACCGGAGTACGCACAGAAAACCACCGTCCTGCCACAAGTCACTGACAAACTTTATCACATAATGTTGTATCTTGTAGACCTTGTCTGGGTGGGATTCGAACTCACAACTTTAATAACAATGTCTAAGATACGTCATAGAGAACAATATCAGTTTTTCAGTGGGTCGGGTGGCAATGCCAAACAATTTCTTTTCCATTTATATTATGACGTCAAATCTAGTATAAACTTCTACTAAATACATGACTTAACATGCATATGCTCAACAAAAATCTTTCCTTTCTACGGATGTTAGAAACGTCTTGTTTAAGACAATGGTGGACATAATTAATTTTCTCTTTAAGGAATCTTTTTGACTCTGGGCTTTAGATGCATCTTCAATCATGTTCAATCTCATCCAAATCATTTCAAGTTTAAATAAGTCTCCCAAACAACGTTTGGAGACTTATTGTTTTTGCTCCGTTTCTTATTATTATTATTATTATTATTCTTCTTCTTCTTGTTCTTGTTATTCTCCTTTCTTTCCGTGCACCATGAACTTGTCCACGGCAGATCTCAGGAACTACAGGACAGAATTTCATGAAACTTGGTGGAGTTATAGATATATGTTTCTAGTTGATCCTAAAGTTTTCAGATTTGTGGTAAAGGGGGTCAAAGCCATATTTTTGGGGGTTCAAAGGGGGTGGGGGTTACTATAGAATCCTATGGGAAACTTGAAATTTCGTACATTAATGTTGATAATTTCTAACTGGATAATGATAGAGACATAAATTTTGACATAGTGATAGGTCACCATTAGAGGAGCAATTCTGCATTTTCAAAATTTTCAAGATGTCTGCCATTTTCAAAATGGCTGCCAAAACACGGCATAAAAATGGGGGGTAAAAATTCAACATTGTCTGATATCATCAAAATTTGATATGTGGGTAGATAGTGTCAGTGGCCGGTTTGGGAGACTTCATAATCGTTAGATTATAATCATATCTTGTTTATAATTACATTAGGATGTTCTAAATAGCCAAAAATTGTTCCTGTGTTACAGAGCCATGATGGCCATGATGTCATGTGTACGAGACCATACAATGAATTGTGGTGAAGATGTATACAGTGACTTAGGAAGATACATAGCACATTTACATGAAGTTGTAATGCAAGTCTGTGAAAACAATACAATAGTCAAGACGATAACAGACCCAGGTGTCGGACAAATTGCGTCCTATTATGCTGTAACCAAAAATCCATTTGCCACAAAGGAAACAGTTTGTCCGTAAGTATTTAGAGACAGTGCTTTGTTATATACCTTGTTTTTCTTCAATTTGGGTTCCTTTGGCTACACTTGATGAGTTACTTATTGTAAGATGGGTAACAGGGAAACATATGCTATAACATTTTATTAATTACCGTGAATAATTGTAGAACCATAGACTATGCCATACAAAATGGAATCTGCATTATAAAGATACTTTATATACCAAGAAAACATTATTATTACCTTTCATTATTGTCACATCTGTAACTGATTTGTGTATAAATGTCACAGGGGATACAATTTGTATAATAACATATACTTGTGTTATATTTCTACTCATTTTGTTTCTAATATTATTTGATCTCTTTAATTAAGTCTCCCAAACAAAGTGTTGAGAAATTTTGTTTTGTTTTTGCTCTGTTAATTATAATTATTAAGCAGTTTTAACTATATAATATATTTTTACCTACAGTTTTAAATAAATAATGTCTTGACCGATTTGATACAGAGGAAATAGTTCTATAGATGACATTGAAAAAAAAGGTCAATCATTTTTATTTCTTGTTTTTCAGATATTTCCACACCGCTGTATACAAAGCATTAGGTATGATAAAAGAAAAAGAAGGTAACCAAGATGACATATGGTACACAATGAGCATGGTTTCCCATATAGCCAGAGGAGTCTGTCATAACGACAGTGTGTGTGATAAAAGGGACGCTAAAATGATGATGCATTCAACCTGTGACCCTATGATGGCCAAAGCTTGTATAAAATATGGTGATATCATGTCGATGATCAACAATGTTGACATACTTGGATGGGACACTATTTGCCAGTATGTACTTTGTTTAGAAATTCTAAATTATAATATACCGCATCGGTGGTGTAATGGTTAGCATGCTCGCCTCGGGTGTGGTAGATCGTGGGTTCGAGCCCAGGTCATGTCAAACCAAAGACTATAAAATTTGTATTTGTTGCTTCTCCGCTAAGCAAGCAGAATTAAGGAGAAAGAACAAAGACTGGTTGGCTCGGAATCAGGATAATATGTCCGAGTAGAGCGACATGTCTATCTGCAGACTGTTGTATAACTAAAATAGTGTTAAAAGTGGCATTGTAAACACCTATAGCTAAAACATAAAAATATAAAGGAAATGGGACTGAATAAAAAAACACAGTACCAATTTTTTAAAGACCATTTAAAGTGAAAACTATTAATCAATATATGAAAAAAAAATTGTCTTAACTTCAAATCATTAATATAAATAATGTAACTATTTATTTTTTATAAAAGATTTTTATTAACATTTTGCATTTGTTTATTTCAGCGAAACTTTGAGAATGACAGAGTGTGTACACTACAGTGTATCCCGTTGTAAAAATATGTCGTTGCCCATGGAAACAGAAAGAACTATACATCAGATTCTTGGCATGGTAGCAAGTCACTGTCCAATAGAACCCATATTAACTAAATTAGACTGTTTACAACCCAAATGTGAAATCCATGAGACTTTAGAACATTGTTTTGTCATGCCAAACATGACTACTTTAGCTGCCGGACACGCATGCATGTAAGTACTTTAAGGGCAAACTGAACAATTTTCAATAGACTGATCATATATAGTGTATACTTTACTTCAATATAATAATGTACTGGTTCTTGTTGTCAAATCTTTGAATAAAAATAAAAATCTTACAAAAATAAGGATATACATCTTGAGCAACTTGATACTTTTTAAAAATACATTTGTAGGTGGTTCGGAAACTTGCATCATTTTTTAAAGATCATTAATTTTATTATTATTAAGTTTCCATCCCAGTTGTATATGAGAATTCACCTGATAAATATTTACTTGAAACGATTATATTTATTTATTTTTTAGGATGGTAAACCAAACCATGCATTGTATACATGAGAAGACATCTGGTTGTACTTGGTCTCCATCACTTCTTCCTGTAAAATATGCAGCCAAAAGTTACCTTGATATGATGCGCCCATACTGTTATACACCGGTCGAGAGCCACGAAGGTGACGATGTTGTTGAAAGGGTTACAAGATGTACTTTCAATTTCATGGATAGTTTCCAGCATGTAATGACCTCAGCTACCAACTTTAGTTCAGCAATGTGCCACATTTTTAGTAAAGTTGATGAAGAATGCAACAGAATGGATGACATGCCAACAATTTTACTACCAGGATGGAAATGGCAGGGAATGATATGGGAAGAAATCATAGTAAAACATTGTTCAAAAATGGAAGGTTAGTTGTTTTCAGAATTTAGATTTTGATCAAACAATATTACAATTCTTTTTACATAATTTTGGGTCATATTCAAAATTTTGTGTTATCATATGAAATTAAGTTGAAACACCGACGATGAAAAGATAAATTAAAATCTATATTTTATTATTGAGATGATCCGTTTGTAGTTTATAACATAATATTGATTATAATCTAAATGACTTCTAATTTTATTGATTAGCATTTTATTTCAAAACTAGGGGCCGTCGTGGCCGTGATCGTATGGTGGTTTGATTTACAACTACCTATGCAATCAGTACCTATCACCACTGATGTTGTGAGTTTGAATCTCGATCAGGGCGAGGTGTACAACATTATCTAATAAAGTTTGTCTGACTTGCAACAGGTCAGTGGTTTTCTCCGGGTCCTCCGGTTTCCTCCACCAATAAAACTGACTGCCACAATATAGCTGAAATATTGTTGAAAGTGGCGTTAAACACCATCAAACAAACAAACAATTTCAAAACTTATCATTGCAGAAAATGCTGGAATGTGTCCAAAAATACCTGATGGCAAAGTTGGTACTTGTGATGAAAAATGTTCTGCCGATAGGAAATGTCCTGATAAAAAGATGTGTTGCTCTAATGGCTGCGGACATGACTGTATGGACCCCGTAAAAGGTACAGTGTGGTAGATCATGAGTTCAAGGTGTGGATGAGTCAAATTGGACTTATAAAATTGGTATTTGCTGCTTGTCCGATAAGCACACAGCATTAAGAAGTAAGATCAAAGACTGGTTGGCTGGTATCAGGATATTGTTTCCGATTGGAGTGACATGTCTAACCGTGGACCGTAGTTTCAGTGAGCTAGCACTATAAATTTCCAACTAAGCTTGTTGGTCTAGAACAAAGCGGACCTCATCATCATCTCGTTGATTGTTCTCATCGTGATATAAGTGAAAAATTGCACATATGACGTTAAACAACAATCACTCACTCAGTTCAACCAAACTGAAAATTAAAAAATAAATCCAAATTAAATTCAACCATATGTGCAAAATATTTTATTTTCAGTGATACATTTCTTAATCAATTCATTTTATATTTTCCAAAATGTGGATATAATATATTTCTACATACAAGTAATGTCAAACCTGTATTAAGAGGTCACTTTTGGAACAAAGAAAAAATGGCCTTATAAGAGGTTCAATTCATATGAAATTTTCTATGACAGGAAAAGACAAAGGTGACCTTTCAATACAGGTGACTGCTTAATAGAGGTGACTGCATGGCCAGGTTTGACTTAATAGAGGTGACCGCATGGGCAGGTTTGACTTAATAGAGGTGACCGCATGGCTAGGTTTGACTTAATAGAGGTGACCACATGGGCAGGTTTGACTTAATAGAGGTGACCGCATGGCTAGGTTTGACTTAATAGAGGTGACTGCATGGGCAGGTTTGACTTAATAGAGGTGACTGCATGGGCAGGTTTGACTTAATAGAGGTGACTGCATGTGCAGGTTTGACTTAATAGAGGTGACCGCATGGCCAGGTTTGACTTAATAGAGGTGACCACATGGGCAGGTTTGACTTAATAGAGGTGACTGCATGGGCAGGTTTGTCTTAATAGAGGTGACCGCATGGCCAGGTTTGACTTAATAGAGGTGACCGCATGGGCAGGTTTGACTTAATAGAGGTGACCGCATGGGCAGGTTTGTCTTAATAGAGGTGACCGCATGGCCAGGTTTGACTTAATAGAGGTGACCGCATGGGCAGGTTTGACTTAATAGAGGTGATCGCATGGCCAGGTTTGACTTGGTGACCGCATGGCCAGGTTTGACTTAATAGAGGTGACCGCATGGGCAGGTTTGACTTAATAAAGGTGACCGCATGGCCAGGTTTGACTTAATAGAGGTGACCGCATGGCCAGGTTTGACTTAATAGAGGTGACCGCATGGCCAGGTTTGACTTAATAGAGGTGACTGCATGGCAAGGTTTGACTTAATAGAGGTGACCGCATGGTCAGGTTTGACTTAATAGAGGTGACTGCATGGCCAGGTTTGAATTAATAGAGGTGACTGCATGGCCAGGTTTGACTTAATAGAGGTGACTGCATGGCCAGGTTTGACTTAATAGAGGTGACTGCATGGCCAGGTTTGTCTTAATAGAGGTGACCGCATGGCCAGGTTTGACATACTAGAGGTGACCGCATGGGCAGGTTTGACTTAATAGAGGTGACCGCATGGGCAGGTATGACTTAATAGAGGTGGCGCATGGCCAGGTTTGACTTAATAGAGGTGACCGCATGGGCAGGTTTGACTTAATAGAGGTGACCGCATGGCCAGGTTTGACTTGGTGACCGCATGGCCAGGTTTGACTTAATAGAGGTGACCGCATGGGCAGGTTTGACTTAATAGAGGTGACCGCATGGGCAGGTTTGACTTAATAGAGGTGACCGCATGGCCAGGTTTGACTTAATAGAGGTGACCGCATGGCCAGGTTTGACTTAATAGAGGTGACCACATGGCCAAGTTTGACTTAATAGAGGTGACCGCATGGCCAGGTTTGAATTAATAGAGGTGACCGCATGGCCAGGTTTGACTTAATAGAGGTGACTGCATGGCAAGGTTTGACTTAATAGAGGTGACCGCATGGTCAGGTTTGACTTAATAGAGGTGACTGCATGGCCAGGTTTGACTTAATAGAGGTGACCGCATGGCCAGGTTTGACTTAATAGAGGTGACCGCATGGCCAGGTTTGACTTAATAGAGGTGACCGCATGGCCAGGTTTGACTTAATAGAGGTGACTGCATGGCCAGGTTTGACTTAATAGAGGTGACCGCATGGTCAGGTTTGACTGTATATATGATTGCATCTATAGAAATTTGTTCTACAGTCTTATTATCTCTAAATCTTAAACAATGTGTTACCAATATAAAATCATCAAACTTTTCTTTTATCTATTTTTAGATGATTCAGACAGATATATGATGTCTACTATAACAGGTAAGACTATTATAACTTGTAATTCTAATCTTTAGCATTAAAATTTGCCAACAGTAATATGGATCACGTTTGTCTGTCTGTCCTTCCTCTCATGTATCCACCCATCAATTTGTCAGCTTACATTATAGTTTAATGACTTAAGCTTAGTGAATTATTTCATAACTTTTCAGATAACAATTAACAAAAGGAAGATTCACCCTGTTGGTCTTACTAATTTTAATCTGTGTCATGTAAGAGTTATCCCCCTTCATATAATGAACAAATTACAGGAGATAATTTTACTTAACCATTACTTGCATCATTATATGTGGAGTAGCAGTTTTTCTTTGCGTTTCATTATTTAAAAAATTTCGGAAATTTAAAACCCTGAAGAAATAATCTACTAAACCCATGAATTTCCCAAAATTTGTTTCCACAAAGAAGCAGTTTGTTAAGAAGTTATACAATTTTGTGATCAATTAAAAATATATTTGTACTTCATTTCTTGACATCATAATCAAATTTCAATAACATTATCATTGGCCTTTTATTTTTATGACTTTAATTTTAAAATTTGTGAAGGAAGGCCAAAATATGAAAAATAATCTGATATATGTTAAAAACTTTAATATATTTTTAGAACCAGAAACATGTGATGTCTATACAAGTGCTGGCTATCTTAGTAACTATTGGTTACGATTGATGCAAGCTGTCTTCACCCCTATTACAGAACAACATGAATTATGCGGGTAATTGATTTACTGGTTTTATTCTACTTTTTCCTTTTCATTTAAACATACCGGTGTAAACTGGTAACCGTTTTTGTTTTATACAATGCTAATACTGGATTGGATATATTTACTGACTTTACTTCTGTGTATTTTTTAAACATATTAACCAATACCTAATTGAAATCTGTAAAGCCTTTTCTCATTAAATAATAGGGGCCTTCATGGCCGTGATCATAAAGTGGTTGGATTTACAACTACCTGTGAAATTATTGCTTATCACCACTATAGTTGTGAGTTCGAATCCTGTTCATGGCGAGGTGTACTCTACAATATTTTGTGATAAAGTTTGCCAGTGGCTTGCGCCAGGTCGGTGGTTTTCTCCGGATACTCTGCTTTCCTCCACCAAGATAGCTGATTGCCACGATATAACTGAAATATTGTTGAATGTGGCATTAAACAAAATGAATCAAACCAAACCATTAAATTATATATTCTTAAGCTAATAGATATAAAATTTGTAAATTGAATTCACTCTTGTAATTTAACTTGAGTGATTTGTGTCAGTTACTGCCAAAAATCAACTCAGAAAATATCTACACAGCACGGAGAACAAGACAAAGCAATTTTTTGGAAGGATATTTGTATTTGGAGAAAAGTAGTTCCCTGAACATCACAAAATTATCTCCCTTTGATAGCAGTTTTGATGATTAACTAACATTGTAGTTAGTGATGTTACCGATTTTTTCTTCATTATTACCTTTTATATAATCAATTGGTTGGATATGATTAGTAAGTTACATTTTTGTAAGTATTTTGTAGTGATAATGGGCAACGCTGCTAAATTTCTTTTTAAGATGTTTGATAGATCTGTAAATATCTACCAATGACAACAAACTTTCATGTTCATTTCTGATTTTTTTATTCAAATGTTTGATCGTCCTAAATGTACAAAAATATACCAGTGACAACAATCTTTTAAGCTCCTTTCTGAAATTTGTATTCAAATTTTTTATTGTTCAATAAATATCTACCAATGACAACACAATTTTATGTTCCTTTCTGAATTTGGTATTCAAATATTGAATCATTCCTTTTAATAATAATCCTTCTTATTTCAGAACCAAAGAATGGATGGGCGAGGCTCTGAAATCACTTCTAGTCAATTGTTCTCCAGAGAGAGAAAAGGTGTTTATGGATTCATGGGCTATGGTAGAGGCAGTTCACAAACACATCTGTCCAATAGATATGTCAGGAATGATGCCAGATATGAAGATGAAGAAGACAGAAGATCGTATGTGTCAGATAGAGGCTGCATCTAAATGTCTGGAGGAGTTAGAGGGTACACTTGTCATGTCCTCCCCATACTACGTAAATGATACCTGCATGTAAGTTTTATGGATTAGTTTTGAGAGTATATGTAAAAAGATGTGCAGTGAAACCCGTCTAAGTCAAACACTGGATAAACCGAAATTTTAAATAAAGTCCTAATGTAGGAAATCTTTGCTTATTTAACCAATATAAACTGAACGCCTGTCTATACTGAACACAAAAGTTGGTTTGAAGGGGGTTCGCTTTAGAAAGGTTTCACAGTATCAGGTATTAAAAGGAATTTTGGTATAAAATTTTAATAAAAAAGATATATTTTGGTAAAAATCTTTTATGAAGCACTATGAAAGTTTATAATGTTACTGTATTAATGTACACATGGAATGCATTACACTTTGAATTTTGTGTCATTTTATCGAAACTTATAATTCTACTCTTTTGGGACTTAACATAACATTAACAGAAAAAAAGTTTTCCTTCGATATGCAGGTTTCCTCTTCTTCTTTTTTTGTGCAAAATATTTTGAAATAAGTTGTGTCAAATTTGTCCAAACAGCTAAAAAATAAAGGTGTTTGGGCATGGTATAGAGGAGTTTCCTCTTTTTTGACAAGTGAACACTTTCATCCCTGCATTAAGGAAGCAAAACAAAGACTGATGAACTGGGAGTTAGACAGATGTAATCCTGTTTGGGTAACATTCTGTAGACTGTTACTATTGTATTAAGTAAACTGGTTTAATAATAATCCAGTTTTAGCATACTGGCCTAGGACAAACAGAATATGTGTATTACTCAAAATATGGTATTTGTTTCTCTCAAGGTTGTTAAAACAATTGATCAAATTTGTCATTTGCTTTTTTTAACATTGTGGTTTTGGAAAGTACAAATGCATGTTTGAAAAAAGTATTCAATTTTATTGTAGGCAATTGCATCATACCATGAAATGTCTTCACCATAATCTCAATGGTTGCTCCCATGATGCACCAGAATTGGCAGCCATCAAAGAGAAAATGCCTTATATAAAGACAATGATTGGAAATGATTGTTATGAATATTTCTATGGGCCAGAGATGTGTGACATGGATGATAGTGTTGTTTCCATGTTGATGAACAAGATGGAATGTGATAAACCCTCAGCCGATATGTGTGTGAACTATTTTGATTCGGCTAAACCAATGCTAGAACAACACCCTGAAGAACTCTGCAGGTAAATATCTATCCAAAGCCAAGAACACTGCAGGTAAATATCTATCCAAAGCCAAGAACTTTGCAGGTAATTGTAACTATGAGTCCAAAGCCAAGAACTCTGCAGGTAAATTTGTGTCCAAAGCTAAGAACTTTACATGGAAGTTATGTGTCTTTGATCAATAAGTATAGGTATATATTTGTCCAAAGCTTAGAATTTTCAAGTAAATATCTGTATCCAAAACCAAATACTCTACACTCCACTGTGTCTAAAAACAAGAAGTGCAGATAAATATCTGCCCAAAGCCAAGAACTTGCAGGTAAATATCATTTCAAAATCAAAGAAATTTACATGTGTCCAATACCAGATTTGGTTCAAAAGTCAGTTGTTTTATCAGAAATTTATAATAGCCAAGAGATTTGTTATATTTTCTTGTTTTACATAAACTTATCATGTTAAAATAAATTGTAAATTATAGAAATTCAATGGTACATTATTGATGAAAAACCCTATAAACAAACCAAAAATGAGTCTTATTTAAAAAAAAAGATAATGTTGATTTCTTTTATTGATAACTATTTATAATTTACAGGGCTGTCATGGGAGCGAAAATGTGTGTAAAAGCCAAAACAAACAACTGCAGTAACCATGACAACATATCTGGTGGTAAAAATTTGACAGAGGTCATGAATTACTTAATGGCTTCCTGTCCCAGCATAATGAAAATGTGGGAGGATAAGATGGAAGCTGAGAGGAGAAATAAAATGGCCGATGAAAAGAAATGCTATCTGCTTCAACCTGTTGCTCCATGTACTATGTCAATAGAGGCTTGCTTCAATGGTTCAATGAAACCATCAGATATCTGCAGGTTTGTAGAATTTTATCGATGAAATCGATGGATACAAGTCAACAATACTGTATGATATCTAATTCGTGAGTAATTTCTGGTGGAGTCATGTATTTGTTTTACAAACACTTTACTTCCGAATTTCACGGCCGGCACCCAATTTGATTTTACTATCATCTTTTCATAGTGGTTGCGGAATCAATTTGTGACCATCAGGTTAATTTTTTTCTTATTTTTTTTATTAAAATTTTGTGCGCACGACACAATTTTGGAATAACCTTCATCAAGTAAGATCAAAATCGAAAGCCAAATAATATAAAAGTGTTTTCAAGCAATGAAACCAAAGGGCCTAAACAGCATAGCCAAAATCAGCTAAGCTAACCTACACATTCAAAAATCAGCTAAGCTAACCTACACATTCTAAAATCAGCTAAGCTTGCCTACACATTCTAAAATCAGCTAAGCTAACCTACACATTCTAAAATCAGCTAAGCTAACCTACACATTCTAAAATCAGCTAAGCTAACCTACACATTCTAAAATCAGCTAAGCTAGCCTACACATTCTAAAATCAGTTTTTATATTGTTCAGTTCAGTTGATGTACTCATGTTAAAATTCTTGAGATTTTTATTGTTTCAAAAATAAAAATTATTGTTTAGAATATCTTGTGTTTTTAGTAAAACTTCCTCAGAATAACTACTGTGTAATCTGAAAAGAAACTTTAATAACTTTTGGTGGCTGATAAAATCTTGTTAGTGCTAACACAGAGAATACCATACTTGGTGATGTATAGCACACAGTGATGTATAATACACATCCATTCAGTGATCCTCTCAATAACAGATTGTAAGTGAAGAAATATAGCTTGGCCGGGAATCGGGATAATGTGTATGAGTAGAGCAACATGTCTATTAGAAGACTGTTGTTTCAGTGAACTAGCATTATACAAACCCAGTATGTTGGTCTAATACAAGGTGGTTTGAACCCTGGGCAGGACAAATCAAAGACTATCAAATTCGTATTTGTTGCTTCTCCATTAAACATGCAACATTAAGGAGAAAGAACAAAGGCTGGTTGTCGCATATTCAGGATAATGTGTCTGCACGAGGCGACATGTCTACCCGCGGACTGTTATTTCAATGAGCTAGCACTAAAAAAATACAACTAAGCATGTTGGTCTAGTAGAAAGCAGACATCATTACATTGAAATATAACTTGTTTACGCCATATTATAGCTGAAAAATTGATCACATGGCTTTAAGCAAAAATCACTTACTATATACAATATATTACTGTAGTTATTTGACTGTATCAAAATTGTTGTCACTTGTTAAAGGAATGATGACACAATTTTCTATTCATTTTCAGGAATGACGCTGCTATAAAGTCTTGTATTAGTTTGGCTACTGTTGGATGTGATCACATGACATTTACAACTATGTATGATTACATGGTAAAGGAAACTTCCATGTTGTCATGTGACATTTTACCTGCAACACCTAAAAATTACAAGAGACCAAACATGACGTTCCCATTTGAATGTTTAGCAAACTTGACAGGTAATCAGCTTTGATAAGTTTAGCAAACTTGACAGGTAATCAGCTTTGATAAGTTTAGCAAACTTGACAGGTAATCAGCTTTGATAAGTTTAATTTCTTCTGTATGAAAGTTATTAAAATTTAAATGTTAATTTCATCACAGCAATTGTGATACTTATTGGACAGTTGTCTCCTGTAGAAGATAAATACCATTATTTTTTATAATCTACACAAACTTTGTTTGAATGTGGCATTAAATTGCCAATGTCAGTATACCATCGCACAATCCATAGCTTTAAATACAAGTACATCTTGTGTGTATCAATGTGCAGTGAATGTGAAAACAGAGAATAAAGTTTAACAACTTTTTCATTGTATTAGAAAAATCTTTTAATTGTTGAAATGTCTTTTGGAAAGTAGACATTATCAGAAGTACAAGATATAAATATTATTTAGAAATACAATTACTGATTACATAGATGCCCATTGAATACAGAGTTCCAAAGTGAAAGGAAAACTAGTATGTCACTCAGTGAAATAACATTTATTTCACCCAGTGAAATCAAAAATATCATTGAGTGTCCGACAATGAAAAACACAATTTCCATTTTGAAAAGTGTTATTAGTGCAAACACAAGGGTGAAGTATATGTAGTAAACAATGTAACTACTCTTGTATTCTAAATATCAGAAATAAATTACTCGTAATGAACAATAAGGATAATTCACTCGTGCGATAACACACACTCGTGAATTACTGTGTTGTTCGGTTACTGATGATTTATTTTCAATATTCGGAATGGAAAAGTAGTTATACTATAAATATTATTTATGACATATGAACAATGCACAGTAAAAAATTCTGAGATAGAAGTTTAATTTTAGAAATTTAATAAAATTATCAGTAATTTTGACATTTTTCCTTTGAGCTTACTGAGTGAAATTGTCAGTATCGACAAACTGACTCTGATACTGAAAATTATCGGTCAGTATGATGTGAAGCACATCACGACATTAGTGATTAAAAAAATATTACGTCAGTTTTGAAGGCCTCGACATGCATTATCACTAATATCACTGCTCTTCCTGTCAGACTCGCTGCGATACTATCGATAATGTCTATCTCGATCTTCATAGTTGCAGTTATTTTATATACAGTGAAACCTGCCTATGTTGTCACCTCTATTAAGCAGTCACATGTATTAAAAGGCAATCTTTTTCTTGTCATGTCATAGAAAGTTCCATATGAATTGAACCTCTTTTAAGAGGTCACCTGTCTTATAAGGCCAGTTTTTCTTTGTCCCAAAGGTGACCTCTTAATACAGATTTGCCTATATTTTAATTTATGCTTCAGTTATGATTTTTCTACTTGTAGATGTAGATAATTTCCTGAAAGACAAAAAACAAGGAGACCCCAATGATCACATTTGTGAAGCAATGCCAGAGAAAATCAGATGTTTAGAAGAGAAATCTATGAACCTCCCATCTGCATTAAAGATGGTTGCACACAAAATGGTTTCAGCATTTAAACAGCAGATATTTTTTAAATGCAAAACTACAGGTACAATATATCATGTAACATTTGTATTTCACACTATTATACATGTAGTAGACTGGTATTATTTTTCAATACTCCATTGACCTGCCTAAAGTTGTGAGTTCGAATCCCACTCAGCCATGTGTACTCGATACAACATTATGTGATGAAGTTTGTCAGTGACTTGCTGCAGGTCAGTGGTTTTCTCAGGGTACTCCGGCTTCCTCCACTAATAAAACTGGCCGCCACAATATAACTGAGATATTGTTGAAAGTGGCGTTAAACACCACAACACCACATCCGCCCCCATTGATCTGCAGGAACACTTTTTGAGTGCTTGGTATATGGCTTCCATTCTCAGGAAATCATCGTAGTCCTGCCATCTATCATAACAAAAACAACTGTTCTTAAATAATATTTGACAGATAAATAAACTATTATTACTGTCCTACAATTATGAATTATAGAAAATTTATGCATTTTCTCATGAAGTGAGTCAGACCGGAAGTGAGTCAGACGATAACATTGTTACAATTTTTTCATACTTGACATCATAATTTTTTTGCAGTGATTACGTTGTCAAAATAGCAAGGAAATTTATATATGAAATAGGATATCAATACCACGCTGTAATGAGTACTATATTATAGGATGTCTGTTTATACATTATATATAGTGCTATGATATAGTTGCAGACTTTTTGAGGAGAAAAAAATTAAAGCTGCTGGACATTGGGTCCACCACCCCATACATTTTTGGTGGACCTACTGAGTTTCTGCTGGACCTGACTTGTCGACACAGCTTATAATATAAAACACATTTTTTTCGAATTATTTAATACATTCATATATTAATTCAGACAGAGAATGAAATCACATCTGAAAGTCTCTCTCTCTCTATGTTTTATTCAATTTCTTTATTGAGTTTCTGAATAAGAATGCCATTCACTTCTTCATTCTGTTCATATTCAAAATCACTCTACTTCACTCAGTTTTAATTCATGTTTTACAATAGAAAGATGTAATTTCTTTTATTGAAAATTAAACAGGTTTTTAAATAAATACCGCAAATGTGAAAAGGAGCTTCATAAGTTCATATCAACATTAATAAAACCGCAACCGTTCCGGAATTTACTTTTGTGATCATGTTTTCGGTTGGGATGTAAGCATTCATCCTACACGAAACTGAAACTAGGACGGCGGAAATGCCGGACCCTATGAAATTCTGCCCCCTAGGTCTGACGATTTTCAAAAAATCTGTAGTTGAAATATTGCTAAAGTTGCCATTAAACACCAATCAATGAATCAATTGATACATTATATATCATTTTCTTGTTTTAATGTACTAGTTTAATGACCTGATAAAGTTTGATATATATTTCTTGTTATTTTGTTATAGATAAACTTCTGGACAATATGGACAAGATGAACGGTAAGAAATAATCAGTAGTCTGTATTTCTATAATTGGATACAAAGATGTTATCCCTGTGCCTGTTTATTCCTTATGGTTCCAGTACAGTGACTTTAGGATTGCCCTCTGTCAGATTTTATGATACCACTGTAACAGGAAAACATTTCGATATACGGATTCTGATTACCCCTTTGGTATCTTCAAAGTCTTCTTAAGAATACGAATTCATTCTTTGTAGAGTAGTGCGTATTGAAATGTTGAAGGACTCAATTTTTTTGTTCAAAAGTAAAATGGCCAGAATGGCGACCATTTTGAAGACATTTTGCCATAAGGGACATGTATCACTCAACGATACTTTATATCTCTTGTTTAATCATTAGAGAAATTAATATGTTTCATGTGCATTATACAAGATTAATAAGCTCTTCCAAGAGGGATTATAAAAGTTGCAGGAATATCTTTCACAAGTAGAGCATAGTGCAACAAGGGTAAAAGATAAAGACCTTGCATTTCACACACGAGTGAAAGAATTTAAATATATTTTAGCCAAATGGAATAAACTACCTATTTCTTCCTTAAAAAATGAAACAGTAAATTTTTTTTTTTTTTTAATTTTTGAAAGTTTATTCAATTTTCTACATAATTTTAATTATACGATGTATTGATAATTCCAACATTTCATTGGACTAATTACTCCACAGAAAACAGTATCATGTGTAACTGTCTCCTACTGAGATCTTACGTTTTAATTCATTCAATTTGTTTATTTATGTTAAGCAGTCGTTTCGCAAACATCACTCATTTGTTGAATATATTGCTTCTGTTTTCTTCATGGAGAAATCGTCTTTTCCTTTCCAATTAGAAAATTTAAATTTAATCAGATTAGTTAAAAAAATATATTTAAACTTCGAGATGCTGTAACATGATTATTTTTTTTACAGACACAGAAACAGGAACATGTTCTATAGATACAGTTGCTAGGTGTATCTATGGAAACAGTGATGGCAATACATTTGGATTGACATCAACTATTTCTGACAAAAACACGATATGCAGGTATGTCATTTTTGGTTATACCATGTACATTGTGCAAATCAGGTTATAGCATAGTGATACAGTTGGTATATTGGTGGATGAGGGAAAAAGATATATCATCTTCTCTTTAAAAGTTTGCAGCCAAATAATTTAAAACCTATACTCAGTTATTAGGGACATATTGAAGATCTGCATGTGACTTTTTAATGATGATAATCATATTTTTACAGGAATAGGGACTATTTGAACTTTAATAGCCAATCTTCAACAACATTTTCAGTAGATGGTACCTATATTGTGTAATCAACTCCTCTTACAGTTTACAACCAAATAATTTCAAGCCTATGCAAACTTATTATGGACATATTGAAGATGTGCATGTGACATTTTAATGCTGTTTATTATATTTTAACACAAATTATGACTATTTGAACTTAACCATCATTCAAAAACTTTTCCAGTAGACATTTTCTGTAAACTGTTCTGATATCTTTGAAGCTTTGCAGAAATTTACACACATATTGAAGATACGTTCCTTTCTAGAAAACTTACATTAAGATTTTGCACTGGCTGACTTTCTTGTCCATGTCACATTTAATCTATTGAATACCTTTACAACCCAATCATTGCTATCCTTGCCTTGGATGAATTTTTAACAGTTCATTTAATTAAATTACATTGTTAAAAACAATTGTATGTTCATTCAATGTGTATTGATCCAATTTTCATTGCATTAAAATTGCAATCAATAATCTATTTCTTTATACATGTAGACACATGAAGATATAATAATTTAATAAATAAATAACAATTTTTATTTTGAATTCTAACAGTCATAGAAAAGATACAATAATGTGCATCAAGGAAGCAGGAAGTGGCTGTTCTGAGATGGTAAAGGCTAAAATCATGTCACTTTTAGAATGGAATGAAGGCATCATGATGTCACTAGGTGTCTGTTCTGAGGAAATGCCTAAACACTGTGATGTAAAGGGTGCTATGGATTGTGTCAGTCAACTAGCTTCTGGACATCTTATGGCGACTGGCACTGAAATGGAACCAGCCATTTGTGCGTAAGTATAAGTAAAACAAGACCTACCTAGAAAGAACATATTAGAATAATAAAAGAAATTGGAAATTATTTTTCAGACTTGATTTTTCTTGGGTTTGTTTTTACAGATGCCCCTTTTATATATGTTATTGTTGGGGCCATCGTGGTCATTATCGTATGGTAGTAGGATTTACAACTACCTGTGCAATCAATGCCTATCACCACTAAAGTTGTGAGTTCGAACCCCCGTTCATGCCGAGGTGTACTCAATACAACATTATGTGATAAAGTTTGTCAATGACTTGCAACAGGTCCGTTGTTTTCTCCGGTTACTTCGGTATCCTCCACCAATAAAACTGACCGCCACGATATAAATGAAATATTGTTGAAAGTGGTGTTAAACACCTTAAGCCAAACCAAATCAAACCTATATATATTATCATTAAAGATAACGTTCAAAAATCTTTTGCAATATTATATTTGAGTTATAGCTTTTTTTTTCTCCACCTGTTAAATTTTGCTCTACGAAATTAAAATGTTTCTGTTATTTTACAGTGCTATTGCCCCAGTAGAGAAGTGTGTTGTAGATAAAACTTCAACCTGTTCACCCGTTAAAAGAATGATAGTAGAAAATACCTTGATACAGGTGACATCAACCGCTCGTTCCATGTGTGAAAATATGGAGCATAAGATGAAAGATGAGGATGATATGATGAGAGGTACGATCATAAAACAGAAATTTAATTAGTTCTCATTGAGGTTAGACATGGGACGTGATTAACAGTTTCTACATAATGGGGTAACAAGTTGAATAGTAATGAGCCACAATATGAACCATGCATGTGTCAAACCTATGAATGAGCTATGCATGTGTTAAATCTATAAACGTGTCAAACCTCGAGTTGAAGCATGCATGTGTCAAACTTAAAAAAAATGAACCATGCTAGTGTCAAACCAAAAATTCCGTTATGATGACAGAAGCCGCTTGAAATTTAGGTGCTGGCTTGGGACACAGACACAAAAAAGTGATGGGATTAAACCAGTAAATGGGACCACAACCCTCACCTCTCGACATCTAGATCTTCAGCAGTTTATAATAATTGTCCAGTATATTCTCCTCCAATAAGTCAAGAAATTATGCTAGAGCTGAAAAATACTGATATTGTGACTCATAATTTTTTGAGGAGAAAGACCAAACATATATAACTAACTGACTGATTTAATCCCTGTCCTTAGGTAGGTTTCTAGAAACCTGAACACTTGTAATGTTGTAATGGGTATCAGGTTGCAAACTGACTTAAAATGCCCTTTCTTGTGTATGTTTCTGGAATCCTTAAAACTTGAGATGGGTAAGAGGGTGTAAACCCACCTTAGTGGTGATAGGCTTGTGGTCAGATACTGACAACCTTAACCACTTGGACACTGAAGCCCTTCTTCCTGTTAAGTAAAATCTATCTAATTCATACCTTGAATAAACCAAAGTCTTTGTAAATCAGAAATCATAATTTTTTTTTAATACAGTGAAACCTGTATAAACTAAGCATTTAATAAACCAGAATAAACTGGACATAATAATATGTACCAATGTAGGAAATCTTTGTTTCTGAAAACCTGTCTATGCTGAACACAAAAGTTGGTCACAATGAGGATCGGTTTAGACAGCTTTCACTATATCTTTGAAAATGTCTTACTGCAATATCTGTCAATACCAAATGTGTTTGTATTAGACATGCTAAGCTGTAGTTTGTAACATTTTAATCATTTTGTTTCTCTCTAATAGGTGACTGTAATACAGATAAGGTGTATATGTGTGCATCACAAATACTGAATAAAATGAGCACCCTTCTACAAGGACATGGAGACAAACATCACATCTGTGGGTAAGTTAGATATATAGTCACCTGCCTGGTAAGAACAATAATTTGGTGTCACATTGTCGAATAAATTAGTAAGAAAAGATAAGGATGCAAATGAACATGAGACTATTAAACATTACACTTAAGACACAAGTTAAGGTAAAGGAACAGTGCTTTTATTGCTGTTTTACATTACAGAGTCACAGCATTAGAGTCTTCAACAATAACCATAACTTGTACCTTAAAATGAGTGTGAATCCCCACCCTCCCAACAAAAAAACCTTAAAATGAGTGTGAATCCCCACCCTCCCAACAAAAAAACCTTAAAATGAGTGTGAATCCCCACCCTCCCAACAAAAAAACCTCAAAATGAGTGAATCCCCACCCTCCCAACAAAAAAACCTTAAAATGAGTGTGAATCCCCACCCTCCCAACAAAAAAACCTTAAAATGAGTGTGAATCCCCACCCTCCCAACAAAAAAACCTTAAAATGAGTGTGAATCCCCACCCTCCCAACAAAAAAACCTTAAAATGAGTGTGAATCCCCACCCTCCCAACAAAAAAACCTTAAAATGAGTGTGAATCCCCACCCTCCCAACAAAAAAACCTTAAAATGAGTGTGAATCCCCACCCTCCCAACAAAAAAAACTTAAAATGAGTGTGAATCCCCACCCTCCCAACAAAAAAACCTTAAAATGAGTGTGAATCCCCACCCTCCCAACAAAAAAACCTTAAAATGAGTGTGAATCCCCACCCTCCCAACAAAAAAACCTTAAAATGAGTGTGAATCTCCACCCTCCCAACAAAAAAACCTTAAAATGAGTGTGAATCCCTACCCTCCCAACAAAAAAACCTTAAAATGAGTGTGAATCCCCACCCTCCCAACAAAAAAACCTTAAAATGAGTGTGAATCCCCACCCTCCCAACAAAAAAACCTTAAAATGAGTGTGAATCCCCACCCTCCCAACAAAAAAACCTTAAAATGAGTGTGAATCCCCACCCTCCCAACAAAAAAACCTTAAAATGAGTGTGAATCCCCACCCTCCCAACAAAAAAACCTTAAAATGAGTGTGAATCCCCACCCTCCCAACAAAAAAACCTTAAAATGAGTGTGAATCCCCACCCTCCCAACAAAAAAACCTTAAAATGAGTGTGAATCCCCACCCTCCCAACAAAAAAACCTTAAAATGAGTGTGAATCCCCACCCTCCCAACAAAAAAACCTTAAAATGAGTGTGAATCCCCACCCTCCCAACAAAAAAACCTTAAAATGAGTGTGAATCTCCACCCTCCCAACAAAAAAACCTTAAAATGAGTGTGAATCCCCACCCTCCCAACAAAAAAACCTTAAAATGAGTGTGAATCCCCACCCTCCCAACAAAAAAACCTTAAAATGAGTGTGAATCCCCACCCTCCCAACAAAAAAACCTTAAAATGAGTGTGAATCCCCACCCCCCCAACAAAAAAACCTTAAAATGAGTGTGAATCCCCACCCTCCCAACAAAAAAACAAAACAAACAAACAAAGCAAAAAAAATCAAAAAAAATCCAAACCTTTCTACATAAGAATATTTGATTTATAAAGGTATGTTGACCTGTAAGTCAAACATGGATCTATTTTTACCTACATGTAAGTACATTTATAGGCCTGCTTTTTTATTCTCAAATTTGTTTATGGTTGAAAACAACCTGAAAAATGTTTAAATCATGAACCATAAACATGTTTAAGATAGATAAAAAATGCAATGGTTGAAGAACAATATTTAAGAGAAATTTTCTAATTCATTCATTATTTTTTAACAAAGTAAAATTAATTCTTCATCAACAAATAAAACAATTCAACTCTTAAACACACAAACAAAACAAAAACAACACAAAAAACAACAAATAAAATAATTGAATTCTTTATAAACAAATACAACAATGCAGAATGTCAATAAACAACTTGGAAATGGGTCTATAATACACAGATGTTCCTATTACAAACATATACTGGTAATTAACAAGGTTCAAACATATTCAACCGTGCTTCGATCCCGGTTAAGATGTTCTTTAACCATTTAACCGCATGGTTAAAACCACACTGTAAAAAAACACTCAACCATAAAAAAGTTTAAAACCAGGTTAATGGTTAAGAATTAAAAAACAGGCCTCAAGTTTCTTATGTTCTTCATAAATGGACACAGTACAAATCTTCATACAAATGATTTTAATATAAAGATGGAGTTTCCTCAGACAAAGATCACGATCACATTCAAACTTTACATACACAGATTGGAATTACGTTATATATTTTCTTGTTTTTAGTGAAATGGAAAAGTTGGGAAAATGTGTGGAGAAGCATTCTGTCAAATGTCCAGGGGAAGAAGGAAGGATGATTGAAGCTCACAAGCCTCTGTTTAAACTTCTGTTGGAAGGAGCTTGTTCTAAAGGTAAAACTAATTTTATATAACACCAAATACTAATAGTGATAGTGAGTTTACATGTAAATTTAAAGCCTTTTGAAAATATATAGAAATCATAAAACACATTTACACATCATCAAATTTTTGGTGCATTTTGAATTTGTTTCACCAAAAACATTTTATCTAAAATACATTACCTACTCGTTTTGGAAAAGCGATTCAATGTCTGAAATATATTTTAAAGTGTCGTGTCACCACAAGACATAAACGAATTATAATATAACAACATTCTGTTTCGTTTTTAAATGTTTTGCATGTGGATGCAATACTTTTTTGTTCAAAAACCTTTTAAGTAAATTACTTTTCTTTCTTTTCAGAAAAAGAAGTACATACAAAAGGTAGGTCTTTATATATTTTGTTATATAATTATTCCAATGGTTATGATTTTGTAATGGTGTAAAACAGAATTATGAATTAAATTGAAACTAATGAAACACCTGAAACTGTAAATCATATATTAATAAAAAATGTACAAGTAAAATTTATTTGAACTATGAATTAACAGAAAATACTGTATAATGACATTTTCTTTACAACTTTAGAATTTAAAATGTTCTGCTATCCTATTGCAAAAAAAAAAAAACATATTGAAAGAAAAATCATATGTAAGTCTTAGAATTAAAATTGTCAATGTTTCTAAAGGGAAAATGTGTGTATCATATTTTCATATTTTTCTTAATATTTACAGAAGGAAGCAACTGTATGATGATGGCTGGTGCCTGCTTGACACAGTATTTATATCTAGCTATAGACTCTTACACAGGAATGTGCAGGTAAGTTATTGCAATATTTATCTAGTAGTGTAGTAATTAGGTTAATGTCAAAATTATCATCAGTAAACTTTAACCAGTGTATTGTCAATGTTTCCTTTGTTCATTTGGTCATATAAATGGTGGATATCTTGCCCTAGGGTTTCTGAGATTTTCATATCTTCCATAGATCTGTAACTTTTCCATGTGAGATAGCCCATAGAGGACAGATGCATGTGATGCTGTTGTCTTGGGTAGCATAGCCAATGAAACGTTGGAATAATATGTCACTAGAACTTTCTTTCAGTTTTAAAATTATATTAATTTACAAAAGAAATTGGTTCTTCCATTCTGCCAAAATAAGAGATTTGAATATCTTTCATTCATGTAAATAGTTTTAACCATTTTCAATTGCCATGTTCAACCTCTGACATAATCTTCAAATTGTTGAAGGTGGTCAGTATTTGGTAGAAGTACAAAATGTAGCAGAATGTGTGAAATTCAGCTACGCTCCACCTAAGAAAAAACAGAATTATCAACACTGGTGAAAGATGTTCATACATCTCTTGCTTGCCTTATAAAAGAGCCTATTAGTCATCTACTGTCATCAATGTACAAATCTAATTCTTATCTGCAGACATTTAAAACCAAAGAATTTTTTTACAAGAAACTCCAATTTGATCATCAAGAGCGACATTGTACTTTTCGTTTTGTGACATTACAATCAGAAAAAAGAGATTTTACACAGGGAAATAACATTAATAGAATGAGAGAATAAAGGGTGAAAAAAGATCGAGCTAATTTTTGGTATTGAATGTGTGAATCTTGATAAAACTATCAATACCTGTAGCTTATCTATAGGCGTTATCAATATAACTAGCTTTAAAACAAATTATTTAATTATTTTTCAGTCAAGCTGTACCAACATTAGCTTGTTTGAATAAAACAAATTATTTAATTATTTTTCAGTCAAGCTGTACCAACATTAGCTTGTTTGAAGACAGCAGTAGATATTTGTCCTTCATCTCAGAAATATGTTGTTGCCATGGCAACCAAACACCTAGCAAAAGTATCCATGGAAAGTTGTGGGTCAAGGGGATGTAATCCAGAAATGGCTTACCGCTGTCTGTCTGATGCTGATAAATACATAAAAGCAGCTGGATCTAAACTTTTACGCAATTCAATGACTTGTGGGTGAGTAATTTTGTAGAAAACTTAAAAGATTGCGGGCAAGGATTATTTTTTTAACGAATCGTATAAAGTTTTGACATTCTGTATAAACGAGATGTATACTTGTCTATTTTTCAGCCATACCATTGGTAAATATTTGTCAGTATTTTGGATTTTAAAAAAAATTACTCTTTTGTTTCTTATGATAAAAATTACTTGAAATGCATTATGTTTTGTTTCTTATGATAAAAATTACTTGAAATGCATTATGTTTTGTTTCTTATGATAAAAATTACTTGAAATGCATTATGTTTTGTTTCTTATGATAAAAATTACTTGAAATGCATTATGTTTTGTTTCTTATGATAAAAATTACTTGAAATGCATTATGTTTTGTTTCTTATGATAAAAATTACTTGAAATACATTATGTTTTGTTTCTTAGGATAAAAATTACTTGAAATACATTATGTTTTGATTTTAGTGCTTTAATGCCATCATTAGTATGTGCTATGAACCACACAATGACTTGTAACAAGGAGGACGATACTCCCCTTCATAAGAGTATATCTGGCCTGAAGATGGTGCTCCATGATATGTGTCCAAAAGGCAAGATCAATGTTGCTCTTGGTGCCGGAGAGAATATGACTGGAGTTGAAGCTCTACTTCCCCTTGCCATTTTGATTGGCAGTCAATATGTTACCAAGGAAATGCTTTGTCCGTAAGTATTGAAATAACTCTAGTGGATTTTGATGGGGTCAATTTCTCCTACAATATGGCTAGGTCATGCTTAGTATAATTTCTGGTCCCATTTTCTGTCTTTTCTAGGTTATACTTTTTTCTCTCTCTCAAATTGTCTACTCTTGACTCACTTTTGCATATTGAACCAATATGTGAAGCAATCTGGTAAATTGTCACCCATAGAACCATAATTTATCTGGTTAAGCACAGAACTTTGAACTATTCTATTTAAATATTTGAAAACAAAATGTCTGATTTGTTAAAAAATATAAATTATGGATGGATTTTATGTCAAAATTAAGAAATAAATTATCCACAGCAGCTAATTGCTATTCTGTGAAGTCATATTTGGTTAAATTCGTGCATACCAAATTTTGATTGATGTGGAATTTTGTATTTTCGTGGATAATATGTAATTTTGTGGATCCCTGGTATAGTGAGTACATATATGTATATAAGGTGACACATATATTTGTTGAATTTTTAATTTCATGGTTTGATATTGTCCACAAAATGTACGAGATTTGGTATAATACAAATGATAATGAAATCATAGTTGTTTTTTTAAATTATCTTTCAGTCAACTGAAAATAGCTATGATGAGATATAATGAAGCTAGTATGTATATGAGTTTAGCTCAGAATACAGAAACTCGTATTAACTCATATGCCGTTGAGAAGGTTATTGGAACATACTGTCATGAAGAACGAATGCCAATGAAAGAGAGTAAGACCCAGACCTGTAATGTTTCCATGGTAATGGAGTGTGCTCGCTCAGCTGATATTCCATATAAAATATCAGCATCTTCTCTCTATGGTTGGGAACCAGTTTGTGAGTAAGTATAGTTTATAAAATCTTTTCACTTAAAATGAAATTTGTGAGCCACATGAAATCTTTTCATTATAATCAAAATTCGATATAGCCAGACTTCAGTATAACCAGACTTGATATATACTCATGGTGGTTGATGGGGATTAATAATCTCTTCCATATAACCAATTCCATGATAAGTGACTGGACTGCATATATCGAAAAATTAATTAATTTGGTCTCAAATAAATATTTGACTAGATAAATAGAATATAGTCTTCAATAAAGTAATTGGATCTGAAGTAAATTTTGAGGCAAAGTTGATATATCAGTCAGTATGCCTTAGTAACCACCTCTATTAAGCAGTAACTTGTTTTAAGTGACCTTAATTTTATTCCCTTTCACAGTACATTTCATACTGATTAAACCTGTATTTAGCAACCACTTGTCTTATGTGGCCTTATTTCAATGTTCCCTTTGACAGGTTTGACTGTATTAATAGTATTTTTGTCATTTTATTTTACCAGAGCCACGCAGAAGGTTTTGTGTTGCATCCATGAAATGTCCAGTGCTTGTATTGACCACAATGATATTTATGCCACAATGCAACTAGGAGTAGACATCTCTGCCATGGTAAAAGACCACTGTCCAATGGAAGAAATGGCCCATCATGTGACATCAATGTGCACACTACCACCTGCACCATGTAATACACACCAAGCTTTAGCCGAGTGTTATGTTCCCATTACTAGTAGGGATAACATTACTGGACTTTGTCGGTAAGTTTTGCTGCAACTCAATGTTTTATTGGAGTTTTATATTTTTCTAGTAAATTCTGGTGTATTTGATAATATTTTTTTTTTTTTTTTTTCGTTGTTTATAATATTAGTAGAAGCATTAGCATTTAAAAAAAAACCCAAATCTTGATATTTTAAAGGCATTCATAAAATTGCATATCTAATAAACCATTTGGCATGTTAAAGACCCTAACATTGAAAGTGGTGCAATATAATAGCTGTTCCCAGGGTTAGAATCAAATTGTTAACTATAGACCATTTCATGCTTGTCTGAATAAGAATATCTTGTTATTTAAAGGAATATTAAAGCTCATTTTGGTAATTTTTTGTATCTCATGAAAACTTGCAATTGGTTCAATAAATGATATTTATGAAACATTAACCCGGTTTTTATCAATGAAACTTTGTAAAAGTGGCATAATTCATTGATAATTCTGTCATCCTGCGGTTTTTCCAATAATTGAATTTTTGCTTTCTGGACAAAAGTTCATTTCGACCCTTTTAAGTGATATTTTAACGATATTAGGGATTATATGGGCGTGCAAAGTATTTTTGGATTGTTTTTACAATTAAATTGAAAAGAAACAACCTTCGTCACGAGTTGAAAAAATATATGTTAAAACGAGGTTTAATATTCCTTTAAAACTCTATATACCAGTAAACGATATCCTATATTGTTAATTTTAATAACAGGTTTGGTGGTTTTTCCACAAAATCAGAAACATAAAACCACAATTATAATATTTGCTTATTTTCTTCAGAAATCTTACTGAAATAGAAAAGTGTTTCCATAGAAACCTTAAGGGTTGTATGTCTATGCAGATGGTACCACTTGGTCACATAATCAAATCCTACCGATCTATGTGCGGAGTTAGTAATGATATCACAAGTATGATTCCACATGATCACATCTACACTCTATCTATGTGCTACATGAACTACATGGATGAATTGAGCACCTCGTTACGATCAACAAGAGCACCTTTCAAAGCAAGCTGTATGGCAAGTAAAAAGGAAGGTGAATGTATTGCAAAGAGTGGAGTTATGCCTCCTCCGATGTTAATGTATTTGAGTATGGCATCAAATGACATGTACGAGGAGTTCAACAGAAAATTCTGTAATAGATGTAAGTATGATTTTATATCGAGGTAAAACCTTTCTTTATCATATCAACACATTATTTGATTGTAAATATATGGTAGAGAAAACTGAAGGGGCAATCAAGAATGGACAATCTAGAGACACAGGGATCATTGGGCACAAGATAATAGAACAAAGACAAACAATACAAAAAAAAAATGCAATACAGAAATTTAAAGTTAGCACAATTTTTTTATTTGGAATGGATGAAATTGTCTTGGCAAATATTCTATTTAATACAGTCCCCCTCTTATATGAAAAAGTGGCCTCTCTTGAGAGGGACAATTTAGTAATATTCTGCCATCTCAGTGCATATATCTGGTCTGATAAGAGGAGTGGCTTTTGATGGGAAGGGTCATATAAGAGGGGGACTTGTATATTGCAATTTACAGTTCCTAAATAATGTAAATTAGATTAAAACTTTGGTTCATCTCCTGTAGGCATTGGTAACAGCTGATTTTTGCTATCCTGTTTAGGCCCTTTGCTTTTCTCAAAACTTTGGTTCATCTCCTGTAGTCATTGGTAACAGCAGATTTTGGCTGTCCTGTTTAGGCCCTTTGCTTTTCTCAAAACTTTGGTTCATCTCCTGTAGTCATTGGTAACAGCAGATTTTGGCTATCCTGTTTAGGCCCTTTGGTTTTCTCAAAAATTTTGCTTTCCAATCTTTTTACTTTACTTCTTCAAGAAATTTATTAGATATCTATGTTTTTATAGGCTGAAACGGTTTGTTAGGAGTTCAGTTTAATCAAGGTTAAATTTGTGAACAATTTTAAGCATGGGGATTAAAATTAATGTTCAGTTTACACATTTTTCAGTGTAGACAGTTTTTTTTCTGTGAATTTTTCCATGTTTTATGATTTTGACACAGTATATATGGATATGAGAAAATTTTGCAAAGTAGTGAATGCAGTAAACAGCATTGACACCAAGTTATTTGTTTGGAATAGAAAAGGTGTTCATATTGGACAGGTTAAATTGAATAATTAAGAAATTTGAATTCTAATTAGATGTTCAGGTTTAACTTAATTACAGTTTATTTAGAATTTTACATTAAGGATATTTTACTTTTCCAATACAGCATTACAAAACATACTTGAGAAAAATATTTCCATAGCAATCAAAATAAGCCCGAAGTTTGCAATCCAAGAATTATGATCTTCTTTATTATACTCACAGATCCTCTTCTGACTGTAGTTCTCCATAGGAGGCATCTTCTGTCCGCTCCTCATCCGAAATATCCATAAATTAGGTTATGTCCGGTTGTGTTTATCACAATTGCCTGGTTGTATTCATATTTTCGTGGTTGGGTTTCCCAGAATTTGTCCAATCTTCCTTCAAGCAATCTGATAGTGGGTGTGGTTATAACTGAGGATTTATGTACTATGTATACTGTTTTCTAGCTGAGGACACAAACCCTTTGATAGGAGAACCATTTGCCTGTATGTCAGAGGTTGCTGAGATGTGTGTTACCACATATTACTCAAGATTACTGACATGGACGACAATACCAGTAGGAGACAGAGAAGATGCATGCGGGTTTGTCCTTAATATTTATCCATTAATTGATGGTTGGCTTTTGGTGTTTAATGCCACTTTCAACAATATTTCAGTTAGATGGTGGTGGTCAGTTTTATTAGTGGAGGAAACTGGAGTATCCAGAGAACATCACCGACCTGCAGCAAGTCACTGACAAACTTTATCACATAATGTGCACTTCGCCATGAACAGGGTTCAAACTCACGACTTTAGTGGTGACAGGCACTGATTGCACTGGTAGTTGTAAATCCAACTACTATATGATCATGTCCATGACAGCCCCTTCCATTAATTGAGATAAGTCCTTATTTAAAGGGATGTTAAAGTAAGTTTTTATATGTCCAAAGCTTAACATGTATGTTAGGTTGAAAAATAATAAATAAAGAATTTTAAAAACTCAGCTCTGGAAATTATATTGATATTTAGTTTACTCGTGAAGTTAAAAGATTTCTAAGTCCGTAAGGTTTGAACCCGGTATGTCCAAAGTTATACATATGTGTACACATGGTAAAAAGGTGGTAAAAGTCCCATTTTTAGGATTGCTGTATTATTATATTTTAGATAATTAATATGTAGCTTTATCTTTAATAGAAAAAATATATACCTACAAATACATTCTTCAGTCGCACCCTTAAATAAGACGCCCCTTGTTTTCTTCTGGAAAAAAAATAGCATCTTATTTAAAGAAAATTACAGTAGTTACTACCACATAGTAAAACTTCTCATCTGACATTTGATATATTCTTGTTGCCAAAAAATTAATTCCTTATGATTAAATTTTTTAAAGAGAACTGTTGGAAGTAGAATCTTGTGTTAGCAATGCATTGAAATCCTGTTCACCAGAAAGACAACAGATGTATGAGTCCTTCATGGAAATGATTTACTTCTGGCATGATAAAGTGTGTCCCACTGTTCCACGACAACATTTGTTGCTGTATAAGGATAGTGTTTGCTACAGGGACACAGCAGAAATGTGTGTGGAGGCATTCGGGAGGCACTTGGCTATGCAAAACGGACACAATAAGCACGAAACATGCAAGTAAGTTATCTCTTTAATTATTAATATGGAAGTACTTATGACAATATTTAGAATCTTTACTTTTCCATCTTATGACTTTGAGCGGAAGCTAATTTTGGCTTTCCAATCTTTTGACCTTGAGCATACCTGATGATGAAGGTTATTCCAGAAACATGTTGTACATTTAAATTATATTTCTACTTTTTCATTTTTATTATAGAAAAAAAAAGGCAGTGGATAACAAAACAATACATTAACTCTTTCATTGCTAATTGAGTGATCTATCAGGATCTATCTATCTATCGCAAGTAACTGACAAACTTTATCACATAATGTTGTATCAAGTACACCTCAACATTAGTGGGATTCGAACTCACAACTTTAGTGGTGATAGGCACTGATTGCATAGGTAGTTGTAAATGCAACTACCAGATGGTCAGATCAGGACACACACCCTTTTGTAGTACATGTAATACAATGAGTTAGAGGAAACTAAGAAAGTGTGTCAATTTTATTATTCAATTGTTAAAACCAAATCATTTTGAATAGTAAAATTATTTATGAGCAACTTTGTTTTGATGAGATTGTGTATTGTGAGCACTTTAATTATTTAAAAAAAAAGAAATTGATGGGAATGCAATGAACGTTCTCAGATTGGACATGTAGGGAAGAGTGGTTTGTTTTGTTGTTACTGTTGATAAGATTGTTTGACCTCTTTCATGGTCAATAATGAGGTCATAAGTCATTGCAAGTTGCAAGGTATACATTCTTGTGCATTGTTTATTGTTTACTTTTAGGCACTTCCATAAGATGATGCAGTGTGTCACTTACAGCACAAGAAATTGTACACTTACTACAGATGATAAGAACATGATTATGAATGTCATGGAAACTGCACATAGCATTATGGGTAATACATGTCCACTGTTGTCAACCATGGTATGTAATTCTCAATACTGGGATAGCATTTTACATATGGCAACATGTGACATAAAGGCTGCAGAGGAATGCATGATGGATTTTTCTGAGGCGTTACCAGAGAATATGGACAATGATACAGCAATATGCAGGTATTTATCATGGATTCTAACATGACGTCCTTCATTAGCTATATGAATAATACTGTGATAAAATCCCGATCTATTTTAATTCGCACATGCGGGGAAAAATATTTGCAAAAAAAATGTTACCCATGTTAAAACTGGATACAATCTATGGCTTCCATGAATTATTTCTTAATTTAAGTAAATATTTTGCTTTATTTCTATTGGCTGATGCCATTAGCCTTCAGTGTCGTAAATAGGGTTGTATATCAACCAAGGCAGATTCAATGAAAGCTGAATATAAATAAAGTACTTTGTGTGCTATTAAAAACATTTTTGGGTCCCGTATGACCACAGTCGCCTATGCATCAACAACATTATTAATACAAGCTGGTTTGAAATGCTTATTATAAGTGTAAACACTGCTCAAAACACGATTCATTTAGAATTTAACTTTAGCATACTTATACAATGTGCTTGACAAAATGTCCACCAAGACATTATCCTCGGTTGCCTCAATGGTAGTTACGGTCCTGGCTATGTTCTCTGATATAGCGTTATGTTAACCTCAAATGAGTAATACAAATGTATATAAATATTCCAACAGTTTGGTAAAATCAATGAATATCTCTATAGAAAAGTACAGTTTTTTAAACACTGAATTGATGTTGATGTTTCACATATCCATTTGAAATCTAAGATGGCCACCACATATTTACCAGATTAATTCATCAGAGATCTTGGTTGGTTTATCTTTGATTGCTTTATTGGAAATATAGTGATCTAATTTTAAAGTTTGTCAGTGACTTGCGACAGGTCGGTGGTTTTCTCCGGGTTCTCCGGTTTCCTCCACCATTAAAACTGACCACCACAATATAGCTGAAATATTGTTGAAAGTGGCGTTAAACACCATAACCCCTCTAATTTTAAATCCGACTTAATATCTAGATGACTGAATCTCTATGTTGTTTTTTTAATTATATTTGTGTATGTAAAGATATAGTCTAATCAAATTAATAGTGATTGAATCACCTAAAAATTTTGTTTTTGTTTTTACAGTATGTACAAGAGATCAATGGAATGTGCTGGGCTTCATACACTGCTGTGTGACCATGACAAAGTTGCTTCTCTTAATCAAACAGCTCATGTTGTCATGGCAACATATGGAGCACACTGTGTGGAAATGTATGGAGAATCATCAGAAATGAAGTGCATGATGAGAGATAGCTGTACTTTAATGAATGAAAACTGTTTCCCAGAGAAGACCGATGAAATATGCAGGTACCTAAATCATAACAGTCATCCACAATACATTTATAGTGTTTTGTTTAGATTCCACAATTTTGTATGACAAAAATGCATGTACTATATAGAAATAATTGTTATATATCTTCAGAAACTTTTCTTATATTGAGAAGTATCACGGGGTCTTTGGGAGAAATATTCTGTCATTATACCCCCGCTCCCCGAAGGGGGAGGGGGGTATACTGTTTTACCTCTGTCCGTCCTTCCGTCCGTCCAAGATATTTTTCGTCACATTTTTCTCAGTAACTGTTGATGGCAGAAATCTGATATTTGGTCACAAGCATCATATAGGTATACCATATAGTGGGTAGCGTTTTTGGACCCGTCAGATTCCTACTTCCTGTTTGCGAACTTAGTTGGTTTCTATACACATTGAACATATATGCACATTTTTCATCACATTTTTCTCAGCAACTATTAATGGCAGAGATCTGATATTTGGTCACAAGCTTCATATAGGTACCCCATATCGTGGGAAGCGTTTTTGGACCCATCAGATTCCTACTTCCTGTTTGCCGACTTTGTTGATTTTTATACACATTGAACATATAAGCTCATTTTTCGTCGCATTTTTCTCAGCAACTATTGATGGCAGAAATCTGATATTTGGTCACAAGTTTCATATAGGTACCCCATATCGTGAGAAGCGTTTTTTGATACGTCAGATTACTACTTCCTGTTTGCCGAAGAGCGGGGGTATCATAGGTGAGCATTAGCTCATAGTTCATCTTGTTAATTTTAGACTGTGTTTGTACCAACAATTTATTTAACTGCACAATATATATAAATGCAACCAATGTACAATACTTGAAAAAAACCCACAGATAATATAAATTCACATGTTTCCACAAACATAGCAATACAACAATCCACATGGTCACATGAATCATTGTTGTCACTAAGACAGGCTTGACTAAATTGCAACAGAAATATAATTTCTTTTGATAAAAGCAACATTGTATTATGTAGAAAATAACCATCTCACTATATTTTTTTGTAGGAATATTGATGATATTGAAAAATGCTTGATAAAACAAGAAGAAGGGTGTCAGGAAAATTTTAAAATTGAAAGGCGTAATGTAATTAGGAGCTATCTGATGATGAACAATGTGTCATGTGACATTATGTCAGTAATGAGTAAACCTGCCACATATGCTGCCACGTCCTTGGGAGAATGTTATCTAATCTTACAGAATCTAACAGGTCAATTTTTAGCGGAGGATTTCCCGTCGGATCTTGATGTATGTTTTGGACTACAGGCTTACGCAGAATGTATAGAAGATGGTACCAAGTCTTTTGATCCTCTATGGAAAGGACTTTGGTTCCAAACATTGAATCGTATACAAGATGCCACAGAAATCAAATGCAGATATTATGGTTTGTATTTTTTTTACGATAAAAATATCAGATATGGATAGGGATCAGGGGTCTCCCTCTAAAACAAATTGAAATCTGATCATTTGTTGTTAAACTAGACAATACTGTTTTCTTTATAACTATTTACATTGTTTAATAACTAATTCTCATGATCTTATGGGGGGGGGGGGCTTTGCCCTCCATCGGTTGCTGCCCTGAACCCAATGGGGATCTTAGACTCCTCGTCTACAAAGTGTGTGCCCCATAATATCCTGCACCCATGCCTGTATAGATATTACAGTTGTAAAATGTTTTATATATAATGTGCAGGTTTTTTTATCATTTGTTTTTTTATATGTATTATTGTAGATGCAATTTATCAAGATGAGATTTGTTGGGATTCATTGACCAATTTAATCCTGCCACAGTAATGCTGATCCCAGGAGATTCTGAATACATTTATGAAGATTGAATGAACTACATCTCTCATCCTCTTTCAAATATCAAAAACAGTTCCACATGACAGCTAGTGCTATTAAATTTTCATGACGTATCATTGTACTTTTCAGATCTCTTAAGAAGAAAAATGGAAGATGATGATGATGACAGCAGTTCTAGTGATGAAGATGACAGCAGCTCTAGCGACGAGAGGAATAGTTCTAGTGACGAGAGTAATAGTTCTAGTGATGAAGATGATATGGATCGCAAAATGAACTCTACTGATATGGATATGGCTTGGAGGAATTACACTGGTATGTTTCATGTTCTTTTCACAAAACAAATTTAGTGTGGAACCTGTCTAATCCAATACACTAAGAGGCCAGGGAAATGTGTCGGATTGTACAGGGTGTCAGAATATTCAGGTTTTACATTTGACCAACAGAAGAATGCTCAAATTTAACAAGAGTATATTATTGTCATTTTGACAATTTCTTGTCGAATATCCAAGTTAGGTTTATTTTGATAAAAAAAAATTATTTGAAAATCTTCACCTCTGAAGCAACATGGCTGTATTAAACCAAATTTGACTTTGATAGTTCTTATATGGTCCCCTTTTAAAATGTGTGTTGCTCTTCACCCAACATGCTGAACATAGTTTAACATATGACCCAATAGAAAAATGTTGCAAATGCCCTTTCCCTCAGAAACTACTGAACTGATGAAACCCAAATTACACACATATGATCATTTGAAGGTTCTTTAAAAAGATGATTGGAAAAACCAAGATGGCTGCTATAGCTGGCCATGTCATCATAGGACCCTATTAGGGGGGTGTACTCGATACAACTTTGTGTGATAATGGTTGTTAGTGACTTATGACAGGTCAGTATTTTCTCAGGGTACTACGGTTTCCTCCACCAATTAAACTGACCGCCACGATATAGCTGAAATATCGTTGAAAGTGGCATTAAACACTATAACCCTAACCTTTAAGTCGGAAAGTCCAAAAATATTCTTACATGTTGCATAATGGTCCTTTAACTAATTAACTAGTAGGACTAGAAAAGAGTGACCCCTTAATCAAGGTTGTTGCTGACAAATGGCTGCTTGGTTAGTTTGAACTGTGCATGATATCATTTTGCTTGTAGCAAGACTTCAATCATTTCATCAGGAAAAATTATTTATGTGAAATCTAGTACCATCATATTTTTCTGTTTCAGAACCAGAAGACTGTAATATAAAAGCAGCTGGTATGTGTATGTTCAATTATATTGCCATGACAACACATGCTGCATTTATACCAATAAAAGACAGACCTGGCACTTGTTGGTAAGTTGTTATAAATAATGTTAAAATGCCCTAAAAATTTCATGGTTCTAATATTTGTCATCTTCGTAGTTGTTTTTATTCAACTAAGACATCAGTCATAATTTGTTTACAATATGGCAAAATTGAAATTCATCTTCAACGTATAATGTAGAACCTGTTGGTACATATAATACGTTTTATTTTTCACATTGATTTAGCACATAGTTTGTAGTTAAAATATTTTGTTCCTAAATTTCTTCACTTTGTTAGTAAAAATAATACTTTGACTACAACATAGAGGCCTCAGTCCAAGTCGAATGGTTTCCTTTATGATATTTAAATTCTCTGAATTATTACTGAATGGAATAACAAAGTAGATTGTGAAATAAAGTCTAATTGCAAAATGAAGTCAAAGTAGATAATATGAAGACCCTGTGTCATTCTTCTATGTCAAAGAAATATGATATTTAATAGTGGCATCATTTTAGTCTTAAGACTCCATTATCTATATGGTCGAAGCTCCATGAGTCCAAAGTTCATGTTCTAAAATGTGAGAATTAATCAAACAGACCTCAGTATCTAAAGATACAGCAATCATCAAATCACTAAATAATTGACACCACTTTGTTCTGGTGTTTAATGCCACTTTCAACAATATTTCAGTTATACCGTAGTAGTCAGCTTTATTGGCACTTTGTAGTGTAAGTACCGTAATTTACGGACGATAGGTCGATATTTTTTTTTCATCAACACGCTGGCTTCGACCTATCGTCCACATCGACCTATCCAAGGATGAAGTTAAAAAAATCTGGAATCCCTAAAAAAAAAATCTCGATAAAAATGACGATTTTGTTTACAGTATACCTTGAATTTGCTGTAGGTTTTTTTTCTGAATAAGAAGACTGAAATCATCGATGTTCTTGGGGAATAAAAGTATACTAACAAGGGGTGCAATTCCGGGGAAAAAATGTTCAACATCCGAAAAAAATCAATAATATTCAATGATTGAAGTGTTAGCGAAAATCAGTTCAATATTGAATTGTATAATAAAATATATACTATAAAAAATGTATGTTGTTGAAAAAAAATCACAGGGTGGATCGTTTTACAATATAAAATTATTGTCACAAAATATCTAAATATAGCTATATAGGTTTTCCATCTACCACGAGCATGCGCACGGGGTTTTAGTAAAAAATGGGCGGTTGCATTACATCTCACAATAATTTGAATACACGTGGAGAACAAGCTTTTTATACTAAATATACTGGAAAATAATTATCGATTTCGTTAAACTAGAATGTTCTACACTTGAATTGGTTAATTAGGAACAAATAAAATAATCACCATGAGATAATCAACACAGGTGAACATCAGTCGGCACTTAATTATCCTGATCAGCTGATTGAAAATTTACTGGACCGAGACGATCACATAATTTGTGTACTACTAATTAAACACAGCTTAAAGGTATGTCAATAAAACTGCACAAGGTGATACATTGTTTTGACAGCTTGATTATTTTATTGTATGAACATCCGTTTACCATCTATTGTGACACCCACAGATGGCCTGATTTGAATGTCATCGATGTCTGGCTACCAGACTCCCCGTAAAAAACAAGTTTAAAAACAAAATTTTATTTAATTTAATTTTCATAATTATTTCGTTTATGACACATAAGAATAGTATTCTTGAGTTAATACTTACATATACTTACCGAAGAACATCGTTATAGGGCAAATGTTTACCGATGTAAAAAAAAAAAACACAAAAAAAGTTTGATGTGACGATACTTACCCAAGTTGTCATCGGCATCCTCGACCTATGGAATGCTTCGACCTATCTTAGTATTTCCCAAAAAATTTAGCCGAAAAGCAGCAATTCGACCTATCGTCCCCATCGACCTATAGTCCGTAAATTACGGTAGGTGGAATTTGTAATTTTTCATTTTTTGCTGCAGGTACAAAAAAGAAATGATGTTGCCATGTGTTATGAAAAATACATATACCTGCTCTTCACGTGTCCGTAGAAAATTTGTCAAATTGTACGAAGTAACACGTAGAATGGAGCTGTCCATTGGTCAATGTCCAGACATGGAAAAAGAAATGGAGACAAAGTCAAAACAATCTAACATGGATGAATGCAATATAGAGGAAGCTGCTAGCTGTATGGGCATGCTCAGTGGTGCTATCATAGGGAATGCTGGGATGAAATCTCACACCATGATTTGCTCGTAAGTTTAGAATTCAGTGAAATTGACCGTTTTTGTTATCTAAAACATGTACATGTAGTTTGAAATTAAAATATTGCAGAAATTTTTTATGAGATTTAATTTCATTGAATACTTTTAATACTTTAAACGGTGATGTAATATAATTATATTTGAGAGTCATTGAAGCAAATCAGTTGATAAATAACAATATTAATTTCAAATTATTTGAAATTTTTGCCATAAATACAAAAAATGGTAAATGAACAAGAAGGGTTGTGGGTGTAAACGAAAAGTGAGAAATCCTAGTTCTTTCTTATAAAACACACTTAAGGAAAGCAAGGGAATAGTGTATTCATGGATACACTATAACACAGTAGCAGCAGAGTCCCGAGAAATAGATAAATAACACACAAATAATTATAAGCTTCTGGCGAGATGCACTCAATACAAGTTTATCAGGTACTTTGGTTTCCAACACGTTATAATTGAAATATTGTTGAAAGTAATATTAATTAAACACTCGTAACCCAACAAATTATTTGGATCTGAATAATTTTCAAAGCTTGTCATTATCAAAGAATTTTCTAATAATATAGCATATATTGATATGTTTTAGATCTATCTTACCTGTGTACAGCTGTGTAATGAAGTATACCTGGGGATGTGAGAAACACAAAGTTGAGCCAATAGAAAGAGTCTGGAATGATTTATATACCGTTGCCATGGCAACATGTACAATGGGTGTATACGAGGAACCCAAAAAAATGATGGAATGCAGTAATATGGCTATGGATATGGACAAAAAGAAAGGAACATGTGACATTCCACATGCCATGACGTGCTTAACTTCTTGGCACACAAAATTGATGAAAACTGATGAAGACATTTGCAGGTTTGAATTTGTTTTCTGTGTCTTTAGAAGGTTGACCTTGGGAGATGTTTACCTTGAAATACAGGTACCATAAAAATGAAGTCAGGATTTCTCTTTTGTTTCATTGATTCTTGGAAAGAATGCAGAAAACAATTAGTCTAGTTTTTCAGTTGCAATGAAAAAACGAATGTACTCAAGGTCTTTGGTTGCATGAAAAACATGAATCATCAAATTTTAAGTTAATTTTTTTATTATTCTTGGGTAAAAGCTTCTTTTTTTTTAGGTCAAAATATTATTACTAGATAGGAATTTTAAAATAACACTCCGGTATTGTTTATAATTGAAATCTGTAATAGTGAAAAATCAATTACTGCGAAAGTATTTTTATTCGTTGGTACCAATTTTTGTGGTTTTTACAAAATGCAGTGATCCTTGGGTTCTTGAAGTCGTGGTTTGATATATTACAGGCAACAGTCGATGGGAAAAAAATTATTTCGTGGTTTAAGTGGACCACGAAATCAGCGAAAATTAAAACCACACGATTAATAATGATTTCACAGTATATTGAACAAATTACATATCCCCTCCAAATCATTGTTATATATATATGCTTATTTAATTAATTTACTATGAAATCTGTATTTAACTGTCAAGGCTACAGATAAGAAAACTGTTATCTCTGTAAACCAAATATAGAATGTGTAAGTGAATTGATAAAAAAAAAATGTAATTCTAGCTTTGCTTTTGCAAAAGATTTTGAAATAAATCCAAACACAGCAATAGAGGGGGGGAAAAAGGGGGGTGAGAGGCTATCGTATAATTTGCTTCTGTCATACATTGAGGGAACATGTCCTATTTTATCAATATTTATGTTACTCTCAGGATTGCATTAATTTAACATATTGTATTTGTAGTAATGTTCCATCGTTAAGATCCTGTATCGTAAAACATATATCAGGATGTGAAGAGACACACAGACAGGCTGTGGAGGGTATGTTTGCAGGTATTCACCAGAGAATAACCGAACGCTGCCCCCATGTAAAATGCGACCTATGCGGTGCTGCGCATTGTATGAAGGAGTTAAATACTACAAAGAAAGACATGACATGTTTGTAAGTAGATTTTTTTATATAGATATAACAATCGACAGAACAAAAAGTCAATTATTGTTAGAGAAAGTGCTGATGGAACATCCTCCTAATTGTTGGAGGCCGTCGTGATCGTGATTGTATGGTAGTTGAATTTACAACTACCTGTGCAATCAGTGCCTATCACCACTGACGTTGTGAGTTTGAATCCTGTTTCATGGTGTGGTGTACTCAATACAACATAATGTGATAAAGTTTGTCAGTGACTTACGGCTGGTTGGTTGTTTTCTCTGGGTACTCCGGTTTCCTCCACCAATGAAACTGACTGCCACGATATAACTGAAATATTGTGATTTGATTTGATCAGAAAATTTATATATTAACTGGAAAACTTAAGTAGGAGCTGTCACCATGTTTTTATTTGACATTATTTTGTTGTGATGTTGAGCATACTGATGACAGTGTTTGTAAGATTACTTTTCCTGTATTTAATAATCTTTCTAAGATGACCTCATATAGAGAAAAAAAAAACATGAATGTATTGTTTATTTGGTGAAAAGTTGAGAATGCTACTCATGTGCAGGCTAGGGGACAGTATCTCTTTCATATAGAGAGAGGTATGAGATATATACTATCATTGATTTATTTTGCAAGAATGGATTTTGCAGAGCAATATCTCATTGAAAGAAAGCCTGAATATGGATGGATGTTCTCTCATGTTTACTTGTTTCCACATCTTACTGTGTTAATTTTAGCTATCCTTAAAGTTCAGTCAGTCAGTATGGAAAGCATTTCATAGCATTTAAAAAATTAAATGTTAATTTTCAGTGATGCTTGGAAAACAAAACAGTGTGTGATGCATCACGTGGAATCTTGCAGTGAGGAAGAAAAACGTCATGTACGTACAAAAATGGCTGCAAAGTTTGCAAAGATATCACAAGTGTGTAAAGATGAGAAAACATTAGATATGTGTGCGTTGGAATTTAAAGACGTTGTCAAGAAGTTGTTAGACATCAAACTAGATCTCAATTGGGGAATGGAAGAAGGTATGATTTAAAAAAACTAATTGTAACAACGATACTGTAATCATATGTGTGTTTTCCTTCCACATGTTTATTTTGGGATCACCTTTCCAAATTTATTGGCAAGTCAATTATAATTTTTTTTTGTAGATTCCGTGATTGTATGGTAGTTGGATTTACAACTACCTGTGCAATCAGTGCCTATCACCCCTAAAGTTTGTTAGTGTCTTGCTGCAGGTCGGTAGTTTTCTCAAAGTACTCCGGGTTCCTCCACCAATAAAATGGCCACCACGATATAGCTGAAATATTGTTGAAAGTGGTGTTAAACACCATAACCCACAACTTTTAAGTTTCCGAGGTTACATGATTTTTTTAATGAAAGTAGTTTTTACAACATTTAGTACAATAACTTAAGTTTTTTTTACCACATCTCATTTTTATACAGTTGAAATATTGATCAAATTAAGCTCTTATTCGATTTTGAAGATTTTAATGTTTTCTGTTCCAGAGTTTAAAAAACTTTGTTCGTTAAAATGGACATATATGTGCTCATGGCCCAGCTATTTATTTACAAATAGCAGAGTGTAAGCCTGCTTTTGGAAATTAAATTGAATTATTTAGACACAAATGATGTTCATTTGTATTATTTTTATATGTCACTTTATTTTCTCTAGATAAAAGTAATATGAAAGACGATATGAAGGATGACGACTCAAGAGATGGCATGGCAGATGATGACAAAAAATCAGATAGATCATTAATGAAAGACCAAAGTATGGACAAGAAAGCCATGACCAACGATACCATGAAAACTAAGCTTAACCTTGAAACCATTGTTAAACATCTTATGTCCAGTAATAGTACCTGTCCTGCAGCACTTATGGCAGAAGACAAAATGGCCTTGTGTAAAAGAGCTGCCTTGGCATGGAGATGTGTAGAGATGCTGATTAAAAAGATGCCAAGTAATGTCCGAGAGCTTGCCATGGGAACAATGAAAATGGTCAAGATGGCCGTTGAAGAAAAATGTCATGGTAGGTTTAAAAAACACATACTGTCAAACATGTACTTGAGAAATAGTAAAGTTTCTTCAGATAACCTGAATACTAAAAAGTATGAATTTAGTTTGTCTCTCAAACAAAGTGAACATGAATCTGTCGTTAGTAAATATTAGCTAAAAGAATTAGAGGGAGTAGTACATGCATACAATAAATATGCACTTTATTGTGTTAAAATAATTTTTTTTTTATTTAGAGGAAGAATTGACTTGCTTCAAGTGTAGAGCAGCAAAAAGTAATGAAGAATGTAATATGCAACCACAACAACGATGTGACAAAGATACTAACGTGAGTCTCTTTATAGCCTATAATCAATAGTATTTTAACTATCTTTCTATGCCCTCGACGTTAAGTGTCATGGACTTTACGTTTTACCCATCTCTGTATATCATTCTGTGCACAATTTTGCTTGAGAATCATGCATTTTTTTTCAGACTTTCCAATTTGTTTCATGATAATAACATGCTTAATGTTCTAAAATGTACAAATTGCTGTTGAGACAACATTTTCACCTATGCATGGACTGCGGATGGGGGTGATTTTCTTCCATTATTTCTATTATGTCCAATAAAATCTGACTGCCGTGATGCAATCTTATTATTGCTTATTGTGTCACTAGACATAAAAAAATTCCAGACCCTTACAACAACAAACCTTTTTTCATGTAATTAAATGCTTAGGTTAGACAGTTATGTCTATTGAATCGTAAGGCTAATCAATCTTCGATAGAGATTCATGCCGATGAATATAATTGATTGATCCTGTTCTGTCTGTCTATAGAAGGGTAAAAGGAGATTGAGACAGATGTGTTGGTGTATGTTTAGATTTGACATTTAATTTATACGATGGCCGATTTTAGATGAGGTTTTTTATTGTCTGCTGTTTTTAAGTAGATGGCTTGTAGATCCATTTTAGATAATGTTTTGACAGTTGATTTTAGATAATGTTTTGACAGTTGATTTTAGATTAAGTGCTCGTTGGTTTATTTTAGAGGATGTCATGTTGGATAATTTTGAACTCTATATGAAATGTTTCTTTATACTACAGATGTGTTATACAATGGTTGATAATGGTTTAATCAGTAAAGGATGTGCTCCACGTATCCCGTTTGTAGAACATCACCAATGTGTAGACAATGGTACTAAATGTGTTTATCTCTGCAACAAAAATGACTGTAATATGAAAACGCATGAAGGAATTATGGGTAAGTAAACTATACTGTAGTGATGTCAGAAAAAAACAACATTATTTTCTTTACAGAAATGGATGCATGATATGAAAATGTATCCTATTAACAAATGATTTTGTGTGTTTTGAAAGTTAACTTCTTTTTGGTATGTCCTGACGTACATTGTTATTGATTGAGATAAATACTGATGGTGTAGTTTGGAAAACTCTGCAAAAAAAGGCCAAATAGAAACTTTTCTAGCCAAATCTGTTTAAATTATTTTGTGACGTATAGAGTAATTGGTTTTTTTTTATGCCACCATTCTCATCATTTTCCAAATCAATGACAACTGCAGTGGTCAGTCCAGTTAAGAGTCACACAAATATGGATGAGATATATTGGAAAGACGACAGAACAATTTTTGGGTGATGCTTTAATGAAATAAATCGAGAGAAAGTTGACTTTATGTTTTCCAAATAGTCTATTTGGTGTTTATTTATGCTTTTAATATATTCTTCAGTTAAAATATTTAGATCAACAAAAATGATCGAAATCACAGACATTATCCTATTATAAGTACAAAGTACAAAGTAATAGGAAAAGTAGAATATCAAATTTTCCATACATATTTGAAATTTTCAATATTTTAATTAAAAAAGCATAAAGATAAAAAAAATGAAATAAAGATGTAATTTTGAAAACAATTTTTTTCAATTTCGCTATTATTTTATTTAAATTCACCAAATGTAATTTACAATATTTTTTCAAATTAATTTAGATCCTCCATCTTGTAACAGAAAGAAAGCAGTGGCTTGTGGAATACGTATGATGCATAGTATGGTAGCCAGTGGTAAACCAGACTGCAGGTCAGTCATTTAAAATATTTACATCATTACTCTCTCTCTCTCTCATAATATACATGGCTGTTACAGTTGCATTGTATAATGAAAAGAAAGTCTAAACAGTGATGGTCAACAATTCTGCCACTATCAGTTAAACAAACTACTACATATACCTCTCATCTCAAACACTTGAATACAAAAGACCTGATACTGTTGTCCGATTCATTAATATATATAATGTCATTTATATACACGAGGATGATGTTATATGTTTATCACTGAATAAAAAAAAATACCCCAAAAATGTCGAATTGTAATTAGATTGGTTTATAACTGTCATCATTGTGTTCCAACTTATGTGTACTGTATAATGTATTTGTTATTAAACTTCTTGATAAAAATGTTTTTTTCTGATATTTTACAGTGCACTAATGCAAGGATTAATGTGCATGTATGAACACAGCAGTGACTGTCTGTCACATACAGATAGCGAAATTTCCAAGCATGCTGCTGGCTTATTTTACACACCAATGATGTTGAAATGTCAGGTCAAACCACACGACTGTAACTGTGGAAGATGTATTGTCATTGGCCTTGGAAAAATGTTGAAGAATCCATTTGCTTCAATGGGGGATATTTGCAGGTAATATACAGGAAAAATTCCTTGAATGGCATTGAACTTGTTAATTACAGAAATAAAAGAAATTAAGTTCTATTTTTAAAATTAAATAATTTATGGTTTGCTGTTTATAAGTGGGTAGTTAGGTAGGAAGGACATTTATTTTATGTTTTGATTCAAGCTATAGCAGAAAAGTAAAAACCAAAGTATTTTTGATTATGTCAACCATGATACTGACAGGAAATTTCAATTGTTTTTTTGCATTTCAGTGTAGCTCAACATGCTCAGAAGGGGATAGTGGGAGCTATGATGCATGATCAGTGCAGTATGAACGACTTGAAAGAAATTACAGCGTCAATCAGAATGGCTAAATCAGTACTGGGTGATACATGTGACTCTGCTATTGTAAAGATGTCACATGTCCATTACAGTGAAACATGTGACTTGGATAAAGCTGCGATGTGTCTGCGTTCTGTTAATATTTCATATATGGTTGAACATAGTGATAAAATTGGACAACACACTGTTTGTAGGTGAGTTGTGTCTCTAATAAGATTTGTTGATACTGAAAGAAAAATTGAAATAACAAGGGACCCACAAAGATCTGTGTTTCTAATAAAAAAAAATTTATACTGAAAGAAAAATTGAAAAATCACGCAAGTGACCTGCAAAGATCAAATTTCTAAAAGTTCATAAAAATTACTGAAATTTTGTAAAAATCATTAAAAACAGCAGATTTTATAATAATTGTATAAGTATGAAGATGGAAATGTAGAACAAAATTGATTTTATATGTAAAATATTTCTAATGTTTCACTATTTGAATAAAACAGAAAAAGGGGATTTTTCAAAAAATATTCAAAATTTACACCTAAAAAATATATATTATGTAACACTTAACAAGGTTGAAACAATGTAGCAAAAATGGCTAAATTTACAAAAAGGTTTAAATTTAGAAAAATGGTATGATTATCTAGCATTTGATTACTCTGTATAGTATTTCTGTTTATATATACATGTACCACTAACATAATATTGTGAGTTGGAATCCCTCTCAGAGTGAGGTATACTCGATACAACATTATGTGATAAAGTTTGTCAATGACTTGTGGCAGGTCGGTGGGTTTCTCCAGGTACTCCGGTTTACTCCACCAATAAAATTGTTGAAAGTGGCATTAAACACCATAACCCCTAACCCCCTCTGTGTGTATATGACAAAGTAACCAACCTAGTATTAAAATTAAGAAGTAGGATGCATTAATAATATCTAAATTATCTCCCTTTCACTTTTTTACTTTTTGTGTCTTTGTTTTATATACCAAGACTTAATATAATTTTTTGACATACACATACAGTTGAGCAGTGAAACCTCATTATTGTTAACTCAGATAAGTAATTTCTACTCAAAGTATAAATTATATCCCTTCGTAGTTGCTTTTATGTAAATGTATTGTGGGCAACTCAAATAATTGGTTATTTTGAATTTAATTCATCAGTCTGTTCGATTTCGACACAACTCGTTTTGACTGTTCATACATTTTAATTAAATTACATAATAATTTATCAAAAAATATAATTTTAGTACCGTATACAAGATGGTTGGATGTGTTCGCCATTCTGCAGAAACATGTGACCATATGTCAGCAGCAAGGCATTTGAATGAAACAATACACAAGACATTCGCCATGGTATCAAGGCTGTGTAATTTGACCTTGGCTGGAGAATTATTGTCACCAGAGGTCAGATCTGAGGAAAAGAATATGGAACTTCTTGAACATTTGGAGAAAGCTATCGGTGGTATGTAATTTTGCTTACTACACTTTGTTAAAAAAAAATTCGTCAAAATCGTGAAAATATCGGAGACAAATTGTTTTAATGGTTATTTTCATATGGCGGAAAAAGTTTTGTGACCGTAATAGGTTTCCACATTGTTGTCATTTTTTAAATAAACATTAGAGAATTCTGAAAGGGCAATACAAAATGGACAATCCAGAGAAACTGGCAGCATAGGGTACACAAGACACAAGACGAAGACAAACAAAACAAAAACACAACACAATATGGGTTGGACACCACTATATGCAAGCAAAACTAGGATATTCATCAAAAATTGGTTTCAATAACATGATTCTGTGCTGACATCAATATTTTTTGCATTAAACTTTTAACTAGGGCACTAGAGTAAATCAATTTGAATTTATTTGCTCATAGTTGATAATTTTCCACTCATGAAAATGTTAATATTTATGAAATTGTAGACAGTTCAGAAATGCTGATGGGAAAGATGGGAGTTATTAATGAAGTGATGAGGACAGGAGTTAGGAGTAACCTTTCTTTATGTAAGCCATCTCTAGCCATGACCTACTGTCATTGGGAATTGCTGACAACACCTGGAAATGACCCCAATTTCTGCAGGTAAATTTGAATCAGTTGTTTGTTTCTTTTATACATATACAGTTAAGCCTGTATTAAGAGGTCACCCTTGGGAGAAAGAAAAAGTGGCCTCATAAGACAGGTGACATCTTAAGAGAGGTTCAATTCATATGAAATTTTCTATAACAGGACAAGAAAAAGATAACCTTTAAATACAGGAGTTTGCTTAATAGAGGTGACAGAATTGGCAGGTTTGACTGTATTTGATAACTAAATATATATTTTGAGGTACAAAATTCGGTTTGTTCATTGTTATCCCATCTATTGTGAAAATTTAATTCAAACGGTACCAGATTCCAAAGCAACTGCATAATGGAAAACTCCCTTTTATTTGAAATGATTTAAATTCAATTTTCATATGGAGTTACGTATAATAAAAAGAATAGCATGGATTATTTCCCTTAGAGACATGTATTAGTTTTGAATTCCACCTTCCTCACAAGATAACCACATCGGTTTTGTAATATTTAACATGCTCGCTTCGAGTGTGGTAGAATGTGGGTTTCGAGTTCGAGTGTGGTAGAATGTGGGTTTCGAGACCTGTTTTGATAGCATTTAGGAATAAGAGCAAAGACTGGTTGGCTCGGAATTGGGATAATGTGCCCGAGTAGAGCGTCACGTCTACCCATGGATTATTGTTTTAATGAGCTACCACTATAAAATCAAACTAAGTGTGTTAGACATCATCATCATCTCATCGAAATGAAAAATTGCTTACTAGGCAACAACAATCACTCGCTCACTAAAATAAAATTATAACCCATTCCCTTGTCTTTGATAATTAAATGTAATCTTGTTAAAATAGTATTAAATTGATTAAATTTTTTATTAAATATCATTTAAGTATTGCACAGAGAGCCTGGGACTGTCAGTTGTTATTAATAAGAGAATGTTTACCAGTACAAGTGGTACCAGTCTACCATTCATTCTTCACATTTGTTGCTAAGGATACAAGGATGTGTGGGTACAATCCAAAACCAACAGAAGAAGAGGTGAAGATGTTGACATCTATTCCAACCTATCCATTGTCTATGTGTGTAGGAGAGTACATCACACATTTACATATGACATACGCTAATCCAACTACCAATTCGTCAATGACAATATGTAGGGCAGCCATTGACCTTAATAATTGCCTCTTCCATCAGACAGACATGTCAGCATTTGGAAAAGTGTCTCTGAATTATATGAATAGAATGACCTCTGAACTGATGCGAGTATCATGCATGGCTGTTGAAGAAGGTATGTTAAAGATTTTTTTTTTCAAATTCGGTCAAACCTCATGGTGTTGAAGTAAAAATAGACATGTGTTTGAGTTATCAGGAATAAATCTGACTAACAGATTCAATGAAAATAGCACTTACAGTTGATAAAAGTGAAACCTTTCTAAACCGAACTTCCTTTGGACAAGCTTATGTGTTCAGAATAGACAAGTGTTCAGTTTCTATAGTTTAAATTTACAAAGATTTCCTACGTTAGAACTTTATTTAAAGTTCTGTTTATACAGGATGCTGGTTTATTCAAGGTTTGGTTTAGACAGATTTTACTGTAACAAGGAAATGACTTGGAGATTTGAAGTTTGACTATAAGAGATTTTTGTTTCGGTTTTTCATTTATTCACTATGATGTATTAATTCAATTGATTACTGTTGAATATTTTGAAGTCTGTTTATTTGTAGATATATGTATTCGTAATACTAAGCCAGAAAAAAATCTGAATGTATATCTATTTATAGATTTGTTACTAAATATTTTATTGTTTGTAGCACAGATCAGCAATTCTATGCCATTGGTAGCATTGTTATTTCATCTTAAAACTTTAAATTTTAATAAAAATGCTTGATGCATCAAATCTAAAGAAAACTAAAACAAAAGCAGAAACAGGACTGACTTCCCCTGGTCAAGCAATGAATACAAACTAATATTTCCTTATAAATAAAAACAATATACAATGTACATTAAATATATCAATAAATAAACATGTTATCATCTGCAAGTGTCCATGGATATATGTTAACTAGTGTCAGTTACTTGCAATGGTTATGAAAATGAAAGTAGAAATGAATTAATATTGTAACTGATTTACCCCAAAGTACTTAATTACAAACCTACAGCTTAATCCCTATATGTTACACTATGAAAGCAATTTCCTCTAGGTTATATGGAAGCATGTATATTGTGTTGGTAAATTTTCAACAATGTTGCAGACATATTGTGGCAGCTAGTTTTAATAGGTGAAAGCAACATCCTTGATGAGAAAGCACCACCCTTTTGTAACTAGCAAAAAAGCAAACATTCTTTATCACATTATGTCAAATTTAGATGTAAACAAAAACTCACACTTTCCTCCAAATATAGTACAACATCAATATAGAATTGTTGGGTTCTAATTTCAAATGGAAATTTGGTATACCGAATAAAAAAGGAAACAATTTCATAATTTCTATTATGGTTTTTTTAAATAGTTTTTTCCCCCCCAGATATGTCTATGGTAAACTGTAGTAAAGACGATGTTTTGTGTCATGTTATGCGAAACATGACCCGCAGGATGGATGCTGTTGTCCAAGTAGCACGTATAGAACCAGACACTTGTATGACAGATCTAGCCAGCTTCTGTATCAGTAATTACGTCGCTCGAATGATTGTATCACCATTTGCTCCCATGCATGATAATGAGCTAACTTGTAGGTAGGTACATATACTTAATTAATGGTTTGGTTTGGTTGGTTTTGTTTATGGTGTTTAATGCCACTTTCAACAATATTTCAGTTATATCGTGGCAGTCAGTTTTATTGGTGGAGGAAACTGGAGTACCCGGAGAAAACCACCGACCTGTCACAAGTCACTGACAAACACTATCAAGTTATATCAAGTACACCTTGCCATGAATGGGTTTCGAACTCACAACTTTAGTGGTGATAGGCACTGATTGCACAGGTAGTTGTAAATCTAACTACCATGTGATCACAACCACAATGGCCCCTTTAATAATGATAGTTTGTTAAGTATTGATAATTAGGTCTTGATCTCATTGATAGATTTATATACTGTAAGCTATATAGGGAAGAGTTAATTACAAGAAGGTCCCATATCTTTGTGGAATATATGGTCTAATTGGTATTTTCTGTCCATATCAAAATGACAGGTTATTGAACTTGTACTATATATTTATGATATTTCTCATACAGTTGAACATTCATGTACACATATGCTTTGTCTGCCCAACTCTTCTTATAGTTTTCAAGATAAAAGCTTTCCATTTTACATGATATTTGTACATATATCAGCTTGGTGTAAACAAACAATCCCAATTTGATCATATATAAACTCACTTTTATTTTATAATTTACAGAGATCTTGAGAAAGTAAAAATTTGTATGGAAGGAACTGTACCAACCTGTTCAGAACCTAGACGTCAGATGTTTGAAATGGCAGCAGAATGGATACACAATATGACACACCCGGTCTGTTCCACTAAGTTTCATTTGTCTCCTCCGTCGTGTCACAAAGCTAGGCAATGTATTGAAAAGTTTGGCGTTTCTAGTATGAGAAGTGAAAAATCCATTGGAGAATTCTGTAGGTATGTATTTAATTTTGTATGTTTGTAGGATTTATCTGTATGTACAAAGATATCAGAATATTCTGAAGCCAATATTCATTGTGGTATGTTTCCCGTAGATACTTATCCCCGGCTGTTTTCCTTGTTGAGGTCCATGTGATTATTTTTGTCATGTTCAATGACCCATGTCATCCAAATATATATTTTGTTTGCAATGACCCACAAACTCCATATAATATGATACTGAAGTGGGAATTTAATTTTTTTTTTATATACACCAGTAATGTAAAAAAAAAATGTCAAATTTTCAAGATTGATTGATTCTTACTTTTTCTTTAAATTATTGAAATTTTCTGATCTAAGAAATAAAAAAAAATATGGTTGCAATGTCATATGTAACCACAGTGTTTATATTTCTCTTTTCAGGGGTGTTGATATGACCTTACAATGTGTAGAACAACATGCTTTCAACTGTACAGCTAATGAATTATCATACATCCAAAAGTCTATGTATATAATGGGCAATATGTCACATGAATATTGCCCAGCACAATCTGAAACCATCCGTGCCCTATCAACCCTAGAGGCAAGGGATGTTACAAAGATGTGTGATGAAGTTACACTCGGAAATTGTGTACAAACATTTTATGAAACCACCTTTGAAAGAGAGATGACAGATGCTCAGTACTGCAGGTAAGTAATTGATAAAAGGTATGCTTTGTCATAGTGCTGGGCCAAAGATCGACTAAAATCCAAAGTTAATTGGTTTAGGGTAGCCAATTCTGAGAATTCATATCGTTCAGTATAAGTCTCACATTCATTTCAGTGAGATTTGTTTATTACTTGTTATAATATTCAAACTCCTTGTGTTTAATTACCATTTTTACTGAGCGCAAGCATATAAATTATATGCACTGTTGATAAGTATGAATGTAAAAATATTTGTGTGCATCCAGACATAACAGTACATTGCTTGTTTTCAGCTATATAATAATGTCTATAGTATAAAATATTACTCTTAGAATCAGATACAGAATTTCCAAAACATTGGAGGAGACCACTTGTTATTTCTGAATTTTTGTTTCTAATTCTATTAAATACTAACCACATTCAACAAGTTAAAGATTATGTCAGAGGTTTCAAAGATAATACCATAATGGAAGCATAAGCCTTGATACATTTTGGAAAGTGGAGGTATAGCCTCATTATGTGTAAGATTTTACTTGTAAGTAATTTCCCACCCGTCTGTCTGTGATTGTTATGCTTATTCTTACTTTTTTTTTTCATTTATTTTCAGTCAACTTATGATTGTTATGCTTATTCTTACTTTTTTTTTTCATTTATTTTCAGTCAACTTATGACAACTACAAAGTGTATTTTTGATAATTCTAAAAATTGTGATGTACATAAAATCCAAGATTACAATGAGCTTTTGTCACCAGGGTTACGGTTCCATGATGTTAACTGCACTGATGTAACTGCTTATATATTGCAACGTATGCCTCGATATGAGGTAAAGCAGTGTAAAATGTCAGATATACTGCATGGATTAAGAAGTTTGAAGGAAAATGTAACCATGATGATTGAAAATAAAAAATCAAGTCCTGAAATTTGCATGTAAGTAAAATTGAAATACAGTAGTCTTTCCTCTCTTATAAGGCCACCCTCAGCAAAGGACACCCCTTTTATCAGGCCACCCTCAGCAAAGGACACCCCTCTTATCAGGCCACCCTCAGCAAAGGACTCCCCTCTCATCAGGCCACTCTCAGCAAAGGACACCCCTCTTATCAGGCCACTCAGCAAAGGACACCCCTCTTATCAGGCCACCCTCAGCAAAGGACATCCCTCTTATTGGGCCACCCTCAGCAAAGGACACCCCTCTTATCAGGCCACTCTCAGCAAAGGACACCCCACTTATCGGACCACTCTCAGCAAAGGACACCCCTCTTATCAGGCCACTCTCAGCAAAGGACACCCCTCTTATCAGGCCACCCTCAGCAAAGGACACCCCTCTTATCGGGCCACTCTCAGCAAAGGACACCCCTCTTATCAGGCCACCCTCAGTAAAGGACACCCCTCTTATCAGGCCACTCTCAGCAAAGGACACCCCTCTTATCAGGCCACTCAGCAAATACACCCCTCTTATCAGGCCACCCTCAGCAAAGTAAAATACTACTAAATTGCCACCACCTCAAGAGAGACAACCCTTCTATATGAGGTCACATTTGCATTGCACAACAGGTGGCCTTATACGAGAGGGACTAGTGCAATCAACAAAGAAACAAAAATTGATTATTAATGGTAGAAATAATTTATAAGAAAACATCTATGGAATTAAATTCACAAATTTTTTTGATTGAGAAATTTAATCAAAATTATGCTGACTCATTGGCAAATGATAATGGATATATCTGCTATATTAAGCGTAAGATTGGTGTTGACTATAGGTTCAACTTGTAAATTCTCTTTAATGTTGTACTTACTTCAGCATCTTTTCAAAGTAAAAAAAAACAACTTACACATGTACTCTATATAAAATACTCTTATATTTTTCTTTCAGCTATGTGGCGACAACAATTAAAGAACATGCCAACATGATTGCCGGCTGCAACAGTCTACAGTTATATCTTCTCGATTTCATCAAAAATAAAATGCTTGACGATTATCTATCACAGTGTTCAGGAGAAGTCGATATCCCCGTGCCAAGCGACGATGCTGTAGCACCAATGACAAAATGTTTCATGGAATTAGATACTAATATGGCCACTGCTTTGAAAACACCGAAGTATGGATTTGCTGATATCTGTCAAGCTACGTATAAAATGCATAAGTGTATGGATGCAGCATTTATAACTGACAACAACCCAGCAATGGACATGGTTATGTTACATATGAATGACACGAGGAACACCATTATAGATTTCTTACGTTCTGACTGTTCTGGTTTCAGTAAGTATCGTATATGGTTGTAAAACTTGATTAACTTACTTTATTACTTACTGCTTGCCTTGTTTTTTAATTCAGTATGTTTCTGTTTTTAAAATTTTATTCAATTTTTTAAGGCAATGCTACATTTCTTGCATACTTCATTTCTAATAATTTGCAAGTTCTACGCTAATCTAATTTCAGCAAAGTGCGAATAAAAATAAAAAAAATGATTGCTCTTCAATAACAAAATTATTGTTTTTTTTCTTAATTTACAGATACTTCCATGCTTGTTGATGTGTCACTACCAGCAGGTAATATTGTCTTCATTAATAAATTACACATTTCCATGTTAAAATTCTCTTCTGGGCATAGTACATTTACATGTTAAAATTCTCTTCTGGGCAAAGTACATTTACAGGTTAAAATTCTCTTCTGGGCAAAGTACATTTACAGGTTAAAATTCTCTTCTGGGCAAAGTACATTTACAGGTTAAAATTCTCTTCTATGTAAGGTACATTTACAGGTTATAATTGGGCCCAGGTGGCTCAATGAGTTACGTAGTTAGATTACCTAACAACTCATACAAGCCTATCACCAATACAGCATGGGTTCACGCCCGACTTTGTAAATTACAAAAAAGGGTGCACTCGACTCGCAGCTGCAAGTGATAAAGTTTACCAGTTGCTTGCCCATGGTCGGTGGTTCTCTCCGGGTACTCTGGCTTCTTCCACCACTAAAACTGGACGCCATGATATAGCTGAAATATTGCTGAAAGTGGCATTAAACACTAAAAATCTAAATCTAAATCAGGTTATAATTATTTTCTGAACATAGTATATTTACATGTTAAGATTATCTTCTGGGCTTAGTACATTTGCAGGTTTATATTATCTTCTGGGCATTGTACATTTACATGTTGAAATTCTCTTTTGGGCATAGTACATTTTCAGGTTGAAATTCTCTTCTGGGCAAAGTACATTTACTTGTTAAAATTAATCTTGTTAACATAGTACATTTACTTGTTAGCATTCTCTTCTGTTCAAACTACATATACAGAATTATAAATTTTCTTCTGACATAGTATATTTTCAGGTTAAAATTATTTATGTTTACTGTAAATGTACTATGCCCAGATGATAATTTTAACCTGTATTTATAATTATCTTCCGAGCATACAGGTTAACATTATTTTCATGACTATATATTAAAGTTGTGGAATAAATAAAAATTCATCTTAATTTTTAAAAGAAACACAATGCCTCTCCACTATAGATGATAAAATTTCACATTTTAAAGCCCTACTAGTATTATACAGAGATCATTAATTTTGAATCATTAGCTATCGAGAAAGGAAAAGTGTTGTAACCGACAAGAGGGAGAAGTATTTCTCACGTGATTAAATGCATAAAAGATATTTCTCACATGATTAAATGCATAAAAGATACTTCTCACGTGATTAAATGCATAAAAGATACTTCTCACGTGATTAAATGCATAAAAGATACTTCTCACGTGATTAAATGCATAAAAGATATTTCTCACGTATTAAATGCATAAAAGATATTTCTCACATGATTAAATGCATAAAAGATATTTCTCACGTGATTAAATGCATAAAAGATATTTCTCACGTGATTAAATGCATAAAAGATATTTCTCACATGATTAAATGCATAAAAGATATTTCTCACGTGATTAAATGCATAAAAGATACTTCTCACGTGATTAAATGCATAAAAGATACTTCTCACGTGATTAAATGCATAAAAGATACTTCTCACGTGATTAAATGCATAAAAGATATTTCTCACATGATTAAATGCATAAAAGATATTTCTCACATGATTAAATGCATAAAAGATATTTCTCACGTGATTAAATGCATAAAAGATATTTCTCACATGATTAAATGCATAAAAGATATTTCTCACGTGATTAAATGCATAAAAGATATTTCTCACGTGATTAAATGCATAAAAGATACTTCTCACGTGATTAAATGCATAAAAGATACTTCTCACGTGATTAAATGCATAAAAGATATTTCTCACGTGATTAAATGCATAAAAGATATTTCTCACATGATTAAATGCATAAAAGATATTTCTCACGTGATTAAATGCATAAAAGATATTTCTCACGTGATTAAATGCATAAAAGATATTTCTCACATGATTAAATGCATAAAAGATATTTCTCACGTGATTAAATGCATAAAAGATACTTCTCACGTGATTAAATGCATAAAAGATATTTCTCACATGATTAAATGCATAAAAGATATTTCTCACGTGATTAAATGCATAAAAGATATTTCTCACATGATTAAATGCATAAAAGATATTTTAACATGTCAGGTTTTCCACTATGATGTCATAAAGCATATGCATAGTCTCTTATTTCTTCACATCAATAGTAGCAAGAAGCCAAAAACTGATGCATGTTGACTCCAGGATTGGTTTGATTTGGGGTTATGGTGTTTAACACCACTTTCAACAGTATTTCAGTTAAATCGTGGCAGTCAGTTATATTGGTGGAGTAAACCGGAGTACCAAGAGAAAACCACAGACCTACTGCAAGTCATTAACAAACTTTATCACATAATGTTGTATCGAGTACACCTCGTCTGAGTGGAATTTCAACTCAACAAATGCTGTTTCAGCTATAAATGACAAATCAAGAATAAATTAATTGTCTTCTTAAAGACCATGCAACCTAAGTGCAGATGAACACTAGGATTGTTCTTTACCAACTTGGTGCTGTAGAAAATCTAAAATGGCTTCTTCTTTGAAACATTGTTTAATATAAAGTTCTATTTAACAATATAAAAGTCTCCAAAACAACGTTAGGGACTTACTGTTTTTGGTTTGTGTATTATTATTATTATTATAAATTATTAATCTGCAGTGTTTCTCAGAAAGTCAGATGTATAGTCCGATCATATGGTATCACAGATTCTATGCTTCTGTGTATTCATGTGCTATTTCAAACATTTTTTGCCTTGTGGTTTTAAAGTGTGTTCAGGGTGGATGTCTAGTTCATCCTGAAATATATTTTTTGGGTGTTGAGGTCATAAAGATATATTTTTAGGGATCCAAACAGGAGTGGGGTCCAAAATTATGAAATCAATTAAAAATAGGGTTGTCATATATCTACAGAAAGATAATTAATAGTAGAATTAAATTTGTTGTAATGTTCAGCATCTTGATTCATTTGAAAGGAGAAAGGGACCCATATATATAGTAGGGAAGGGTAAAAGTCCATCAAGGGAGTATGTTTGTGAGACTTTTTTCTGTTCCCCGTTACACTTACCTATCTTCTTCTTTTCAGATATCCTGAACTTCTAATCACCCAACTGTACATGAATATCACTGAAAGGTACTGTCCCTTTGTCCATTTTCTTTTGGCCATTGTGTTGTCTGTCCTTCGATTTACGGATTCTGATTACTCCTGTTGTATTTTCAAACTCTTCTTATCAATTTTTTATTTTTGTGTAGATTGGAAATTTAAGATGGGCACAATTTTACACATTTTAAAACACATTTTTTATTGATTCCTTTTCAGAATCACGAGAATGTAAAATAGACACAGCTGTAAATTGTGTAAACCTTTTCACAATTAAGATCATGGCCCATAGTATGCTTAGTGAAGATCCCAGAATGATTTGCAGGTAAGGTATAATTGTGTACAAGTTTTAACTGAAGATTATGCCCAAAGGGGTTGTACCTCACAGCTGAGACACTAGATACCACTTCTGTACCTTGGGTTCCTTCTATTATAAAGAGTTTCCATTGGAATTTCAAAATCAATAGTTTAAAGAATTTCTATTGGAATGTATTACATGTATGTCTCACTTTTTGCAGGGAGTGGCATTTCTTCATCCTGCCAATCTGTCCGTCACTCCTCCTGCTTTTGAAATGGGAATTCCTAAAAACATGTGCATGCTTATTTCTTACCATATACATATTTTCATATCACTATGGCAGTTTGATAGAACTATTTTTGAAGGAGTTTTTGACTAATAAAATATTTCATTAAAATGCTTGTACACCCAACATCTCCTACATTTTACATGGGAATTCCTAAAAACATGTGCATGCTTATTTCTTACCATATACATATTTTCATATCATTATTGCAGTTTGATGGGACCATTTGAAAGGATTTATTGCTGTATTTAAATTGGAATATTTCAATACATTGAAACTTGTTTATGATTCTAACATGACGTCCTGCTTTCACTTTGTAGACAAACGAGCGATTTATCGATGGTATAATCTCATTCGCACATGTGCCGGTGAATGTGACTGACTTTTCCATTGGCAGCGTTGTGTGCGACATTTTCCGCAAACGTAAATATAAATTACCGACTACCGTATTTGTACTCTTAGACATATCAGAATCGAAATAAATCATGGAAGCCAGAATGTGTTTTGAGTTTTATCATGGGTTGGCAAATATTAGTAAATTTTATCCCTCACCCCTGGCTTGGGATAAAATACTAATATCTGCCAATCCATGTTAAAACTCAAAACACATTCTGGCTTCCATGATTTATTTCTTAATATGAACCATTATCAGCTCCTCACAATCAGATTTTGTAACTTTAATTTGTTAAATCCATATTGATTAAAATATATATTGTACTTCTGTTTTCTTGCAGTGATGCTGAAAAGGTTAAAAAATGTGTGGATGAAAATATGTCAAAGTGTTCTGATACTCTGAAGTGGCAGGTGATGACCATGGAAAAGTTGAACATGATGGTAATTGGAGAAATGTGTAAATTTGATATGAAAGTAAAGAATCAAGTTGAAAAGGCCAGAGAAATGTATGCTGCTTTGATTGAATTCATGACAAATGGTAAATTATATTTATACTCATGTGTTAGTGTGGGAAGGGGGGGTATGTGTGTTTTGCATCATATTCAACAATATTGCAGAAACTTGGTGCCAGTTTGTTTTATCAATGGAGGAAACTGGAGAAAGCAATCGATCTATAGCAAGTAACTAACAAACTATCACACATAATGTTGTATCAAATGAACAGGGAATCAAACTCACACTATAGGCACTGATTGCTAAGAAAGATATCAATCATACTACCATAGATCATGGTCACAACAGTTCTTTATTTGTTGGTGTTTTATTAAATATTTTAAGATATGGAATGAGTGAGTGATTATTGATTTAATGTAAAGTGAGTGATTTTTCAGGTATATCATTGCGAATTACTCTTTAATGATAGTGATGATGATGATGATACTTGGAATTGATTGATTGGTGTTTAGCGCTAACTTTACCAGTATTTCAGCTATATCGTGGTATGATGATACTTGTAATATACCAACACTCTTTGTATAGTTCTAGGTCACTGAAAACAGTTTGGGCACATTATCCTGATTCTGAGCCAAACAGCCTTTTCTCTCACTAATTAATGTTGTGAGCTTAGTAAAGTCAGCAAATAACAACTTTATAGTCTTTGACCTGAGTGGTGATCGAACCCACAATTTCCATGCTTTTTTTAGATAATGATTAATGGTGTTTAATACCACTCAGTTATATTGTGTTGTTAGTTTTATTTGTAAAAATGCTACTGACCTTTAGTATGTAAATGACAAACTTTATCTTATAAAGTCGTATGGAGTACATCTAGTCACTGGCAGGAATTAAAATCAGCAACTTAAATGGTGTTGGGCACTGATGGTCAGATGTTAATACAATTAACATATGATTATGGTCACTATGTCCCCAAAATGTTTTAAAATTTTAATGTTCGGAAACCAGAAGAAGATAATTAATGTTTCAATTTAGTAAGATGTTCACTTTTACTTGATAGATGGTAAGGAGGGCAGGTCCATGGATGGAAGAGATAGAACAGCAGAAAGAGGAAATGACGATATGGAAGATAGAAGAAATATGATGGGTGATGGAAACGAAGATAGAAATGATATGAATGGCGATGGAAACGAAGATAGAAATGATATGAATGGCGATGAAAATGATGATAGGAATATGATGGGCGATGAAAATGGAGATAGGAATATGATGGGCGATGAAAATGGAGATAGGAATATGATGGGCGATAAAAAGGACGATAGAAATATGATGGGTGATGAAAAAGATGATAGAAATATGATGGGTGATGAAAAAGATGATAGAAATATGATGGGCGATAGAAAAATGATGGACCATAAGAAGTGTAACCTATATAAAGCTAACGAATGTCTTATGACACTAATGACTAATTTTGATATGATGGCTAGTAGAGTTTGCCAGTAAGTTGATAACATGTTTCATTTGTGACAGTATAGATTTTGTTGAATATGAATCTCCCTCTATTTATTTGTAAGCTTCATATCTTGAATATATGATTCTTATATCATTAAGAAAAAATAATCAGATACAGTCAAATGTACCTTGCTATGTCTAACTTGAAAAATTATTTTACCTCGAAATATCTGTGTATTTAAGATGTCCTGGCCAAAATAAGCTAAATGCTACTAGGAATCGACAATATTTTTAGTTCAACTTATCCATGAAAATCACTTATCCGAATTTGAGATAGTAAGTTATTTTTGATAAGGTTTCTGGGGCAAAATGAAGGAGAGACATATGCTTGCAGCTTCACTTCACTAAAACAGTATCTCTAGTTTTTTTGGTTTTTTTAAGCAATTTGTATGTTAAACTGAATACAGAGGGGACAGGGGAAATTATTGTGTGAGGTTTGCTCACAGTATTTATAGTTTCTTTTGGAATGCCTCTACTTTCTCCAATTTCTCACTGTTTGACTTTTTTTTTTCAGCAGTAACAGTGATTATTTATCAAGATGTGTAAGACCTCATGTAGAAGGATGTGATGAGATGACAAAACACATGATTCATGACAGCATGTCTGGTCCAATAACTACCATTATAAAGAAATCGTGCATGGCATACAAGATGTGGGCTGAGTACCTAAGTGAAGGTGATGAACGTCAAGATAGGATGGAAAATGATAGAAGTGAAATGAGAAATGCCTTGGATCATAAAGAGAAGAGAATGGAAATGGAAGAAATGAGAGAAAAACACAAAGCTGAAGTAGAGAAAATATTCAAACAGATGAACAAAGTTCGACTATTTGTGAATTTCGTTCGGGCAGCCGATAATCCACTTGAAAAGGACAATTCTGAATCTGCAGATATTGTTGCTATGATTCAGAAAATCTACGAAATGTCAAGTAATATGACAGACTGTATAGAGAGTGATGCTTTTGAAGATCAAGGTGCTTGTTATCCGTCTGCTGCTTTAGAATGTGCAAGACAGGTTGATATTGAAATGAAGTCATTATGGACAACCAAGAGCAGAATATGCATGTAAGTTATGTGCAAGCAAGAAATAAAACACACAAAAATACTCCACACGTTCCATTTTGAATGTATGAATGTACTATGGAAGTCAAAAAGATTAATGTAGTGCATTAAAGTTGAAAAGGCTAAATGCAAGTGATTATGAGAAGAACTTTTATTTGAATGTTTGTTGACTTCAAACAATGATTTTACTGTCACAAAAATTTAATTTTGTTTGTCACGTTTATGATTGTGTTCCTATTCTAATGAAATGATTTGTGAAACCTTTTTATTTTGTCATCTTAAATGACTTAATTTTTCTTCATTAAGTTTGCATCTTTCTAAAGATGTCGTCCAGTCAGTTTTTGGTTGTGTCACTGGTGTTTGTCGTCACTCATCAATTTTCCAGCTATACCATGATTACCAAATTTATTGGCATAAGAAAACCATGAGAGATATAACAAACTGAAACTCCTGGAAACCTTTTTTCTTGAGGTGGGTATCAGGAGGCAAATCCTTGTCAGTGGTGGCCAGAAGTCAATGACCTTAAACACTTAAGCACCCAGGCCTCCTAATATGATTTTGTTGGGTAATGTTAAATAGAATTAATGTCTAAGAACATCTGAGTTCATTTGTGTAATAATTCTCCTCCATTATTTATTACTGAATTCATTTGAAATCCAATCATGGTCTATTTATAGTACAAGTCTAGAATGTTCTGGTAATTTTTGTATTTCAGAAAATATGCCATAGCTGTACGATGTGCCATGATGACATCCCAAGGCTGTGATCATGCTACAACTGAAACTCTCCACATGAGATTCCATGAAGTTATGGGACACGTAGGAAATATGTGTCCAACAGTGATCAGAAATTCATGTAAGGTTGAAACTGAATGTAAAGTGAAGGAAGTTCCTTCCTGTCTAATGCCTTTACACAAGAAGATAATGGCTTCATTGCAGTTACCTACGTCATCAACTGGACAATTATGTGGGTAAGTAAACAGTATGTAGTCCCTCTTCAGAAAGCCCACTTACATATTACAGGCTATATTGTTAAATATTAATTTACTGGTAGTTATTTATAGAGCTTCCAATGAACAGTTTTGTTTAGTTTATGGTGCTTAATGCCATTTTCAACATTATTTCAGTTATAACGTGGCGGGGAGAGTGGAGTACCCGGAGAAAACCACCGACCTGTCGCAAGTCACTGAGAAACTCCAATGAACGGTCATCTCAGTTGAAAGCTTATTTGGAATCGGTAAAAGAGAGCTAAATTTTTTTATTTCAAAATATTTAGTACATTCCATTTGCAAAACAGAAATATCCTTTATATTTCTTTATAGATTTAATTCGCAATACAGTCTACAAGATAGCATAGTGAAATGTTCCTTTAAGCACTCTTTCTTCTCTCTGTGTGTCAAAAGTCAATTAACCGTCTTGTCTCAGATACAGTGAATTTCTGTTTATCAGTACTGTCAGTACTTTGATTATATTTATTGTGATTTTTCAGATACATTAAACTGGCTAAAGAATGTATATATGAAAAAGTTGAACATTGTCCTGAAAAAGTAATGTATCAATTACACGACCACTTAAAACCTGTGTTGGGCATGCTTGGTTCTATGTGTCAAAATCTGCCTGCTGAGGCTTGCTTCACGTCTCTTTTGTGGAATATGGGATCTGTTATGCTAATTGATTCAAATATTCGTATGACTGGTTCCCTGCACACAACACTTAAGCTTGCTGAAAAGTATAACATGACATTAAATATGACAAAGATTATGCCTAAAGAGGATCCACCAGTTAATGTCAGTGACAGTTATCTTCAAGGTGTAACGCTCATCCATAATATGATGATGTCTGATAAAGAGAGGGAGTGTAAGCTGTCAGAATTGATGGGTAAAGATAACAAAATGGAGGATTCTGACAAGGACAAAATGGAGGATTCTGATAGAGACGAAATGGGAGATTCTGACAGAGAAAAAATGGGAGATTCTGACAGAGACGAAATGGGAGATTCCGAAATGGAAAAAATGAAAGAAATGAAAGATTCTGACAAGGACGAAATGGATGGATCGTTAATGTCATCTCTCTTACACATGGTTAAATTTGTCATGATGAACGAAAAAATGATTGAAAAAGACGAGCAATTCATCAAAATGTCAAGAGTTTCAATGTTGAATCTTCAGAAGGACCAATCAATGCAAGACTTTTTGGATCTTGTTACACATATTACCAAGAAAATACACGAACATGTTGATGACAAGGATATGAGAAAAATGAATATAACATCAGCCAATCTTATCCTAAAAATTATTGTTGGGCTTGGTAACGGCCATGAAATTGTAACGTCTGCTTATCACACAATGGCCTACCTCAAGATTGGACACATGATGGACAAAATAAATGAACTTGTTATGGACCGAAGTGACAGGGGACAATGGGATTATTTGAATATGGGACTGCTCAAATCGATAAAAGAAGGAATGCAGAAAGAATTGACCAAAGCTGCCATGGGTTTGATAGAACTTCATATGAAACCAAACGACACCAGAAAACTAGAAGGTGTGATGACACTGATGAAGACCAAGAAGTTACAAACTTGTACCGGTCTTATTGATGTAGCACACTGTGCAATGGAACACATGGCTTCATTACCACAAGACAAACGACAGTTGATGAATATTACCCTTCAAAGTGTAACTGGTGTAGCTACTGCACTTTGTCATAGTAAGTAGAATTATTCTACATCAGTGTAATATTTTATGGTGAATTTAACGAAAGTAGGCGTGCAATATTCCCCGATATTTGCATTAGTGCAATAACACTTCAACATATATCGTCATCAAGAGGTAAAAAATGGTGCTCTCGTCATTTTCAATGTTCTACTATACAGTGAAAAGGTTGCTGAACGAATATTGATGAATATTGCTCCTCACAGAATATATAACTAAGTGGAATAACGCTTCAAATCATGTGGTATTTAACAGTCATGTTTCATCCTTGACTTAAAAAATCATTGGTAATTAACTGATTAACTGTAAATCATTACAAAAACACTGAAGCATTAAAAAGAGATCGTTGTGATTTCCAATAAATTACCTTCCAGTAATAGTAATTCTGAAATCATAATAACAGACCAGAACAGAAAATCGGTCATCTTAGATAAACAATTCTCTAGTGTGGTCATTTTTCCTTTTCTCAACGGAATGGAAATTCGGCTATTAGCGAATCAGTTTAGATTGATTTATTTAATTAAGCCAGTATTGGTGAAGTATTAGTATTAGTGTAGTTTGAATGTGACTACATTTGATTTTATTTTAGCAACTCTTGAATTATATTTTTATTTCTTGTAGATATTCAGTGTCATTCATGCAGTGGAGCTAAGGACAATATGGAATGTAACAGGAACACACCACAGTCATGTGATGTAGCTCAGGTAATATGGGATTAGGGGACATTTGTTCACTCATTCAGAATTAGTAAGGTGACGTTAAAATATATCATGTCTGTGCAAAAGGGAATGATATGGAGGTGGGGGTGTGGAGAGAGGCATTACTTACTATAATAGTTAATTAATTAGTACATCTCAGTCTTTGCCTCAATTTTTTTCACCTACTTGCCCGAAAGCCAAATTTAAAAAAAAGTTCTATTCATTCAAGCAAATTCTTTCATAATTTTCACTTGTTCAAATCCAGTTTTACTTGTCCCAGGTTTCAGGCAAGTGGGTTAGTGCGAAGACTGACATCTGTTCATTTGTATTTATTTGAATTGGAAGTTATGCAAAAAAAAATGTTTTTAATGTATTGACATGGCGATGGTGTGATCATACAAAGGGGCTGTTCCAATGCACCAAAGGTTTTATGTAACACAATATTAATATTTCTGTTCTTTCTTTAACAGAGCTGTTACACGATGAATGACAAAGGTTTGATCTACAAAGGATGCAGTTACCATGTTGGAAAAGAATTTGGTAATAAAATGTTCTGTGAAGGCAGCATGTGTAATAGGAACCAATATACAGTAGATATAGGTAATTACATATTTAAGTTTTGTTTGTTTGATGGTGTTTAACGCCACTTTCAACAATATTTCAGTTATATCGTGGCAGTCAGTTTTATTGGTGGAGGAAACCGGAGTACCCGGAGAAAACTACTGACAAACTTTATCACATAATGTTGTACACCTCGCCCTGATACATATTTATGAAAATGTGTCATGATCGTCAAATATATTCTAAGCTAAACAGCACAATTATTTAAATATCATAAATAAACATTAGAGAAAACCTAAGGGGCAACTAAGATTGGACAATCCAAAGACATAGGGCAAAAGACAAAGGATGAAGACAAACAACTCAAAAAAATGTAAATCAGAAAACTAAAAAGATGAGCAACACAGACCCTTCGGAATAAAACAGGGATTTTTGAATTCTCCCGTAGAATATAGTTGATTAGATTTAGCTAGAATTTGGAAGATGTATTTAAGCTAGCATTGGATAAATTGCTATTTTAGCTAACATTGTAGAAATATTTTGTCTAGCATTGGAGAGACTGCTATATTATCTACCATTGGATTGGAGAGATGCGATTTCAGCTAGTATTGGAAAAATGCAATTTTATCATGCATCAATTGTGAAAATGCATTTTTAGTTAGCACTTGGGAGATGCAAATTTAGATAACATTGGGAAAATGCAATTTTATCTTTTTCAATTGGGAAAATGCAATTATATATTGCATCAATTGGGAAAATCCATTTTTAACTAGCACTTGAGAGATGCAAATATAGGTAGCATTGGGAAAATGTACTAATAAGTAAAGCCACTCAACAAAAAGAAGTTATATATGTTGAATTTGAAGCAAAAAGCAGGTCATTGAAAATGGTTGGTAGTAGAATAAATGGACATCTAAATTTGTTTCATCTGTTTTTCAGCCTTTTGAATATTATATTAATCTGAATATTAAATCTTATCCCCCCCCCTAGAAAACCCTGTATCTACTCCATAAGTTAAGATAGCTTACACAATTTTAATTCCTTTCATTAGTAGCTCACATAAAAAGAGTTTTCATGAACTCTACAATCAAATTTTCTATTAGAATTAGTTTCATCCTTAATATAAAAAAAAAACAAACAAAAAAACTACCAAACAGTAGTATAAAAAGACAGTTGTCTCCCTTGTCACAACATGCCACATCTGGAAAGAAGATTTTTTTTTTTTTAGAAATAAGACTGATGTTTTTTTATTTTAACAGATGTTGATGATGACTGTAAACCAATGGAAGCTTTGATGTGTTTGTCCAATCTAATTCCTATTATTGCTATGGAAGGTGAAGTCAACCAAAGGTAATAATTACATACAATTTTATATGTTTTTATTTTTTATTTTTGTTATGCTTATTGAGTAACAATATCGTCATCATAACAGGTTTATTGTTAGGGGCCAACGTGGTCTTGATCTACCTATGCAATCCGTGTCTATCACCACTTATGTTAAGAGTTTGAATCCTGCTCAGACGAGGTCTGCTCAATACAACATTATGTAATAAAGTTTGTTAGTGACATGCGACATGTCGGTAGTTTTCTCTGTGTACTCCGGTTTCCTCCACCAACAAAACTGACCGCCACAATTTAACTGAAATATTGTTGAAAGTGGCGTTAAATACCCCCACCCCCCCTCTTTATAATTTAATGTGTAGTGAACCCCGTTATATCACACTACAATGAGTTATTTCCCTTGATAACTCCCAAGTAAGAATTTGAACCGTTCATAAGTAATTGTTACCTAATTTTGCCATGATAATTCAAATAGTCAGGTAATTGGAACTAAAATTGTCAGTCCTTTTATTTTTTGACATAAATATGTTTTACTGTATAACTATGGAGAAAACATGTAAATTTTAATTTTCTCAATCTTCATTTTAGTAAATATAACAATTTGAAAATAAAATTCTCTGCAAATACTAATTTCTACATGGTAATTTTATTTTATCCTGCAATCAGTACATTTGCTGTACAAATATGCTATACGAATAAATTTTTGCTTTATTCGTACTAGACGAATAAACTTTTCAGCCTACGAATAAACTTTCCTGGTACCCTGTAGCTATGTACAGCGGAGGGCGCAGACAAGTATGAAACTGGTACTAATGTAACGCGGACCACGAAGAAGACACCCTTGACAACATTTATGAAAGGCGAGGAATGACGCTTGTTTCTGTCCTTTTTGTTTAAATCTGACAAGTTTTCCAACTTTTTTGACATTGCAGGATAAACACAATATACGTACATTGTCGTTAAATATAAAATTCATTTGTACTCGCTGCGAAACAGGCCTGAAAAGCTCGCCAAAGACTCGCTATTCTGCCTGTTTCTAAAGCTCGTACAAATAAATTTTATATTTACCGACAATGTACGTATATTGTATATATATTAAGTTCTAATAATTCAGAGAAAAATGATTTATGCATCTGTGATAAACTGGAATTGGAGATTTCTGTGTAAGTGTTTCCAGTTAATTGAAATACATTTATTAAAAGAAAGTTTATTTGAATTTGACAAGAAAAGTTGGCATTGTCCATTTTTCACTTAAAACATCAATACTGCTAGTTACATCAGGTTCTGCTGAAAATCTTTTGTTTAATATTATATTTAGATTGATCTACAAGAATTTGCACTGCATTGAACAGCATGTAGCCTCGTGTAGGACACCTCATACTCGTATCATGGGTGATCTGGTACCCTGGATCAAACATGGACTACAAGAGAGCACATGTTCAGGAGAGGAAGCAGGATATGAATGTGGAATGCGAAACATTCTGGGATTGGCCGTTACAGTCATGAATCCAGCCATGCCCCGAATGACAGTTTGCAGGTACACATTGAGTATTATTTATCAAATTAAATTTCCTCTTAAAAGTGTAATTTTGTCTACCTGGTTAATAAGAAAATCAGAGTACCAGTTTTGCACAAATCTATACCGATAATATAATATAATATAATATAATGGAAATTAGATCTTATCATAATGCAAACCAGTAAAATATGTTTTCATGCATTCTTTTTTTGTCTAATTATAGCCAAAACCACATCAGTGGTGTAATTGTTAGCATTCTCACCTTAAGTGGGGTGGTTTGTGAGTTTGAGCCTTGGTCAGATCAAAACCAAGCACCATAATATTGATATTTGCTGCTTCTCACCTTAACACGCAGCATTAAGAAGTAAGATCAAAGACTGGTTGGATTGGAATCCGGTTAATGTGTCCAAGTGGCGTGAGTCTACTCACAAACTGTTGTTTCAGTAAGATAGAACTATTAAAATCCAATTAAGCGTTTTGGTATAGTACAAAGCAGACAGCATCATCATGTCATCTAAATCTAACTTGTTTTCGCCATGATATGGCTGAAAACTTGCTGACTTGGCATTAAACAATAATCACTCACTCACTGTAATTATAACTTGCTGCTTACTAGTATCATATATTAAAAAGATATACTTGATGCAAAAAATTTGTCATATGGAGGGTCGGTTATTTCTTTGGATACTCTAGGTTTCTCCACCATTAGAACTGACCAGCACAACATATATAGAATAATGACAGTTTTAAAGATTGAAACAGACATTATCGTTGCTATAGCAGCGAGTGCGATGGCGCGAGCTGTGATAGTATTTGTTGAGACCTTCAAAACTGACATTATTGTTTTTATCGGTAGCGTCATAATGTATTTGATGTAACACTGATCAGTAAGTTTTAGCTCACCTTGCCAAAGGCAGTGTGAGCTTTTGCCATCACTTGGCGTCCGTCGTCGGTCGTCCGTTAACTTTTCACATTTTAATCTTCTCCTCTGAAACCTGGTGGGAAGCATCTATGGAAGATCCTCTCTAAAGATTACTAATTTTGTCCCGATCCATTAACAAACATGGCCACCATAGGCAATTCTTGTTTCTGAATGGCCGATTTTTAAAAATCTTCTCCTCTGATACTGCATGGTCAAATGAACCGAAACTTGGTAGGAAGCATCTATGGCATGTCCTCTATACAGATTGCTCATGTCTTCCCGATCCGTTAACAAATTGGTGTTAACAAACATGTCCGCCAAAGGCAATTCTTGTTTCTGATTGGTTGATTTCTAAAAATTCTTCTTTTCTGAAATTACTTTGCCAAATGAATCGAAACTTGGTAGGAAGCATCCTTGGAAGGTCATCTATAAAGATTGCTCATTTAGTTCCGATCCGTTAATAAACATGGCCGCCACAGTCCATTCTTGTTTCTGATTGGTCGATTTCTAAATATCTTCTTCTCTGTAACTGCTTAACCAAATTACCAAAACTTGGTGGGAAGTACCTATGGGGGGTTCTGTATTAAGCTTCCTCAAAGCAGAATGAAAGGTGAGCGACACAGGCTCAGCCCACTGAGCCTCTAGTTAATTTTCAGTATCAGAGTCATTCCATTGATACTAACACTATCACTCAATGAGATCAAAGGAAAAATATCCTTATTACTGATAAAACTGAAATATTGTTGTTGTTAAATACCCATAACCTCTAGCAAGCTTACAACATAAAAATGAAATAGTAAGAAAAGATTTGGATGTAAATGGACATGAGAGACTATTCAACTTTAGACTTAGATATAATTAGACATAAATTCAAGTAAAAGAACAGCACTTTTATTGCTGTTCTACATTTCACCATTCATCTTGTAGAAAATATACAATTGGAATAGTTAATGGATTTTTATATCTTAAATTAAAAAACAAATTATTATTTTCAACTTCGTTTTTTTTGCAGCCAACTAAATGACACCTATCGTCTGTTAGAATGGGCCACACACCATAACAAGTGTTCCGACTATGAGAAAATGGCAGCATATAAAGGAATAAAGTCTATCCATCAAGTTATTGGTCCAGATTATTGTCCTGGAGTATATCCAAAGAGAGAGGCTTTCTGTAATGATAATATGACAAGAACAAACGTCTGTAATAAAACGGCAGCTACCCACTGTATGGCCAAACATAACGTTATGGATATGATGAAAGATATGAAGATGAGTCATGAGGCTAATGAACATTTCTGTTGGTAAGTATAAGGATAAAAACAAGTGTTAGACAGTTATGCCTGTTTAAAGACCTCTCATTCAGTTGTGAGTTCGGTCCCTGCTCAGGCGAGGTGTACTCAATGCAACATAAAGTTTGTCAGTGACTTGCAGTGGTTTTCTCTGTGTACTCCGGTTTCCTTCACCAATAAAACTGACCGCCACGATATGACTGAAATATTGTTGAACACCATAACCCCCCCTTTCTACACAACAAAATGTTGTCTTTACAAGAGGGAGTTTCACAGAAGAGGTTTATGTAATATAAATAATGAAGATTTGTGACACTGTAAAGGGGTGTCAAAAGTGAGGTCAGTCTCATAAGAGAGTTTTCTCAAAACATATTTAACTATGTGAAGGTTTTTATCATGTACAACCCTGTCATAAGTACAGGTAATTATTTTTTTTATTTCTTTGGCAAAAACTACATGTACTGTGTTTTTCTCTAATGTCTTTCAAGTTTTTGTTTAGGTTTGTTATAAACATTGTTTATTATACCCCCCCCCCCGCAAACGTAGGGTATATAGGAATCGGCCTGTCTGTCTGTCTGTCTGTCTGGACCAACTTCCAAATCTTTTGTCCGATTTCCACCAAACTTTGTGGAATTTAAGATCATGATGTGTCAACTTTGCAGTATAAAGGATTTTATTGTCCATTGAGTTTTACCCCTGGTATGCCTCTTTGGACTTACAAATTTTGAGACAATTCAGTGTGCACTTTGTCATCCCAAATTCTCCTATATGATTAATCAGAAGTTCATGAAACTTTGTACATTGCAAGATCCTAATATGAAGATGTGCACATTAATAGAATATCCCAGTCCATTGAGTTTTACCCCTGTTATGCTTCTTTGGACTTAGAAATTTTGAGACAATTCACCATGCACTTTGTCATAAGTCTCCCACATGCTTAATGAGATGTTTGTGAAACTTAGTATATTGCGAGATCCTAATATGAAGATGTGCACATTAGTAGTATATCCTGGTCCATTGAGTTATGCCCGTTTGGACTTGAAAATTTGATACAATTCACAGTGCACTTTGTCATCACAACTCCTCCCATATGCTTAATGAGATGTTTGTGAAACTTAGTATATTACAAGATTCTAATATGAAGATGTGCACATTAGATCCACATGTGCCGATGTTGAAAGGGTGGGTGGGTCCATCAAGTTTTCCAAGAATTATGAGTCTAAAAGTTGTGTTCCAAATATGTTTTGGCTCAATTAAGATGATGAGGATGCGGGGGGTATTAGTCCCGCGTAGCGGACAGTTAAGTTATTCCATTTATGTATCAAAACGGGACTCCTGCGTCCAGCAGTACCTCTAGTTTACTGTTGCAATGAAAAAAATATTATTCTCACCATTTCTTTTTAATTTAAAAAAATGTATTTTAAGTGGACGATGAAAAAAAATGAAATCATTTTCTATCCTACTTAGTCATGATATTTTAATGATTTAGGACATATTTTTAGTTTTATTAAAAAAAATTTTTTTTATTATTATTATTATTATTATTATTAGGGGCTTGACTGAATTATTAGTGTGTATAGGAAATTACACATCAGGCTGTGGAATGTCTGAAGACCTTTCAGACCTTCAACGCATGTTTAAAGAGAAGATCGGTAGGGCAATCAGCCATTGTCCTGTTCTAGAAATGACCCTGTCTATATGTCATCCAGAGTTGCTTGTTACGGACACAGTTTGTAAACCAGCGCTGGTACCAACCCACTGTTTCGATCTTGCTAGAGATGGATGCAAGTATGTATACAATTCTGTTCAATCATTTCTGTTTTACATCATCAATTTTTTTTTGTAGATCTTAATGCATGTATGGTAATTTTTCTGCAACGAAAATTGCTTTTCAATTACGTGGAAAACTCATGATCTCTTATATCGTCTATTGTTATTGTTTGCAAATGTTATGAGAGAAATGGAATCAAAATGGAAAATTAAATACCAAACAGAACCTTACCCCTATCATAATAAATTGAGTTCATTTTAAATCGTCAATACTAGAGTATTACAAAGATAATAGGTTAACTTTCATACTGAAAACCAAATAACGTCAAAATGAAGATGATATGCCATTAAGTTTATAAGAAAAAAAATTTTGGAGCATATTCATAACATCCTTAATTAATATCCTGTGATTCTCGTCAATTGAAAGCTCATTGAAAAAAAAACCAAACAAATAACTGTTTGAATTTCTATTTTATAGTGTTCTGGATGATGAAACAAAAATGGAAGGCACGTTAAAATGTATTGATAGTCTAACCAGTGGTTGTTCGCATATTCAACAATTATCTGTTTACCACACTGTCCACGCACATATATCTGAGTACTTAATATCCTGTGGAAATGACACCGTCAGAGGTATGCTAGAGAAGAAAATAGCTACCAAAAAAGCAATGCCTGTTGACATGACGATTGCAAGACTAGTTGCTTTTGTTCAATCTATATCTTTGGCTACGACAGTTGATAATACTGATGGTTCGACACCGGTTATGAATTTACTTCATAAAGTTGTTGAGGCACGAATGAAAATGACTGGCATGATGGAATCTTCATTAAACAATATGTCTTCAGGAGTTTTCATGAAAGCAAAGGAAGTCATGCATGAAATGAAGGAGAAAAGGTATGCATTCAGTAATTTATTTGATATTAGTGATGCATAGATCAGAATTGTTATAGCAAATTTAAGAAAAAGGCTCTTCAAAATAGCAGGTATGGCACTTATTGCAATAGGGGGTTTGAAGTTATTTTTTTTAATACTATTTTGCTGTGTTCATTGTGGTGTTATCGAGGGTCGATTTCATCTTGTGTGGAAGAATTTAAAAATCCCCTTAGAAATTTGTATTGGGTTAGATATTGGTGAGATTTCTTTTTATGAATAAAATATACAAGGATATTTTTTCTGAAAATTGTACCGTCATAGTCGTGATTGTATGGTAGTTGGATTTACAAGTACCTATGCTACCCGTACCTATGACCACTAATGTTGTGAGTTCGAACCCCGTTCATGGCGAGGTGTAGTCTGCAACATTATGTGATAAAGTTTGTCAGTGACTTGCGACAGGTCAGTGGTTTTCTCTGTGTACTCCGGTTTCCTCCACCAATAAAACTGACCACCGAGATATAACTGAAATATTGTTGAAAATGGCATGAAACACCATAAACACACACACACACATTTTTGTGTAAAGTACTTTTTAACCTGAATCCCCTATCCAAATTGTCTTATTCTTGATGAAACTATAATAAATAAATCATAAATCATTGAATGTTTCTTTAGGATTTGAGATAAATTAATTGTCAAAAAAGCATGAGAATAGTTAATCCTTTGAAGCATATATAAGTGAATAATAGAATATAATTCTCAATTTAAGATAATTTTCTACTGATTCTTAATTTTAAATAGTTATTTCTGTCCGTCCAACTGTCAACCGATTTGAAATTTGAAATAATGTTTGAATGATCACTGATTACTGATACCTATATTCACAGGTCTGTTATCCAAGATGATACGATGGAAATAACCAAATGTGCACTGCAGTTTGACACCCAATTGACCGTAGCCATGACATTCCCAGAATTGTTTAATGTATTGTATTGTGAAACTCTCACTACATTTGTTTCTTGTATGGGTCATCATGATATTCAATCTGTACCAAAGATGTATGCTTACTCAATAAGGGATACGTTTGCTGGATATCAGGAAAGAGTATGTGCCAATTATCTGGATGAAATAGCTGGAATTGGCATGACTATCAGTAGTGTCCTTGGCAACCATAAAAATATGTCTCGAATGAATATGACTGACATTTCTGGAGAAAAATGGACACAGCTTCTTGGCCATTTGACAAAAGGTTAGATTTTGTGTAATACATTATAAGTATTATTGTTTACTGTTAAATAGAAGCTATTGTAAATATTTATGAATGATAAATAAATTATGAATTACTATATTGCAATCACCTTGTCCGTCCGTCCGTTCACACTTTCGTAACAGATATTTCAGCTTCTACTGGAAGAAATGATTTTATATTTGATATATGGCTTTGGCATGGTGACTTGTACCGTGTCTCCCCTTTCCAGGTTTACCGCACATCTACTTCCTGTTTACAGTGCGAGTTAGAATTTTTCATGTTTGCCGTAATGAAAACTTTCGTAACAGTTATCTCAGCTTCTACTGGAAGAAATGATTTTATATTTGATATATGGCTTTGGCATGGTGACTTGTACCGTGTCTCCCCTTTCCAGGTTTACCGCACATATACTTCCTGTTTACAGTGCGAGTTAGAATTTTTCATGTTTGCCGTAATGAAAACTTTAGTAACAGTTATCTCAGCTTCTACTGGAAGAAATGATTTTATATTTGATATATGGCTTAGGCATGGTGACTTGTACCGTGTCTCCCCTTTCCAGGTTTACCGCACATCTACTTCCTGTTTACCGTGCGACTTACAAATGAACGAGTGGGGGTATTCTTAGCACGACGTAGCGTGCAACATCTTGTTGGAGATTAATTCAGTTTCAACAATATTTCAATTATATCATGCTGGTTAATTTTACTGATGGATGAAACCAGAGCACACAAGGAATACGTTCCAACCTCCCTGACTGTCTCAGACAAATTAATTGCATTTGCTTGTATTGAATACACCTGACCACGGGCGTGTGGAATCAAATTTTCAAACCCTGGTGGTGATAGGGGCTTATTACATTAGTAGATGAAAATTATATTATCATATTTTAGTTACCATGACAACCCCTGTGTAAATGTAATTAAGGTGAAAATGTAATGTGCTCTCGTTTAAGATGATTGCTAAATTCAATTTTTAGGTAACCTTAGTCGATTTTTGTTATCCTGTTAAGTCTCTTTGATTTCTTGTCCCCAAAGGCTTTTAAATAATTTGGTTTGGTTTATGGTGTTTAACGCCATTTTCAACAATAATTCAGTTATGTCATGGCAGCCAGTTTTATTGATGGAGGAAACCGGAGAAAACCACAGGCCTGTCACAAGTCACATAATGTTGTATCAAGTACACCTTACCAGGAATGGGGTTTGAACTCACAGTTTTAGTGGTGATAGGCACTGATTGCACAGGTGGTTGTAAAATCCAACTACCATGCAATCACGACCACGATGGCCCCGCAATCTTTTGACAATGAGCGTACCTGATGAAAGTTATTCTAGAAACATGTCATGTACACTAAGTTGATATATGCATTTTTATTATTCCTCTCTGATTTGTTGTATCAAACAAGGATAAAAATATAACAATGTTATTTATTACATGGCAAAAGGAAAATTTGTAGAAACCACCATATTGTAAAAATATTGGTTTACAGTATTTTAGATTTTGCCATAAAAAATTTTGAATTTAATCCATTTTGCTGCTTTTTTTGCTTTACAGATGATGATCAATGTGACACCTTTAGCATTGCCAGTATTTTAGCAGGAATAACAACACATATTATCACAGGACCATTTAAAAACTCTGAAACTTACAGCATGATGTGTCAGTAAGTAATTTATGTTACCAGTAGAATATTACTTTGTTAGAAATCTGAAGATTGAATTTTATAAAAAAAATAATGTTATTTTGTTTTGTTAAGTTTCAGTGTTTGATCATGAGACCAAAAAATAGTTGTTTTTCTGCTAACCATAATTTTTGGTTCATATCCTAAAGTTTTTATTGCCATTTTTGGACAAGCATGTAAGTGTGTGTTTGTAGTGTTTAACACCACTTTCAACAATATTTCAGTTATATTGTGACGGTCAGTTTTATTGGTGGAGGAAACCGAAGAAAACCACCAACCTGTCGCAAGTCACTGACAAACTTTATCACATAATGTTGTATCGAGTACACCTCACTATGGCGAGTGGTTATACAGTGGTCATATAGAGACCAAATATGTATTAAGGTAAAAATAAAAAGCACTGTAAAGTCAGATCCTTGTCCTGTATGACCTAGTTAAAAATTGTTTTTTTTTAAATATAAAGTTTTACCTCCCTGTCTATCAAATCTTAGCATAAATACAGGTAATTTTTTCCTTGGCCTGATTAAATTTGCCTTTTATTATCATCTTTTTTTATATTATAGTTTGATGACCTTTTTTGTCAAATTTTACACCTCAACAAGAAAAATAATGCTAAATATTTTATCAGAATATTTTGCATACTTTTATGTTTGTGTTATTGAACAAATGATAAAAATCTAGATTAAAGTAAAGAACTGTCATGATCATATAGTAGTTTGATTTACAACTACCTGTGCAATTAGTGCCTATCACCACTAAAGTTGTGAGTTCGAACCACGTTCATGGTGATGTGTACTCAATAAAACATTATGTGATAAAGCTTGTCAGTGACTAGCATCAGGTCTGTGGTTTTCTCCAGGTACTCCAGTTTCAACCACCAATAAAATTGACAGCCATGATATGACTGAAATATTATTGAAAGTGGCATTAAACACCATAAACCAAACCATCTAGATTAAAGTGTATGTATATTGATACAGAAGATTAATAAACTTTATCTTGGCTTAACTATTTAGGTTATCCTAGGATATTTAGTCAATACATGCACTTCTTTAAAGAGATTTTTTTTCTTCAAGAAAAAGATTTCTTATTATTATTTAATAGATGGGATGTGATCACTTTTATTCTTGTGCAAAAAGTCATGATCATAAATAAAAATTACCAATGTACCGTGTAATATCATTTCAGTAGAATTTTGTTTTCTCAATCTTTAATATATATTTTTTTATCAATATAGAGCCTTACACTATGCAGATTCCTGGATAGCACCAATGACTGATAAATGTTCAGACGAACATAAAACCCTATACCACAGTATTGTATATTATATGAAACAAGAAACAGCTTCAACCTGTTATAACCAAGTGTTGAACAGTACCGTCCCAGACACATGTCAGGAAGAAATGGCCGGATACTGTCTTGCAAGTGTCATGCCATTACTGTCATCTCAAGCCACTCCTGATTGGCAACTTTGTATGTAAGTATTAATTTTTTGAAGTGATAAAATGGGTAAGTGTAAAAACTTAAAAGTCATATGTTGTTTCAAAATCAGTTGGCATCCTATTTTCTTCTGATGAGAATTGTATCGTGAGAACCATAAAAGAAATTAAAAATCATAAAAAAAATCGAATAGAATTTTGGACTATTTATAAGCATTGACTTACTTGAAAGATTTATGTTTCAAAATCTGATGTACATACACTAAATACATGGAAAAAAAACATGGATAAATGAAGTAAAATAAGGTGAAGATCTATTACATGCTGGGAAAAGAGATCTGTTAGCGTTGTTTACCCACTAAATACAGTGTTTTGATTATCAGAAATAAAAAAACAAATAAATGAAGTCAAATAATGCAAAGATCAATTACAATGCTGGAGAAAAAGACATAAAACAGTTGACAATTTTTTTCAGGCATTTGTCAATGGCTGCACAGTGTGTTGGCTTTCAAGTGGAACATTGTTCTGGTCAAACACAAGCTCACATATATGGAACACTATCCTATCTGCAGTCTATCGCAGGAAACAGGTGCCCTCTATTGACAGCTTTTATGCAATGTAGTGAAGCAGTACCAGCAACTACAACAACAACATGCAGTCTAAAGGGAGTAAAACAATGTGTGGCTAATATAACCTCATGCAGGTAAATAATTTTCTAATTCAGTCTCAGGTTTTTCTTTATTATTGTTTTTGTATCAAATCTATTTAATCAGATTATGTTTATTTTAAATTTATGCAACATGACATCAAATTTTAGTACTTTTAAATTTTGTTTAGTGGTAACATTCATTTTATAATGAGGCGAAGTGCACTCAATACACCATTATGTGATAAAGTTTGTCAGTGACTTGCGACAGGTCAGTGGTTTTCATCAAGTACTCCGATTTCCTCCACCAATAAAACTGACTGCCACGATATAACTGAAAAATTGTTGAAAGAGGCGTTTAAACACCATAAACCAAACAAAACATTCATTTCATAATGGAAATTTGTTAATGCAGCACGTAGAGTGTCTTGTTCTGTTTATGTAATATTTTGTATGTATTGACGATAAAAATCAGAAAATTAGAACAATAAAAACTAATATATGATTGGCCTAAATTAACTATGAAAACAAAGTAATGGTCAACAATTCCACCAATATAAACAACTGGAATAACTAACTCTCCCATAGAATCATTAACACAATAAGACCACAGTATATGGCATTAGATATCCAGGTCCTGGCTTGGGCAGATGTAAAAATGTGGCAGAGTTGAACCTGTTAATGGAATCCCAACTATCAATATTTATTCCAGCTTTACGTATTCAATATAAAAATATTTGTCTAGTTGTATTATTTTCATTGATCATAAAAAGTAAAATTATACTGCCAGAACAGTGAGAAATAAAAAAAATTAGTGTTTGTCTTGTACTGTTCATTTGAATATACAGTCAAACCTGTCGTAACGGTCACCTTTGTAGAATGGTCACCTGCTCATAGCGGTCACTTTCGTGCTCTCCCTGTGCATTTTACTATATATTTTAATTCGATATAGCGGTCACCTGTTCAATGTGGTTAGCGGTCACCATTTATTAGTAATTTCCAGCGCAAAACCTTTGTATAACGGTAAATTCATTTTTAAAATAATACCGGAAGTGATTTCGAAAGTCCCGTATTTTTGTCAAATGTACAAAAAATCCTGAGGTGTTACAAAATATATTGCTTATTTTAATTAACTAAATAAACAAACACTATTAAATTTTGTGAACAATAAATTACATAAAGGAAAGTTTATACCCGGGGGTTATTGGAGATATTTATTCATTACGACGAGAGTAGAAATTCACTCACCAAAAATATTTTGTATCTAGTGCATCATGTCAAAATCATCAACATCCGTAAATAGGAAAGCTTTGAAATCAGACGACAAAATGAAAGTTATAAATCGTTGTGATCGATGGTGGGAAAAGTTGTTGGGCTGTGGGCGAGGAGAAGGGTGTTTTTCGTACCCAGATAATGAACATTCTTTAAAGAAAACGTGAGATTCAATCGACGATTTTGAAAACAATGTTTCCAGTTCAACATCGTGTTACGGGAAATTGTACTTTTGTTTATTAAATATCTGTCTTTATTTATTTGTATATTTTATTCGAATCATATCAGATTGAGATAATTTCATTCGCAATAAATGTAAACAAGAGTAACATTACGACAGGAACAAAATAACAAACAAAACATAACATGTAATTAAAAATGTTTATTTACGTCTAATGTAGAATAATTCGTCAAATAATCAAACCCCTTCATATAAAGGTCACCTGTGTATAGTGGTAATTTTGTCAATCTCCCCCAGGTGACCACTATAGACAGGTTTGACTGTAATTCTCATAGTTTTGCACAAAAAGTTATTTGACTTACCTGAGTCAGTAAAATACAAGAGACATCTACTATCACAAGTAGTAATCAAAGGAACCATAGAAGAGGTGCACATTATACATCAGTGCACACTAGACACAAACAATTACGGTGTTTGGTAAAAGTAGTGATTTGTTGGAGTAAACTGATATAAAGCATTTTTTAAAAAAAGGTAGCGGAAAAATATACTACATGTAATAAACTGTATGACGACAACAGCAAAAACAAATATAAATTTATGTCTCATACAATGTGCTCCTAGAAAATAATAAAAAATGCAAAATTATGACAACAGAAAATATTCAACGCAACACCAGTCACAAGTTCAGTGATTATAAGCTAGTTACATAATTACCCATCTTCCGCTTTGTATTTTCCAGTGATATTCCAAAGACAATGACATGTGTCACCAGACATTCTATGGGTTGCTCTGCTTACCAGTTACACAATATTCATCAATATATGGATATGACATGGATGGAAATTATTCGTCACTGCCCGGAGAAGGACATTATAGCACAGTTATATTCTAAAGGCACATGTCAAGCTCCACCAACTTGCTCATTGGCTGAGGCTTACAATTGTTCACATCTAGGTACCAGTGGTGATTGCAGGTATTGAATATTTCTGATAATCTTTTTGAAATAAAAGGAATTATTGGTATTACGGCAGTCAGTTGTTGTCAATAATACTGATAAATTTGTTAATAACGGTGAAAATAAATTTGAATGTTCATTTTTTGCTCCTCTGAAACTACTAATCCAAATGATTTGTAACTATATAGATCCCCTACAAAGATTCATCATTTAATTTTGATTGTTGGTTTTTTTTTTTGATTGGATAATTTTTTTTGATTGTTTTAAAAAACTGTAAATTCAAATAATTTTTAGTACAAATGATTCTGCAAATAATATATGTTAGAAAAATAAGACAGGGAAATATTAAAATGGACAATCAAGAGAATCTGGCAGCATAGGGTACACAAGATGAAGAAAAACAAAACATTTTTGTTTGTTTTTTGATAAGCAGAAATTACAGGTCTAAACAAATTAGGTATGTGAAGTTCTCTACAAAGATTCTTCCTCATTTAATCTTACTATACATTCAAGGTGTCAACAGCCCTTGAACATAAATGGACATCAAAGAGAAGACAGATTTTTAAATCGTTGACATAGTTATAACTTATTAATTAAAACAATGATACAAATATAATTTACATCTGGCTTTGGTTATGAAATTGTAAAATATAATCTGAATTGATCTAGATGTGAGATAGAAATGTACTAAATTTTTTAATTGGTCCATTTATGAGTAGACAGGGCCGGCCTTAAGCCATTTGGACCAATTTCTCCCAATTGGGCCCCATCCTGAAGTTATCTACTCTTGACTGTTCAAGTACACACAACAACATACTGCAGGTTTTTACAGAGAACAGCATTGGGCCCTGCACCTCCTAAGGCCGATCCTGTGAGTAGAAATTGACAAAGTGATTGAATTACTCAAGATGTGTGTAGAAATTTAATAAGTGATTGAATTGCTTCAGATCTAACAGTAGCAAAGCTAATTTACCAGAGAAACAAATTATATAATGCTTACTTTTCTTCTATTTTTTTTCAAGTACAATTTCATCGGTGCAAAGCTGCTTTGAATCAAAGACAAGAGGATGCAACAATATACAATTTCTAATGGCAAGAACTACGTTGGCATTTTACTATAGGAAGTACTACCCATCGTGTGTCACTACATTGCTTGCTATTCCAACTGCCGTTGGAAATGTAACCAGGTTTAACAAGATGTACATGTGTGTAAACACATATGTAATGGATGCTCCTGTTGCCATGAACACCAGTACTCCTTCCAAAAAAGGTTGTGATGCATTCATGACATTAATGAAGTGCCTTGGTGATGACATGACAGATATTGAGTCCTATTGGTCAACACTGTTTGCAGGAAATTCATTCAACATTTCAATAGAGATTATGTACAGATATTGTGCCCTTGAAATGCCGGAGAATGAAATGATGGTTGATAAAGGTAAATACAAGTCATAAAATTTTATTTGAAGGTAAATTTATTATAAAAAAAAAACGCATTGTTGGTGTAAAGGTCAGCGTGCTCGCCTTGAGTGCAGTAAATTGCGGGTTCAAATCAAAGAAAATAAAATGTGTACATGATCCTTCTCTGCAAAGCACACAGCATTAAGGAGTAAGAACAGAGATTGGTTGGCTCGGAATCAAGATAATATGTCAAGAGTGGATCGACATGTCTACCTGTGGACTGTTGTTGCAGTGAGCTAGCGCTTTAAAAATTCAACTAAGCGTGTTGGTCTAGTACAAAGCAAACCTTATCAGCATCTCACCGAAATGCACATTGTTTACGCCATGGTATATCTGAAAAATAGCTCACAGAAGACAATGTATATTTAAGATAGGTTAATAAAGTTATTTTTATTTGCAGATGACAAGTGTGATAGAGGAATGGCTTACCAATGCTTAACAGTTGCTGGTTTACATTCCATGTTCTCAAGTGTAATGGCACAAGAGGATAAAAAAGCATTTTGCTCAAAGCAAGTATTTTATACCTATCTGTTAATCTGGCTCTTTATTCTTGATTTCCTTTCAAATTGGATTTCACAAACTGATAATTGTTGTTATTCAGTAGCAACTGTTTAGCTCTATTTCCATTACCGGTCACTGGTAAAAAACTTACTTTTGACTTTATTTACTGGTACCTTCTGCAGTTTACTCCAATAATAAAAATAAAAAAACAGGAAACATTTTGAAATGATGCTGAAAGTAGTGTTAAACTACAATTTATTCATTCTGACTTCGTTTAAGATATTGATGATCTTGAATCCTCTTATTCCACAAATTTTGTAACCTTGGTAACATTCAGTGTCATGTATTTTTTTTTAGATCAATGAGCTTAATGGTAGACTGTGCTACAACAGAAAAGAACTGTATGGAAACCAGTAGCAACTCTATCAGAGGTGCCCATGCTATGATTGAATCTGTCAAATGGTTGTCAGGAAGTTGTGCTGATGAATTATGGGTATGTGCTCCAGAAGATGCAGTTTTCTGTAGCAGTGGAATGTCTGAAAAAATGGCTGAGATGACTACAAAGATGATGGCAATGAATAGGACAGAGAATAAAAATAAAACTACCATGATGGAAGCTTATCATCGTGAAATGTGCGGGTATGCATCATTAAAAAAAAATCTATCATTTATACAGGGAAATCAATTCTTGAGAGACCCACTCCTTTTGTTGGCATACAATTGTATTTTTAGATATTTACAAGATTATCACAAGAAGTTTGTTTTATATGAATTATTAATTAAGTTGTGACATTTTAAAATAGTCTCATCATAAAATAGTATTGTTTCTAATAAGAGTGGTCTTACATTTAACCCCCAAAAAAATATTAATAAAATTTAATCTACAAAATAAAAATATGGAATGGGGATGTTGAATAATACAATGAAATCTATAAATATCAAAATCATGGAAATAAAGAATTATTCTAAAACTGTCATAGTAATTTAAAAAATTTAACCTTATTTTTACACCTTAACTTTTATTGTGGATATTTTACTGTCTCTCTGTTAAGATATTCATCTGTCAATTCATCCAAACATTTATTTAGCATTTATCATTTCTCAATTTTTCAGAATGTATGACGACAGCATGTCATGTGTGAAGCGTTTAACATTCGGATGTAGCAAGGAAGTCAATGATGCAGTCAAACAAAGTGTGATGACCTCGCTATGCTTTAGTTACGACCTTGTAAAGGAATGTCCATCGGAAAATGAGATGGTATCAATAGCTATTCCACAGTGTCATGATGATCACAACAGAATGGATAAAAATAAAGAAATGACGGACAGTGGTAAAGACGCTGGAAATTCCAGAACCAAGCGTGCTAAGATGGATGCAATGGCTGATGAAGACAAAGATAGGGGATGTTCTCTTGTTGCTGTTAATACTTGTGTTGGACTCATGTATACTGAATTATATACTGCCACCTTAGATTGTAGCAGATTCCATAGGTATTTAAAATGAATGCACATTTAAAATATTAGATACAGGTACCTATTTATAAGTTCATTATACATTGGGAAGCATTAGTAAGTTTTCCTCCCTTTGTGCACAAAGGCATAGATGAGATTATTTTATTTATTTTCATTCCATAGCTGATGAAAGTAGTTAATTACCTTTTACATTTATAACATTACAATATTCACCAGCATGAATTATTGATATGGTATTTTTAAAACAGATAACAAAAATTAATTTTTAGCTTACCTGATCCAAAAGCTGCAATCATCATGTGTATTTTTCACACTCTAATCTTTTTCTCTGAACCCACTGTGCCAATTGTAATTAAAAACATTGTGACTTTTATCTTTGTTCTGCACCATGTTTATGTTTTTGGGGGTTTTATTGTGACGATTGGAATCTATGATAGCTGCCAACACATGGCATAGCTTTAACATAGGACATCCTGGAATCTATGATAGCTGCCAACACATGGCATAGCTTTAACATAGGACATCCTGGAATCTATGATAGCTGCCAACACATGACATAGCTTTAACATAGGACATCCTGGAATCTATGATAGCTGCCAACACATGACATAGCTTTAACATAGGACATCCTGGAATCTATGATAGCTGCCAACACATGGCATAGCTTTAACATAGGACATCCTGGAATCTATGATAGCTGCCAACACATGACATAGCTTTAACATAGGACATCCTGGAATCTATGATAGCTGCCAACACATGGCATAGCTTTAACATAGGACATCCTGGAATCTATGATAGCTGCCAATACATGGCATAGCTTTAACATAGGACATCCTGGAATCTATGATAGCTGCCAATACATGACATAGCTTTAACATAGGACATCCTGGAATCTATGATAGCTGCCAACACATGGCATAGCTTTAACATAGGACATCCTGGAATCTATGATAGCTGCCAATACATGGCATAGCTTTAACATAGGACATCCTGGAATCTATGATAGCTGCCAATACATGGCATAGCTTTAACATAGGACATCCTGGAATCTATGATAGCTGCCAACACATGGCATAGCTTTAACATAGGACATCCTGGAATCTATGATAGCTGCCAATACACGGCATAGCTTTAACATAGGACATCCTGGAATCTATGATAGCTGCCAATACATGGCATAGCTTTAACATAGGACATCCTGGAATCTATGATAGCTGCCAATACATGGCATAGCTTTAACATAGGACATCCTGGAATCTATGATAGCTGCCAACACATGGCATAGCTTTAACATAGGACATCCTGGAATCTATGATAGCTGCCAACACATGGCATAGCTTTAACATAGGACATCCTGGAATCTATGATAGCTGCCAATACATGGCATAGCTTTAACATAGGACATCCTGGAATCTATGATAGCTGCCAACACATGGCATAGCTTTAACATAGGACATCCTGGAATCTATGATAGCTGCCAACACATGGCATAGCTTTAACATAGGACATCCTGGAATCTATGATAGCTGCCAATACATGGCATAGCTTTAACATAGGACATCCTGGAATCTATGATAGCTGCCAACACATGGCATAGCTTTAACATAGGACATCCTGGAATCTATGATAGCTGCCAATACATGGCATAGCTTTAACATAGGACATCCTGGAATCTATGATAGCTGCCAACACATGGCATAGCTTTAACATAGGACATCCTGGAATCTATGATAGCTGCCAACACATGGCATAGCTTTAACATAGGACATCCTGGAATCTATGATAGCTGCCAACACATGGCATAGCTTTAACATAGGACATCCTGGAATCTATGATAGCTGCCAACACATGGCATAGCTTTAACATAGGACATCCTGGAATCTATGATAGCTGCCAACACATGGCATAGCTTTAACATAGGACATCCTGGAATATATGATAGCTGCCAATACATGGCATAGCTTTAACATAGGACATCCCAGATATTTTTCTTTTTTCAAAAATAGAAAACAGATTAAAATTAGATTTCACTTGTGTGATAATTTTTTTGAATTATTGATAAGACAATTCAAATTTTATGAGGATGATGAGCATGCTCAGTTCAATCTACAAAGAAACATGTTGAGTTACCTAATTGATCCATTCATTATCAATACCAAAAAGATGTATATATAAATAAAAAAAAAAATAATTAATTAAATAGATATTAATTCTTGTAACTTATTTTTTTAGAACTTATTTAAAGACCATGAAATGTGTTCATGAAAACAGTATTTCTTGTTCAACGGAGAATCCAGCAGTGGGTAGACTAGTTACAGCTATTGCTAACTTAACAGTGACATCTGTGTGGTCTAAATGTCCCAATGTTGTCATGGAACCATGTAGAGAAAGTGATTCATGTGGAATAGAACAAGCTGGTGTATGTTTTGAAAAATTCAAGAAACACTATGAAACTGCTGCCATTGATGGACCAGAGCTGTGTTTGTAAGTAGTTATTATGTACTGGGAAATATTCATAGTCAAAAAATAAAACTTTAGTTTTCCCATCTTTTTTCATGTTTCAGCCAATAAAGAGCCGAAATATTTCCCATGGTGACTTTGTTTGATGGGAATGGAATGATCATGTAATAAGATTTCTTCAGATTTCCTGCCAAAATATATTGATAAAGGAAATCCAGTGAGAGATGTGATTTTAATTAGATTGGTGCTGATGTGCATAGCTTATTTTATTTTCCTTTAAATTTATGTTTTTTCTTAGGTTGTCAATTGCTCATCTGATTTAAGGCCCCTTTTCCATTTTAATGTTTCAACACATCAATTTAGGACAGGAAACATGTCTTTGATAAAAGTCTTTATTTTTTTCTTACTTCTTGAAAGAAATGAAATAACAATATCCATTTTTGTGTTGCTACTAATTGATATGATTTTGACAATCCCCACACAAACATGTAATATCACATGCTGCTAAGATAGTGCTATCTGTATATTAATGTCAAACATCCATGAAATTTTCAATTATCCTCACAGATTGTCATCACATGTATCCCAAAGAATGTTGTCTCCATTTAAAATTTCTTTCCTACAGGTCAAGTGAAGTAGCTAAATATTGCAACATGGAACACACAAAGGAGTGCTCTGTCTTCTCTCAGTATTATTTCCCTAACATGATTGATGGTTTACTGAAAACAAGAAAAGTCACATGTGAACCAAGTGCTGCCACCTGTTTACATAAATTCATGATTACCACAGTTGGCATTCTCCATGGTGAATTAACCATGGCATCCATTTTGAGAAAACAACAGGAAATAACCTTTGACATCCCAGACTTGATGATGAACCAGATGAAGATGAATAATATGATGGATAACACAACAAGAAAGATGGCCTCGTCTGAGAAAATGGTCAAGGAAGCAATGTCAAACTTCAGTGATCTGTCACATTTCTTAGACGCTAAAACCATGCAAATGCTACACGATCACGTAGAAATCCTATATGGATTATCTGATTCTGATGACCAAGCGGCTGTTTATATGAAAGTGAAAATGGTACAATGTGTTGGTTTGCATGAAGCATTGTCATGCTTGATGGAGACTGGAGATAAAGCAGGGTTATCCATGGAGGCAGTCCATGTATTAAATGCTACATTAGGCAGAATGTTTGAGATGACCAACAAAATGTGTACCAAGACCACAGTGTTGTCTCTTGTGAAAGGTATTTTATGTTTTACATTAAGGTGGTACCATACACTTCAGGTAAAATTTGATCTGCTCGTTTAATTTTCTTTATTTTTTGGCAGTGTGTTTGAATATATCCACTGTAATAAATATCAAAATTTTAACAAATTCCAACCAACAGACTCAGAGCTATAAATTCACTAGCCACATAGCAGCTTTTCTCTCTGGTTTTGATCACCGAGATGCTTGAAATCTGCATACAAACATCATATGATCAAAACGTTCAACTGATTTTAAACAGTTATCTCCCTGTAGTGTATGGTACCCCCTTAAGAGGTCATTTAAACTTTTTGATGATAAAAGATCTTTTGTTTCACTTTTTTGCTTTATCAATTCATGAATATCTACTTTTATAGGGTTATGGTAATGGTGTTAAATGCCACTTTCAACAATATTTCAGTTATATCGTACCCTGGAGAGAAAAAAACCACTGACCTGTCGCAAGTCATTGACAAACTTTATCACATAATGTTGTATGGAGTACACCTTGCAATGAACAGGATTCAAACTCACAACGTTAGTGGTGATAGGCACTGATTGCACAGGTAGTTGTAAATCCACCTACCATACGACCACGATGCCCCCCCCCCCCAATCCATATAAGCATGTTTTTGTAAACTCTTAATAGAAATTTTGTATTTCTAAGGTAGGAAATAAACAAGTCATAAACCTAGGCCAGATTTTAAAAGAAAAGTGGACAGAAATATATATACAATCTAAACAACAATGTTTGAATTGATTTTTCTGTTTTCTTTATTAGTTTCTATGACTTCATAATTCAAGAAGTATTTAAAGGGAAATAACTGATATATAAAGATGGAAAGTATAGAAATCATAATATAAGAAGTAAAGCAAAATTAAATGTTATATTTGTGTAACATTGAAAACATTTGTAAACATAATAAAAAAATTGAAAATGAAAGTCATTGAACTAGAACTTTAATAAAGATGGAACAAATAAAATAGAAAGAAATTGTGGACTTGTCTTTACGATTATTTACAACACAGTCTCCTTTGTATATTCTTTTTTTTTTTCAGAACCAGCATCGTGCCACATTTTACCTGCTGCCCTGACTTTTATGAATCATATCACCAGACTGACAATACCAGTGTATGGAAAGGAATGGTTTTGCACGTAAGTCTTTAAAGTTTGTATGTTGAAATTTCACACATTTTTACACATTCTAGAGTTTTATGAACAGAATTTGATGGGAAAACTTGATGTACAATATTAGTAAGTTATCTCCCTTATGACATGTGGAAGCATATGTTATTGTCTCCCCTTATCTATCCTGGTGAAGAGAAAGAACTTTCTATGATGGTCACAAAAAATAAAGATTTTTTTATTTTTAATTAGTGGTTATTGTCACTTTTAGCATTTTATTTCAACTATATCATACCTACCAGACTTGTGTGAAAGCACAAACAGTTATGACGAACAGAATGCTGAGATCCCTAGCCTTGGGTAGGTGTCTGGAAATCTAAACACTTGAGGTGTGTAGCCGGGGCAAAAACCCATATCAGTAGTGTTAGATTTCTGGTCAAAAGCCAACAACATTGAACATGCCCAATTGGCCACACATGTCCCCACGGAGTTTACGTTGATTACAATCAATTTAGTTTTGAAAGTATATTTGATATTTGACACCAAAGAAAATCCCATTTTAATATCAGCAATTAAGAATAATATACCGCATAATACAGCTACTATACGATCACAGCCACAATGGCCCCTTAACAGTTGATTGGTTCTTATTGTAGTTGGTTGTACATGTATTTTCATCATTAACTTTTTAAATTAAATTACAAAGATTGAAGCAACAATCCGAATATTTGTATGAAAACTTTTAACTTTTTTTTATTTTGTATTTCAGTCCAGCAGATTTGACTAAAGCTATTGATCAAATGAAAGACTACACCGATTCTTGTTCAAGTGACATCCAGACCATGTTTGATGGACTGAACTCACAGATTAAGGTTGCTAGGGATACACTTTGTAGGGCAAAACCTGTGTGTAACGAAACATTGGTAATGGACTGTATTAACAAATACAAATCCCAAATGGATTGTGGGTAAGAAACAGAAAAACTTATCCAATTATTGGAAATTAATCAAAAGAAAAACGAAAATATCGGAGCAGTTCCAAAATACAATAGGAAGATCATAGAAAAAGACAAAATTGATACTCCTAACATATATATACATTATCGCTCATTATCCTGGTTTGCAAAGGCATTTCAGGGTAACAGGGTAAAACTAGTTTTATGGGCCCAAGCCTCCCTCTCAGTGCAATGATGCATTCATGCAAGTTTTTCCCCATGTGAGTAAAATGCCAACCCTCACATATAATTGGGTGAGAAGCACTGTTGTAAAGAATTCATTTATCTTTCATGATGCAAAAGTTGTCATATGTATGATACTACATGTAGTTATAAAAAGAGAGGTTTAGTTTATGTTTATTGGGTTTAACACCACTTTCAACAATATTTCAGTTATATCATTGCGGTCAATTTTATTTGTGGAGGAAACCGGAGTACCCAGAAAAAATCACTGACCTGTCACAAGTCACTGACAAACTTTATAGCATAATTTTGTATCAAGTACACATTGTCGCCATGATTCTATTTCACAACTTTAGTGGTGATATGCACTGATTGCACTGGTAGTTATAAATCCAACTACCATATGATCACGACCACGACGGCCCATATAAAAAGAGAGCCTATGGCCTTAACCATTGATGGAATCCAATTAGAAAAGTTCGGATTATTAATAGACAAACTGGATAAGTTCTTGTATAATATCTTCCTCCTAAGAGTAAAGGAAACAATTGACTTGGAGAGTGGCACAGTATAATACACTTTTATTTACAAATTGATTGAACATAAAGGATTAAGAGATTGGTTAAAATGGTGCAACTTTTGTATTTCAGATCATATGAGACTGCTCATTCATGCGTGGAATTGCATGTAATGGGATGTGACCAAACAACTGCAGATAATTTTAGAAATCTCCTCAAAACGGCATCTGCATCTTCATGTGAAAAGTTCCCCAAGTTTAAGGTAAGAACTGATTGATTCAGACTATGAAAATATCCACACCCTTTCATGGTTTATGTATACAGCTGATAAGGTAACACGTAAGAATGGATATGGATGTAAATGAGCATGACGGACCAATTATAAACTTAAACACAAATTAAAATAAAAGAACAGCGCTATTATTACCATTCTACATTTCACAGTCATAGTAGGATCTTCAATCTTAACCATATTTAACATCCTAAAATTAGTGTGAAACTGTCTCTAGCTGCAGTTGAGCTGTACTTCAATCTTAACCATATTTAACATCCTAAAATTAGTGTGAAACTGTCTCTAGCTGCAGTTGAGCTGTACTTCAATCTTAACCATATTTAACATCCTAAAATTAGTGTGAAACTGTCTCTAGCTGCAGTTGAGCTGTACTTCAATCTTAACCATATTTAACATCCTAAAATTAGTGTGAAACTGTCTCTAGCTGCAGTTGAGCTGTACTTCAATCTTAACCATATTTAACATCCTAAAATTAGTGTGAAACTGTCTCTAGCTGCAGTTGAGCTGTACTTCAATCTTAACCATATTTAACATCCTATTAGTGTGAAACTGTCTCTAGCTGCAGTTGAGCTGTACTCTTAATGCATCGGGGCATTTTTGTCGTTTTGATAATATTCGACGTATAGAATGTTATTTCCCAGAATTGTGGTTATCAACAAGAAAATAAAATACTGGTGAAGTAATCTTACAAATACCGTCATCATTATGTTGGTAAAAGATGAAGCTGATATTGAATTTGATTGCTACAGGTATAAGATGTTATAATAGATATGGTCAGAAAAATTTGTTCTATAGCAGACCACCACCAATGTTGATGACTGTCTGTCATATATGTATTGATGCAGAAGTACAGATAATTTTACATAGCACACTGTTTTAGCACATAGCTTAAAACAAAAATTCACTAAGCTTATTATTTCTTAAATGAAGACCTTGAATTTCTGTCTTTAAAGTTATGTAAATTTTTGTGTTCTATCTTATAAAACTCTGAATTTTGCATTTAAAATTTTGTAGGTAACTCAATCGCCTTTGCGTTTATTGGAAGGAGGCTCACCTGTAGAACTAGAGATTTCAGTGGAAGAAGATGCATCTCTATGGTGTTCTCCAGGAACTTCATGTAGTTTACAATTTGACCTTGACATAGATGATGGAAGTGAAAAGTAAGTGTAAACTGATCAATGAGAAAAAAAGAGATTTAGGTAAAAAAAAATCAATTAAATTAAATTTGTTCATGAAAGGTCAGGGAACTACAGAGAAACTTGTTTAAGCTGAACCCTGAATATACCAGAATCTTGTGTAAATAGAACAGCAATATTCTGAACAAAAAGAATTTACTCCAAGTCTGTTTAATTTAGAAAGGTTTGTTTTGGAATCATTAATTCAAATACAATGCTGGAGGATAATTCAACACACTGTCCAATTCGGCTCATATCTATGTTATTCATAGAGTCCGCAGAATTATCCGTAATGACTAATTAGTAATTTTTCAGACATTTTTTTTGTTATTCACATGTATAGAAACAAGTGACATGTTTATTAAAGGAGACATTATTCTGTTATCATGATGTCTTTTTTTTAGATATCTTGATCAACTTAAGCAAAGGAATGACTTGTAAAAAAAAATAGGTAATATTTAACGTCTGCTAAAATAATTGTAAAAAAAATTTGGAAACTTATTTTCTATTTATAGGTGTAAAGATGGAACAACTATTCCACAGATTGTAGTGACAGAAGAAAATGGTGTCTGTCAGCGTGCAATCACCAATCAGAACTGGGCGGTACCTGTATCATACACACTTACAGCCAGAACTGATGGCAAATATGATGGTACACATAACATAAATGTCAATGTTACAGCACACAAGTTCGTTGATGGAAATAAGGTGTTGACACGAATAATCTCACGTATACAGGTAACTATTTACTTGTCACATAGAGAAATAAGGTGTTGACACGAATAATCTCACATATACAGGTAACTATTTACTTGTCACATAGAGAAATAAGGTGTTGACACGAATAATTTCACGTATACAGGTAATTATTTACTTGTCACATAGAGAAATAAGGAGTTGACATGAATAATCTCACGTATACAGGTAATTATTTACTTATCACATAGAGAAATAAGGTGTTGACACGAATCGTCTCACGTATACAGGTAATTATTTACTTATCACATAGAGAAATAAGGTGTTGACACGAATAATCTCACGTATACAGGTAATTATTTCACATAGGGAAATAAGGTGTTGACACGAATAATCTCACGTATACAGGTAATTACATACTTATCACATAGAGAAATAAGGTGTTGACACGAATAATCTCGCATATACAGGTAATTATATACTTATCACATAGAGAAATAAGATGTTGACATGAATAATTTCATGTATACAAGTAATTATATACTTATCACATAGAGAAATAAGGTGTTGACACGAATAATCTCACGTATACAGGTAATTACAGTGCTCCCTCGTTAAACCGCCACCTTCTGTGCAGTCGGTAGTTTGGCGATAAACTGAGGGACATTGAAAACCGGAAGTTATGTGATCATATGAAAAGATAAACTTTCAACTCGACTGACATGCATTTTGCATTTGTACAAATACATAAGTATAAATAATACATGTTTAATAAATAAATGAATTAGAATAATTATATTCACATCGGAAATGTCCTGTACAGTTTGCAGATCTTTGTCAATGTTGACAAATTCTTGAACCGTCATTTGTAGCTCAGGACATCAAGGTCATTATAAACACGTGACAGCAACAGTTCATCTTCATTTGTGGGGTTATTGGAAGATCCCATTTAATTGTCAAATTATCGGCAATGTGTTGTTTATGTTAATTTTGGATTTTCCTTTGCATATCTTATAATTGCACGTTTTTGTTTGTCGTCTAATTAATTACTCTTTCTCTTCAAGCACAACATTTTTATGACAACTAATTAAATTACAAATTTTACTCGGGATTAAAAGTACAAATGTAATCACTAGAAAAGTAAATACAGGTAATTATTCTAATCAAAACAACTGATCACCTGTTCCGACCCTCAACTATGAGATCAATGACCATGTCCGATGACCAGTTTTGACATTCCATAATTACCGATCAATACACAGCTGTCAAAAGGTAGTTGTGGGCGGTACTAACGGGGGAATTTAAATTGGTTTTACGACTTTTGTGTCTGAAAACCTGTGGTGGATGGCAGTAGCTGAGTTTGGCAGTATAACGGGGTATTTTTAATGGGGGAAATCGGGACAGACGAGAATTTTGGCGATATAACGGGGGGCGATAGGCCGAGAGAGCACTGTATATACTTATCACATAGAGAAATAAGGTGTTGACATGAGCATCTCATGTTTACCAGTTATATTACATTTGTTGAAACTAACAGTTTCATGAATGAAGGTAATATTACATATCATGAGTTAACATGAGTAATCTTGTATGGAGGTTACTTTACATTCATGTATGAAGTAGTATTACATAGCATGTGTTATCACGCTCATGGCGATGTGTACTCGATACAACATTATGTGATAAAGTTTGTCAGGTTGGTGGTTTTCTCAGAGTACTCCCGTTTCCTCCACCAATAAAACTGACCACTAGGATATAACTGTAATATTGTTGAATGTGGCATTAAACACCATAATCCTACCCTACTCTACCCCCTGTGTTAACATGAGTAATTTCAGGTATGAAGTAATATTACATGAATACTGAATATTCTCATGTGCCAGGTAATTTCATATGTAGAGAAATGTGGTGTTGACAAGAATAATCTCACAAATGGCTGAAAAAAAACTTAGCATGTCTTACTACAAATGCTCTCATGGATGGAAGTAATGTTAACACAAATATTCTCGTGCATGGAGGTAATAATAGATTTTCGAATGATGATAATTTATGTTTATGTTGTTATATTTGTGTTTGTTTGTAACTAGTATCTGTTGTTTTATAGGCTGTAGTAGTAGACACTGACCAAACAGCTATGTGTACATCAATGGGAGGAAGTCGTATGTCATCATTTGATGGTCTGTAAGTACCAAACAAAAATTTGAGTATCAATAGAAAAGTTTTTATTATAAGTAATATTTAAACAAAGCTAGGAATTCTTTGTATTTTTATTGTTCTTTTAGTACAGTACAGCTGAGCAGCAATATCTAAAACAATAGTAAATATATTCATGAATAATATTAAAGGTAGAATGGGAAAGGTTTTTTGTATTTTGATGGAAGTTTTGACTTGTGTCAGTCTGTTTATTCTTGTTAAGATACAAGCATGTTAATTTCATAATGGATTAAAGAAACATTATTCTTCATAACAACAGGAACTTTTATGGAGCAAATCAATATATGATACAGAGATATTTATAATGTTTTATATGTATATGTTATCTTGCTTTCTCCATGTAGATATTGTCATATTTCAGTCATGAACCGGAGTATGAGGCTTTGCTGAGTGAGAAGTCAGCTTTCTTCATATTCCTTCAAGTTGTTGATATTTATCATATTTTAATCCTTCAGTATGTTTCCAAATAATCATATAACAGTTCACAGCTACAAATAGAGAGATTTAAAATCAACTTTTTACAAAATGAAATGAAAATCACGAAAAATGGATTGCACTTTTTTGTTTGTTTTTGATTTTTGTTTTTGTTTTACATGTATTAACAAATGACTACATTATCTTCAGATACCAAAACATTGGATACCAAGGAGAATTTGTAGCTTACAAGCACACACAATATCCACAGGAGGTAAGAATTAAAATGATTATGTTTTACCACTTTGGGGGAAGAAAGTGGAATGAAAATTATTTTTGATCACTTTCATATGGCTCTCAGGGATCTCAAAAATTCTTACAATATTTCTAGACTAAATTAATTTAGTCTGGAAAAAACACCAAACCACCCTGTAAATGAAAATAAAGTTGTGTGATTTTTTTCTACATATGTCCTGTATAGATAAAAAAAAAAAAAAAAAATTGGGAAAGATAAATGGCATACAAATAATAAAACCCAGTTTTTACTGTTAAAGCACTCTGGAAAATGATGACACAAATCAAGATCCAGAAAATATAAGGGAATGTTTACCTTAAATAATGGTTGAATTTATTTCTCTAACATAATATGATATATATTTTACTTTATTTATTTTAGGTACACACAATGTATCAGAAGTGTTCTACTGGTGCCACCAAACTGTGTATCTGTGCTGTCATGATAAAAGTTGGTGATGATTCTCTAACAATTGATAAATGTAGACGCTCTGGAGGCTCAGATGTTGTGGTCCCTACTGTTACATTCTATAAAGTTGGAGATTTAACAACAGGATTGAAGATCTTTGTGGATCGTGGCGGTCGGGATATCAAGGTTAGTAATACTATCAATGTAAACTTCAGAACCTTGAAGGATTTGTTTGTTTATAATGGTATGATAAATAGGGAAGTGGGTATCCTTTCTGAAACCCTTGTCATTTGTATTAGGTTGGTAAATAGGGTGGAAGGTAATAATGATCTATCAAAAAAACTTTATAAAGTTATTGTAGACATCCTTCTAAGGAGCTAAATTTGCAGAAAATGGAGTCAAAAATTATATAATATACACTAACCTTTTTGATATTAACATGGAAATGTTAACAAATAAAGCACAAGAATAAGAGTATGTTTTTGTAGATGTCCATCCACATATAAGGGTACATGTTTACTCTTACTATCTAGTTAGAATTAGATCTCTTCTGACTTGCTCCACAAATCACTGTTTGCACTTAAACCTCTAATATTTAAGTGCTCTACAGAGGGATGCTTCAGTCTAGTATTTTTTTTATCTGCAGGTATTGTTACCAACGGGAACAGTTGTTGGAGTTGATGTGAGTCAGATGACACTTTGGATAATTCCATCATCTTTAGATTGGCTCAGAACTGAAGGTATGTACAAGTATTTATAATACTTTCAGCTTTGATGGCGATATCATATTTTCGTACATTTTTATGATTGAATGTTTAATGTTGGTAAAAAGGTGTGAATAGGACGAGACTATGGACAAATATTTTGATTGACACATATATAAGGGGAGATAATAGATAGGCTTTGAAAACCAATTAGTTATTTAAACGGAACTATATTTGAGTAATACACTTTTCTTGGAAGATCCTGCTGATATAAATGAGATTAATTTTTTCAACATAACATTTAATATCGACCCTAGGTCAACCTGCATATGTGATTCACGTCCATTTACTGTAAAGTAGTCAAAGTTTCTATATAGTGAGAGACATATAGTGTCTTAACAACGGGAGAGATTCAAGATCTTAAAATCTTACCCGATCGTGTTTCAGATTTTACGATCTTGCATCTGTCAGGCTCTTTGACTTTTATTGCTGTTGTAGTAGCATTTAAGGATATGGTTTATTTATTTATTTACATTTAAAACACTGCCAAGATATGGATGTATTTCGATAAATCGACAATTTACTTCACTTGGAACACAATTTTGTGGGAAAGCGCTCATGTAGCTTGTCTTACTTAGGAACAAGGGGTAAGAAATATGTCTTTGTGTCAAAAACCACCTTGAATCTTTTTCTTGTATTTGTAGGTTTATGTGGTGTTTATGATGCTAACAAGTACAACGATGCTAGATCTAAAGATGGTACACTGTTGAGTCTCGTTGACAACATTGCTCCACAGTCTCTTGCATCTTCTTGGAGGTAATTTTTTATTCCCATATCGCTAGTCATCTGACATTTAGTTTTACCCATGGTTGTCAGCATGTACATCTCGCATTTGGTTTTCAGTCAGTATCTTAATTTTCTCAGATAGAAATCATCTGAAATTTACTCACAAGGTCATGGACCATGAAAGAAATGCATAATTTGATTTCAGACTTTACCACATTTTTCAGTATTGACTTGCCTAAAAATACAAAGTTATTTGGAATTTATGCAGAAGATGAGGAACCACAAAAGAGAGGCCAAGTTTGATTTTGGACCACTAGTTATGCCTCTTGATTTGCCCCTAAAAAATTCTGAGGTTTCTACTCATTAAAGGTGTCAAACCACTAATTCACCAATCAGAGCTTGCAACATATACGAAAGTAGTCCCTTTTCAAGAAAAAAGTTCCTTTCACTTTGTAGTATTGTGAAAACTACTGAATGGAATGGACTAATTAAAATTGATAATTGAAGTTAAATAAATAGGGATTATTTTGAGCCCAAATTTGATGGATTTAGTTGTATTTTAATACCTCTATAGAGGATTTGATGCATGACCTATAAATAGTGAATTTCTTGGGGATGACCAAGCTATTTTTAGAGTAGGTGCTTTCCGTAGCATGGCATTTCACTGCAAGATTTTAAACATGCCCTGATATTTTGACAGAACGTAGAGGAATCATGTACGTTTCAGAAAATATATGGTCTTCGAAAGGTTAAACTTAAGATAAAATGACCAGGTAGGCTCGAAAAAACACAAATTTAGTAGAAAACCTTAAAGAAATTAATTAGTGGTTTGACACCTAAAGGAAATTCTTCTTACGTAATTCTTTTGGAATTTATCAAACAATGTTTTTGCCCACAGTACATGTATGTCAACTTGGAATTTTGTTATTACTCCTCTTTTTATTCCAGGGTTATTCCCCTAAACTGACAATAATCTGCTGTAATGCAAGATAATTTGGTGCAATAGTCTGCTGTAAGTTTATGATATCTTCATATTGATACAGCAATTTTCTTTTAAGTTTAAGAGAACATGACCCACCAGTGTTAGTTCAGGATAACTTTAACATGACCAGTACTAATATGTTGTAGTTGTGCAGCCAAATGCAAGTTATCTAAATTCAGATGTAATATATTTATTAAAATTATTGTTTATTTTTTAAACAGAGTACAAGCATTTGAGAGTATATTCACGGGTAGCTTCAGTGCTGCTCCTAATGTCTGGGACAATTACTGCACATGCTCATCTCAGGCCACCAGTGGTACATGTCATACTATGATGATTACAGAGTCATGTGACCTGGTATCAGGTTTGTATTTTTTTTTTATCAGCATGATGATTATTATATTTTTTTTTTTCATATTAACTACCGTATTTTACGGACGATAGGTCGATATTTTTTTTTCTCAACACGCTGGCTTCGACCTATCGTCCACATCGACCTATACAAGGATGAAGTTAAAAAAAATCTGGAATCCCTAAAAAAAATCTCGATAAAAATGACGATTTTGTTTACAGTATACCTTTATTTTGCTGTAGGTTTTTTTTCTGAATAAGATTGAAATCATCGATGTTCTTGGTGTTGTTTTTGTTTTAAATAAAGCAATAAAAGTATACTACTAATATGGGGTGCAATTCCGGGAAAAAATGTTCAACATCTGAAAAAAATCAATATTCAATGATTGAAGTGTTAGCGAAAATCAATTCAATATTGTATTGTATATTAAAATATATACTATAAAAAATGTATGTTGTTGAAAAAAAAATCACAGGGTGGATCGTTTTACAATATAAAATTATTATCACAAAATATCAAAATATAGCTATAAATAGCTTTTCAATCAAACACGAGCATGCACACGACGTTGTAGTAAAAAATGGCGGTTGCATTACATCTCGCAATAAACGTGGAGAACAAGCTTTTTTATACTAAATATACTAGAAAATAATTATCGATTTCGTTAAATTAGAATGTTCTACACTTGAATTGGTCAATTAGGAACAAATAAAATAATCGCCATGAGATAATCAACACAGGTGAACATCGGTCGGCACTTATTTATCCTGATCAGCTGATTGAAAATTTACTGGACCGAGACGATCACACAATTTGTGTATCCTATTATTAATTAAACACAATTTAAAGGTATGTCAATAAAACTGCACAAGGTGATACATTGTTTTGACAGCTTGATTATTTTATTGTATGAACATCCGTTTACCATCTATTTTGACACCCACAGACGGCCTGATTTGAATGTCATCGATGTCTGGCTTTACAAACCAGACTCCTCATAAAAAACACACAAGTTTAAAAACATAATTTTATTTAATTTAACTTTCATAATTATTCCGTTTATGACACATAAGAATAGTATTCTTGAGCTAATACTTACAGATACTTACCGAAGAACATCGTTATAGGACAAATGCTTACCGATGTACAAAAAAACCCCTGTTCCATGTGACGATACTTACCCAAGTTATCATCGGCATCCTCGACCTATGGAATGCTTCGACCTATCTTAGTATTTCCCCAAAAATTTGCCGAAAAGCAGCAATTCGAACCATCGTCCCCATCGACCTATAGTCCTTAAAATACGGTATATCCTTGCCTGTGATTTTTTTTTTATTTAATGTATTTTGGCCGTCTTTGGGTCAATGCTAATGAAAGAATGTGTACACTCAAATATTCTTGTTACATCCATGTTTTCATAAAGGATTCTGATGATTCATGTACAGAGAAACCTGTCTAATCCAAGCCCTGAATGAAATAGAATCCTTTATAAACCGAACTTTCAAAGGAAGTCCCATGTATCAAATATTTCTTAATTTAACCTGTACATATAAACTAAAGGCCTATCTATTTCCAAATCAAAAGTAGGCCCTAAGGAGGTTTGGTTCAGATATGATTCACTGTAATAGCATAACAAACCTGAATTTATGTTACACAATTATGATGATTTAGATCTGGAATTTTGGTTGAATTATGAAGATTAAAATCAGGATTTTGGTTGAATTATGATGATTAAAATCAGGATTTTGGTTGAACTGTGGCTATTAAAGTGCTATTTTTTGCCCCTGGCTCCAAGACCAAGTTTTAATAATGCATGTTTGGTCAAAAAGTTTTATACTATAGCGAATAAGACCTATTCATGAATACACTTTGATTACATTGCCATAAAACAAATTCAAAATGGCTATGATTTTGCTGTTTTTCCTTTGTGCCTTCCTTATTGTCATCATTTATTAATACTTTATTCATTTGACAGGTGAAGATATCACTTCCACACTATTAGGCCTAGCCTCTAACCCATCAGATACAGGGCGCAGACGTAAACGAGCAACCAATGACCCCATGTCAGGACTTGATGTAGATTATTCTTTCGTAGCACCAAATGTAAGTATTGTGATGCACATGGATTAAAAAGGGAGTATTTTACATAATTCACGTCTTCCATTGTATTAATCAGTCTAATCATTATTTTTAGCAACACTTATACTGGTCATGGGTACTATACGTCATGTACCAATATTAACACCTTTCGTAGGAATATATCCAAAATAAATTGACGAGAATTGCTTCTTTATTTTGAACTTGGGTGATGAAGTAATTTACTGAGTGTCTACACTTTTCTCCAGCAATATAACTGGTTGTGACACTATAGCTGAAATAGTGTTGAAAATGGTGTTCAAAATCCCAAAATAACTTTGACAAGTATCAAACATTAGTGGTCATGTACTAATATGATTTGAATAGGTAGATCTCAATAGACCAATTGCACCTTTATGACTTGATTCTAGAATACATAATCCACACTGTTTTCCTGAGAAAGGTTTTGACTTTCCACTCGTCTATTAGAATAGTAGAAAACAGAATCAATGATTCTCTCATTGTTATATACTGTATGAATATATAACAATTTGTGTTTCAGGTCCCATGGCCAAGCAACTGGAATGAAACAACAGCGATAGCCTTTTGTGAGAACTACTTGTTACAATCTGATCTAGGACAAAAGTGTATGGCAGCCACAGGCTACGATTTTGAAACTGAGGTTTTGGCTTGTATCTATAGTATAAAGGTATTTGCTTTATATCAATTGCATATAAAGGAAAAACTTGAATTTCGTGACTATTTATAGCATGTCATCGAAGCATATACTTGTTTCTGATTGGTTGAAATTTGAATTCAATGTTTTTTCAGAAAATTTGGAGCCATTTGAAACATAGCTTTGTAGGGATTGCATATGAATGAAAAAAACTATGCTTCATTTCAGCACTAAATCTAAAAATATATAAAGCCACCACAGTGGTAATATAAAAAAGAACCCATAAATTACCAGAATCTTTTGAAACATAGGAGGAAAAAAACACTCCACAGAGAGTCTGATTTATAAAGACTAAAATTTTATCTTCAAAATATTTTTATTTTTACTAAACTTTACTGAAAGTGACATTTTTAACACAAAAAAACCAACAAGTTGTGTTTACAGGTAAGGAATAGGCAGTTCAAATTGTTTAATTTTCTTAATATTCAAGAAATGAAAACCCTTTCTGATTTTTGTTATCAACTGAGTTGTATCACAATAACTGAACTCTCATAAGTGGCTAAGATATTTGAAATTGCTAAATTTCCAAGAACTTTCAGTTAACATGGGTATATTATCTTTGCAGGAAAATGGAAACACTCTTTTAACGAGTTCAGCAATGGAATCAATGAAGATCAAGTGTGTAGCAGAAATTGATAAGAATCTACCCAGTCTAGCTGGTGATGCAGCATTAGTGTCCGACATCTTGTCACAGACTTGTCCAAATGACTGTTCAGGAAATGGGCAATGTGTTGATGGTAAGAATATTGTATTCAAGGTCATGGTCATAGTCAAGGTCATATAATTTCAATGCATTTGTATTTTAGGGACTGAATAGTTACTTCGAAACACCCAAAATTTTATATTTGGAGTAAAAAGATTAAAATGGGACTTAAACATTTTTTTTTTTAGTCAACTGAGTTGGGCACATCTAGATTGAGCTGTATATATTAAGAATCTAGGTTTTATATTATGACCATGAAGAAGCTTCATTCCATTTTTTTTTTGCATTATGTGAAGAATTAATTCTGTTATCAAAAATCAAAATATTTCTTGTCGACATCACCTATCAATGCAGACAGGATTAATATAATGGTTGATTGGTGTTTAATGCCAACTTTAGCAACATTTCAGCTTTATCGTGGCGTGGATTAATATAATTATATGAAAGAATTATTAATGAAATATTCGGCATAAACTTGGACATGAGTAAATATTTAAGCTTTCATTTATACTACATGTATATTTCCTTTGTCTTCAGGTGCATGTAATTGTTTAAGTACTCGTGAGCAGACAGCAGATTGTTCTATTCTCAAAGGAACCCAACCAACACTTTTCTCTCTTCGAGACGGTAACCTTTGTGAACTCAGTGATACCAATAGTTGTACTGAAGTTTTTGTCACTGGACAACACTTTTTAGAGAGTAACACTGACAGAACTCTATCTTGTCATTTTGAGGTAGGTACATTCGCCATTTTAGAAGGGGCCGTTGTGGCCATGATTGTATGATAGTTGGATTTAGAACAACCTATGCAATCATTACCTATCACCACTAACATTGTGAGTTCGAATTCCGCTTAGGTGATACAACATTATGTGATAAAGTTTGTCAGTGACTTGCAGCAGGTCGGTGGTTTTCTCCGGGTACTCCGGTTTCCTCCACCAATAATACTGACTGCCACGATATAACTGAAATATTGTTGAAAGTGGCATTAAACACCATAAACCAAACCAATCATTTTGAAATTCTTTTGGAGTATGCTTGATAGTGCTCGGTCAATGATCTATTATAGTTGAAAATTGATTGGTTAAAGATAATTGATTCTGATAATTGGTAGTAAAGGTCCATAATTGATTTATCGGAAAAAAATAAAAACATAAAAATCTCCAATTTTAAATTGGAAGTCAGTGTGGTTTCGCATCCATTTTTTTAAGATATATTTCTTACTTGTTATAATTTTCTAAATTCTTGAGTACCGGTATAACTACTATTTTTATCAAGCACAACGGCATAAAAATTTAATGGTTGTTGAAAATTAATTTTGAAACCTTAAGGCTTTTTATAAACTAATTATATGATTGATAAGTTTATCAGTTTAAAGTTTTCAATTATAAGCCAATACAGTGAAGCCTGTCTAAGCCAAACCTCCTGTGGACCAGATTTTGTGTTCGTAATAGGCAGGTGTTTGGTTTATACAGGCTAAATTTACAGAGATATACAACATTGGTACTTAATTTCAAGTTCAGTTTAAATAAAATCCTGTTTTATTCAGGGTTTGTTTTAGACAGCTTTCACTATAATGGGTTCTGAGTTTTTACTGATTGACCAACACTAATATTTGATATAATTTTTTTTGAGTATCTACTCAGCCAAGAAGAATTTATAATTAATTCATTTGTAGAAATAAGTTGTTGTTTGAACAACATTTTAATTGCCATCTCAGCTCTGGGAGTCTAAAATTTAGCACAGACTACAATGCATAAAAGTTTATTTTTTCTAAGAAAATGCAATATCATAAAACAACATTGTTATATTAAGATTCAAATCTGTGCAGACAAAGACCCCAAGATCTATAAGCTCAAAATGAAACAATTGCAATGATGGGAGAATAGTTTTAAAAAACTTCTGTATCAAGAACTCGTGGAAGCTTTTGATTTTTACTCATTTTCATCAGCCATTGATGGTTAATTCATTTTTGTGTACAATATTTTGTTTCTGTTTTATTTAGTCAACTGGAGTTGCCATGGTAACTGTACCAGCCCAGTACATCACAAATACTATGGTCAAGTGTACTGGTATTCCATCAACAACATCTCATAAAACATGGACAATAACTGTGACAAACAAAGCTGATAGACAAGTTGCTACCAGTACTCTAGGTTACACAGTGTATCATCCATCATGTTATGTCTGTACAAATTATCAAAACTGTGTCGCACCAAATAACGTAAGTCAATTATTACCAAAGTCTCAATGTTTCTTTAAGGAATATTTTCAATTTTTGAACAGGTTATATGATATAACCTGGCTTGGGGTAGATTACGCTTAATAAACCAAGAAGCGGTTTATGAAAAGCTGAAACTGTTCCAAACCAGGTTATGCAAGTATAACCTGTTCAAAAATTGAAAATATTCCTTATAATTTAATTTTTGCAATAAAATTTAATGATTCCTCAATTTTAATTACGATTATTTCAATGGAGTATTTGAATTTGTCATTGGCAAATGAATATTAAGGTGACGTCACAATACCACCCCAGGTTATCAAGTATAACCAAATTTGTCTCCAGGTGGATCAGCCAATCAGATTGCAGTATTCACATCAAATTAAATTATTGAAAAGGAAAACTTGTTTTACTGTGGTTAGCATTTTATTTTTTGATATTAAAAATTGTTATGTCAAAATTTGTTTTTTAATGCAATCGGTAATTAATTGCATATATTTGTCGGACAAACGGGCTATGCAAATAAATGGATTCCACTGTATACAGCATGTATTATATGGCAAATGATAAAATCAGAATATGCATGTGATATAAATAATAAAAAAAAACAAAATCATTTGTAGCCAACTGGATGTTTGATAAGCAGTACATGCTATGAATCAAGTGCTATTAATCCAAGTAACACATGTCACAGATGTATTCCAGAGATATCTGCTTCAGATTGGACTCATGTTATAGGTATTTTATAATGATTTTTTTCCTCCATTAACCGTGTCTGGCAATGATTGTAGCATTTGAGGTTATATAAGGGTTTTTAATATTATTTCAAAGTTATTTTGTTCTAATAAAAACATTTCAACAAGTTTTTATCAGAGCAGGATTCAGACAGACTTTTTATTGAATGTGCGCATTATTGGCTATCAAATAAGATAAGTATTTTCTGGATAAATTTGATCTCATTTCAATCCTTCTTTTTTAAGGCCATAAAACAACATGAATTGTATGTGGCAAGAACCTTATAATAAATTTGGAAGTACCATCAAAGTCACTGTAAAACGCTGCATGAAATAATATAGGTCTAGTGAAATGTGCTTATTGACTGTATACAACATTTGTTTATTATCCCCAAGCGATAGCGGTGAGGGATATAGTAATAGTGTCCGTCCGTCCGTCATACTTTCTTGTTTACACGATAACTTGAGTAAACATGGATAGATTTGAATAATTTTTTGCATGTGGCTTGTAATTATCATTATCTTGGAAGGGTTTTAACATGGAAATATTTGAAGCAAGGGTTTTGGGGGAAAATCTTAGTTTTTGGTTGAAAAATCACCAATATTGAGAATTGTGTCTTGTTTACGCGATAACTTCAGTAAACATGAATAGATTTGAATAATGTTTTGCATGTGGCTTGTAATTATCAGTATCTTGGATGGGTTCTTACATGGAAATATTTGAAGCAAGGGTTTTGGAGGGAAATCTATATTTACATCAGAGATTTACACTGTTCAAAGTGGAGTACTTCCTGTATATTATTCAGATCATGCTGAAATATACTTTATCCTTCAATAAAGTATGTTATACATTAAGACTGCAAGGCTGCTTTCTATAAATATATAAAACTAAATATTATGCAAGTGCGGGGGGATACGTCTGTGCTAGGCAGTCCTTTTATTTTATACTTAATTGCAGGGGACTGTCGCGATCGTTGGATTTACAACAGTCTGTGCAGACAGTGCCTATCACCACTAAGTTGTGAATTCAAACCTTGTTTTTGGCGAGGTGTGCTCGATATAACATTATGTGATAAAGTTTGTCAGTGACAGGTCTGTGATTTTCTCCGGGTACTTCAGTTTCCTCCACCAATAAAACTGACCATCATGATATAACTGAAATATTTTTGAAAGTGGTGTTAAACACTATAAACCAAACCAAGCCATACTTAATTGCATTGATGTTTTTTCTCGGCTATAGTAAATAATTTGTCCTTGAACTTGACTCTTTATTATTAAATTTGACCTTGAACTTGACTCTTTATAATTACTGACTCCAGATGATTGTTTCTATAGGTACACCTGGCTTTCCATTTAATCTTCCAGAGAAATGGAACATGACATAATTTACTTTTGTTACAGGTGGAAGCTGTGTGGGTTATCTCAGTACACAATCACCACCAGCCACCAGTCCTACTAGTGGAGGTCAGACTAACTCTCCATCTGGAAATAATGGAAATACAACACCATCTACTTCCTCTGATGATGATACTAACAGAGTAGTCCTCATTGTACTTGGTTGTCTAGCTGGAGGATTTGCTCTCACCTCAATCATCCTGGCCTGTAAAGTGTCCCAAGCTAAAGAGTGAGTGTAATATGGCATAAAATTCAGGGTTTTTAAAAAAAAACATATATATATATTTTTGTTTGTGTTGTTATTTATTGTTGTATAATTTTTATGTTGTTGTTGTTTAATGCATTTAAGTAAAAGCATGATGAATACTGACATAGATACACTTATTAAAATCTTTAACTACGTACATGGGGGTTATTAAAAATGTATATACCAGTATGCTGTAGATCTGATAAGACTATATAGACTTTTTGTATTTTAGGATGATTGTGTTGTTGCTTGTTGTCATCTAACAAACCTTTATTGTGTTTGTTTTGATAAATTATTGTTAGACTAAATATCTAATTTTAATTTTATTGTCATCATTGTGTCATTTGGTTTCATTACATATGTAACTTGTCATCTTGCAGACTAAGATTTTATGTGTGACAGACTGGCTTTTTCAAACATGATCTCCTTTGCAGAAATTATGGCTTCAGGGTCTATGGTTACTAAGACATTGTGGTCCAAAGATTAAAGTAGACTGCAATTTGGGGGGGGGGGTTAAACAATTCTTAAAGACGAGGAATGGAAATTGTATTCTGCCGAAGAAGAATTGTGATATGAAGATTCATTTTCCCCCCAAATGAATATCACAGGGTCTTTTGGGTTTTAAAAATTGACTTTCAACTAGAATGGCTTATGTCATTAAATCATATCCTGTCATTTTAGATATGTAAATGTATTCATATTTCATCAATTGCTCCATTGGTGGGCCATTTCAGCCATTCATATTTCATCAATGCTAATTGTTCAGCCATTTTAACAATTCATTTTCATGTAGAATGGCTTATTTCATATACCATATTTTCAGAAATATAGGTCAATGTGAAATGTAGGTCAAACTAATCTATTTTTTGGAGATATAATGGTAACAATGGCTATTTATAGTATCGATAAAAAAATCTTGACCTGCAGCATGAAAATATGGTACATGTATTCATTATCTTGCAGTGTGCGTCTATTCTTGTGTTTATTCTGTTATTTCTTTCATTACATGTTATCATACATTAACTGTCATTTTGTGTTATTTTTATTGAAATCTACTTTCTGAAAAATTAACTAATTATAAAGCAAACTGTCCATGAATGGTCCTAAATCTTTTTTTTTTCTTTTTTTTTTTAAGTTTTATTTTTTTTTACTGATGAGAAATTAAATATGGCTTCCACCATGGGTCATATTGACTGGTTTTTTTTTTAAGGTTACAATCACATTTTAAAAGGGATATTAAAACTCAATTTAAGCTAAAATGATTTTTTTTTTTTTTTTTTTTTTTTTTTTCAAAAATATGTTGCAAACTCATAACTCCTCTTTTCGTGCCAATTTACAATAGAAATGCTTAAAATACCGATGAAATGAATTAATTTCCTTGTGGAAAAAAATTCACAACTGTCATATTGATGATGATTTCTGATGTGACCCCACTCGGCACATCCTCACTTTCGTCCACTCTCTGTATTATGGAAATTTTTGAAGACCTAGTACACCACTTATAAGATGCATGGATAAATTTTAATACAATATTCATAAATTTTATCGGATATTGATTTATTTGATCAAAATCAAATTCCTTTTATTAATAGACATTTTATATATCAATGAAATTAACATTGAAAAATGTACTTCTTATTCATACATGTACCCTCCTTCATTATTCTTTCCCTAATATTCTGTGAAATCATTATTATTTTATTCCTGGTTTATTGATTTTCATGGATTTTGTTATAAATTCAAAAAAAGGACATTTTTAATAGAAGAAGGAACACATTGGGACCTTACAGTCATGAGTCAAAAACCTCTCTGCACTAAATATTTCATATTACATTTTTTGTATTTGAAAAATTCTTATCGAGTCATTTCTTACACAATTTTCATGAAATTTTCAGCATTAATAGCAGAAATAATTATAGTTTATTCTATGTATTATTTTGATATTATTTCATTTCTAAATACTTTTCCTTAAAACATATTTCAAACAAAAATGGTTTTTTTAACCAAATATTACTATATAATCATAGAAAATTGTGGAGTCAAGAATGTACATTTATGCTTAAATCATAATGCTTAAAAATCAAAGTTCTTGAAAATTATTTGAAAATATTAAAATAAACTCTTATTAATCCTGCTTAAATTTATAAGGGAGACGAATCAAGAAAATCAGATAAGAAATGACTTCAGAAGATTTCTTTTTTAAATATGTTGCTTTATATGAAATATATCATAGTGCAGAACGATTGACTTTTGACCCATGACTAGATTTTTTTTAAAGTTATCAGCCATGAAAATTGGTATCCACTAATTTAAGTTGTTATGCTGTAATTAGATTAGTTGCTTGAGCCTATGTTTTTTTTTTAACTTTTTTACTGCACTTTTTTTCTAGTGACTGTTTTCGTTTTTTTGTAGGAAAGATATAAAAAGACAATCATCTGACTACTCCCCTTCTGCTTCCGATTCTGCTAGTAATAAAGAGTATGACAATGTTCATGCTTTCGATAACATTGGCTACAGTTACTCGGGCACTGCACAGCCTTCATATAAATCCCAGGGTGCAACACCTCAGAAACAGTTACCTGTAGAAGAATTGACTCCACCCACAAAAATTGTTGTTGATGAAGAACGGTCATATTTATAAAAGTAAATAAAATTCATTTGCCTGTATTTTCTGTAACTATTATCAAGTATTTTTTTTAATAATGAAGTCAAAAGAAGTGTTCAAAAAGTTCTGTAGAAGTATGATAGCTTGAAGTTTTTAAGTAGGTGCATGCATACATGTGATCTTATGAAAACGACTGCTAAGGAGATATAGCAAATTTAAAAGGAAGATTTAGACCCCTAAAGAGCAAGATGTAAACCCCTTAATAGCAAGATTTTTTGCTCACAAATTCATCAAAAACACATTTACAAAAGTCAATTAATGTCAGTCGACAAATTTTAACTGGTGTATTAACAAACTACTGACATGAATAAAAATACTTTTATGTGGTATTAAATGCATGTGGGTACTCTGAATTTACAACATTTGCACTTGTTAGTTATTTAGTATTGAATAAATTTAGTTCTTAATTTTACAATTTTTGCACTAGTTAGTTTGTCAGTTAATTAGATAATCTATTTATAGCTATTTACAAAAGATTTTTGACAAATTTAAAATTATTTCTTTAATTATCGAAAACATTTAAGAAGGAAAAAAGGTATAACAATAGATGAGGAAAAACAAAAAGAACCACCATTGTCTTGTCTAAAATTGTGAAAACATTAAAATATTATAAGTCCACATTATTCATATATCAATTTTTGCAATCCTTTTCCCAAATAATTTCAAAATGATGAAAAAAAATTATTAATCAAGGGAAATAACTCTTGTCACTACAGAAAAATAATAAATCATATTTTTTGTAGCATTTTCATCATTTTTTTTAACAATGTAAAGCCCAGTCTGGTAAGATTTGAAGTTATATGATAACTTTTTAACTACAAGAAAATTTAAACAACTTTAGAACAACAAATTTAAACACCCGTAATTTTAAGTCCTTATCTGAATCATCAAATTCAGGGCAATTAATTTGACTATGAAAACACCTGGGAGGGAGCACTAGTATTGGTGTCAATTTACGGGAGGCTACTGCAGAAAATGCGAAAGCTCACATGTAGGTACACAGTTTACTTCCATATATATTATGGTGAAATATTAATACAAAGTAAAAAAAAATTTTTTAAGCTTTTGACGATTTATGAGTTTTCTTGAAGAGATAATTAATATATACTTGATTGTGGTTACAGAAACAGAAACCTTAAAAAAAAATTGTTTTAATTATATATTTTAGATTTAGTAATTGGATTGTTTTGATATTTGATATCTATCTATATATACATATTTGAAGAAAAAAAATATATATTCCATTTCTTTTTAATTACCCGGTACCAGTAGCTGTATTAATACTTAAATAGAAATAAATCTTTGTGCTACAAATAGTGAATCAGAGCGAGTTTTAACGTGGAATTCGTAAGTGACAATGAACTATATCATTTGGACAAATAATGAAAAAGCTTATTAATTACTTAAGTATTTATTTGTAGAAATTTAATATATATACGTGAAATTAAAAAAAAAAATAGCAGAAAACATGTGTATGCCGATATCAAAATGCAAAAAAATGGATAACTACAAGGAGAAATTTGTGAACTGTTCAAACTCGTGACTTTTGAAAAATAGCACATACACAAAATAGCTATTGTTGAAAGTGGCATTAAACACCATAAACCAACCAACCAAACCGTAGCTGGTAGACCTGCATTTCTTTACTCTAAAAAATCATAAAACTTTGGAATAATGATTATTATTATTCTTTTTTAAACCTTTCTAGTGTATATTTATATATATATGTGTGTGTGTGTGTATACATGTAGTGTTATTTTATACACTATCACCTTAATTATACTCATTCTCAAGATCCTATTTTCCTTATCAAACCTATCATTTATTCACATTCACAGGAAACATTTTGATTTGTCACGTAGAAGTTACACTGCATTAGAATATAAACATGACCATTTGTATTACAGTAAAACCTGCCTAAACAAAAACCTCCTTAGGACCATCTTTTGTGTTGCGAATAGACAGGTGTTCAGTTTATACAGGTTAAATTAACAAAAAAATGTCCTACATTGGAAATGTATGGTATAATACATGATTCTGTTTTATTCAGGGTTTGATTTAGACAGCTTCACAGTATTTCATGTATACATTAAGGCAGAAGATAGTATATACCTATTCATCAGTACATGTGTCACTCTGATTAAAATCATATCTTTTACTTGCTCCTCTTTACTGATATGTCACGGCATGGGTTAGGGATAGGGTACAATGTCTAATGCCACTTTCAACAATATTTCAGTTATATCATGGCAGCCAGTTTTATTGGTGGAAGAAACCGGAGAAAACCACGGACCTGCTGCAAGTCACTGACAAACTTTATCACATAATTTTGTATCAAGTACACCTCGCCATGAGCTGGATTCGAACTCGTGCTAGTGGTGATAGGTATTGATTTCATATCATGACGGCCCCCAGAAATACAAGATGGTTGCCATCTCTAGACACAGTTTAAACCCAAGGTGTACATGAATGATAATAGAAGGTCCCCTTCAAAGTTTATATTTTAATATGGATTGGAAATCTGAAATGGCCATATTAATACAAGACTAACATTAACACCATTTGGACTTGTAGATTCTGAGAAAAAATTTCATATTTTAGGCAAGAATTGATTGCCCATGGTAGTCTTGTTTTTTATTGGAAATGTTTATTATGACAACATACACAAAATGATGGCTATAGCTCACCAATAATAATTTTAAACACTCTAAACGGCCCTCAAACATTAATTACATTTAAATTGTTCATGAGGTAAAATTGAATATCAAAAGAATGTAGATTTCAGGTAAACTTTGCATTACTCATGCTTTTTGGGTGGACAGTAAAATGATATTTGTCATCTCTGTATATCTGAGCCTTGTTTGAATATTAATTTTGTTTTGTTTTTGTTCTTGTAGGTTTGACAACGAAAGTTTAACAAATTCCGGATCTAAATATGGAAATGACGATTATGCATTTGTTGATCCTGCTAAAAAACGAATTGACAGACTTGATCAGGCATTCTCTCCACAAGATGGTACTCAGTCTCAACAAAATGGTAATCCACCTCCACAAGACAATGTGAAGAAAGAGGAGAGTGCCTCCGTCACCGAGGTTACATCTGTCAATGCTAAAGACATTTCCATAGATATTGATTCAAATAAATAACTTTCTATCTACCGTAAATAATGTATCTTAACATACAAGGAAGATGAATATTTCTTACACGATTGTACATGTGCGATAGACATTTTCCATGTAAGATTTTTGCATCACACAACACATGGTGTTTTTTGGCACTACCATGTGAAAATGTTGCAAAAACAAACCATTTCCTGTGAGTCTTTCAAAAACGTTGAACTTGGGATCACTTCAAACTCTAAGCTCTGTATTAATACTTTCCAGTTGTTTATTTATAGATATTTTATCTGTAGTATAAACTAAAACGCATATTATCATTTCAAATATTGTTTATATTTTTCATAAAATTGCCTAGTTTGGAAGTCAAATATTTTTTACAGTGGTGCTTATTTTCAAGTGGGATTTAATTTTTATTATTAAAAAAAAAAAAAAAATATTCATCTTCCTGTATATAAATTTGGACATGATATAAAATACATATGCTTACATAATATTTAGCTAGATTCGTATTCATTAGATATACTTTCTTTTTGTGTATAAAGATATTATTTTCCTGCAGAGCAGGCCTTTGTCTCCTTTACAAGACTAAATGTTCCCATTTTTTTTTTATTCGTATACATTAGTTGTTACAACTACATATGAAGTTATTGCTCAAATATTAGACAATATTTTGAATTTTGTAATTGTATTGGAATTTTCTTTTTATCCATTTATTATTTGACAATTATTATGATTTCTATTCACAATTTGCGAAACTTAAATATTTTTTTTTATATAACAACAATTATTTGATATACCGCTATGTAATGAGAAGAAAAAATGAGTGCTTTATTAGAAAACCTTTAAATTCCTTTATTTCATATATTCAACAAGTGTTGATAAGACTGTCTTATTAATGTATAAAATGATTTAATGGTTGTGAACATTTCATCACTGTGGACAGTGATATTGTTAAGATATTGATACTTTATATATCAAAATCTCTAAGAATTATTTTTTTTACCATTTTTAATGACATTATATATTTTATTTAGATATTTTCTGTATATATTCTGGTTCATTTTTATTAATATTTATACAAAAGAATTTCATACTTTATTAATAAAATAGGCATTTATCATGAAAATGTGTTGATTTTCTTCTTATTCTGACTTGTTAGTTTAAAATTTCACCAATATATTTCAGTTACTATAAAATGTCACCAATATATACACAATATTGGTCTATTGATGATGAATATAGAATGTATAGACCAATATTGTTTTTATCCTGCAATCCATGATGTCTTAAAAAATAATTTAAACTCAGAAATGCATTTTTTTATAATGCATTATCCCAATGGGATCCTCACAATTTGGCGTTGTAAAATACCAGATTTTTTACCGACAAAAATTCACAAACAAATTGTACCCAAAAGGAAGTGAAATAATTTTGATTCAAATGAATATTTTATTGATTAAAATTAAAAACCAAATTGAAACTTGACATTTTAGAACCTGAAACATATATCGATGTTCGTAAATATATACACATGTAAACTTGCGAATGCTACAAGTACACAATGACGACTTTCAGGTGGCACTGACTTGTTAATTTGCAGAATGTAATTGATGTCCTCATCAATCATGTCATTAATAGTGGAGAACATTCTAGGCTGCACATGAATTTTTTTTTAAAGTTTTTTGTTGTTGTTTTTCATTCATTTCTACGAGTTGATTCGCGTAAAATAAGTATAGAACAAATGATGAATTTTAGAATTATTAGTTTCATGTTATTCATTTTGTAATTAGAAATGCGAAAGACCACATTTATTAACAATAATGGCCTATTGTTTGATTACTGGTCTGTCGAACAGTGAACATTAAAAGTAGTTCTGTAATAGGCGGGGCTTAAAAGTTATTCGTATACTAGACGAATAAAGCAAAAATTTATTCGTATAGTATAGTTGTACAGCAAATGTAACCATCTTTGCTCTTACTCCTGTACATACAGCTGATTCTAAGCCAACCGTCTTTGCTCTTACTCCTGTACATACAGCTGATTCTAAGCCAACCGTTTTTGCTCTTATTTCTGTACATACAGCTGATTCTAAGCCAACCGTCTTTGCTCTTACTCCTGTACATACAGCTGATTCTAAGCCAACCGTCTTTGCTCTTAATCCTGTACATACAGCTGATTCTAAGCCAACCGTCTTTGCTCTTACTCCTGTACATACAGCTGATTCTAAGCCGACCGTTTTTGTTCTTACTCCTGTACATACAGCTGATTCTAAGCCAACCGTTTTTGCTCTTATTTCTGTACATACAGCTGATTCTAAGCCAACCGTCTTTGCTCTTACTCCTGTACATACAGCTGATTCTAAGCCAACCGTTTTTGCTCTTACTCCTGTACATACAGCTGATTCTAAGCCAACCGTCTTTGCTCTTACTCCTGTACATACAGCTGATTCTAAGCCAACCGTTTTTGCTCTTATTTCTGTACATACAGCTGATTCTAAGCCAACCGTTTTTGCTCTTATTTCTGTACATACAGCTGATTCTAAGCCAACCGTTTTTGCTCTTACTCCTGTACATACAGCTGATTCTAAGCCAACCGTCTTTGCTCTTACTCCTGTACATACAGCTGATTCTATGCCAACCGTTTTTGCTCTTATTTCTGTACATACAGCTGATTCTAAGCCAACCGTCTTTGCTCTTACTCCTGTACATACAGCTGATTCTAAGCCAACCGTCTTTGCTCTTATTTCTGTACATACAGCTGATTCTAAGCCAACCGTTTTTGCTCTTATTTCTGTACATACAGCTGATTCTAAGCCAACCGTCTTTGCTCTTACTCCTGTATATACAGCTGATTCTAAGCCAACCGTTTTTGCTCTTACTCCTGTACATACAGCTGATTCTAAGCCAACCGTCTTTGCTCTTACTCCTGTACATACAGCTGATTCTAAGCCAACCGTTTTTGCTCTTATTTCTGTACATACAGCTGATTCTAAGCCAACCGTTTTTGCTCTTACTCCTGTACATACAGCTGATTCTAAGCCAACCGTCTTTGCTCTTACTCCTGTACATACAGCTGATTCTAAGCCGACCGTTTTTGTTCTTACTCCTGTACATACAGCTGATTCTAAGCCAACCGTTTTTGCTCTTATTTCTGTACATACAGCTGATTCTAAGCCAACCGTCTTTGCTCTTACTCCTGTACATACAGCTGATTCTAAGCCAACCGTCTTTGCTCTTACTCCTGTACATACAGCTGATTCTAAGCCAACCGTTTTTGCTCTTATTTCTGTACATACAGCTGATTCTAAGCCAACCGTCTTTGCTCTTACTCCTTAACATACAGCTGATTGTAATCTGTCAGAGTTGAGAAACATGTCTACCCACAAACTGTAAAAGTCCAATAATTAGTTTTTCTGTGTAGTGTTTTGTAGATCATAGTTTGTGCTTTTGTCCTTTTTCTTTCGACTATTGTACATGTATTGTCTGCATTTCTTCGAATAACAGCTTTTTATTACCCCTTTGGTATCTTCAACCTTTTCTTAACATGGGGTACTTTCATGAGAAAATAAATAATTAGTATTTTTTTTAATCCAAACCATACATGAATGATCATGTTTACATTTTTTATATAGATCTGCAAGATGGCAACAATCACAGGATAGTGGGTTCAAGCTATGGTTGAGTCAACCCAAAAACAATAAAATTGGTATTAATTTTGTTGTTTCAGCTTCCCAGTGGGCTAGCACTATAAAAATCCAACTTAAGAGTGGTCTAGTACAAAGCGAACATCATCATCCCGTCGAAATGTAACTTACTCTCCCTTTGGTATAATCTGGTTGAAATGTAACTTAATCTCACGTTGGTATTGCTGACTAATTACTTATTTGGTGTTAAACAACACTCACCTACCAATGTATATACGTCCTTGCCATTGCAATTTTATCGAAAATACTAATTTAAAATGTTCACTTGCAGCCTACATAAAAATTTGGACCCGGGGAGACCAGATCCCATATTCCCTGGGACCTTCATTTGTAAAAGATTGAATCTGCAGATCATAATTATTTCTACCATTTATAAATGCATTTCCATTACTTGCTCTTAAGAAATTTGTTTAAACATATTCCATATCAGAAGATGTTTGTGTCGTTTAATAGTAACACAACAGGTGTCATATTGAGCAGGAAGTGCTATCCCTTCCAGAGAACCTGAGTTCACTCCCAGTTTTTAATGGAATTCGTGCTGCTTGTTTTGTATATCATTGTTTGTCCTTTTTATACCCCCGCTCCCCGAAGGGGGAGGGGGCTATACTATTTTACCTCTGTCCGTCCGTCCAAGATATTTTTCGGCGCATTTTTCTCAGTAACTGTTGATGGCAGAAATCTGATATTTGGTCACAAGCATCATATAGGTATACTATATTGTGGGTAGCGTTTTTGGACCCGTCAGATTCCTACTTCCTGTTTGCCGACTTAGTTGGTCTTTATACACATTGAACATATATGCACATTTTTCACAGCAACTATTGATGACAGAGATCTGATATTTGGTCACAAGCTTCATATAGGTACTCCATATCGTGGGAAGCGATTTTGGACCCATCAGATTCCTACTTCCTGTTTGCCGACTTAGTTGGTTTTTATACACATTGAACATATATGCACATTTTTCGTCACATTTTTCTCAGCAACTATTGATCACAAGCTTCATATAGGTACCCCATATCGTGGGAAGCGTTTTTGAACCCATCAGATTCTTACTTCCTGTTTGCCGACTTTGTTGATTTTTATACACATTGAACATATATGCTCATTTTTCGTCGCATTTTTCTCAGCAACTATTGATGGCAGAAATCTGATATTTGGTCACAAGCTTCATATAGGTACCCCATATCGTGGGAAGCGTTTTTGGACCCATGAGATTCCTACTTCCTGTTTGCCGATTTTGTTGATTTTTATACACATTTAACATACATTTGTATATTCACATTTTTCATCGCATTTTTCTCAGCAACTATTGATGACAGGAATCTGATATTTGGTCACAAGCTTCATATAGGTATGCCATATTGTGGAAAGCGTTTTTGGACCCGTCAGATTCCTATTTCCTGTTTGCCGACTTAGTTGGTTTCTATACACATTGAACATATATGCACATTTTTCGTCACATTTTTCTCAGCAATCATTGATGGCAGAGATCTGATATTTGGTCACAAGCTTCATATAGGTACCCCATATCATGGGAAGCGTTTTTGGACCCATCAGATTCCTGTTTGCCGACTTTGTTGATTTTTCTACACATTGAACATATATGCTCATTTTTCGTCGCATTTTTCTCAGCAACTATTGATGGCAGAAATCTGATATTTGGTCACAAGCTTCATATAGGTACCCCGTATCGTGGGAAGCATTTTTTGACCAGTCAGATTCCTACTTCCTGTTTGCCGAAGAGCGGGGGTATCATAGGTGAGCATTAGCTCACAGTTCATCTTGTTCTTGCATATGAAGTCATCTCCGATTTACAATGAATATAACTCTTTGGAAAGCAGGTAAACTTTGAATAGGTACATAATAGACACAGAATTTGAGAAATCTGTTTTAAGGTTGTTTTTCCACACAAAAACATATGTACCTCATGTTCACAATTTCCTGTCTTTTACAAATGACCACGGATATATTCCACATGTCGTAAGCACTTCCGTCTTTTCTTCATTCATGACTTATCGACGGGTTTGTATTTAGAGTACAACGATGGGTGCCACTAGTGGAGCAGGAACGGCTTACCCTTCTGGAGCACCTGATCAAGTTCACCCCCGGTTTTTAGTGGGGTTCGTGTTGCTCAAGTTGTTTGTTTTTGTGTAATGTTTTGTAGATCGTTGTTTGTCTTTTTGTCCTTTTTTCTTTTGGTGTGTTGTCTGGTCTTCTTCAATTTACGGATTCTGATTACAACTTTGGTATCTTCAAACTCTTCTTACAAATAGAAATTTAAACAAAGATTGTCAACAATTCCACCAATATCAACAAAACGAACAACCACCTCAAACAAGTGAACAGTTAAATAAAGACAACATATGAAGTTGGAAATCCAGGTTGTGGTTTGGAAACAGGCACAAATGTGCGGCTGGGTTTAACCAGTTGCATGTATTTTTTTTCTTTATTGTATTGTTCAATATCAAACAAGTCGCCTGTTCAATAGCATTAAAACATTTGACTTCTCTACCCTTTACACAACTATTCCTAACTCTAAGCTGAAGGACAGATTAAGGGATTTAGTCTAACTGTGTCTTTAAAAAAATCAATGGACAATGTAGATACAAATACGTTGTGCTAGGAAGAGACATATCTTATGTTGTAATAAACCACTCTGATTCTACCAAAAAGTTCTCTGAAACTGAGATCATCAACATGCTCGAGTTTGTGATTGACAGCATATTTGTTATGTTTGGCTGGACGTGATTTTCAACAAACAGTCGACATACCTATGGGTACAAATGCTCATCTTCTCGTTGATTTGTTCCTTTATTTGTATGAAGCAGACTTCATACAGGGGCTTCTCAAGAACAACGAAAAGAAACTAGCCCGATCCTTTAATTTCACATTCCGCTATATAGATGATGTCCTTTCACTAAATAATTCTATGTTTGGCGATTTCGTTGATCGCATCTATCCCGTTGAGCTTGAAATAAAGAATACCACAGATGCAGATAGGTCTGCTTCATACTTTAAATCGTTCAGCAAAATCAACCGAAACTTGGTAGGAAGCATTTATGGAAGGTCCTCTATGAAGACTGCTCATTTCGTCCTGATCCGTTAACAAACATGGCCACCACAGGCAATTCTTGTTTCTGATTGGTTGATTTCTAATAAATCTTCTCCTCTGAAACCGCTTGGCCAAATGAACTGAAACTTGGTAAGAAGCATCTATGGAAGGTCATCTATACAAATTGCTCATTTAGTCCCGATCCCTTTGCAAACATGTCCACCACAGGCAATTCTTGTTTCTGATTGGTCGATTTCAAAAATCTTCTCCTCTGAAACCGCTTGGCATAATGAACCGAAACTTGGTAGGAAGGATCTATGAAAGGTCCTCTATTAAGATTGCTCATTTCGTCCCGATCCATTAATAAACATGGCCATGGGCACCATAGGCAATTCTTGCTTGTGGTTATTTCTAAATCCTCTGAAACCAAGTAGCCAAATGAACAGAAATTTGGTAGGAAGCACCTATGGAAGGTTCTGTATAAAGTTTCCTCAAAGCAGAATGAAAGGTGAGCGACACAGGCTCAGCCCACTGAGCCTCTAGTTTGGAGAGGGCTAGCCAAAAACTGATTTGAGGGAGCTCAGAAAATAGGAGAAAAGGAGTAATTTATTACTTCCAGATAAAAATAAACCTGTATGCTATTATATCACATTCGATCCCATTCTTCATCCAACAGTTATAACTAAAAAATAGAGGCAACCCTTACCTTGGTGTGGTTCGTCCAACCTTGTAAACATACAATTTTGATCGTATCATACAGCTTTTAACTAAAATGATACAAGGTGGTTGTACAGTGTGTAAATATTTGACACTTAAACATGACAGAGTTAATAGTTAAGTCCTTTAACGAACATTGTCAATACTAATAAGATTTTGTATACTTAACATTGAAACTCGTAGTATAATAGTTCTTCTCTAGAAATGTCACCCACTAGTCAAAGACCACTTCCTGTGTACCAACTACCAAGTTGTAAGTGTATGGATCGATTATTGATTTTCATCATTCATTTCACAATTTTATCAGCTATTTCATGACTATTTGACTTATTAGGGGGAGAGAAAAGCATGGACAGTAAAATGAACTGATCAGTATTTCCCTTGGTCATAGGCAGGTGCCTGCAAACCTTAATGATTGAGATAGGTATCCTGTGTAAATAATTTGAATTTTGAGGTAAACACCATACAAATAACTTCTAAATAATTGTCAGTTATATTTCCATTGGCTACGAAAAGCACAAGAGATTAAAATATAGAAGAATGTGTCCATGGGACACAGATGCCCCTCTTTAAACTAAGTAAGAAGGTATATTTCGACAAATCAAGTGGGCATAACTCCAGAGCTTAAAATGTGGTAAAGTCTCAAATCAAAATTCACCTTCCTTTTATGTTCCCTAACCTTGTGTGTAATTTCATATGATTTGCCTGAGGGAAACTTAAGTTATTGAGTGGAAACCAGGACGTATATAGGTACGAACATGTGTAAAACTTAATCAACCAAAAGGTCACATTTTTCTAGACCAGTCAGAAAATATTGCATGAATTGAACCTCCTTTAAGAGGCCACCTGTCTTATAAGGCAACTATTTCATTGTCCCAAAGGTGACCTCTTAATACAGGTTTGACTGTATAAGTAGGTTTTTAACACAGCATAGTATTGTTATAAAAGGTATACAAGATGATATATAAATTTTAATGATCAAATCACATCAATATCAACTATTAGTAAGAGATTTTTTATCTTTGGTTGGTAAAGGTTCTTTGCCAATATGTGTGTATCTGTAGCCTTCACTGTCTATTGCATATTCATAATCAATCTGTACATCTAGTACTCTGTCTATTTCTTCATCCATGTTTTCCATGGTGATAAACGTTTGTTCCTATAAATAGAAGAAAAAAAAGGATTGTAGCTATGGATACAGGTATTTAAAATCATTTTCAACAATATTTCAGCTATATCATCGTGGCAAGTTTTATTGGTGAAGAAAAGGGCAGTATTCAAAGCAAACCGTAAGTCTTTAGCAAACATTATCAAATAAAGTCAAAGTTACAATTTTAGATAGATGTATATCCAGTTCCATATGATCATGGTCACTACTGCCCCTTGAATACAAACAACAAATTATACTCATTGCCTTATATAGGTACTTTAATAATCTCTTTCTTATTTAATATATAATTTTTAGGGGCTATCATGGTCGTGATCGTATGGTAGTTGGGTTTATAACTACCTATGCAATCAGTGCCTATCACCACTAACGTTGTGACTTCGAATCCCGCTCAGACAAGGTTTACTCAGCACACCATTATGTGATAAAGTTTGACGGTGACTTGCAGCAGGTCAGTGGTTTTCTCCACCAATACTATTATTACGTATCAAGAATTGACACAATGAGATAAAAATTTCAAATTGAAAAACTAGTCCAAATCAAAAAGTATGTATACAACATATAGAGTTCTAAAATATGTAGGAATTAAAAAAGAAAAAAAAAAAAAAAAAAAAAAGGGAAAGAGAAATTGAACTTAGATATTTTTAAGAACAAAATATGGTAGACTTTAGGTTAAAGTTAAAAAAAAATTTACTGACACAATTTAGGCAAAAATATGGCTTTATCACAGAAAAATGAACTTAGATATTATTAAGAACAAAATATGATAGACTTTAGGTTAAGGTTAAAAATTTATACTGTCCCAATTTAGGCAAAACTTGAACTCTATCACAGAATAATGAACATAAAACAATAAACTGACTGCCATGATATAACTGAAATATTGTTAAAAGTGGTGTTAAATGCCATATGTTTTTACTTGGTTGTTGATATATTATTTAATATTTAATATTACCAATATAACAGATTAATAGAAAGCTATAGATAATAATTAAGACTAATTCCATTTTGAGGCAAGAAAGTAGAAAACTTGTTTTGGGACATGTCAATATAAATAAAGCTACATACTAGATGCTTATTTGGGCTGCCACAATATGGAAAGCTAGGTTGCTAATTAATTTAAACATATTTTATTGTCTAAATAATGACAAAAGGATCAGACACAAGTTATTCAACTTAGTATTGCCTTCATCATATACATAAAATATACAATACACAATATGGTAAGTATAAGCTAGATTCCTGTTTGAGCATGGCCTTAAAAAGGCAAATATGGATGTTATGCCCTGGTTTGGGGAAGGAGAAACATTTGTATACCTTTTCATAAGCCAATTTTTGTTCTGCTTCTGTCATTATTTTAAGAAGATGCGCTGCTCGTTCTGCTTCTAGATTATTCTGTTTTTCTAGTTCAACAGCATCTTCTTCAGCCTGTCGTTTTTCTCTACAAAAAAAATCATAGAATAATCTAATATATAGATGTTCCTGTATTTTGTAAGAACTGGTAAATAATTCTTATTTCTCTATAATTTTTGTGTATTTTATACCTTTGCTGAAACTGTAGGTAACAAAATTGATTAGCAAATTAGCATGAGGAATTGTGTTATTTTTTAATAGTTGTTTTCGTAAACCATGTAAAACTTCAGAACAAAAATAAATTCATTTTATCTAAATCAAATGTGTCTGATCTTTAAATAATTCCGGTAATCTTTTATAATAATTATTTCTGGAACAAGAATTATTTATTGAGCATCATCAAGACCCAAATACAGTCAAACCTATCTATAAAGGGCACCTCTGTATAACGCATCACTGTCTATAAAGGGCAGCCTAATTTTCCCCATTAATGAATATTGCATATAATTTTAACCTGTATATAATGGGCTACTGCAATAAAGGGCACATTTTCAGGTTCCCTTGAGTGTCCTTTATATACAGGTTTGACTGTACCTTAAAGCAGCAACTTCTCTATTCCATTCTTCTGTCAATTGTACACAGGTATCAAATTCTGATTCTTTATTGACTTTCATAGCATTTCTTATGTTTTCTTTTTCCTTCATATCTTCTGCCAAGTGCTGCCTTTAAAAATATGTGTCATTTATTAATTTTGAGACAGAGTCGAACATTGAAGTACAAAATAAATATGCTCTGTTTATAATAATCGTGGTAGTAATCAGCTTATTAACATAATTAATCATAAATTACTCAAATATGCAGCTACATATATCATTCCTGGGGAAGGGTCATAATCAAATTAGGGGTCATCGTGGTAGTGATTGTATGGTATGTGGATTTACAGCTACCTATGCAATCAGTGCCAATCACCACTATCGATGTGAGTTTGAACCCTGCTAAGACGAATTGTACACGATACAACATTATGTGATAAAGTTTGTCAGTGACTTATGGCAGGTCAGTGGTTTTCTCCGGGTACTCTGGTTTCCTCCACTAATAAAACAAATCACCACAATATTACTGAAATATTGTTGAAACTATGTGTCGTTAAACACCATAAACCAACCAACCATAGTCAAATGGTACGGTATATGTATTAAGTTGGATTTACCTTAGTCTATCACTAGTAAAAGTTTGTGAATTTGATTTCCACCAGTGGAAAAGTTAACTCTATGTGATAAAATTTGTCTGGTACATTGGTTTCCTACGGTTTCACTGTTTGAGTTTCCGCCTAAAATTATACAAAAACTGAAATATTTCTAAACATACTAAATGTAATGTTGAAAACCAGTAACAAATAACCCTGTAGCTAATTCAAAGCAAAAATTGTGTGCCTGCCGAACAATTTCAAAATAATGCAGTTTGACAGAACACATTTCAGTGTGATGCTACAACTGTAGAATAGGCTGTATCACTAAGAGTTACTACTCAAAGAGCTATTGAGGCCTTTCATCAACATGAAATGTACTCGAGTGCTTGCTGCCTTGGTCGAACTGGAAGACATTTTTTGCTGTTTTTCTTAGCTTGGGTAAAGATATATCCTCATTTTATTATCAAAACCAATGAAAGACAAAGGAATATCATCAAACAATCCTCTATACTGTGAAAAAACATGATCAAATTAAGTTTTTATTACATCATTAATCATGTAATTAAGTTTTTATTCATCAAAAAACAGTTGATTAATTAATGTCATGTTTAATTACCGTAGTGATTTTCCTACTCATTTGTATCTGGGGCCCGGCTCCCTTATAATTGGGAAAATTAGCACGTAAATGATGTGCATTGGGAAAAGATGGGAAGAGCAATAAATTTATTAGTTTGGATGTCCAGTATTCAGTAATAGAATAACGATCATACTGTACCAAGGTTAATGCCAACAGTAACAAATTCTTGTGATGAGAAAGAATGACCACAAAACAGTTCACAAAACTTACATAAATACCATTTGTGTACCACACTGTTATATAGCCATGGGTATTTTTGTTCATTCTTTATTGAACTGAACACCCTGGCATCTAGTACCATGTCTGACCACTGGAGCACCACTGTCCAAATCAGAGTGACACTAAGTCAGACTGAATCATTATCAACATCACCACTATTTGCACTATTTACATGTTGTTGGATGTCATTTGAAGCTGTGTTAGGTAATAAAGAATTTGAATTTGTTGTTTCTGAAGTGACACTGACAGTGGTAACAAGGCGTTCAGCTTTGGGCATGGTGTATCAGTACTAGGTCGGTGACCGGTAGAGTCCACCTAATCCCACTTTTTAAAAATTCTTTAAAGAAATCTAAAATTTCAAGTGGGAATAGCTGTAATTATTGTAAAAACAATGTGCAAATATTGGGACTTAGGGTTTATTAACAAAAACTCATTAACTTCAGGTAAACCTTGCTTACAGAATAGAGAACTAATATATAGTAATTTATCATTTTTATTCTAATAAAAAAAATACAGATACATACATGAATAAATGATATCTCTATCAATACATTTATATTTCAGCATCCATAGAACTTATTATTTATTTTTTAAATTACATGAAATAATAAACAAGCATGTCTTAGCTTACATGTATTTTTGTTCCTATTCTTTTTTTTTAATGAAATTCTTATGATTCATGTTTTTTTCAAAGGTACAAATATTTTTTAAAAGATATTTTACTATTTATGTCATACTTTATTTCAATCCGTATGAAAAAAATGTTTCATTCCAATTTCTAATTTATTTTATTAATAACGGTTACTTTACTCAAATAATATTTTGCCTTTTTCTGCAATATTTGACATAACATACAGGTAAATTATAGGTAATAATTAATCAGATACTCATTGCAAAAACAACAAATTAACTGTAACAACATCTGTTGTTATTTGTAAGTGGGAATACCTGGAATAAGTATTTTTAAAAGTGGGATTTGTTCTAAGACACCACCCGTAGTGGGTCGGACTCACTTCAAATTCAAAGCACAAACAGTTTCACTAGTTTTATCAACCTCATTGCTCTCTGACAGTAAAACCTTTTTTTTATTAATCCAAAGGATTCAAGTTACCTGTACTTGCTTCCACCATTACTGGTAAATTTTTTATGTATATATCGTGACATTTTTATTTTTAACTATAAAACTCAATTGACAATAATTCGCGTATTCCGCTTCATCAACTGTTTTCCGTATTTAATTTCCAATGAATTAACAAATTATCAAGCAACGTAAATCACAGGACATATTTACTATTTTTATATAAAATTATTTAAATAAACATCTTTAATATAAAATGTATTCCAAATATTACAACTGCCGCTTTCGTTTTTCTGAAATTTTATCACAGTCCGATACATGCCACTTTCAACAAATCAAGCGACCCAATATACGGCACTGGTTCCCAGTATCTTGTGCGTAGTATTCCGCTTGCATAATTAAAAAAAACAGTAACCAGGTCATAAACGTGAAAATGTTCGACTTTTAATTTCATTTGAAAAAGCTTTCATTAACGATTTTTACGAATAATTTTATCACCATGCTGTTGGGAATTTTCCCCTATAAAATTGGGGAAAAAAAGAGCCTTTTTCTCATTGGGACTGGGGCCGATATTCACCACCAAAAACGCAGTAGGAAAATCACTGTTAGTGTTAATAGTATACTTTTCAAAAGATATATAATTTACATCAATAACATCGATTCCTTTATTAATTTTTACATATTTTTTTTAATATGGGGACGAAACAACTTTCAATTTGAGACCAGAGATGTGGATGTGGTAAACTTGTTGAGTATTTGCTCTCTGAGATAATTATTGTTTTGCATTCATCCTTGGTTGGTACAAAACAAAATATTGACACGATAGCCAAATGACATTGTGTTAATACTAGCAAGTGGTACCCCTTTTAATGAGATAACTATATATATATATATATTTCAATAAACCTTATTGCATCAACAGTGTGTCTGTATTCCTTGTATCGCCATAGTAGTTCTGCATGTTCAACTGGATCTATAGGAGTGGGTTCTCGAACGTAAAATTCTTTAGTGGGTGCCCTTGGAAGCCATCTCGGTTTTCTCCACCGTATTTGTGTAAAACATGGATATAAACCTACTGTATGTTTGGATAGCGTTGATCTGATTAAATATGTCTGAATTAGCTTTGATGCCATATTGTATGTGTTATTTTTTTACGAAGAATTTAAAATTTATGATGTTATGAATGTGTTGATGGAGGCTGCCATATTGTTTTAAATAATACAAAATACGTTATGCGGTCCCGTACTCGCACGAGATTTGATAAAAGTTGTAAACCTGGTCTTATTCCTAATTAATAAATTTGTTCCTTGAAAATGTTTTTGAAGGCGAAATCGACGGATTTGTTTATAAAATGAATAAAGGTTGTAATCCGATTTCCTGGACAAGATTTCGAGTTTTTGAATAACAAAAAATTATTGTAGAAGTTGTCTAGTGTTGAATGATTGATAACATCAATGAAATAAGTCTGCAACAAAATGCTTCATTAAAGCGTTCCAACGCAGATATATTACTGGCATCTACACATGATGTGTCAAGCTTTAAACAGAGATCTATTTTTGGTACTGAATTCAGATAGACACATCCATTTGCTCATCAGAATTTTGCTAAGTAATCAAGTTGAACTCAATCCTGGCCGACCACAAAGCCCTGGATGATTCCAATTGTCCTTGCTCTATTTGTTCCCAAGAATGTACATGGGATTCTGATGCAATTGTATGTAACAAATGGTGACATATTGGATGTATTAAACTTAACACAAGTCCATCCATGTACGAAAAATACGGGAATATTTCAATATTCAGTTCTGTGGATTTGCCCAGTATGTGATACATCAAACCATTCTAGAACAATATTTCAATCATACATGTACTTATATTTAGGACATTCACTTCTTTGTTCAAACTAATAATCTTTGTTAACTAATAACTCAGAAATTTCATTAAATATTAATGATAATATTGGAGATCCTTTGGCAACATCATCTCCCAAACCTCCTCCTCCACCAAGAAATAACAAAAAAGTTTTATGTTCAGAATAATCTTAGAGTCCTTTCAGTCAATTTTAGAAGTTATAAAAATAAGGTTCCTCAAATTGAGAATTTGTTGACATCATCTAAACAGACATAATCATGGCATCGGAAACGAAACTTGAGCTCGATATATTGCTTACAACCCGTTTAATAAACAATTCAGTGAATCGTCTTTGAATATCAAGGTTGATAAACGATGGATTTCCTTTGTTAGAAATTGGATATTTATTTTCACAGAAGTACAGTAGATTAAACCACAGTTTAGCTACATTAGCGAATCTTTGGATCAAGGTGGCGACAGTTACAAATGTATATCGGCTCTAAGTACAATTAATACATATTTCTGCCGTTAAATTTATTTATTCTTTTATTTATTTTTTAAAGTACATGTAATTTAAATTCGGAATAATTTAATAACTGCTACATGTACGTGCATGCATATTGACAAATATGCTGTGGTTCGTTGCTTTCTAAACAAAAAATATACCCTTTTTGCAATATAAAGCATCCATTTTTGCCCTGGCTATGCCAGTATATATTTAAGTTGAAGCACATACATTTATAAATTAATTATAACTTAGATGCAAAAGGCACCGAGAGGCTCACACGATCCGGAATTGCTCACTTGGGTTAAGTGCATGAGAAATTATCAGCAATTTCAATTGATACCTTTGCTGCCATGTGTACCTATGTGTAACTAAGTTGTATCATTTGTGCATGATCTGACAGGTAAAATCTGACCGTGGCTGATGACCATTTTGAACTTCTGATCTACACCAAGACTATTATTGGGTCTTCGTAGTTGTGATCATATGGTAGTTGGATATATAACTACCTATGCAATCAATGCATATCACAACGTTCGAATCCCGCTCGGGCGAGGTGTACTCGATACAACATTATGTGATAAAGTTTGTCAGTGACTTGCGGCAGGTCGGTGGTTTACTCCGGGAACTCCGGTTTCGTCCACCAATAACACTGACGAACAAGATATAACTGAAATATTGCTGAAAGTGGAGTTAAGCACACATTTGTTTTAAAAAAAACTTGTGCGCACGACTTTGTTACCCCAAAAAAAAAACTTCCGTACGACTTTGTTTCTTAATTTTTCCCAGATATATTACAAAATATATTTTCACATCCTCCGTTTGCTTCCCTAGAACATTAATAAGGACCCCTCCATTAATAGAAATATATATTACAAACTTCATTTAAAACCCTTAGGTTCTTCAAATATTGACCATCAAAATATCCTTCGGACTATTGGGCTTTCGGATTATCGAGCCTTCGGACTATTGGGCCTTCGGACTATCTGATCTTCGGACTATTGAGCCTTCGGACTATCGGGCAGACACCCATAAAAACACCGCAACATAATCACTTTAAAATCACTTGTTTGGAAATGTTGTTAAGGACATCACATACAGATCAAGTTCGAATTTCATTACGTGGGGTATTTTTCCTTTTTCGGTTTCTGCCATGGTGCCAGATATATATTTTATGGCCCTACTTCTCGCAGGCAGGGCATTCGTTTCATAATTATTTTTTTTTTCATATACCTTTGGTAATTAAAGCCTTTCTTCTATGACTGCGTTGATTTTTTAGTTAAAAAGCATGCGATGACCTAAATATTTGTTTTCGGCAGATTCTTGTGGTTCGGTCATCGCCATTGAATAAGCTAGTTGTTGTATGCTTCTTCTTTATAAAATCATGATCCCATGTCAGGTGGATGGTAATTTTAACTACTAAAACAACCATGTGTACGATCATTTTCATAACCAAAATACCCTTGCAATTTCAAATAAAGCAAGACACTGAGCTTCATGGGGGCTTATCCCCCCCCCCCCCCCTGGACTCCTTACCAGGATTCTGCCCTGGACTTCTTGCCTCACTAGAAAGGAGACCCTAGTTACGGCCTTGCTTGATAATTAAATCATTTAAAAATTTGACCAATGTGAACTTTCATGTAATCAGATATACTGTACGATTTCTTTTTTTTTTACCTCCGTTATAGATTCTCAATTCTTTATTAAAGATAACTAATAATAATACATTAGTGTTCTCCATTACAAATCATATGATAATATACAAAACAACAATTAAAAGTTACATGCAGTATATAATAATACAGTTGTACACATATTTTAAGAAGTGTTTCTTATTTTTAATGCGTCCCTAATGAATTTATATAAATAATTACATTCAATAATCTTTTTTGGATTTAAAAGTTTAGACAGTAAAAAATAAGTATTATGTGAATCTTTTAGATCTAAACCATAAGACTGGAAAAAAGTTTTCCTTATATCTTTATATTTATGGCATGATATCAAAAAATGTTCTTCTGTCTCTACTTCAGTGCAGAATTTGCATAATCGTTCTTCTCTTGGAATTTTAGGTTTATTATATCTACCCCGCTCTATATTTAAACAATGAAATAGAAATAGAAATAGAAATAAGTTTATTAACCAAACCAGGGCCCCAGGAGGGCATATACAAATAATGAGCACTGCTGGTTATCCAAAAGCTCTGATCCATTTCCATGTTCCAAACAATATTACATGTTTGTGTGTAACTCCCCTTTCCTTCCACATCGAAAATCTTCTATGTCAACATGGCCGGTCTGCACTAGACACAAGTAGGACTTTATTCCTTTTAGCATCGACTCAAGGTGTCTCTTGCAGATTGGTGATGAATCACCTGATATATGTATATGTTCTCTCTCACCCCCCCCCCCCCCCCCCCCCCTCATATATATATATGAGTAAGTGTGTGTACGTTTATGTGCATATATCTCTTTTCCTGCCCGAGTGTGCATGCACCACAATTATTGATATTTCACTGCGAATATTTAGTTTGATGTATTGTTGTTGTGTATCAATCACAATTGTTATTTGTATATCATGGGGGCCCTGATTTGGTTAATAAACTTATTTCTATTTCTATTTCTATTTCGTAGTTGTGTAAGTTTACCTTTTATATTTTTGCTTAGATTGGTTTCAAGATAGAAGGGAACAAAATTTGGAATAAAAATATTGCTAAAAAGTATCAATTTACTGTCTACAGCCCCATATTTCATTTTTTGTAGTTGTGAGTCAGATTGCTGATGATAATACTCTATCAAATTATTTCTATAAAAAGGTTACTTGTCGCAAGTCGTAAGTCGTACAAGATTAGGACTAGTTTATAGTGAAACGAACGTATACGTGCACGTAAGGAAATCGTAAGAGTGATCTTAGACTTACGATTTACGATCACTTTAGTAAAACGGTCACCTGCAGGTTTTGGATCTTCCCGGGATTCCCTCTATTTCTAGCAAAATATCACGTGGAATGCTACTGTTGCTAACGATGACATCTTGAAAACATCCGCGTTTTTAATACAAAATGTAGTTCCTAAGTTAGACACTGTATTTTTTGTTGTTTTCTTTTTAATTGACATAGTCAACAGGATTATTTTGAATTTATCATTTTTAATAACTTCTCTCATTTTCATCCCACTTCGTAAAACAATGGATTTTATTTGTGATAACCAGAAGTACTGCGTAGGTATATTATTGTTGAAAGACAATTCCGACTGAAGTACACGAATAAATAGTGGAGCCAGAATATTTACAATAGCGGCTACATATGTAATTTGTGTCAAGTGTCAGTAAGAAAAATCAAAATCAAAATGCCGGCAACTAAGGTTAATCTTTCTCAAATGGTTGATCTAGCCGTAGTAACGCCAAGAATAGGTGCAGTAAATAGCAATGTTTTACAGACATTGTTGCATGCCATGCTGAGACAGTTAAACATTGTAGATGTTCAAGCCGAATCGGATTTAAATGATAACGATATGGATTTTTTATCAGCTTCAAAAGCTAGAGAATTATCAGTTTTAAGTGATATTGACAGTGGTGGTGATGATGATGCAGAAGATGCTCTAAGACTAAATCTCAGCGAGAGGTCCTCTTCCATGCCTACACCAAGTACTGGAAAATCAATTACAGAAATGTGGTTAAACATTCTCCTGTTTCTAGTGCAAACCAATGAAAAGGGAATTGATAAGGTATGGTTAATCCTTGATTCATTCCCACACATTTATAGATTGATTAGGTTGAGTCTTATTTGTTGTAACATGTGTAATTGAATACAAATGCAATTACTTTTCATTTTCATGATTAAATTACAATTACATCATGATCAGTCATCAATTTTCAGATGTAATTGATTACAAAATACATTGCTGATTACATTTAATGCCTTGACAACCAATTCAAGTTTGCTATGTTCTTTCTCTTTATGATTATGTTTCAATTTTTTTTATTTGTATGCTTAAGTTGATATATGTACAATATTATAGTTGTAGCTTTGATATCTATTTTTTCATATGTTTATTTATTAAGTAAGGATTCCTGTATTGGTTTAGAACCTAAGAGGTGACATTCTGTTAATTCTGACAATTGTTAAGTTTGAACTGAAAAACTTATTGATACTGTTTCACTTTTACTCCAGCCGTTTTTCTGACAGTTTTTTTTTGTTGATTTAAAATCATATTGACTCCTGCTCAGTTTGACTTGCCCAGTATGTAATAAAACAACTAAAATTTTTAAGGTTGCCAATATGAGTTTTTATGGTTTTTGATACATGTAGTTAAAGATTATTTTTATTATTTAATTTTTTGTTTGTTTGATTTAGTTTCGTGTCATCTGCACCCACATCTGCCCTATATCTCCTCTTCTCCAATTAATGTATTTCATACTTGGAACTTAGAATTCCAATTCAATATTTACATGTAGTGTTATTAATGCTATACAATTACATAATAAAACACTAACAGTAATTAGATCTTCCTTTTAATTCATTCAGTCTTATAAATTAAACATGTAGAAAACTATATACTAATACCGGTACTTTTACATATTATTATGACACCAATAATTACCAGTTCAACTTTTCAGTCTTTCAATGTGTCCTGGATTAAATCTGTCATCTATAAAAGTAAAAAAATCCCATCTTTTGTCAAATATGTGCATACAAGAGTGATATGACCTGAATTGACTCTTGTATTTGTCTTATTTTCTTATATATCAAAATGAATAGAAATAAATTTATGTGAAAGGGGCATACAATGTACATGTACCATATAAATGAAATCTAAAAAGTTGTCTCATGTCAGTCATGATCAGACCATTTATAATTTTTAGGGATTGTTGTTTCAAAACATGTAAAACATGAAATGAAAAAGGTGGAATTAGAGTATAAAAAATCCATGGTTATTCACAGAATTATTTTTTTTAGATCGTTAAAGTCAAACTACACGAAAGATTACTGGATGTTACATAAACAATGAACAAACAGAGAACAGCCAAATATACCTTTGTTTGATTTTTGTTAAAACTTTAAATTCTGCCCCCACTCCGGACAGTGTACAATTTCCCCTTCCCTAGAAGATGTCAATCGTCTAAATGAGCATATAAATTATGCGATCACAAAAGATGAAATTTCAATGCCCTTAAAAAAAGATTAAATTACAAAGCTGTCAGAGATGATTTGATATTGAAATTAAACATTAAAAATACCAAACTTTATTATTAAGATATATATGAAAAATTATTTAATGTAGTATTTAATTCTGGTATTATTCCAGATAGCTGGTAATAGGAAATATAAAGCCAATATATAAAAATAAAGGCGATAAAATTGACCCAAAGAACTTTCGCCCCATCACTATCTTAAGCTGCCTGGCAGAGTCTTCAGCGAAAGGCTCACACAATTCTCTGATGCGTTTTTATTACTTAACGAGAATCAATGCGGCTTTCAAAGAGGATATTCAGCAGTAGACAATTTATTTATTATTCATTCACTCTTTGAAATTTTAAAATTTAAAAAGAAAAAAATATTTTGTGCCTTTATTCATTTTGAGAAGGCCTTCGATACTCTGTATCGGGATGCACTTCGTTATAAGTTATTATTGAATAATGTAAATGGTAATAGGTTTAATGTTATTAATATTTTTAATATGTACGAAGGAACTAAATCATGTTTGATGTACACATGTACAAAGACTCGAAATTTGATTATTTTCCTTGTAGTAATGGTGTGAGACAAGGAGAAAGCTTGCAACCATTTCTTTTTGCATTGTATATTAATGATCTTGAATCCTTCTTAGAAGGTTTAAATTCAATATCAGACGAGTCAGAATCACATCTTAATTTGTACATAAAACTTTTTGCTATATTATATGCTGATGACACAGTCCTTCTACCAGAATCTGCTATTAAGGACCTTCAAAAACAACTCGATTCTATGTCTGAATATTGTAATTTTTGGAAACTTGGGGTAAATATTGAAAAAAGTAAAGTGATGGTTTTCTCAAGAGGACAACTTCCAAGAGTCATAAATTTTTTGTATAATGGAAAACAAATGGAAATCGATTTCCATTTGTTTTCCATTATACAAAAAATTTACCAGTATGTATTAGAACAACATCCAGATAGTTGAGTTCCAGATAGTTACTGAAAAATTGCTCCGGACATCGGGTCTGACGCGATAAAGTTTAAATCAGACTTAGTCAATTTTTGTCCGATGGTCCGATAGGTCCGACGATTTTCGACAGCTCTGTATGTATTAGAACAACATCCAGATAGTTGAAATTCATACTAATACATACTGGTAATTTTAAAAAAGCAAAACAGTGCCAAATAGATGAAGCTATTAAAGCTTTGTATGAAGTTCTTAAGATGGGGCGGGTCCATAATTTGTCTATCAGTTGCCAATTAGATTTATTTGATTAAATGGTATTAAAGCCCATATGACTATACGGGTACGTAGTGAAGTCTGGAGATATGGAAATAATGAACTTTCAACATAATTTTTTTAATAAATTTTATATGAAGTAATCATGATTACAGGGTCAAAATCAATGTAATAATTAAATTAAGAATACTTGGAATCCAAAAATTGGCTGATTACAGATAACATGAAAAAATGTGATCGATTACAGCTGATTATCATTACCCCAAGTCTGGTTACTGTTGCGTACATATACGCGTGTGCTTCGCTGATTTTATGAAGCAGTGTTTACATACCAGGTATGTATCTAATGATAACAATGATTTCATTGGTCATTTACACCATCGTCCAATTGGAGAAAACGTTCTTTAATCACGATGGGTGCTACTAGTGGAGCAGGAACTGCTTACCCTTCCAGAGCACCTGAGTTCACCTCCGGTTTTTAGTTGGGTTCATGTTACTTGATTTTTAGTTTTATGTTTATGTTTTGTCGATCGTTTTTTGTCCTTTTTAACTCACCTTGCCAAAGACAATGTGAGCTTCTGCCATCATTTGGCATCTGTTGTCCGTCGTCCGTTAACTTTTCACATTTTAATCTTCTCCTCTGAAACCCCTCAGCCAAATGAACTGAAACTTGGTAGGAAACATCTATGGAAGGTCTTTTATAAAGATTGCTCATTTGTCCCGATCCATTGACAAACATGGCCACCACAGGCAATTCTTGTTTCTGATTGGCCAATTTTTGAAAATCTTCTCCTCTGAAACCGCTTGGCCAAATGAATCGAAACATGGTAGGAAGCATCTATGGAAGGTCCTCTATAAAGAGTGCTCATTTCGTCCCGATCCGTTAACAAACATGGCCGTCACAAGCCATTCTTGTATCTGATTGATTGATTCCTAAAAAATCTTCTCTGAAACCACTTTCCGGAATGAACTGAAATTTGATAGAAAGCATGTATGGAAGGTCCTCTATATAAAGACTGCTCATTTCGTCCCAATTCGTTAACAAACTTGGCCGCCACAGGCAATTCTTGTTTCTGATTGGTCGATTTCTAAAAATCTTCTCCTCTGAAACCACTTGGCATAATGAACCGAAACTTGGTAGGAAGGATCTATGAAAGGTCCTCTATAAAGATTGCTCATTTCATCCCAATTTGTTAGCAAACATGGCTGCCACAGGCAATTCTTGTTTCAGATTGGTCGATTTCTAAAAATCTTCTTCCCTGAAACTGCTATTGAACCGAAACTTGGTAGGAAGCATCTATGGAAGGTCCTCTATAAAGATTGCTAATTTCATCCCGATCTGTTAATAAACATGGCTGCCATAGGCAATTTTTGTTTCTGGTTGGTTGATTTCTAAAAATCTTCTTCTCTGAAACTGCTTAACCAAATGAACTGAAACTTGGTGGGAAGCACCTATGGAAGGTTCTGTATTAAGTTTCCTCAAAGCAGAATAAAAGGTGAGTGACACAGGCTCAGCCCACTGAGCCTCTAGTTCTTTTGGCCATTGTGTTGTCTGTTCTTCGATTTGTGGATTATGATTAACCCTTTGGTATCTTCAAACTCTTCTTTTAACTATATGTTAAATTATATATAAGTCTTTAAGTTACTAGTAAAAAGAAGGGCAGGTTACATATTTCTTCCATAGAAGACATATCTAAATATTGACATCTAACACTTATTTTTTTTTCTGTATATATATATATATATATATATATATATATATTGATAACTGATTTAATATACAATGTTGTGGAAACAAATTTCCAGAATCTTTAGAAACTTTTTATTGTGCATGTATTTTTTTCCAGTGTATGTCAATGATAGAGGATATGGCCAAAGAAATGCAGGCCCATAGAAATGAAGACAAAATGCAAATGGATCAGATCAAAGGAGTAAGTACAAATGTACCAACCGATAATAAGTTTGAGATATATCTTATGGATAATGTTAAAGGTGTAAATCATGTAAATTATACTATTTCTTGTCATATAGTCTTTTAATGATAGGTTAGCTTGTATACCTACGTTTTTATTACTATCACTGGGTTGATGTCTCTGCTGGTGGACTATTACTATTAGTCTCAGAGGATATCATCCGCCCAGTAGTCAGTGCTTCGGTGCTGGCATGGTTTATTAGATATAGTTATTACTGAAATTTACAGTTCCTAGATAATGTAATTATTAATAAAACTATGGTTCTCCTCCCTCAGGCATAGGTGACCTTATCTGATTTTGGCTATTCTGTGGAGGGCCTTTGGTTTTGTTGCTCCCATAACTTTTAATTATTTGGCTTTCCAATCTTTCAATTTTGAGCGTACCTGATGAATGGTTATTCCAGAAACATGTCATGCGCACTAAATTTGATATCTACGTTATTATTTCCATCACTGGGTTTGTATTTTCACTTTACATATAGCAATAAATAGAAAGTCAATGCAAATGCCTCCTTTTAGCCCATTTAGATATTTCACCACCCTTGTTCTGCTATACTTCACTCAATAAAGGACCAAATTTACCACACTCAAAGATACTCTTACACCTCTTAATATTAAATGCTTTTATGGAAGATTTTTTAATCTTTAATGTATTTTTTTACATTATTTTATTATATTATTTTACAGAAACTGTTTGCCTACTGTCATGAACTACAAGTGAATAAGGCCGATAGAACTGAAGTGGATGTAGTTACTTACTGTGATGAACTACAAGTGAATAAGGTCGATAGAACTGAAGTGAATGTAGTTACCCACTGTGATGAACTACAAGTGGATAAGGCCAATAGAACTGAAGTGGATGTAGTAAGTTTATATACATGTAGTTGAAACTGCAATATTTTTATTTTTGTTAATGGTTCCCTGTTTATGATGAGCTTATAAAAGAAATATTCCCAGATCCTGATCCAACTTGTTCAAGCAGCATAATAGAAAACATCTATGGTCTAGCTTAAGCAACTTAACATTACCTTAAGTTTACCAAATTCTGTTAGTGTTGCCATTTCTTGTAGAAAATATTTTCATTAGTTAAATTTTTTGAATATTTATATATATCAATGGTGTGGGTTCAAATCCCGTCGAGGGAAGAACAAAAATTTGACAGCTCTAAAATCTAATTCTAACACTGTTTGGTTTAATTTTCAGACGTTGTGTGAGTTCAAATCCCGTCGAGGGAAGAACAAAAATTTGACAGCTCTAAAATCTAATTCTAACACTGTTTGGTTTAATTTTCAGACGTATATATATATATATATATACGTCTGAAAATTAAATAATTTAATAATTTTCAGACGTATATATAATAATTTTCAGACGTATATATATATATATATATACGTCTGAAAATTAAACCAAACAGTGTTAGAATTAGATTTTAGAGCTGTCAAATTTTTGTTCTTCCCTCGACGGGATTTGAACCCACACCATTGTTACACTGTAGCACCATTCGCTTAGCCTTACGTCCAGCGCCCTAGACCACTCGACTACATCCACTCCCTAAAAAAGGAGCTTCAATAGTCGTAGTGTTACCTTGTCTCGTAAGGCAAATCTAGGGATAGGCGTAAGACATGTGTATAAGCATGTGTAGATGGTACATATATACTTAATATTATAATTTGACAGCAATCTAACTCGGCAATTTTTAATATATTGGATAGGATAATGAAGAATTATTCATTATACAGTCACAGGAAATAAAGTATATTATACAAACGTCTAGAAGCAAGTGACAACCATACAATATATCTGTCCCACTGGATCTCAAAGTTACTTTAAAGGATACTAGGTTAATACTAAATATTATATACGTCTGAAAATTAAACCAAACAGTGTTAGAATTAGATTTTAGAGCTGTCAAATTTTTGTTCTTCCCTCGACGGGATTTGAACCCACACCATTGTTACACTGCAGCACCATTCGCTTAGCCTTACGTCCATCGCCCTAGACCACTCGACTACATCCACTCCCTAAAAAAGGAGCTTCAATAGTCGTAGTGTTACCTTGTCTCGTATATATATACCGGTATTAGATGAAAGACAAATATAAGTTAAGGTTAATTTCACATTTCGACTTAAGTACACAAATAATTAAACCAATGGAAGTGGGTTTTTTTTTTTTGCTTCATTACACAATACTGTATGTTAACATGAATGACATCGTTCAATTACACATTATTATTTTTGTCTATGTTTAGAAAGCTGATAAGAGAATTTTGGATGACGAAGTGAACCATTCCTTGTTTGATACAAAAACCAATGCTATTAGCAAGATGATGAAGAAAATCTTAAATAAAATGGCAGTAAAAGTAAGTTTTTTACAGCAATAGATATTTTGATATGCATTATAAATTACTTTAACATTAGATAAACTGGCAGGAATTTAGTTATTACAACAATAGATAAACATTAGCTAAAATGGCAGGAAATGTAAGTTGCTACAAAATTATACTCTGTGTTACCCTATCAAAAGTAAAATAAAATAGTGAAATGACTACTCCAAAGACAGTGTCAAACTACGAAAAGTTTGATGCGGTAATTAGAATCTGTTAACCAAAGAAGTGTATATGAAAATACAAAATTACTACAACACAAGAGATTAGCAGGATATGAAAGTATCCAGAGGATGTTATGATCTTTCCTAACACTCTCCAGCAATGATTTGAATTTAAGTATTAACTCAGTATATTACGAATTTGTTTTTTTATAGGTTTAAGAGATGTTCTTATGTCAGTTAAATGTGTGATGCCAAATTACCGATTAGTTGAAATCATCCAATATAGTTATTTAAAATGTCAGAGATGCCATTATTTCACAAATCATTCCTATTTTTCAGGATGAAGCTTGGAATCAGCGATGTAAGGTATTTAGTGATGATATTGACAGAAAATTAGATCGCTTGGAATTGAAATCTCTAAAGAAGTGGTTGCTGAGAAGACTCCAGGCACTCAATGATCAGTTAAATGAACAGAATCAAGGTCATGTGAGAAGACTTAAGACACTCAATGATAAGTTAAAGGAACAGAATCAAGCTTCTGTGAGAAGACTTAAGGCACTCAATGATAAGTTACCCACAGGGTAAGTACATGCATATAATAGTTTGATTTGTCATATCTTTGGTAGGTTAAAAGAGCTCTATGATAGACCAGTTGGTATTGAACCTACAGGGTAGAGTGTTATCATGTGACTTGTCAGATGACATGTGATAGGTTTAATGAGTCATCTGATAGTTATGACAAGTTGATATTGAACCTACAGCATCAATTGTTATCATGTGACTGACTTATCAGATAGCTTGTGATAGCTTATAGAGTACTATGAGTTTTGCAACTTGGTGATATTTTTGTGTAGCTTGGATTAAAGCCTACACTGATATTATATATGTAATGTATATAGTTAAATTTATTTTGAAGGTTGTTTTTAAAAAAAACCTCTGAATTTAAATTAGAAATACAAAATCAATTTGCATAATTTAACTTATGGAGATAAAAAAATGTTAAAATGATTCTGAGAAAGCATGGAATTCATTAAATCATAATTATACTTTTATGATCTATGAGCAAAATATTTAAATAGCAGAACTATTTGTTGCCTTTATTTTCAATTAATATATACTAGTCCAAGCTGCTAAAGAATTCTCCATAGCCTTCAATGTTAAATAAAAAAAAATTGAGCTTTCATACAGGATTCATCTTAAGTTTAATCTAAGTGGCACTCATATCTGATGGAAGGGGTACCTAATTGGAAGCTTAACTCCGAAAATCAACATACATTTAATGGCATATAAAGAAAAAACAGACAGTCTGAAGATGTCTACCGTCAAAAATCCTACTTTCACTTTTGATTTAAAACAAATTCAGGTGGTTTCTTTCCAATGCAATCAATTTTTTATTTAAAACCACAAGGAGATCAAATATGTGCTTAAAATTATCCTAAAATTTGTAGGTTTATGCTGACATTCAGTATTTTGCAGTATCTAATAGGGTTTATTTTTTCTCCAACAATGTAGGGATCCATTTTGTGTTTACGTACTACTTTCCCATACGTTCTTTTCGACTGGTATCCATGTTTAGTGGTATTACACCTGCTGTGAGCCATGGTAGGTTTTTTTTATTCACAACACAATATCAATAAGCTCTTATAGATTTCATCTTTCATTTTCAGACCGGTAACATCATCTATGCCATCTGTGTCAAGTCAAGTGGATGAGGTCGATAGAACTGAAGTGGATGTAGTTACCTACTGTGATGAACTACAAGTGGATAAGGCCAATAGAACTGAAGTGGATGTAGTAAGTTTATATAGTTGAAACTGCAATATTTTTGTTAATGGTTCCCTGTTTATGATGAGCTTATGAAAGAAATATTCCCAGATCCTGATCCAACTTGTTCTAGCAGCATAATAGAAAACATCTATGATCTAGCTGAAGCAACTTAACATTACCTTAAGTTTACCAAATTCTGTTAGTCTCGCCATTTCTTATAGAAAATATTTTCATTAGTTAAATTTTTTGATTATTTATATATATATATATATATATATATATATTGGACGTCCAATTCTCAAATCTATGGCTGTTTCTCACTTTCTCAAATCGACGTCCAATGGCATCACTGATGTATGCTTCAAATGATGTCACACCCGTTAGGGCAGATTTTTGAAGCAATGATGGAGAAGCGACAAGGCCAGATTCCAGATGAGGGATTCTTTATGACAAAAAAATTATGATGCTATATATAGATGATATTAAATAGTAGGAAAATGCAAAAAAAACCAAAAAATTAAATAACAGGTTAAAAAACATGCAAAACAAAACTGTCATTACAATTATTTCTCAATTTACATACAGTATGTCGCTTTTGTTTCTATTTTTTGTCAAGAGTGCTACTATTAAAACAGGAAAATGTGTATTATAGATAGCAAATATTTGTAGGCTGCATAAATATTAAAAATCAAACATAGAATAGAACATGGAAATCTACATAAAAACTGCTTGAAAGCATCCTCTGCTCAACCATTTTGAATGTTGGACTCTCAACACCATTCAATGTCAATGTTGTATTAGATTTTGATTTCACACTTGTTTAAATAAGAGAGTCGCTGATGAGTTTTTGTTTTTTGTAGATGAAACACTGGTTAGGCGCACTTAATTTATGCCTGGAACTTTGACGTTTTGCTTTCATTTGATATAATATGTAATGCAGATGATGTACAAACTGAACCAACATCATTTATGTTACAAAGTAAAAGCACTTAGAGATCTTTGCTTTGAAAAGGACGTCGATTTCATAGCAATAATTCAGCCATAGATCTGAGAATTTGAAAAGGACACCGATTTGAGAATACCCTTAAATTGGACTGTGATTTGAGATAATGATGTCAGTGGACGCCGATTTGAGGAGTGGACGTCGATCTGAGACTATCATATATATTAGGTGAAAGAGAAATATAAGTTATGGTAAATTTCACGTTTCGACTGAAGTACACAAAAATTAAACCAACGTAAGTGGTTTTTAGCTCACCTTGCCAAAGGCAATGCAAATTTTTGCCATCACTTGGCGTCTGTCGTCCGTTAACTTTTCACATTTAAATCTTCTCCTCTAAAACCACTTTCCCAAATGAGCTGAAACTTGGTAGGAAGCATCTATGGAAGGTCCTCTATAAAGGTTGCACATTTCGTCCTGAACCGTTAACAAACAAGGCTGTCACAGGCAATTCTTGTTTTTGATTGGTCGATTTAAAAAAATCTTCTTCTCTGAAACCGTGTGGCCAAATGAACCGAAACTTAAAAGGAAGCATCTATGGAAGGTCCTCTATAAAGATTGCACATTTTGTCCCGATCCGTAAACAAACATGGCTGCCACAGGCAATTCTTTTTTCTGATTGGTCAATTATAAAAAATCTTATCCTCTGAAACTGCTTTGCCAAATGAACTGCAGGTTGGTAGAAAACATCTATGGTAGATCCTCTATAAAGATTGCACATTTTGTCCCCATCCGTTAATAAACATGGCCGCAACAGGCAATTCTTGCTTCTGATTGGTCGATTTCTAAAAAAATATTTTCCTCTGATACTGATTGGACAAATGAACTGAAACTTGGTAGGAAGCATCTATGGAAGGTCCTCTATAAAAATTGCACATTTTGTCGTGATCCGTGAACAAACATGGCCACCACGGGCAATTCTTGTTTCTGATTGGTTGATTCCTAAAAAACCTTCTCCTCTGAAACCGCTTTTCCAAGTGAACCAAAGCTTGGTAGGAAGCATCTATGGAAGGCCCTCTTTAAAGATTGCTCATTTCGTCCCGATTTGTTTACAAACATGGCCACCATAGTCAATTCTTTTTTCTGGTTATTTAAAAAAAATATTCTCCTCTGAAACCGAGTAGCCAAATGAACCAAAATTTGGTAGGAAGCACCTCAAAGCAGAATGAAAGGTGAGCGACACAGGCTCAGCCCACTGAGCCTCTATTTTTTTTTATCGCATTACACAATACTGTATGTTAATATGAATGACATCGTTCAATTGCACATTTTTATTTTTGTCTATGTTTAGAAAGCTGATAAGAGAACATTGAGTAACGAAGTGAACCATTCCTTGCTTGATACAAAAACCAATGATATTAGCAAGATGATGAAGAAAATCTTAAATAAAATGGCAGTAAAAGTAAGTTTTTTTACAGCAATAGATATGTTGACATGCATTGTAAATTACTTCAACATCATATAAACTGGCAGGAAATTTTAGTTACTACAATAGATAAACATTAGCTAAAATGGCAGGAAATGTAAGTTACTACAAAATTATACTCTGTGTTACCCTATCAAAAGTACAAAAAAATAGTGAAATGACTACTCAAAAAACAGTGTCAAACTATGAAAAGTTTAATAAGGTAATCAGAATCCATTGATCAAAGAAATGCATATGAAAATACAAAATTAGAGGTGTCCAGAGGATGTTCTGAGATTTCCTAACACTCTCCAGCAATGATTTGAATTTAAGTATTAACTCAGTATATTACGAAATTGTTTTTTTATAGGATTGAGAGATATTCTTGTGTCAGTTTAATGTGTGATGCCAAATTACTGATTAGTCGAAATCGTCCAATATAGTTATTTAAAATGTCAGAGATGCCATTATTTCATAAATCATTCCTTTTTTCAGGATGAAGCTTGGAATCAGCGATGTAAGGTATTTAGTGATGATATTGACAGAAAATTAGATCGTTTGGAATTGAAATCTTTAAAGGAGTGGTTGCTGAGAAGACTCCAGGCACTCAATGATCAGTTAAATGAACAGAATCAAGGTCATGTGAGAAGACTCAAGGCACTCAATGATAAGTTAAAGAAACAGAATCAAGCTCATGTGAGAAGACTCAACACATTCAATGATAAGTTACTCACAGGGTAAGTATATAATAGTTTGATTTGTCATATCTTGTGGTAGGTAGGTTAAAAGAGCTCTAATGATAGACCAGTTGATATTGAACCTACAGGGTAGAGTGTTATCATGTGACTTGTCAGATGACATGTGATAGGTTTAATGAGTCATCTGATGACAAGTTGATGAACTTACAGCATCAATTGTTATCATGTGACTGACTTATCAGATAGCTTGTGATAGCTTATAGAGTACTATGAGTTTTGCAACTTGGTGATATTTTTGTGTAGCTTGGATTAAAGCCAACACTGTGATATATATTATATATATAGTTAAATTTATTTTGGAGATTGTTTTAATAAAAACTCTGAATTTAAATTAGAAATACAAAATCAATTTGCATAGTTTAACTTATGGAGACAAAACAAATATTAAGATGATTCTGAGAAAGCATGATATTCATTAAATCATAATTATACTTGTATGATCTATGAGCAAAATATTTAAATAGCAGAACTATTTTTGCCTTTATTTTCAATTAATATATACTAGGTTTATACGATGTTCTCGAAGATGTTGTGAGCCATGGTTGTTTTTCACAACACAATATCAATACATACAAGCTCTTATAGATTTCATCTGTTCATTTTCAGACTGGTACCATCATCTATGCCATCTGTGTCAAGTCAAGTGGATGAGGTCGATAAAACTGAAATGGATGTAGTTACCTACTGTGATGAACTACAAGTGAACAAGGTCTATGGAGCTGAAGTGGATGTAGTTACCTACTGTGATGAACCACAAGTTGATATGGCCCATAGAACTGAAGTGGATGTAGTTTCCCACTGTGATGAACTACAAGTGAATAAGGCCGATGGAACTGGAGTGGATGTAGTTACCTACTGTGATGAACTACAAGTAAATAAGGCCCATAGAACTGAAGTGGAGGTAGTTACCCACTGTGATGAACTACAAGTAAATAAGGCCCATAGAACTGAAGTGGATGTAGTTACCTACTGTGATGAACTACAAGTGGATAAGGCCAATAGAACTGAAGTGGATGTAGTAAGTTTATATAGTTGACACTGCAATATTTTTTGTTAATGGTTCCCTGTTTATGATGAGCTTATGAAATGAATATTCCCAGATTCTGATCCAACTTGTTCAAGCAGCATAATAGAAAACAATTATGGTCTAGCTTAAACAACTTAGCATTACCTTAAGTTTACCAAGTTCTGTTAGTGTCGCAATTTCTTGTAGAAAATATTTTCATTAGTTAAATATTTTGATTATTTTGTTTTTTTATGTTTGTCACAAACTTTATTATTACACATTATTATTTTTGTCTATGTTTAGAAAGCTGATAAGAGAACTTTGGATGACAAAGTGAACCATTCCTTGTTTGATACCAAAACCAATGATATTAGCAAGATGATCAAGAAAATCTTAAATAAAATGGCAGTAAAAGTAAGTTTTTATAACAGTAGATATTTTGATATGCATTATAAAATGACTTCAACATAAGATAAACTGGCAGGAAATTATAGTTACTACAAGAATAGATAGCATTAGCTAATATTGCAGGAAATGTAAGTTACTATAAAATTATACCCTATCAAAACTAAAATAAAATAGTGAAATGACTACTTAAAAAAAAGTGTCAAGCTACAAAAAGTTTGATAAGATAATCAGAATCCATTGATCAAAGAAGTGCATATGAAGAGAGATTGACAAGATATGAAAGTGTCCAGGGGATGTTATGATCTTTCCTAACACTCTCCAGCAATGATTTGAATTTAAGTATTAACTCAGTATATTATGGATTTGTTTTTTTATAGGTTTGAGAGATGTTCTTATGTCAGTTTAATGTGTGATGCCAAATTACCGATTAGATGAAATCGTCCAATATAGTTATTTCAAATGTGAGAGAATATTTCACAAATTATTCCTATTTTTCAGGATGAAGCTTGGTATCAGAAATGTAAGATATTAAGTGATGATATTGACAGAAAATTAGATCGTTTGGAATTAAAATCTCTAAAGGAGTGGATGCTGGGAAGACTCAAGACACTCAATGATCAGTTAAATGAACAGAATCAAGCTCCTGTGAGAAGATTCAATGCACTTGATGATAAATTACCCACAGGGTAAGTATATAATAGATTGATTTGTCATATCTTTTGATAGGTTAAAAGAGTTCTATGATATACCAGTTGATATTGATTTGATTTATGGTGTTTTAATGCCACTTTCAGCAATATTTCAGCTATATCATGGCGACCAGTTTTAGTGGTAGAAGAAGTTGGAGTACCCAGAGAGAACCCGGGCAAGCAACTGGTAAATTATATCACTTGCGGCTGCGAGTGGAGTGCACCCTTTTTTGTAATTTACAAAGCAGGGCACGAACCCACATCGTATTGGTGATAGGCTTGTATGAGTTGTTAGGTAATCCAACTACCTAACTTATTGAACCACCTGGGTCCTCTAGGTGATATTTAACCTACAGTGTAGATTGTTATCATGTGACTTGTCAGATGACATGTGATAGGTTTAATGAGTCATCTGATAGTTATGACAAGTTGATGTTGAACCTACAGTATCAGTGTGTACACTGTAGTTTGGTTTGGTTTGTGGTGTTTAATGCCAGTTTCAACAATATTTCAGTTATATCGTGGCGGTTACACTGTAATAACTAATGCTAGGTTATAATACATTTATTGTACTAAAAGGTTAAAAGTTAACTTCAGCAAAGAAAATTAATAAGATACTAATAGTTATGTGTTTTGCTACTTGATTCATGACAAACATGTCTTAGCATTTTTCCTTATTTATTTTACACTATAATACTTATTTTATTTGTACAAGCTATTGAATGCTTGATTAATATTTATTGATTCCTTGTTGTGTTTCTCCTTTAACTGAATGTATCCTGATACATGGATCTCATTTTTATTCTGTTCTTATTCTTTACTTTTCTTCTCTTTTTTTTCCAGTGATACTACTAGTACTAGAAGTAGAAGTAACAGTTTGTTTGATACAGAAACCAATGATATCAGCAAGATGATCAAGGAAATCTTAAATATAATAGCAGTAAATGTAAGGTTTTACAACAGTAGATATTTTGACATGCATTGTAAAATTATTTCAATATAAGATAAACTGGCAGGAAATTTAAGTTACTACAAAATTATACTCTGTGTTACCCTATCAAATGTTTTTAAAAAAAATTGTGAAATGACTACTTAAAGAACAGTGTCAAACTAAGAAAAGTTTAATAAGGTAATCAGAATCTGTTAATCAAAGTAGTGCATATGAAAATAGAAAATTACTACAACACGAGAGAGTGGCAAGATATGAAAGTGTTCAGAGGATGTTCTGATATTTCCTAAGCTTTTCCAACAATGATTTGAATTTTAAGCATTCACTCAGTATATTACAGATTTGTTTTTTTATAGGTTTAAGAGATGTTCTTATGTCGGTTTAATGTGTGATGCCAGATTAGTCAAAATTGTCTAATATAGATATTTAAAATGTCAGAGATGTCATTATTTCACAAATCATTCCTATTTTTCAGGAAGAAGCTTGGAATCAGCAATGTAAGATATTTAGTGATGATATTGACGGAAAATTAGATCGTTTGGAATTTAAACCTCTAAAGGAGTGGTTGCTGAGAAGACTCAAGGCACTCAATGATAACGTAAAGAAACAGAATCAGGGTCATGTGAGAAGACTCAAGGCACTCGATGATAAGTTAAAGAAACAGAATCAAGCTCATGTGAGAAGACTCAAGGCACTCAATGATAAGTTAAAGAAACAGAATCAAGCTCATGTGAGAAGACTCAAGGCACTCGATGATAAGTTAAAGAAACAGAATCAAGCTCATGTGAGAAGACTCAAGGCACTCAATGATAAGTTACCCACAGGGTAAGTATATAATAGTTTGATTTGTCATATCTTTTGGTAGGTTAAAAAGAGCTCTATGATAGACCAGTTGATATTGAACCTACAGGGTAGAGTGTTATCATGTGACTTGTCAGATGACATGTGATAGGTTTAATGAGTCATCTGATAGTTATGACAAGTTGATATTGAACCTACAGCATCAATTGTTATCATGTGACTGACTTATCAGATAGCTTGTGATAGCTTATAGAGTACTATGAGTTTTGCAACTTGGTGATATTTTTGTGTAGCTTGGATTAAAGCAAACACTGTGATATATATAATACATATAGTTAAATTTATTTTGGAGGTTGTTTTTAAAAAAAACCTCTGAATTTAAATTAGAAATACAAAATCAATTTGCATAACTTATGGAGATAAAAAAATGTTAAAATGATTCTGAGAAAGCATGGAATTCATTAAATCATAATTATACTTGTACTATGAGTAAAATATTTAAATAGAAGAACTATTTTTGCCTTAATTTTCAATTAATATATACCCGATTTATACGAGTTCTACAATCTGTTGTGAACCAAATTTGTTTTTTTAATTCACAACACAATATTGATACATACAAGCTCTTATAGATTTCATCTGTTTATTTTTAGACCGGTACCATCTTCTATGCCATCTGTGTCAAGTCATCAAGCATTACATCCAACCATATCACCAAGGCCTGACTTAAATTTCGAGATGGACCAGATACTACAATATGCAAAGAGGTATGAAGAAGTCACACAAATATTTATTTTTAGCGTGTACACTATAGTGGCTAATGCTAGGTTATAATACATATATTGTACTCAAAGGTTAAACGTTAACTAACAGAACATTTTATAAGATACTAATAATTATGTTTTTAAATTATTTGGCTTTCCAACCTTTCAACTTTGAGTGTACCTGATGAAGGTTATTCCAGAAACACGTCGTGTGCCCTAAATTTGATATCTACAGTTTTTTATGTGTTTTGCTGCTTCGTTCATAACAAACATTTTTTTTTCATTTTTTCCTTATTTATTTTATGGCACAATCCAAATCGTTGTGCTCTGTTTGATGGTTGGGCATTTAATAAAACTTGAATTCATAGTTGAATTGAAAATGGTCATTTATTAAAAATGACGAAATCAAAATAAAATCAAGTAAACATTTATACAGCCAGGCCTCTACATTAACATATTTTTCAACTTGTCCCTTCGGACAACTAACTAAAAAAAGTACTTGTACGACTCAATCTTTTAGTTGTCCGAAAAAAATAATAAAAATTACAAAAACTAGAGAATAATTATTCAGGGCTCCCACTACTTTCAGAGAGCTCACAGGGAGAAGTGGGAGACAACAGAGAGAAGTGGGGAGACTTCTGGGAGAAGTCAATTGCGATTAATCGAAACATTGTTTCGCGACCCCTCTGACGTTACCCTGCCCAAATTTAGTAAATAGCTAAAGCTGCCTGAACTGATTTGTTCTGGGTTTTTTTTATATTCATAACTACCTTAAGGACATATATTCAATGGTCACATTTTTATTTCTGTCTACCTTGATTGGAGTCTTGCATACCAGTGATTTTTATATGTACCTCCCCCCCTTTCCTTTTGAAATATTACTATGTTGTGATCCAATACCACACAAATTGTAATAAATAATATTTGTGTTATATAAATCCTTGTTTTTGGTAAAAAAAATATACCTAGATATTATATATACCAGTATCTAGGTATATTTTTTTACCAGAAACAAGTGCCTGTGATATAAATAAAGCAAAGTATTTTATTTAAATTCACAGAGAAATGAAAATTTAGTGGATCTTTTCAACCAGATCAGGAAAAAGCTTGTAATATTTGTCCATTTCAAAGGTTTCAATATTTCCCAAAAGCCTAAATCAAGTCCTCTATCGTATTTTTCACAAAAGACAAGTTTAAATTTGGCGTCAAATTGATATTCGATAATTTTTACGTGTCCGTTCCGGAGTGATTCTTGTTCTTATATTTCAAATATTGATATTTCAGTTCATTAATGCGTTTCTGAGATTGCGACTTTTAATTTTGTCAATGTCCTTGAACTTCATCAAAGGATGTCTTGAGGAACGATAAATGATAAAATAAAAGAGTTTTGATCTGGCGTTTCACTTTAGTTTTAATCAAAATAAATTATGGACAAATTGGAGATCAAACAGGGCTCTTTTATACAACAAACCCAGTATTTTATACCAGTGGAAATTGATTTGTCCGTCGTACCGGCACGTTTGGGAATCTGATTTTTTCACTTGTCCCGTCGGACAATCGTAATACAAGATCTACTTGTCCGACGTCAGTTTTCACTGGTATCGAACAAACGTTAATGTCGTGGCCTGACAGCATGTAAAAAGTATAGACAAACAATATAGAAGACATGATCATATAATAACATTGAAAACATACCATAATATGTCAAAGAATGATAAACCCCATAGTATGTTAAGTAAAGTGATTACATAAAATATCAAAAACTGATACAAACATCATAGATGGGGGCAAAACCGGCCACCATATTGTGTGTATTGAACAATGTAAAAAATGTCCTAATATTGTGAAAGAAACACAATATCCCCATCGTCTTTAATTACTGTACACAAGTTATGTAACTTTTTATCAGCAGCTTACCGGTGAAGAGAGAAGGATCCCTTTCATTTTTGACGATTTTCACTTTTGCCGTTCCAGAGTTATTGGACTTGATATGACGGAAAATAGGATTTTTACCCTATGTTGTATGATAACTTGAGTAGTGTTTCTCAGAATGTTTTGAAATTTTATCAGCAGCTTACCGGTGAAGAGAGGAGGATCCCTTTCATTTTTGACGATTTTCACTTTTGCCGTTCCAGAGTTATTGGACTTGATATGACAGAAAATAGGATTTTTACCCTGTGTCGTATGATAACTTGAGTAGTGCTTCTCAGAATGTTTTGAAATTTTATCAGCAGCTTACCGGTGAAGAGAGGAGGGTCCCTTTCATTTTTGGTCGGAACAATCAGTAATGTTTTGGTTATGGAAATAGGTTGGACAGATGTGTATTAAATATTAGACCGTATCAACAATTTCCAAAGATGTTAATCTGCATGAAAAGTTCCGCTATATATGTAAATACACAAATCGTAAACAGTCAGATAATTACGTAACAAATGTGATGAAGCTGAACAAAAATAGTCTTCAATCTTCCTATGTACACATAATAATTGTTCTGATTGTAATCAAAGAAGTGAATTCATCAGTTCTATATATCAAATCCCATATTAAAAGTAGTGAAGTAACACTTTAAAATTAATTTTAAAAACTTTGACAAACTTTTTGAAGCAGCTGCTTGTAATCAAACTGAAAAATCAATGATGTCATATCAATTGGGAGTCTGTGCAGTTACATTCCAGATGTCCAGGAACAACAGAGTTATCTCCCATTTCATATTAAACTTTATAGCAATAGTTAGCTTCTTGTAATCTCCCTTTTCCCATATGATGTGCCATAAATCTATTTATAATTAAATTATAAAAGTGCCTTTATGCTATAATGCTTATTTTATTAATTGTTTGACTAATATTATTGCATTTCTTGTTGTTTTTTTCTCCTTTTACAGAATGTATGCTGGTACCTGGGTCTCAGGTATTTATTACATGTATTCATCACTACTAATACTCTCCTTCTTGTAGCACATGCTTGTAACAATCCAGGATAGCCTCCCTTTTATGTACAGCACATTCCTCCTCGATTTGTGTTTCTTTCAGATTGTTTTGGCAAATGAAAACACTGCATAATATCACTGTGCACTTTTCAGATCACTGTTTGGAAGTCTCATTTATCATCTTATTTGTTTATTTCATTCATTTCATAACATATATTGCATGTACAGTATGACACCACTTTTGTTAGCATCTTGGGTAAAAACCTTCCATCTTAATTGTTTAATTTTAATTGACTGATTTAGCAACACTGTTAACAAATCAAAAATCCTAGTTAGACATTATCTCCAGACATATATATTTTTATTTTTTGTGATCTTTTTGTTAAATAATTTTATGTAAGAAAATGGACCTATGGGTTATTAATTGTTTTATCTGTATCTCTTTATTTAATAAGGATGTTGTAAGGTAAGACTTTCTAATGATTTTTAAAATGTAAAAATAGTGGGATATTAACTTAATTAAAAAAAAATTAAAACAACTTAATCAATTACATATGTTTTAATTACTATCACCTGAAAGGGTAAACCAGGTTTTAGGACAACAGGATTTATTAGTAATAACTAAACGCTTCGAGAGAATGACTCTTAAACACTTAAGGCAGTGAGGTATGAGTAACAGATATGCCGCAGTCATTGTGTTCCCCCCTACCAGTTGAAATTAGTTATAATGTTAAATTAATTTGACTGTATTGAAAGTGTTCTCTGAGTTGCAAACTCGTCAAGTTCGTTTATATTGACATCTTTTTTTCATTCGATTTAAATAAAGGATATTAAATTATAAATTATTGACTAAAAGTTGAAGAGTTGAAGTGAAACACCTTTTAAATAGATAGATATTGCTCACATGACATCAACTTAAATATTAAATTTTCTCATTGGAAAAATTGAGAGTACAGTCCCTTTAGAATCATTTTAGTTAAACTGCTTTTCCATAGAATTTTAACATACCAATATTGAACATTTTAGCTTATACTCTTGATCTCTTGTTGGTATTAATTTCACACCCACAAATTGTTGTTGGTTTTAAATTGTGGCTGCCTTTTATGTTATTTGAAAAATCTTTCAGTGGAAGGCATTATTTTTAGCCATTTCTGACAAATTTTGTAAATAAATGTTGGATTTGGTATTTTTGGATAAAATTTGAGGATGATAATAGGTTGACCATTGGGCAGCTATTACACAGTCATTCTCTCAATACAGAGTAGTTTACTATACGTTCTCTGCCTCAGCTTTAATAATGGTTTCTTGCATGATTTATCCCCTGACATCAAAATTCTAAAGGTTTATAAATGTTTCAATATTATTTGATGTATTATATTATTTTCAATATATTTTGAATAGAAATTAACTAGTGTATTTATGTTATCAAAACAAAGTAATTCTTTGAAATGTATATAAAGAATCAAAAATAAGAACACATTCCATTTAAAGTTGATATATGCGATAGTTTGATATATGCGATAGTTGATAGTTTCCATCATTCATTCATGAGATAATTAAAACTGATTTTTCATTCAAATCATTTGGATACAATTTTGCTGGAAGGTAACATTTATTATTGCATGCTTTTTCTACTAACATAGTACTTGATTTTCAGTAGCATTATGTTCTGTGATACCACCGTTTCATAGAATTTCTTGTCTTTCATTTTTCTTCTGTTCTTATTCTTTACTTTTCTTTCTTTCTTTCCCAGTGATACTAGTACACTGTCCACTGTCGCAGAAAAACAGAACTCCAAAACGCATAAATCTGGCCAGAATGTTTTCAAGTCCTTTTCAAAAATGATGTTGAAGCCTTTCAGAAAAGCGAAATCCCAGTAATGAGACAGTTTGGAAATATGACATGAGGAGAAAGGTTATAGAAGATGAAAAAAACATTCTGGTATTTTTTGTTATTTATAAGTTACTGGATTCGTATGAGACCCCTTATACAAATATTATTTTCTTATTTTGTCATTTATAAGTTACTGGATTCGTATGAGACCCCTTATACAAATATTATTTTCTTATTTTGTTATTTATAAGTTATTGGATTCGTATGAGACCCCTTATACAAATATTATTTTCTTATTTTGTTATTTATAGGTTACTGGATTCGTATGAGACCCCTTATACAAATATTATTTTCTTATTTTGTTATTTATAAGTTATTGGATTTGTATGAGACCCCTTATACAAATATTATTTTCTTATTTTGTTATTTATAAGTTATTGGATTCATATGAGACCCCTTATACAAATATTATTTTCTTATTTTGTTTTTTTGTTGTTAATTTATTCAGTATTTAAATTAGTGCAATCGACTAAAACACAGTATTTGTCTCGTCAAGGTTAAAAAAATTAACTTTCAGACACAGCCTTGAAATTCTGAATATCAAAAGTTCAATACTTCGGTCAATCAAATTTATACTTGTTTCGCTTTAGCATCTTTTACAAATATATTTTCATGGAGCCTTTAAAGTACAGGTCACCTTATGGTTACGGACACTACAACAGGCATATAACAACCAATACTCTTTTATTCATGTTTACACAGAAATGTCAATAATGGAATGTAAACAAAATAATGAAAATACACTCTACTTGACATAAGATTCCAAACAAGAAAATTGTTGCCTTCTCTTAACAGACGTAAAACTTCATACAAAAATGAAAACACAACCTTTAGGATAACGTTTTTCTTCCACATAATTCAATGTTCAAAACACATTTATTGTCTAGCATTAAGACTATTCTTAAAAGTACCGTCAGTTTTAACTGTTAAAAGTTAACAGGATAAGTTTTTTGTACCTAAAAGAAATATATGTCACTGTGGTTACGGACACTACACTTTTATATTCTCAATACAGGTTCCACTTATTTACTACTTAATGTATCTTCATGAGATCAACCTTTATGTTATTTAATTCATCTGTTTTGAATTTAAAAAAATCCCTTTCATTAAGAAGTTGAGGGTTTTCTAGTTTTGAAATAATATTTTCTGTAAGCTCCTGTGACATGTCAGACTTCTCAGGCCATAAGAAGACATTTCCAAATTTCTTCATATATTTGAGCCTGCACTTTGCTTCATAAACATGTATAGCTTCTGCTATATAAACACTGATTGGCCCCTTTCTTGGTTTCAATCCCACCGCCACAAAATCCCCAGGTGTGTAATCAGCACGGACTGACAGTTGAGATGTTGTCGCTGTTGTTTCTTCTACTTTCCTTCTCTGAGCTCTCAGTGGTTTCTTTGTGTCTGATTTCTTTTTTGAAGGAATTCTTTTCTGGTTCTGAGGTTGCTTTTTACTGGTAAGCTGATTTCTCTTTTCATTTTGACTGTCTTTGTATTTACCCATGCTGTCAAGGTTTCTTTGCTTCCAGTTGCTAACGATATCAACATTCTCAAATTCTGAATTTTGTCCATTTACACAAGCGTCAGAGTAGCAGCTAAGATTTTGTGTGTATAGCTCATAACCTTTGCCTAAAGACTTAGAAGAGTGCAGTTTTCATGTTCTTGTTAATGTCTGAACTAGTTTCTGGTCTGTTTCTATTCACATTTTCAAAGAATACAAATTCTCTTCTGGACACTTGTGTTTCATTCATTATCAGCTGCTTCCATTTAAATATTTGTCCCGGCAAAATTTGTACACATCGTAAGCATTGCCAATAACTTTTCTGTTACTTATAACAGGGCGATAACAAGTATTCTTTACTATGACACCCAAGCCGTCACATAAATTATTGCCATGAGATGTTTCGAAGTAATTTCATACCACTGTTGCCTGCTTTCTAAGACTGATATCTGCAAAAGCCCTTTTCCCTTTTTACTGACTCTAAGGCATGATTTTCAAAGGCAATAGCTAATATCAGCATCATGTTTAATTTCTTCACTTATGCCAATCATGGCATGCTTCACACTGACAACTTTGTCTCCAAGGTTTTCTTTGTAGTAACACATCATTGGATGTACAGTAACCTGGTTCCTGTCAAAGAAAACAACCATAATTTTCACTGAATTTCATCACCATTGATACAGATCCCTCAGATAACTTCTCAACACATACCTCCATATGTTTTTGATGTAAGATACCTCATTATCTACAGGAGATTTAAGATACCTCATTAGCTACCTGAGATTTAAGATACCTCATTAGCTACCTGAGATTTAAGATACTTCATTAGCTACCTTAGATTTAAGATACCTCATTAGCTACCTGAGATTTAAGATACCTCATTATCTACCTTAGATTTAAGATACCTCATTATCTACCTTAGATTTAAGATACCTCATTAGCTACCTTAGATTTAAGATACCTCATTATCTACCTTAGATTTAAGATATCTCATTAGCTACCTTAGATTTAAGATACCTCATTAGCTACCTTAGATTTAAGATATCTCATTAGCTACCTTAGATTTAAGATACCTCATTATCTACCTTAAATTTAAGATATCTCATTAGTTACCTTAGATTTAAAATACCTCATTAGCTACCTTAGATTTAAGATATCTCATTAGCTACCTTAGATTTAAAATACCTCATTAGCTACCTTAGATTTAAGATACCTCATTAGCTACTTTAGATTTAAGATATCTCATTAGCTACCTTAGATTTAAGATACCTCATTAGCTACCTTAGATTTAAGATATCTCATTAGCTACCTTAGATTTAAGATACCTCATTAGCTACCTTAGATTTAAGATACCTCATTAGCTACCTGAGATTTAAGATATCTCATTAGCTACCTTAGATTTAAGATACCTCATTATCTACCTTAGATTTAAGATACCTCATTAGCTACCTTAAATTAAAGATACCTCATTAGCTACCTTAAATTTAAGATATCTCATTAGCTACCTTAGATTTAAGATACCTCATTAGCTACCTTAAATTTAAGATATCTCATTAGCTACCTTAAATTTAAGATATCTCATTAGCTACCTTAGATTTAAAATACCTCATTAGCTACCTTAGATTTAAGATATCTCATTAGCTGCCTTAGATTTAAAATACCTCATTAGCTACCTTAGATTTAAGATACCTCATTAGCTACTTTAGATTTAAGATACATCATTAGCTACTTTAGATTTAAGATATCTCATTAGCTACCTTAGATTTAAGATACTGCATTAGCTACCTTAGATTTAAGATACCTCATTAGCTACCAGAGATTTAAGATATTTCATTAGCTACCTTAGATTTATGATACCTCATTAGCTACCTTAGATTTAAGATACCTCATTAGCTACCTTAGATTTAAGATACCTCATTAGCTACCTTAGATTTAAGATACCTCATTAGCTACCTTAGATTTAAGATACCTCATTAGCTACCTTAGATTTAAGATACCCCATTAGCTACAAGAGATTTAAGATACCTCATTAGCTACAAGAGATTTAAGATACCTCATTAGCTACAAGAGATTTAAGATACCTCATTATATGCCTTAGATTTAAGATACCTCATTATCTACCAGAGATTTAAGATACTTCATTAGCTACATGAGGTTTAAGATACCTCATTAGCTACTTTAGATTTAAGATACCTCATTAGCTACAACAGATTTAAGATACCTCATTAGCTACCTGAGGTTTAAGATACCTCATTATATGCCTCAGATTTAAGATACCTCATTAGCTACCTTAGATTTAAGATACCTCATTAGCTACCTTAGATTTAAGATACCCCATTAGCTACCTTAGATTTAAGATATCTCATTAGCTACCTTAGATTTAAGATACTTCATTAGCTACCTTAGATTTAAGATACCTCATTATCTACCTTAAACTTAAGATATCTCATTAGCTACCTTAGATTTAAGATACCTTATTAGCTACCTTAGATTTAAGATACCTCATTATCTACCTTAAATTTAAGATATCTCATTATCTATCTTAGATTTAAGATACCTCATTAGCTACCTTAGATTTAAGATACCCCATTATCTACCTTAAATTTAAGATATCTCATTAGCTACAAGAGATTTAAGATACCTCATTAGTTACAAGATATTTAAGATACCTCATTAGCTACCTGAGGTTTAAGATACCTCATTAGCTACCTTAGATTTAAGATACTTTCATTAGCTACCTGAGATTTAAGATACCTCATTAGCTACCTTAGATTTAAGATACCTCATCTACCTGAGATTTAAGACACCTCATTAGCTACCTTAGATTAAGATACCTCATTATCTAACTTAGATTTAAGATACCTCATTATCTACCTTAGATTTAAGATATTTCATTAGCTACCTGAGATTTAAGATACCTCTTTAGCTACCTTAATTTTAAGATACCTCATTATCTACCTTAGATTTAAGATACCTCATTAGCTACCTTAGATTTAAGATACCTCATTATCTACCCGAGATTTAAGACACCTCATTAGCTACCTTAGATTTAAGATATTTCATTAGCTACTTGAGATTTAAGATACCTCTTTAGCTACCTTAAATTTAAGATACCTCATTAGCTACCTTAGATTTAAGATACCTCATTAGCTACCAGAGATTTAAGATACTTCATTAGCTACGTGAGATTCAAGATACCTCATTAGCTACCTTAGATTTAAGACACCTCATTAGCTACTTTAGATTTAAGATATCTCATTAGCTACCTTAGATTTAAGATACCTCATTAGCTACATGAGATTTAAGATACCTCATTAGCTACATGTATCTTAGATTTAAGATACTTCATTAGCTACCTCAGATTTAAGATACCTCATTAGCTACCTTAGATTTAAGATACCTCATTAGCTACCTTAGATTTAAGATACCCCATTAGCTACCTTAGATTTAAGATATCTCATTAGCTACCTTAGATTTAAGATACTTCATTAGCTACCTTAGATTTAAGATACCTCATTATCTACCTTAAACTTAAGATATCTCATTAGCTACCTTAGATTTAAGATACCTCATTATCTACCTTAAATTTAAGATATCTCATTATCTATCTTAGATTTAAGATACCTCATTAGCTACCTTAGATTTAAGGTACCCCATTATCTACCTTAAATTTAAGATATCTCATTAGCTACAAGAGATTTAAGATACCTCATTAGTTACAAGATATTTAAGATACCTCATTAGCTACCTGAGGTTTAAGATACCTCATTAGCTACCTTAGATTTAAGATACTTTCATTAGCTACCTGAGATTTAAGATACCTCATTAGCTACCTTAGATTTAAGATACCTCATCTACCTGAGATTTAAGACACCTCATTAGCTACCTTAGATTAAGATACCTCATTATCTAACTTAGATTTAAGATACCTCATTATCTACCTTAGATTTAAGATATTTCATTAGCTACCTGAGATTTAAGATACCTCTTTAGCTACCTTAATTTTAAGATACCTCATTATCTACCTTAGATTTAAGATACCTCATTAGCTACCTTAGATTTAAGATACCTCATTATCTACCCGAGATTTAAGACACCTCATTAGCTACCTTAGATTTAAGATATTTCATTAGCTACTTGAGATTTAAGATACCTCTTTAGCTACCTTAAATTTAAGATACCTCATTAGCTACCTTAGATTTAAGATACCTCATTAGCTACCAGAGATTTAAGATACTTCATTAGCTACGTGAGATTCAAGATACCTCATTAGCTACCTTAGATTTAAGACACCTCATTAGCTACTTTAGATTTAAGATATCTCATTAGCTACCTTAGATTTAAGATACCTCATTAGCTACATGAGATTTAAGATACCTCATTAGCTACATGTATCTTAGATTTAAGATACTTCATTAGCTACCTCAGATTTAAGATACCTCATTAGCTACCTTAGATTTAAGATACCTCATTATCTACCTTAGATATAAGATACCTCATGGTCTACCTTAGATTTAAGATACCTCATTAGCTACCTTAGATTTAAGATACCTCATTAGCTACCTCAGATTTAAGATACCTCATTAGCTACCTTAGATTTAAGATACCTCATTAGCTACCTTAGATTTAAGATACCTCATTAGCTACCTTAGATTTAAGATGCCTCATTAGCTACCTTAGATTTAAGATACCTCATTTGCTACCAGAGATTTTAGATGCCTTATTAGCTACCTGAGATTTAAGATACTGCATGGTCTACCTGAGATTTAAGATACCTCATGGTCTACCTTAGATTTATGATACCTCATTAGCTATCTTAGATTTAAGATACCTCATTAGCTATCTTAGATTTAAGATACCTCATTAGCTACCTTAGATTTAAGATACCTCATTAGCTACCTTAGATTTAAGATACCTCATCTACCTGAGATTTAAGACACCTCATTAGCTACCTTAGATTAAGATACCTCATTATCTAACTTAGATTTAAGATACCTCATTATCTACCTTAGATTTAAGATATTTCATTAGCTACCTGAGATTTAAGATACCTCTTTAGCTACCTTAATTTTAAGATACCTCATTATCTACCTTAGATTTAAGATACCTCATTAGCTACCTTAGATTTAAGATACCTCATTATCTACCCGAGATTTAAGACACCTCATTAGCTACCTTAGATTTAAGATATTTCATTAGCTACTTGAGATTTAAGATACCTCTTTAGCTACCTTAAATTTAAGATACCTCATTAGCTACCTTAGATTTAAGATACCTCATTAGCTACCAGAGATTTAAGATACTTCATTAGCTACGTGAGATTTAAGATACCTCATTAGCTACCTTAGATTTAAGACACCTCATTAGCTACTTTAGATTTAAGATATCTCATTAGCTACCTTAGATTTAAGATACCTCATTAGCTACATGAGATTTAAGATACCTCATTAGCTACATGTATCTTAGATTTAAGATACTTCATTAGCTACCTCAGATTTAAGATACCTCATTAGCTACCTTAGATTTAAGATACCTCATTATCTACCTTAGATATAAGATACCTCATGGTCTACCTTAGATTTAAGATACCTCATTAGCTACCTTAGATTTAAGATACCTCATTAGCTACCTCAGATTTAAGATACCTCATTAGCTACCTTAGATTTAAGATACCTCATTAGCTACCTTAGATTTAAGATACCTCATTAGCTACCTTAGATTTAAGATGCCTCATTAGCTACCTTAGATTTAAGATACCTCATTTGCTACCAGAGATTTTAGATGCCTTATTAGCTACCCGAGATTTAAGATACTGCATGGTCTACCTGAGATTTAAGATACCTCATGGTCTACCTTAGATTTATGATACCTCATTAGCTATCTTAGATTTAAGATACCTCATTAGCTATCTTAGATTTAAGATACCTCATTAGCTACCTTAGATTTAAGATACCTCATTAGCTACCTTAGATTTAAGATACCTCATTAACTACCTGAGATTTAAGATACCTCATGGTCTACCTGAGATTTAAGATACCTCATGGTCTACCTTAGATTTAAGATACCTCATTAGCTACCTTAGATTTAAGATACCTTATTATCTGCCTCAGATTTAAGATACATCATTAGCCACCTTAGATTTAAGATACCCCATTATCTACCTTAGATTTAAGATACCTCATTATCTACCTTAGATTTAAGATATCTTGTTAGCTACCTCAGATTTAAGATACCTCATTAGCTACCTCAGATTTAAGATACCTCATTATCTACCTTAGATTTAAGATACCTCATTAGCTATCCGAGATTTAAGATACCTCATTAGCTATCTGAGATTTAAGATATCTCATTAGCTACCTTAGATTTAAGACACCTCATGGTCTACCTTAGATTTAAGATACCTCATTAGCTACCTTAAATTTAAGATACCTCATTAGCTACCTGAGATTTAAGATACCTCATTAGCTATCTTAGATTTAAGATACCTCATTAGTTACCTTAGATTTAAGATACCCCATTAGCTACCTTAGATTTAAGACACCCCATTAGCTACAAGAGATTTAAGATACCTCATTAGCTACAAGAGATTTAAGATACCTCATTAGCTACAAGAGATTTAAGATACCTCATTATATGCCTTAGATTTAAGATACCTCATTATCTACCAGAGATTTAAGATACTTCATTAGCTACATGAGGTTTAAGATACCTCATTAGCTACTTTAGATTTAAGATACCTCATTAGCTACAACAGATTTAAGATACCTCATTAGCTACCTGAGGTTTAAGATACCTCATTATATGCCTCAGATTTAAGATACCTCATTAGCTACCTTAGATTTAAGATACCTCATTAGCTACCTTAGATTTAAGATACCCCATTAGCTACCTTAGATTTAAGATATCTCATTAGCTACCTTAGATTTAAGATACTTCATTAGCTACCTTAGATTTAAGATACCTCATTATCTACCTTAAACTTAAGATATCTCATTAGCTACCTTAGATTTAAGATACCTTATTAGCTACCTTAGATTTAAGATACCTCATTATCTACCTTAAATTTAAGATATCTCATTATCTATCTTAGATTTAAGATACCTCATTAGCTACCTTAGATTTAAGATACCCCATTATCTACCTTAAATTTAAGATATCTCATTAGCTACAAGAGATTTAAGATACCTCATTAGTTACAAGATATTTAAGATACCTCATTAGCTACCTGAGGTTTAAGATACCTCATTAGCTACCTTAGATTTAAGATACTTTCATTAGCTACCTGAGATTTAAGATACCTCATTAGCTACCTTAGATTTAAGATACCTCATCTACCTGAGATTTAAGACACCTCATTAGCTACCTTAGATTAAGATACCTCATTATCTAACTTAGATTTAAGATACCTCATTATCTACCTTAGATTTAAGATATTTCATTAGCTACCTGAGATTTAAGATACCTCTTTAGCTACCTTAATTTTAAGATACCTCATTATCTACCTTAGATTTAAGATACCTCATTAGCTACCTTAGATTTAAGATACCTCATTATCTACCCGAGATTTAAGACACCTCATTAGCTACCTTAGATTTAAGATATTTCATTAGCTACTTGAGATTTAAGATACCTCTTTAGCTACCTTAAATTTAAGATACCTCATTAGCTACCTTAGATTTAAGATACCTCATTAGCTACCAGAGATTTAAGATACTTCATTAGCTACGTGAGATTCAAGATACCTCATTAGCTACCTTAGATTTAAGACACCTCATTAGCTACTTTAGATTTAAGATATCTCATTAGCTACCTTAGATTTAAGATACCTCATTAGCTACATGAGATTTAAGATACCTCATTAGCTACATGTATCTTAGATTTAAGATACTTCATTAGCTACCTCAGATTTAAGATACCTCATTAGCTACCTTAGATTTAAGATACCTCATTAGCTACCTTAGATTTAAGATACCCCATTAGCTACCTTAGATTTAAGATATCTCATTAGCTACCTTAGATTTAAGATACTTCATTAGCTACCTTAGATTTAAGATACCTCATTATCTACCTTAAACTTAAGATATCTCATTAGCTACCTTAGATTTAAGATACCTCATTATCTACCTTAAATTTAAGATATCTCATTATCTATCTTAGATTTAAGATACCTCATTAGCTACCTTAGATTTAAGGTACCCCATTATCTACCTTAAATTTAAGATATCTCATTAGCTACAAGAGATTTAAGATACCTCATTAGTTACAAGATATTTAAGATACCTCATTAGCTACCTGAGGTTTAAGATACCTCATTAGCTACCTTAGATTTAAGATACTTTCATTAGCTACCTGAGATTTAAGATACCTCATTAGCTACCTTAGATTTAAGATACCTCATCTACCTGAGATTTAAGACACCTCATTAGCTACCTTAGATTAAGATACCTCATTATCTAACTTAGATTTAAGATACCTCATTATCTACCTTAGATTTAAGATATTTCATTAGCTACCTGAGATTTAAGATACCTCTTTAGCTACCTTAATTTTAAGATACCTCATTATCTACCTTAGATTTAAGATACCTCATTAGCTACCTTAGATTTAAGATACCTCATTATCTACCCGAGATTTAAGACACCTCATTAGCTACCTTAGATTTAAGATATTTCATTAGCTACTTGAGATTTAAGATACCTCTTTAGCTACCTTAAATTTAAGATACCTCATTAGCTACCTTAGATTTAAGATACCTCATTAGCTACCAGAGATTTAAGATACTTCATTAGCTACGTGAGATTCAAGATACCTCATTAGCTACCTTAGATTTAAGACACCTCATTAGCTACTTTAGATTTAAGATATCTCATTAGCTACCTTAGATTTAAGATACCTCATTAGCTACATGAGATTTAAGATACCTCATTAGCTACATGTATCTTAGATTTAAGATACTTCATTAGCTACCTCAGATTTAAGATACCTCATTAGCTACCTTAGATTTAAGATACCTCATTATCTACCTTAGATATAAGATACCTCATGGTCTACCTTAGATTTAAGATACCTCATTAGCTACCTTAGATTTAAGATACCTCATTAGCTACCTCAGATTTAAGATACCTCATTAGCTACCTTAGATTTAAGATACCTCATTAGCTACCTTAGATTTAAGATACCTCATTAGCTACCTTAGATTTAAGATGCCTCATTAGCTACCTTAGATTTAAGATACCTCATTTGCTACCAGAGATTTTAGATGCCTTATTAGCTACCTGAGATTTAAGATACTGCATGGTCTACCTGAGATTTAAGATACCTCATGGTCTACCTTAGATTTATGATACCTCATTAGCTATCTTAGATTTAAGATACCTCATTAGCTATCTTAGATTTAAGATACCTCATTAGCTACCTTAGATTTAAGATACCTCATTAGCTACCTTAGATTTAAGATACCTCATCTACCTGAGATTTAAGACACCTCATTAGCTACCTTAGATTAAGATACCTCATTATCTAACTTAGATTTAAGATACCTCATTATCTACCTTAGATTTAAGATATTTCATTAGCTACCTGAGATTTAAGATACCTCTTTAGCTACCTTAATTTTAAGATACCTCATTATCTACCTTAGATTTAAGATACCTCATTAGCTACCTTAGATTTAAGATACCTCATTATCTACCCGAGATTTAAGACACCTCATTAGCTACCTTAGATTTAAGATATTTCATTAGCTACTTGAGATTTAAGATACCTCTTTAGCTACCTTAAATTTAAGATACCTCATTAGCTACCTTAGATTTAAGATACCTCATTAGCTACCAGAGATTTAAGATACTTCATTAGCTACGTGAGATTTAAGATACCTCATTAGCTACCTTAGATTTAAGACACCTCATTAGCTACTTTAGATTTAAGATATCTCATTAGCTACCTTAGATTTAAGATACCTCATTAGCTACATGAGATTTAAGATACCTCATTAGCTACATGTATCTTAGATTTAAGATACTTCATTAGCTACCTCAGATTTAAGATACCTCATTAGCTACCTTAGATTTAAGATACCTCATTATCTACCTTAGATATAAGATACCTCATGGTCTACCTTAGATTTAAGATACCTCATTAGCTACCTTAGATTTAAGATACCTCATTAGCTACCTCAGATTTAAGATACCTCATTAGCTACCTTAGATTTAAGATACCTCATTAGCTACCTTAGATTTAAGATACCTCATTAGCTACCTTAGATTTAAGATGCCTCATTAGCTACCTTAGATTTAAGATACCTCATTTGCTACCAGAGATTTTAGATGCCTTATTAGCTACCCGAGATTTAAGATACTGCATGGTCTACCTGAGATTTAAGATACCTCATGGTCTACCTTAGATTTATGATACCTCATTAGCTATCTTAGATTTAAGATACCTCATTAGCTATCTTAGATTTAAGATACCTCATTAGCTACCTTAGATTTAAGATACCTCATTAGCTACCTTAGATTTAAGATACCTCATTAACTACCTGAGATTTAAGATACCTCATGGTCTACCTGAGATTTAAGATACCTCATGGTCTACCTTAGATTTAAGATACCTCATTAGCTACCTTAGATTTAAGATACCTTATTATCTGCCTCAGATTTAAGATACATCATTAGCCACCTTAGATTTAAGATACCCCATTATCTACCTTAGATTTAAGATACCTCATTATCTACCTTAGATTTAAGATATCTTGTTAGCTACCTCAGATTTAAGATACCTCATTAGCTACCTCAGATTTAAGATACCTCATTATCTACCTTAGATTTAAGATACCTCATTAGCTATCCGAGATTTAAGATACCTCATTAGCTATCTGAGATTTAAGATATCTCATTAGCTACCTTAGATTTAAGACACCTCATGGTCTACCTTAGATTTAAGATACCCCATTATCTACCTTAAATTTAAGATACCTCATTAGCTACCTGAGATTTAAGATACCTCATTAGCTATCTTAGATTTAAGATACCTCATTAGTTACCTTAGATTTAAGATACCCCATTAGCTACCTTAGATTTAAGACACCTCATTAGCTACCTGAGATTTATGATACCTCATTAGCTACCTTAGATTTAAGATACCTCATTAGCTACCTGAAATTTAAGATACCTCATTAGCTACCTGAGATTTAAGATGCCTCATCTTTGTCCTTTCGACCACTGCTTTTTACTTAAGATATACCTTATTTCACTGATTCTACCATAGCATCTGCCACTTGAAGTTTTTTCTTGCAGGCAGGGGTGAGAGTTAATCCCTGACCAGAATGGACTTTTGATGTTGATGCAGATTCGATAAGTTTCTTCCAAATGACAACTTTTTTCTTTGGTGTCTGAGGCAGAATATGACAACTTTTTTCTTTGGTGTCTGAGGCAGAATGTCTTTCACTTTTGTCATGTGTCTATATACATTGATGCGCGTGATATGTTATCTTCGTTTGTTCTATTTTCTTCATGGCTGTCATTTCATTTAATGTGTTTGGCATAGTCTGCGATTTAATTAGCTCAATAAACATTCTCTGTGACTGTGCTTGTGTTCACTTCACAGTTTCTTTCTTTTTCTGAATCAAAGGAGCTGCTTTACTCTTCTTACCATCTGAACTTTCTGATATAGCACTACTACATGGAACTGGTGTCATAGCTGTCAACTTTTTTCTCTGCCGTTATCTTTTCATTTCTCCAGCCTTCTTCCTTCTTAGGTAGGCTTTTAATTCAGGATCTTATTAAAGTGGCCATCAATTCTTTCCTTCTTTTTTCTGTCTTTGTCAGTCTTTTTCAAAGCAACATATTTTGCAGAGTTTTCTGTCCTCTGACGATTTCTCCATTCCTTAACATTCAGCCTGGTTTGCTCCTTTTACTTCTTGACATTGTCAGCATCTTTGTCAGCAACTCTTTCAGGTCTTTTGTGTCACAGTGTGATTTTCTGCTCTCTTCTGCAAAACAATTATAATGCTTCTGATAATCAATTAATATCTAACAACCTTCATTACTACATTTATGGCCTGGCTCATTGCAAACAGGTAACATGTATGAAAGTGATATGCTTAAAGGTCATATTCAACCAATTGGTGGAAAGAAACAATCAGAATAGGTTATAAATACCTTATATTGTTATATTTCATCTATTATGAACACAAAAGTTGTGTATGAATTATAATAATAGTCGCATTAGAAAAATTGTAGTATCCTGTAGTGTTCGTAACCTCACTTGACTGTACAACAAAATATACTAAAAACCTAAAAACTGTATATTCCACAGGCATGTGCTTTGTCAATATTCTGTATTCAAAAACATTTGTATTATTAAGTGGCTTACAGGTTCGTTTTTTATATCTGCACCGAAAAAGGCTTTGACCATATAAATTGTGCATCAAACTCAATAGGTCTTCCCTCTGAAAACCTAGTTCATGTAATTCATGTAGATATTTTATGAATACAGGAAAATAGGTATAGGCATATTTTGAGTTACGGACACTACATGATGTAATAAGCAATGCTTCAATAATTTTTTTTTACATATTTTGGTCATCACCTTTACTTTTTTCCATTTCTCAGGACTTCTTGCTTCATTCTAACATACTATTAAATAATATGATGTTTTTTTTCATGAGCTATGTAGTTAGTGATGAACAGTAAAATTTCTTGGAAAGGCAATCCATTGGATGATGCAATATTACATCACAACATTGTTGCATCAGCAAAAATATACAAGTCTTTTCCAACAGTAAATAGATGATGCAATATTGCATCATGAAAAGTTTGCTTTTTGTTCTGCAATAAAATAAAATAGAAAATAGAAAAGTTGAAAAAAACAGATGAAATTCAATATCAATATTATAGACAATTCATGTAGTGTCCGTAACCTTTAAAATGTAAAAAAAAAAATCAAACTTCAAATTAAAACTAATAAAAAAATATTTTAGATTTTAAACATACACGTTGAAAGGTATAAATATTGTGGAAGACCACATTTCTATTGTATATAGCATCAAAAAAGTAACTACTGGTCAAATACAGTGTTTTAGCCAAATATATATACATGTAATTTGTTAATTTCAAAATAAAAGCTTTAAATTAATTTGAATGAGTTTTAGTTTTTAATGCATAATAAAGCCTGTGATGCATGAGAAAAGGTTCGAAGATACCAAAGGGGTAATCAGAAGCCGTAAATCGAAGAAGGACAGACAATATAATGGCCAAAAAAAAAGACAAAAGGACAAACAATAATCTACAAAACACTACACAAAAAATTATAGATTGAGCAACACGAACCCCACAAAACCAAGGATGAACTTGGGTGCTATAGATGGATAAGTAGTTCCTGCTCCACTAGTGACACCTGTCATTAGTTATTGTTGTGTAACGCCAAATAGCAATTATTCAGCTATATCATGGTGAGTAGTTACATTCGATGAGATGATGATGTCCACTTTATACTAGGCCAACATGCAAAGTTAGATCTTGATAGTGTCAGTTCACTGAAACAGTCATCGAGTAGACATATCGCTTCACTTGGACTCATAAACCTGATTCTGAGAAAACCAGTCGTTGCTCTTACTCCTGAATACTGCATGCTTAACGGAAAAGCAGCAAATACCAATTTTATAGTCTTTGATTTGACCTGACAGGGGCTTGATTCCACGAACTACTGCACTCGAGGTGAGCATGCTAGCTGATGCGGTTGATTTATGATATGGCAGCAAGTCAAAAACTCTTGTATTTCAAAAATAACAAGTAAAGCATCAAAGTCAGTCAAACCATTTTTTAGTGGTTTCTGAGAAAAATGGTGAAATATGAAACATCTGATGGACGCAAATGATGACAACAGTCTAGTTTGAACGTGTGACATATTTGATATTGAACAATAGAATACAGAAAAAAAATGCATGCAACTGGATTTCCAACTCCATACATGTATGTTGTCTTTTTTTTAACTGCTCGATTGTTTTAGGTGGTTGTTCGTTTTGTTGATATTGGTGGAATTGTTGACCATCTTCACTGTGTACAAACTGACTCGGCAAAAAACGTTTGGACTCATGCATATCTAATTCCGTGAACGGAACCGGACTGGAAGAAGACAAGAAGAAGATAAGAATTCTGTTTATTTATTTGTTTTTTGCATGAACTTGGGGGAAATAAATGCTTTATTAACCATTTCCTGCTGTCAGATGAAACATTTTGGCTATGTCATCGTATATTAATTGAGAAATAAGCGATAATGTGCCGCAAAATGACGATCAGCTTGACCCCAACCCCGAATTTCGCCCAGTTTCTCTTTGAATTGCTCACATTGAATGGAACGAAATGTATTGAAGGAACGATTGATGAATAAAGATGACAAGAATCGTCACTTTGTGCTTTTAATTATTGATATAAGTAAACACGGGGCGAAAGAAATGGGTCATGTCAAAATGGCAGGACCCGGTTTCGTGAATGATGTTACAGCACGATGTTCCAAAATATAATTACGAACAAACAGGAACCAAAGCAACAGAAATCCACAGCCACCATTGTTTATACTGTGATACAACATTTCCACAATTCGATGATTTAATAAAACATTCTAGAGAAAATCATCCGTACCATTGTTATTACTGCAAAACAACCTTTGTCCTATTTGAAGAAGTAATAAAACACTCGACAGAAAACCACGGCTCACTAATGTTGAAAAATACCTTGAACTGAATCTATCTAGTGAACATTGTGGTAACAAAAGCCATAATTTCAATGTTATTCCAGAGAAAATAAAGGCTTTGGTTCCTGTTTGTTCGTAATTTTTTTTGGAACAAAACCGGGTCTTGCCATTTTGATATGACCCATTTCTTTTGCCCCGTGCTTACTTATATCAATAATTAACAGCACAAAGTGACGATTCTTGTCATCTTTATTCATCAATCGTTCCTTCAATACATTTCGTTCCATTCAATGTGAGCAATTCAAAGAGAAACTGAGCGAAATTTGGGGTTGGGGTCAAGCTGATCGTCATTTTGCGGCACATTAGCGCTTATTTCTCAATTAATATACGATGACATAGCCAAAATGTTTCATCTGACAGCAGGAAATGGCTAATAAGGCATTTATTTCCCCCAAGTTCATGCAAAAAACAAATAAATAAACAGAATTCTTACCTTCTTCTTGCCTTCTTCCAGTCCGATTCCGTTCCGGAATTAGATATGCACGAGTCCAAACATTTTTTGCCGGGTCAGTTTGTACACAGTGATCTTTCTTTAAATTTATTTTTGTAAGAAGAGTTTGAAGATACAAAAGGGGTAATCATAATCCGTAAATCGAATGTAACCTCCGAAAATGACCAATTGGCTTACGTAAATACAAATATCAGGTTCATGATGAATTTATTGTTCACTCATTATATATACATGTATATTGAAATAACCACATTAAATTGACACATAAATTTCACATAAATTGGATCTAAATTAGCAACGCTGAATAGTGCAATATTTGTAGAAAAAAAATAGAAAACATAAAACATCATAAGTCAATTGAAAATCCAGATAATAAATTCAAATTTACTAATTCACAATAATTTCAAACTTTATACTGACAAACGACAATAACCTGATTATCTCCCTTTCTAGATATTACAATAAATAAAACTATTCCCAATCAAAGTATGAATTAAGAGAAAAGTCTTCAAAAGTAATAAACATTTGTTTATGAATAATTAATCATGTTTCAATTAGAAATATCAAAAATTAACTACACATTATCATAATATCAATCAAGTGATACAAAAATACAATTTAATATACATACCCTAAATAAGGAAATGGTAGACAAAATTCACAGCCAAAACAACATCTTTCTAATTGGAATAACACATAGATCTACCTGTGAACAATATTGACTTAATTGGAACCTTTCATAATTGAAATATAAAATACAGCTTTCATAATATAAACTTTTCTCAAAAATCTTTATCAACTGTTACAATAAATCAAAACTTCAATTTTGATAATAACATTAAATTAATGGTACCAAGTTGTAAACATAATCTTTGCATTTACAAAACTTTAAAAAGTTCAACTGAAGATAATGTTATATAATATTTACATGTACAGATCATATTTTTGTTATTTTTCCTTCCATATTCTATGGAGCACTTTTATATAAAACCATCATATAAAAATCATAATAAATACAACAAAATAAACCAACCTTATTTCTTTCCAAAAGAATTCTTATTCAAATATCTTTGTCCAAAAATGCTGAGACACAAATACATGTACACCTGTCTCAGTTGTTAATCAAATAGTGAATTTATAGTGAGTACTTCTTACCTGTTATTACTATGTGTATAATGAAGTGAATGATATCTTGATATAAAAAGAGAGATAACTCAAAAATAAATTAATGAAAAGTTTTGACATGTTACACGAAGAAGACCACAGACAACACAATGACCAAAAGAAAAAAGGACAAACAACGATCTACAAAACATTACACAAAAACCAAAATAAAATAGCAGCACGAACCCCACTAAAAACTGGAGGTTAACTCAGGTGTTCCAGAAGGGTAAACAATTCCTGCTCCACTAGTGGGACCCATCGTTGTACTCTATAAAAGCAAACCTGTTGATAAGTCATGAATGAGGAAAAGACAGGGAAGTGCTTACTACATGTGGAACATATCCATGGTCATTTGTAAAAGACAGGAAATTAAGAACATGGGGTACACATGTTTTTGTATGGAAAACAACCTTTAATTAAAGAAATTTCGCAAATTATGTGTCTATTACGTACCTATTCAAACTTTTCCTGCTTTCCGCGAGAAAGTTTAACAATTATATTCATTGTAAGCCGGAGAAGACTTCATAAGTAAGAATTACTAGTGTCTTATTCATTTCGCATGTTTATTTGCAAATAAAAAAAGTTTGGAGATACCAAATGGGTAATCAGAAGCTGTAAATGGAGGAAGGACACACAATACAATGACTAAAAGTAAAAGGACAAACAATGATATACAAAACATGACACAGAAAACTAAAGATCAAGCCACAGGAACCCCATTAAAAACTGAGAGTGAACTCGTGTGCTCCGGAAGGGATAGCACTTCCTGCTCCACATGACACCAGTTATGTTACTGTTAAGCGACACGAACATCACCTGACATGGAATATGTTTAAACAAATAAGGAATTTAAAAAAATCATTTTCTTAATAGCAAGTAATGGAAATGCAATTATAAATGATCTGCAGATTCAATATTTTACAAATGAAGGTCCCATGGTATATGGGATCTGGTCCCTCGGCGTCCATTTTTTTTTATATAGGCTGCAAGTGAAAATTTTAAATTAGTATTTTCGATAAAAATACAATGGTGTGTGAGTGTTGGTTACCACCAAATAAGCAATTAGTCAGCATAGCAAGGCGAGAGCAAGTTACATTTCGACGAGATCACGATCATGTCCGCTTTGTACTAGACCAACACTCATAGTTGGATTTTTATAGTGCTACCTTAATGAGCAGCTGAAACAACAAAAAACAGTTTTATAGTTTTTGGGTTGATCCAACCAGTACTTGAACCCACTATCCTGTGGTTGTTGCCATAAAAAATGTAAATTTGACATGATCATTCATGCATGGTTTGCAGACAACTATCCTTTTCCCTGTGATGTCATCGTCGGCCACTTCATACATACGTGACTTTTATCAACTTTTTTTTATGTAAATATCATTTTAAATCGTTTAAATTAATTGTTTTTATTGTTTTAACATTTATAAGTGTTTTATTTCATTTTTCCAACATTTTAGTGTGTTTTTGAGCCTAATATCTGGTTGATAAAATAAATTGCCTTGTGACCAAATTTTTGTTGTGCCCCCTTGCCCCTTGATGTCCTAAACCAGGCCTGCAGTGGCTATCAATTATATTGGTTGTGAAAGATGAATACTCAAAGAAGACAATCATCCAACTGTAATCAGGCCCGGGTGGCTCAATGAGTTAGGTAGTTGGATTACCTAACAACTCATACAAGCCTATCACCAATACGGCGTGAGTTCGCGCCCGGCTTTGTAAATTACAAAAAAGGGTGCACTCGACTCGCAGCCACAAGTGATAGTTTACCAGTTGCTTGCCCATGGTCGGTGGTTCTCTCTGGCTTCTTCCACCACTAAAACTGGTCGCCACGATATAAATGAAATATTGCTGAAAGTGGCATTAAACACCAAAAATCTAATCAAATCCAACTGTTATCACTGATAAAGTTCAATTGTAGCTATCAGTTTTATTGGTTGTGAAATAAGAATATCTTGAGAAAATCACAGACATTCTAATAAACTTGCATAGTGGGCATCAGCTTTATTGGTTGTGAGACCAGAATAGTCTGAAACCACCTTCCTTCTGTAAGCCACTGACAAAGTTGTATTGTAGCTATCAGTTTTAATAGTTGTGAATCTGGAATACCTGGTTAAAATAACCGACATTCTGATAAAATCAGAATACTTGAAGAAAACATTAACTGTCCTCCTGTAAGCCCCTGACAAAGTTGTATTGTAGCGATCAGTTTAATAGTTGTGAATCTGTAATACCTGATGAAAACAACAGACATTCTGATAAAATCAGAATATTTGAAGAAAACAACCATCCTTCTGTAAGCCTTTGACTATGTTGTATTGTGGCTAGCACTGTTATTTGTTTGTTAGTCCCATTTTGATTCCCTTATATGGGTACGACAAGAGCCACACATAATATGTTGGGATACTTCATAAAATGAATTTTATAAAGAGCATAAAGAAAAAAAATTGTTGAAAAATAAATGTTCTACATACAAAAAAAGAAAACACGCTTTTGCTCACCTTTAAGCCTCTTGTTCCTTTTGTGGATTTCCAATTTAAAAGAAAACATGACAACTTTTTAAGAGGACCAACTGATTAAAAGGTGTACTTGCTACAATATTATAACCAGAGACTCCCATGAGCCTTCAATCGCTCACCTGGATCAAAGCTGCTTTCAATAACAACGCAACTGCACTGTGGCGGCCATCTTGGTGGGAGAGCACGACTGCCGGACACAACTTTGGAAAAGGACCATCCAATGACTTCCATCAAAGTTTGGTTCTAATTGAGCTACTGGTTCCAGACAAGATGGTTTTTATGTGAATTTCCCATAGGGTCCTATGTTAAACTAAGTTTAGCTGTGCAGCCATCATGGTCAGAGGGTGGGACCACCGGATACAATTTTGGAAGAGGACCTTCCAATGACTATTTTATCAAAGTTTGGTTCCAATTGAGCAACTGGTTCCAGACAAGAAGATTTTTATGTGAATTTCCCATAGGTTAAATTAAGTTCGGCTGTGGTGGCCATCTTGGTCGGAGGTCTGAAATGCCGGACACAATTTTGGAAGGGGATCACCCAACGATCATTTCAGCAAAGTTTGGTTGAGATTGGCTCAGTAGTTTCAGAGGAGAAGATTTGTTTAAAATTTCATCCCCCCTTTTTTCTATTTTTAGCTTGGTGGCCATCTTGGTTGGAAGTCGGGATCACCGGACACAATTTTGGAAGGGGGCCATCCAAGGACCATTCCACCAAAGTTTGGTTGCAATTGGCCTAGTGGTTTCTGAGGAGAAGATTTTTATGTGAATTTCCCATAGGGTCCTATGTTAAGCTAAGTTCGGCTGTGGGGGCCATCTTGGTCGAATAGCCGGACACATTTTTGGAAGAGAACCATCCAAAGACTATTTTATCAAAATTTAGTTCTTATTGAGCAAATGGTTTCAGACAGGAATATTTTTATGGGAATTTCCCATAGGGTCCTATGTTAAATTAAGTTCTGCTGTGGCGGCCATCTTGGTCAGAGGTCTGAAATGTCGGACACAATTTTGGAAGGGGACCACCCAAGGATCATTTCAGCAAAGTTTGGTTGAGATTGGCTCAGTTGTTTTAGAGGAGAAGATTTTTTTTTTAATTTCATCCCCCCTTTTTTCTATTTTTAGCTTGTCGACCATCTTGGTTGGAAGTCGGGATCACCGGACACAATTTTGGAAGGGTCCACCCAAGGACCATTCCACCAAAGTTTGGTTGCAATTGGCCCAGTGGTTTCTGAGACGATTAAAATGTGAAATGTTGACGGACGGACGAAAAGTGATGGCAATAGCTCACATGGCCTAAAGGCCAGGTGAGCTAAAAACGGAATATATGTTAAACTACTCCTTGCCATGTAGCTGAAGTTAAAATTTGAGCTCATTTTGACTTATACTAAAGCAGCAATGGACAATTGAAGAAATTTCTATTTTTAGCAACAGCAGCCATCTTAAATGGAGGGCGGGGCTGTCGGACACAATTTTGAAAGGGACCCACCCAGGGACCATCCCTGTCAAATTTGTTTAATTTGGTTCAGCGGTTTCAGAGAAGAAGATTTAAATGTGATCTTTTATCAAAATATGCCTAATTTGCATAATCGGCATAAATCGGCTGAAAGAAAAATTTTACAGAAAAACCTGGAATATATGTTAAACTATTCATTGCCATGTAGCTGAAGTTAAAATTTGAGCTCATTTTGACTTATACTAAAGCAGCAATGGACAATTGAAGAAATTTCTATTTTTAGCAACAGCAGCCATCTTGAATGGAGGGCGGGGCTGTCGGACACAATTTTGAAAGGGACCCACCCAGGGACCATCCCTGCCAGGTTTGGTTTAATTTGGTTCAGAGGAGAAGATTTAAATGTGATCTTTAATAAAAAAATATGCCTAATTTGCATAATCCGTAATCGGTATAAATCGGCTGGAAGAAAAATTTCACAGAAAAAAACAGAATATATGTTAAATTACTCCTTGCCATGTAGCTGCAGTTAAAATTTTAGCTCATTTTGACTTATACTAAAGCAGCAATGGACAATTAAAATTTCATTCCCCCTTTTTTCTATTTTTAGCTTGGTGACCCTCTTGGTTGGAAATCGGGATCACCGGACACAATTTTGGAAGGGGCCATCCAAGGACCATTCCACCAAAGTTTGGTTGCAATTGGCCCAGTGGTTTCTGAGAAGAAGAATAAAATGTGAAAAGCTAACGACAGACAAAACCTGATGGCAAAAGCTCACATGGCCTTTGGCCAGGTGAGCTAATGATTATGTGATAAAATTTGTCAGTTACTTGCGACATGTTGGTGGTTTTTTCAAGGTACTCTGTTTTCCTCCACCAATGAAACTGACCACCACAATATAACTGAAATATTGTTGAAAGTGGCATTAAACACTATAACCCAAACCAAACCTTTGTTGAGGAAGATTAAAATGTAGAAAGTCTAAAGACAACAACATAAGCAGGTGATGACAATAGTACACATCATTTGGGTCATGTGAGCTCACCAGTATACAACGCCATTCATTCAGTGGGAGAGATATAACAATACTAGTGAAACACAAAACACACCGGTACCAACTGGAGGGAATACTATAGCAAGATAAGAATCCAGATTCCGACAAAACTAAGAGGTACTTATACTGTTAGTAGATTGTTGGTTGGTTTAAGGTGTTTAATGCCACTTTCAACAATATTTTAGTTATATCATGGCGGTCAGTTGTATTGGTGGAGGAAACGGGAGAAACAGGAGAAAACCACCAACCTGTCGCAAGTCACTGACAAACTTGATCACATAATGTTGTATCGAGTACATCTCGCCATGAACGGGGTTCGAACTCGTAACCTTAGTGGTGATAGGCAATGATTGCACAGTTAGTTGTAAATCCAACTACCATACAATCACAACCATGATGGCCCCACTGTTAGTAGACTATTTTTATGAAAGGTTTTGTAAGATATTGTATGATGAGTGTTTAACAACACTTTCAACAATATTTCAGTCATATCATCATTCATGGCATATAGTTTTATTTGTGGATGAAACATGTGTAGCTGATGAAAACCAGTAGTTTGGTGCAAGTCACCGATAAACTTTAATGAAATTGTTTACAATTGTATTTATATCAAGGGTGTATGTAAATTCAAGAATCATAAAATCAATGATTGCCCCAAGAAAGTTTGAATTTGTTTGTGCCATTCTGAAATCCATGTAACAGTAGAACATACTTTAACACAGCACCTTGTCCCTTTCTTATCTTATCTGAAACCACTCAGACATTTAAAATATTATAGGTGGTCATCTAATTTTTTGATATTTTATTGGCACAAAGAATAAAAATTTGTAGAGGATCATCAAAAGAACAATCGTGCACAGTTTATTATCAAGATTGAAATGTAAATCGTTTACAAATGATGATTGTTACATAGTGATCATAGCTCACAATTCTGTGATTCTGTCTTAAATAGTATACAAGTCCCACTCATCCCCATTTCACTGAATGGAATTAAATGGAGGACAAAAAACATAACTGACATTTTGAGAATTTTTCAACACATTTTATCCAACTGACATTTTAAGAATTTTTCAACTCATTTTATCGACATATAAGACTTACATACCACCCGGGTATAACCCATATTGTACAGACCACTTGTATCTATATGCCATGGACTACTGCAAGCTAAGGTTGCACTTTTTAAAGGATATTGCATAATTGATCAGCAAATGATATGTTGTAATATAATATAAATGAATGATATGTTTAAACTTGGTGCATTATGGGGTCTAAACAATAGATAACTTTCAGTGGTCTATTATGATCGGTTATGGAAATACAGGCTCATACATACCCAAAAATGCCCGTAATGAGTGGCCACTTCATATTTTCCCCTTTTTTAAAAGTGTAATACATTTTTCTCTCAAGAATAACAAAGTTAAGGTCAGCTTCAGTTTATAGAGAATTTTCTCTAGTTTCATTTGGTATATAACATGTAGCACTTCAATATAATATCCTTATCAGAAAAGTTGTAAACCGAAATATGATGGTATGTAATCGTTTTTAACAAAATACCGGTAGTCATTTACAAGATTAACAAGGAATTATATGGGGCCATCTTCTTATTTATCTACATTATATATACAGTTATTCTTTTGTTGAGAGTGTGAGGAAGAACTGTGACAAGAAAAAATGGAAAGAATTCTGATTATTTTTTTAATTCAAGTAATAAAAAGTCAGATTTGTAAAAAAGTAGAAAACTAAAAAATCAGACAACATTTCATTACTTTCTAAATCAAATGTAAGTGAAATCCACAACAAAATAAATATTGCAAACTTTTGTCCCATACGTAAGATGTTGGGATTACACTATATAGTCCTATATGTGACAAAAAATATCAAGTTTTTCTGGTAAGAATGTGTCAAATGCTACAATTTTAATTCTGAATACTATTCAATGTGTTGACTACTTCGTTAAATCATCTTAGTCAGTCTAAAATTTGTTTATTTTTTGCAAGAAACAAGAATATTGGTATTTGTAATTTGCTTCTTTTTTTGGAAAAAGAATAGCTGTCTGGTGATCCAATGCTGATTGTTTCGTATAAAATAAGTTTAAAAGGTCTAATATATTATTTCTACCACCTTACTACTCTGAAACACTTGGAAGATTTAAATATGATGTTTCTGGATTATTTAATTTTACTTCTATATATAGGCTATAAAATCTTGCATATGAAACAAAATTGTAAAAATATTATTTTATCCTTATAAGAATGAGTCAAATGCTGCAATCTTAATTCTGAACACAATACAAAACGTAGACATCATATTGTAATCAATTTATTCAGTTAAAATCTTATTTATTTTTTGCAAGAAACAGGAGTTAATATATGTGTTGTTTCTTTTAAGGAAAAAAAAAAAGAAGACTTATTTGGTGATTCTTTCTGATAATTTTTATATCAAATTTATGTAAAAGGTTTAGTTTACAATTTTCATCACCTTATTATAGAATGTTATTGCTTCGTTTAATTTTACTAAACATGGTCAATTAAATCTTACGTATGGGACAATAATATGGAAAATCAGACATTTTAAAAATAGTATAGGTATTGTGAATTTTATGTATCAGATATCTTAATAATTCTTTTTTATTGGTTAAAAGAATAGTAAAATTTCATAATCACTATGTTAAATAAAAAATCGTTTAGCTTGTGTGATTTTTAAAGAAAATAAATCAACAATGTTTTCAATTATTTTGAGGCAGCTTGAAAAATGAGAAAATTATAAAAAAATATCTTACCAGAAAGCCCTGGTTGTTCTATAGAGTTGAAAGCAAGCTAGTTCTGATTTCAAAATATAATAAAACAATTGATCAAGTCTTTAGAGGGGGGGGGGGGGGGAAATCATAAGTGATTGTCTCATATAAACAGATTTTTTGACAGCATTATCTTTAAATATATTTTTTCAATCACAATGTTGGAAACTATCCCTGATCAGTTGGAATCTTGTAGGTATGATGTTTGTGTTCAAAAATAATTAAAATTTGGAAATATTAAAGGTGTTTCATTTTTCAGCCTAAGTGGCCACTAAAAGTGCAACCTTAGCTTGCAGTAGTCCATATATTTATGCACAGTTCATGTAACACTTGTGCAAAAAAACCGACCTTCTTTAGCACGATTTTAATGACTGGTAATTTTACCAGTGTACATGTACATATTCATGAACATGTACTGGTAATATTGCAAATTGTGTATATGTACATGTATGTAAACAATTTTAGTAAATATTTTTTTTATTTCATAGTTATGTCATTATGGGATTTTATACAAGAAATCCCCTTTGTCATCATACATAATTTTTCCCTTTTTATAAAATGAAGCTTTATGTCTCTTTGGTACTTTGATTTGTTCTACTAGACCCTCATTAAACTTCTCAGAATGTCTCCCACTTATCTCAATGTATGCTTTCTGCATTGTTACTGTTTTTCCAAATGTATCTGAAGTATACATTTCTGGCTCAGTATTCCATTTCTGAATCTTTTGTCCATCTTCAGGAATAAAATCAAAATTTTCATTTTGAACGGCATTTAACTTATTATTGTTAGAGTTCGTCACTTGTGATGTTGATGTAAAAATGTCTTTCCTTTTGTTTAAACCATCCATCCGATGTCGTCTGCTACTTTCAATACTTCTTTCATTCTTGAATGAAGCAGAAAATCTTTGTTCTTCTTGCATTTCAAAATTGTTCATGTTTTTTTTGTTTTCAGGAGATAGTAATACCCGATCTTTGTGCAATACAAAATTGTTTATATTTTTGCTTGTCCTGCAAGAAGTAGATCTCCCATTTTCATGCATGGATGAAGCAGAAAATCTTTGTTCTTCTTGCATTTCAAAATTGTTCATTTTTTTGTTTGTCCTGCGAGAAGTAGAGCTTTCATTTTCATGCATTTCATAATTATCATATATTTTGTCATTTGTAGGAGAATCTAACCTCTCTATGTTATCTGTTTGATGACTATTAAATCTACCAGATGTATCACTATATAATTGCTTCCTGATTCCACTGTTTTCCGTCTTTGTACTGTAAGGCTGATCTATTAGATTTTCTATCGGCTTAGCACCTCTGCTTTTTCCATCATCTATTCGTTCATTTTCTTTTTCTGTATTCTCGGATAATATTGCATATTTCTGATCCTGAATTTGTTGATCACCGTTCACTATTCTATCGTAATACATCAACATAGATTGAAATGGTCCGATCTTATTAGATGGTCTTAACAGCTTGCTTTGTGCAGCTATTGATCTTCTTGTCACTAACTGTGTTAACGGCAAACTTTTGATTCCAGAAGCATTCCCAATTTTCTCAATCTGGTCTTCAAGACTTTCTTTCTCATCTGGGTCCATTGATTGAGATTCATTCTCCAACCTTTCTTTTATGTCCTGTATATTTCTTAAGGCTTTGATGTCATGTTTCTTGATTTCTTTTTCATCTCTTGGAATATATGATGATTTCAAAACATCCAAAACACCAAATCTGCTTACTGGAAAGCTTTCTGTTAACTTATCAACAGTCCATTCTTCAGGATATTCCTGATTTAGAAATCTTATCTGTTCTTTAGCTTGCCATGTTAAAACACTTATTTCTTTCTTCCTTTTGAAATGTTTTCTTCTTACAATTTGTCTTTTTAGTTTACTTCTTTGTGATTTTTCAAACCTGAAAAAAAACCAAGGAATTGAAATGTTCTCAAAAACTTCCATCACAAATACTTTAAACCAAGTTAATGAAGGGTGAAAATCTATTTAAATTGAGTATTACATTAATGTTGCCAAATTAAGTTAAAAGTTGCCCAGTGGTTTCAGGGATCATGTCGAAAGTAAATATTTCTATTTTTAGTAACAGCAGCCATCTTTGATTGAGGGAAGATTTGCTTGACACAGCTTAGAAAGAGCACCATTCCAGCCAAGATTGGTATAATTTGGTAAAGTGGTTTCTGAGAAATGATCAAATTTTACTGAAAAACCCATATTAATATATGCTATACAACTCATTACCACGTACCTACAATTTAAGTACATGTAATGGTTATTTTAAGAAAATTTCTATTTCTAGTGACAGAGCCATCTTTGATGAAAGGGCGGGTTGTCGGTTTCAGATTTGAAAGAGTACCATTTAATACCACAAGTTTAATTTGGTCAAGTGTTTTCTGAGAAATGAATAGATTTTTCAAATGAATTTCTATCAACTTGGGCTTAATTTCCATGTTTTCACACACACAAAAAATGGTCAATGGTGTGCGCAATGCACCTTCTTTTTATATTACACAAGACACCATTTTGTTACCACTGACTGTATTGATTTTTTATTGATATATATTGTGTCTAGTGCCTTAATCTTGTTGGTATTTGGCTCTCAGAGCTATCTTGCCTCCTCTGCAAGAGGAATGAGAGTACTTGTGATTGTGCAGCAGTGCTACTATCCTTTAAAATTCAGAATTTTATGTTTTTTTGCTGTAGTCAGTATGAAAATCAGGTCAGATCCTGGGTCATTTTTTGGCAATATGTTATAATGAACCTTAACAATTGTTGTCTTGCTTACTAAAGGGGTATGGTAGTTGGATTTACAACTACCTGTGCAATCAGTGCCTATCCTAGGTATCACCACTTAAGTTGTGAGTTTGAATCATGCTCATGGCAAAGTGTACACGATACAACTTTATGTAATAAGTTTGTCAGTGAATTGTGGCGGGTCGATGATTTTCTCCACCAATAAAACTGACCGCCATGATATAACTGAAATATTGTTGAAAGTGGCTTTAAACACCATATGGCATAAACCTAACCACAGGGCCTTGTCACTATCCACGTAAATATACTATCAATGCATAAACATGTACAAGGGCAGACACCTTTTTTATCCCAGCTCGCTTCAAGTCGTGTTTGTTTTTTAAATTCCTTCTAATATATTCAAAACCCTGTTTGGTTCAACTCACAAGACCTTATTCTTTTCAAAAATTATAATGACCCCCCCTCAACTACCTCTTGTGAAGGCACAGCAGTTGTTTTTGTCAGGAATTCACCTGAGTAGAGAACTCCATTGACCCAAATTGAAAGTAACAGTGCCACCTATAAAAAACGGAAGTTCGAACTCTCTGGGTTTTAGTTTTGAGGTAAGGAAAATACTGTTTAATGTTGTTTGAATCTTAACGGTATTTTCCTTACCTCAAAGCTAACACCCCGAGAGTGCCCTAACCCTGTTTACTAAACTTTACTTGTCCTAGGACTAGGTCTAAAAAAGACATACATATATAAATCTTTGATAATATCTGGATCTCTCAAATCAACATTGGTAAGAAATTCTTTCCACTGCCTCTGCTCATCTCTACCAACAACATCAGCAAGGTCTAAACCCTCGGATTCATCTTCATTTTCAGCATCTAAAAATTCTCTGAAGTTTGTAGTTGTTTGAGACTGGGGGTTTCTTATAGTTGTAGGCCTTGGTCTTGGATGTGAACGTCTTTCTCCGACATTTCTTGTACACGTGTATATTATTTGAGGTTTTTTGCCAATTGTCAATGCAAATCTGGCAGCAGATCTGTATAATGCATATAATGTCATTCTACAACTAACACTCGTGGTATTATTATTTTTTGTTAGTATATAGTGTTCATTTCATATATCTATGTTAGGATGTTTTCACATTTAACAAATTCTCAAATTTTGTGAAAACAGATAACACTTTATTTGTTGTTAAAGTGTTATACTAAATCTTTAATAAAAAAAACAATCGAATAATAATTCCGATATGTCAAGTCTGAAATCAATCTCTGAAGGAAAAATGTAGCGAGTGGTCGTCATGTAGTTACGAATCAACACTTTATACAAAGGATTCAAACTTCCGGTTTACTAAAAATGAAAAATGGAAAACCAAACTCAGCTTAGCAGTACACCAACTTCTACTTCTGTTCAAATACCAGAATATGTCTTGAACGATCTTTGTAGGTTAGTATATGAAAGCGGTAAAGGTAAGAGTTCCTTATGGCTCCCCAACCCAGAAATATATGGAATTTGTATATTTAATAATAAGTATATTAGATTTATTATTAAGGCAGTGTATAAGCTTTGTATTTGCTTTCAGTGACAGCATTTTTCTAGCCTCATTTTTAGTTTCTTCGTCCAGTTGTTGTTGTCGGGGTAGATGTCTATAAGCAACTTCGTGAATATCATGATTATGATTTTTTTCTAATTCTTTTACTTGCAGATGGTTCCCGTCTTTAGAAATAACTAACTTTATTTTAAACGGACAATCCATTTTGAAGGTGCTGAAAAGTGGGTAAAATACTGCTTAGCATTGGTTTTATTTATTTATTTATTTATTTTGATAATGCTATGGACTTTCTATTTTGCCGGGGTAAAATAAGTCTTAACATTTATTTATTTAAATAGGGAAGTCAATACTTTCATACGGAAACAAGACAGTTCGGCACCAAGACATTTCGGCACCCATTGAAAAAGACAGTTCGGCACCAAGACATTTCGGTACCGTTGAAAAAAAGTGTCAAATCGGCACTGCAATTTCTTTCAAACAAACGTGATTACCTTTTTTAAAATAAAATCAACGAAAATTAAACAAAAACATCAATGATCGTTTAAATGCAATCAAAACATACTTTATTTAAATATTCTTTAAAAGAAGCCATTATTAACTTAATTAAGATCAAAAGCACTGATCAAATGTTTACAGCTTGTGTTTGCATTGATGATTGTTTGCTTTCGAGATGATCCGGCCTTAAAACAATCCGTTAAGAATGATGTGTATCTATGGATATATACGATACATACGATAAAACGACACATTGTGATGATTTGAGTAAATAATTAATTAATTAATTTGTCTATCAGGTGCCATATAGCATGTTTTGTTTTTTTTTTACACCATGACAGAAAAATATTAGAAAATTAACGTATGTAGACGTAATTTTAATAAATAGATTATTAAAAATAAATAAAACAAAAACAAAATATTCGAACAAAAACGAATTTCGAGAAGACATTAAACATTTGAACAAGGATTTGAATCACAAAATATTTTTTTTTATAATGATTTATTTTGGAAAAAAGTGGGGGGGTTTTGGTAAAAAGTATGGGCGAAATGATTTCCGTCATAATTACCAAAAATTACTAATTAAAAAATTGTTAAAATAATAACGATTTATTATGGGTTTTCATATTCAGTTACGAGTAAATCTTGTGAAATCTAGAAAACAGATATCAAAACATCAGAATCAAGGCTATTGGAAGTTTTGTACGTAAAATCAAAGAAAAAAACACAAGTGCCGAACTGTCTTGGTGCCGAAATGTCTCACACAGGTGCCGAAATGTCTCACACAGGTGCCGAAGTGTCCTGGTGCCAAATTGTCCCGGTGCCGAAGTGTCCTGGTGCCGAATTGTCCCGGTGCCGAAGTGTCTAGCATTCCTTTCATACTCTCTCTGCAAATCATTACAAAAATCTGAGTCACTTTCTAAAAAATTTGTTTCCAAGACAAGTGGAAAAAGACCAAACACCATAATATCTGGTCACTTAAAAATGTACATGTAGTAAGAATTATAGTAAGAAATAATTCAAAATTTACGAATACCTGGTGTTTGGTCTTTTTCTCGGAAACAAATTTTTTTTCCACCGTGTATACAGGCAAGTTCAATTCTAGAATATTTCAAATTTACTGATGCTTTTCTGGAAGGATTTCTCTTAAAGAAGTAATCCAAAGTTTGTGATGTTCTTGTGTATAATTGAATGAAATTATACTTTTCGTAGTTTCCTTTAAAAACTAATAATTCTTCATAAGAAGAAAATGTATCGTTTATATTAATGTCTGCCGACATGTTTTCATATCAAAGAACAACAAACACAAGATAAACAGAGATTTGTTTATTTGACGAAAAGTGTTCACGCGTGTTAATAAATTATAAGCCATATCCGGAAAATCGTCAGTCCGGCACGATTTTTATAGTATAAAAAGTTTGTACGATTAGCCGCTACACTATTCGTACAAAGAGTTTGTACGAGGAGACACTGCCTGTTATTAATGCATTTAATGATTTTTATCATAAAGGCAAAGGCCGAGTTAGGGTTATGGTTCGGGTAATTATACTATTTTTGGGTGGGGGTGCCATAAGGAACTCTTTCCGCGGTAAAGTTGGTGTTGCGTGAATTCTTATATTATCAGAGCAAAAACACTCAGAGTATGAAGGCACAGCTACAGTTCATGAGACATGATGATGATATGAGTCTGAAATTATATCCACAGTTTCTTATCATTCATTTATTTTGTGAAGCCATAGGTTCTTTTCAATTAAAAATTGATTTTACCATAGGCTGAAATGTATATTCGCTCTACAGGTAACAGGGTTCAAAGTAACACCTATTTAAGTCATCATGTCATTGCCATTGGCAACATTGGGGCATTGTGCCTTGGAAATCCTTTTCTGTTGGCACCTCAAATCTGTCAATAAGCCACCAAGTTGGTGAGTACACTATCATGTTTTTGCAAATAACTTACAAAATAAGTATTTATTGACCTGAGCAAAATTTACTTAATTATAGCCCCCGCAACGAAGTTGTAGGGGGTTATATTGGTTTCACCATGTCCGTCCGTCTATAGACAAATCCTATGTCGTACGATAACTTGAGTTGTGTTTTTAGAATCTTTTAAAATTTTATCAGCTGTTTACTGGTGAAGAGAGGTGGATCCCTTTCATTTTTGACGAGTTTCACTTTTGCTGTTCCAGAGTTATTGGACTTGATATGACGGAAAATAGGATTTTTATCCTATGTCGTATGATAATTTGAGTAGTGTTTCTCAGAATGTTTTGAAATTTTATCAGCAGCTTACCGGTGGAGAGAGGAGGATCCCTTTCATTTTTGACGATTTTCACTTTTGCCGTTCCAGAGTTATTGGACTTGGTATGACGGAAAATAGGATTTTTACCCTATGTCGTATGATAACTTGAGTAGTGTTCCTCAGAATGTTTTGAAATTTTATCAGCAGCTTACCGGTGAAGAAAGGAGGGTCCCTTTCATTTTTGTTTGGAATAATCAGTAATATTTTGGTTATGGAAATAGGTTGGACAGATGTTGTGAGCGGGGGGTATATCTTAGTGAGCTGTGCTCACAGTAATACTAGTTATCTATTTGATTTACATTTAAACATTTTTTTCAGTCGCTTCATAATCAACATTCCAGAAGAAGAACGTCAAGATTTGATCAGAGTATTCTTCCAGATAGAATTGGCTCATTGGTTTTACTTAGACTTTTATTGTGCTGAGAATGCAGAACTTAAAACATGTGGAATCAAAGATTTTTCTGCTCAAGATATCCTTTTTATTTTTCCATCTTTATTTTTTGACACATAAGCTTTTTATGGTGCATTACATCCACAAAAAACATTGGATATAAAAAAGAGTGTAGCAGTGTACATATATGTTATTTTCAAGATATAGATGCTCTGTATGTGAGACATAGGTCTATTATAATTTGTAATATTTTCCCTGTGAGTATTGTCAGAAAATCATCATTTTAAAGCAAAAATGTCGGGATCTAAAATTAGGACAAATATTTCAGTTGCAACTTTTCTAATAAATAAAAAGATAAAATGCCCATGCTATAAATGTAAACATTATTTTTATTTTATTCGTATAATCGTATCTTTATTTGTTTCAAAGGAAATTTTAAATTTTCTGTCACATTGTAAGAACTGTTCTATTTAATTTTATATTCAAATAGATGCCACTTAAACATAGAATCATTACCTGTAGTACATATGTATACATTAATTATAAAGTAAGGTCTGAATATATAGTCCTTACCTACAAATTAAAAATAGCTGTATCTTTCAGTCAAAACTTTTTTCTGTTTCATGAGTTTATAATCCAGAAAATACAGTAAATTGGTGTGCAACTACATCTCTGTTTGAAATAGTCCAATCACAATATTAGTAAATAACAATGCTATCTTCCTTAATTCCTCATACTGTTTAAACATTGCCCCTTCCTTAGTGGACATGCAGGAGAAGTGGGTAAAATCTTGGAGAATTGGAAGTCGTATAAAATGACAGTGCCAACTTATGGAGCCATTATCTTAGACCCAGAGATGAAACATGTAAGTGTAAGAAATTAGTTAGTAAGAAGGATAAGAACAACCTTTTTAGTAGATGGGCATGTATAGCTCAAATATGCAATCTGTGCCCATCACCACTGATGTGAGTTCGAATCTATGTCATGGCGAGGTATACAACATTATGTGATAAAGTGTGTCAGTTAATTGCGACAGGTCGGTGGTTTTCTCCAGGTCCTCCGGTTTCCGCCACAATATAACTACGATATTGTTGAAAGTGACGTTAAACACTATCAAACAAACAAACAAACAAACATAAATATGTAATCAGTTCCTATCATCATTGTTGTGTAACGTTCACTGCAATTCATTGGGAAATGTACCTTATACAACCTAATGTGATAAAAACTGTCATTGACCTATGAAAAGGTCAGTAATTTCCTCTACAAATAAAACTAACTTCCGCAATATAGCTGAAATTAATTGTACCAGCAGCATTAAAATTGTGTGATTCTAATCCTTCTAAACTAATTGAAAGTAGTGGTTATTAAACTTCTTTTTTTTAGCCCCCATGAGCCAAAGGGTCAGCTATCATATCTTGGATGGACGACTGGGATGTCACACTCAATATTAAAAGTGAACAAACCAACGATCATCTCAGCCAAATTTGATTTAATTTTGAGAAGAATATTTTAATGTAATTAAAAAAAAAAGTTGTCTCCCCTTTGAAAAATATTTACGTAGACTATATTTCAGTTGTATATATATTTTTTTTGTAATTTCAGGTTTTACTAGCCCAAGGATTTTGGACAAAGTCTAGCTGGGGATTTCCAAAGGGAAAAGTGAATGAAAATGAACTCTCACATGATTGTGCTATTAGAGAGGTGATGTTTATACGGAAAGGGCAGTTGTGGTCGTGATCATATGATAGTTAGATATACACTTACCTATGCAATCAATGTCTATGACTACTGAAATTTTGAGTTTGAATACAGCTCTTGGTGATGTGTACTTGTTTGTGTGTTCAATTTTGTTACATATTGGCTGGAGGCGAATTAATTTTTCTGTGTTCTCCAATAAAGCTGACATCCATGATTTAACTGAAATAGTGTTGAAAGTAACAATGAAATACCAATAACCTTACCCTTGTTTATACTGTCAACTTCAATTATTTTGTACATGATGACAGACTACAGTTCCATGAAAAAAGCATTCGGTAAAACAGATGGTTGTGTGGAGAAGCATAAACATCAAACAAAATTTATTAAATTAATTCAAACCAAGAAAACATAAAAGATATATAACTACAGTTCAATAGATTGATGTAAAGAAAGTTGAACACAGCAACATGGACCATTCCTCTGACTTGCTTTAAATTTAAAATAGAAAGAAAAAAAGAACAAAACCCTGCACAAAAAGACAATATATTCATGATAACAGATACTACACAGGTACTTGAGTCACATCCACTCCACTTTAAAAAAAAATAAAGGTGTGTAAAGAGATTCATTGTAAAATGTTTTTACAATTTGTTTTTATCTAACTTTGCTTCTTTTTAGAGCTAGCTCAGGGAAACAAAAGTTGACAGATAGACTTTTTGCTTCACTCAGACAAATTATCTGGATAAAAGAATTTTGATATGGTTAAATGTGCATGTATTTTGCAAGGTTGAACATTTTTTTGAAATAGTTCAAATAATAAATACTGGTAGTCATTTGTAATTTCTTTAATTTGCAGGTGTTAGAAGAAACAGGATTCGACATAAGTAAATTGATAGATAAAAATGAATATTTAGAGAATCATTTCAATGATCAGTTATCCAGGTTGTATATAGTACCAGGAGTTCCTCTAGACACCAAGTTTAAACCAAAGACCAGGAAGGAAATAAGAGTAAGCATGTAATATAAGCAAATTAATATTAGCTTAAATTAATGAATATGATTTTTTTTGTACTTCAATTTTAGGGTAATGTCAAATAGTATTTGGAATGTGGTAATTTTATTTGGTTATAAAATATAAAGAATATGACACTTTGAGTAATTCAGCCATTCAAAATAATTACATTTACTGGGTTTCCTCAAGGGAGATAATTTCTATATTGACAGTTTAATTTCTTTTAGTTTACATAGATTCCTTATATAAATTTAACCAGAACACAAGGGAAATAATTCTCTATATTATAACAGTATACTATCTAATTTAGCATCTCCTGTTTACATGGAAAAATAATTACATATGGCAAGTGCATTGAGACATTGTTTTTGTCCTGTCCGTCTGTCCGTCACACAGTTTGTCAGCGCAACTCCTCTGAAACTATTAAACAGAATTTCATGAAACTTGGTAGATAGTAAGGACACCATATGTAGTTGTGCATATTACCAGGAAATTTTGATCGCCTGAATTTTGTGGGAGTTATGCCCCTTTGAACTTAGAAATTTGCCGAAATTTATTACTGAAGCAGCTTGTCAGTGCAACTCCTCTGACACTACCGAACAGAATTACATGAAAATTGGTAGGTAGTAAGGACACCATATGTAGTTGTGCATATTACCAGGAAATTTTGATCCCCTAAATTTTGTTGGAGTTATGCCCCTTTGAACTTAAAAATTTTCCCAAATATACTTCTGAAGCAGCTTGTCAGCGCAACTCCTCTGAAGCTACTAAACAGAATTTCATGAAACTTGGTAGGTAGTAAGGACACCATATGTAGTTGTGCATATTACCAGGAACTTTTGATCGCCTGAATTTTGTGGGAGTTATGCCCCTTTGAACTTAGAAATTTCCCGAAATTTACTACTGAAGCAGCTTGTCAGCACAACTCCTCTGAAACTACTGAACAGAATTTCATGAAACTTGGTAGGTAGTAAGGACACCATATGTAGTTGTGCATCTTACCAGGAAATGTTGATCCCCTAAATTTTGTGGGAGTTATGCCCCTTTGAACTTAAAAATTTCTGAAATATACTTCTGAAGCAGCTTGTCAGCACAACTCCTCTGAAACTACTGAACAGAATTTCATGAAACCTGGTAGGTAGTAAGGACACCATATGTAGTTGTGCATATTACCAGGAAATGTTGATCCCCTAAATTTTGTGGGAGTTATTTGCAAACACTCTAGTGTAATATCCCTTACTGAAACTTGTATATGGCTCTTTCTTCGGTCTACAGCACTTCTATTGCATGCTCATAAAAATACATTTTTTTACAGGTACAATATTATTGAGGCTGGCAAAACTGTTGCAGATGTGTAGTTTATTTCTTGAAGAAATAAAATAAATAATTTCATCTTCATATCATATTTCGTTATTTCTCAATACTTTCGTTATCTTGCTCAATTGTCCGAATTTACCGACATGAAAAGGGACACGTGAACAGTACTTATATGCACCGGATTAAGTACACATGTTTTGTTTAAAAAACCAGGTCATGCTTGAAAAGATTCTCAAATAAGGTTATAATAATCAAATCTCAGCTTTCAAAAAGATAATTTTTCAATTATTTAAAGAATTACAAGATCGCAAAGTTGTTGACAATTTTAACGTAACGTCTGTCCATTACTTGCTGGATAAGATTTGTATTAATACCAATTATTTAGAAGTCATTTGCTTTAAAAATTTATCTCAGTCAACTCTGTTTTATTTATCTCGATCACCTTCATCTATGAAAGCTATTAACTGTCATTCGTTACTTCCCAAAACAACTTTGAAATGTTGATGGAAAGCTCTGTCCATTTTTAGGTGGTTACGTTAAGGCAAAATCCCCACTTAAATTTGGTAACGATAAAAATAGGCACGTTAAAACGAGGTTCGAGTTTGCGCATACGTCTCTTTATCTATTATATCCAGTTGATGGAATCCTCCAGTTCAGGGGATAACAGCTTGACAACGAGGAAGTTTGTCTGTCCAAATTGTTACGTTAAAAATCTAAGTTACGTTAGTGTGAAAATAATCAAACAAAAACGATAGCGGACACCAGGTTTTAATTGATTTTAACGTTCTTACACATCATTCACTGTAAAAGAATATTGTGGACACTTGGATTACAAAAATATCGCAGTGTGATAAAAATGCAGACGATCATCAATCGAGATAAGTTGTTTTGGACAGACATTGCTAAAAAAATTATGTAACAAGGACAGACAGATTAAGTCAGAATATACAAATTTGAAAACCTGTAAATCAAATTAATCACCCTGTGACAATATTAAAGATTACTGAAGCATCTTCTACTAGCTAGGACAAAAATGATTAACTGACATTAAATCTGTTAATTACTTTGTCATATCATGAAAATTCATGTAACTGGACAGATATTTAATTTTATTTCTAGACAGTACATTCAAGGATGGTCCAGCTTAGACTGACTTAGCTTGCACAGATCTAGATAAAGACACTCATAAGGACAATTAAATAAAATTTAATTTAATTATTATACTAATAAAAATAAATTTAATTATTTTACTATTTTCAATATTGATATTTTTCGCACAGAAGGCATAAGGACTTTCTGTTGATTTTGAAAATGTTCACTCAGTATTCGGCCCCCAAATTAAGCCATTGTATGTTTTCTGGAGTTGAAATTTGATATACGTGGATCTTTCTAAACTGCTGGAGGAACCTTTTTGGTCAGTTGAAGATGATATAAAACAATCTTTATCATTCTGTGTGTATAAAGTTTTATTTTCTATCATGTCTGTCCATGTTACATGATAACGACTTGTTGTGCAGTGTGATTTCAACAACCTGATTATTCTTTATTCGGACTGTAAATTGGTGTTATAAGCTATGTTATTCTGCTACCAATCAGGGTCTTTCAAAATTTCAACAGATTGAAAGAGTCCTACCACTTAAATGGTGTTGTAGCAAAATTATATTTCATGGTAGATTTTTCTTGAAAATGTACAACTGGTTTCTGTCATTAAGGCCATCAAATTTTCTCTGTTTGATGAAATAAATAGCTTATAATGAATAATTGTAAGCTTGTGCTTGGTAATTGATGGTTATTAGTGGGTTTAAATATTTAAAAATCACAGAAATTATTAATTTGATCATGTCTGTCCATGTTACGTGAAAATAGGAGGAGGATTCCTTTGATAATACGGGGAAAAAAATCTGATGCTCGTATTATCCTTGCACCTTTTTTTTCAGTTACAGTGAATATGTAGCTGTATAAAAATGATGAAGTTTTCTAGTTTCAGTTCAGTTTTAATTTTTCACTGCATGTCCACACAAATGGTCCCTAGAGCAAATAATGACCCATATATATATATATGTACAAGAGTATATCATAATGTCACTATTTCCCTGAAAAAGTTTTCATCACCAATCCATTGATTTTAGAAGAACAAAACTCCTTTAAAATCATTGGAACATAGGCTGAGTAATTTTCTGGAATGGGGAACTTTGCCATGACAATATGGAATAGTACCTGTAACCCTTGCTTTAGCACTTTTGATCAAATTTTTTTTGTGTTTCATGGATTAAAAACAGTTTTTTTTTGTTATTCATTGAAGGTTAATTTTATTTGTTACCCAAATAGATTTTTTACCTATGACTACAGTTTGTGGGACGGGGGAGACATACGTTTTTGCGGGAAAAAACAAACTTTAATTGACAGTTAATTTTCTGTTATAGTTTACATAAGTTCCAGTGCTCTCGCTACAAGGCAATTCGGGCAAAGAAGTCGCCTTGTGAAGGTAGACTTTGCTTTCTTGTTGGTCAAAAACAACGTTCAAGTCGCCTTTTAATTTTGAATAGTACCCCATATATTAACTTCTCCCAGAAGTCTCCCCACTTCTCCCTGTGAGCTTTCTGAAAGAGAAGTCACTTCTTCCTCTAATTTGATAGTAGTGAGATCCATGAGTTCCCAATAGAACTTTAGCCAGCACACAAGGGAGATAATTCTCTATATTGACAGTATATCATCTTTGTTTCAGAGTTTGCAGTGGTTCCCCATAGAAGCTTTACCAGCCCACAAAAGAGATATGACTCCAAAGTCATTAAACATGATTCCAAACAATTTCTTTATGGTCATTCCATTTATAAAGTAAGTGTTATAATAATGTAATTTCTTTTTATTTGAATGGAAACATACAATACAGTCCTGTTATATGAAGGTTAACATGTAGTATGTGATACATGTACCTACATCTATTCAAGTAGTTGAACTATTTATCATTAACAAGCTTATTACTATGGAATAATGGTCCCTGTTCCATTAAAAATGAAATATCCTCGTCTGTTTCAATCAACAACAAGAGTATCACATTTACGACAAAATATTTAATATAGAAACAAATGATATAGTGGGTGTTTCATAAAACTGTTAATAGGTCTATGATGCAGTTGATATAACAGTATTAGGAAGACCATAATTATACCCCATGGTTCTCGTTGTCGTATTAGCAAAATAGTTCAACGGATTCAAGCCAGATTTACATACAAGCTCTATACGGACAATATCTCCATAAAGTTTGAAAACCATAATTGTTCATTAAGAATTTTAATGGGTATGTCCCTTGAAGAAGTAAAAAAAAGTGATAAAATGTTCTTGTTAGCACACTAGCAACAAAGTTCTTCAATAGATTCCGACCAAATTTATACACAAGCTATGTATAGACAATATTCAATTTTGAAAACCAAGAATTTAAAATTTTATACCCTTATACCCTATAAAGATGCATATGTTAATAAACGTCTTAGGTTTTAAGTGATATACATGTACATGCAATATAAAGCAACTGTGCTTTGTGCATCTCAGATGCTTTCCATATTCTTTGATATGAAATTCAGTATTATCTCCCCTTACAGAAATATGAGAAAATGGATAAGAAATAAATTGTATCCACATGAGAGTGAACAAGATACAACAACTCCATCAAGTCATCAAAAACAGATGAAGAATCGAGATAAAGAAATTAAAAAACAAAAATTACAGCAATATTGTGCACAGCAATGTCAGCAGGAATATCATGAGTTATATTCCTTAAAAGATGTCCTACAAAACCGGACAGGACCAACGTCACCTCGAAAAGAGGCATTTTTAAAATCTAGATCTCAAGGATCCCCAGTTCAACAGAAAACACATCAGATATTGGTTTGTATCAGTTTGTATTTATTTACAAATTATCATAACATGTATATAATTCAATTTTTTGCTTTTTATCTCACCTGACCTGAATGGTCATATTAGCTATTGGCATCATTTTATATCTGTCCTCGTCTGTAATCTTGTCTCTTCAATCACTTAGATAATTTAACCAAAGTTTGCAGGAATGGTCATAGATGGTCCTTTACATATTTTGAGTTATTTGTGCTGGTCGAAAAACCATGAAGACTGCCAACTCGGGACAACATTTTAGAATTTGACTCTGCAGGAAAAATATTTTTGAATCATTCTCAGAAACCACTGAACCACCATTGAACATTTGAAATCAAACTTACAATCATAAAACCTCTGAATGTGAATTTCATTCTTGTATTACAAAATTGTACCCAGTACATGTATGTAGAGTATTCTGATTACGAAATTAAAATTTGCACTTGATTGTTGTTTTACTGCAAAACCAGATCAAAATGCTGTTTATTTAGGTCAGACTCTAGGGTTATGGTGTTTAATGCCACTTTAAAAACAATATTTTAGTTATGTCATGGTGGTCAGTTTTATTGGTGGAGGAAACCGAAATACTCAAGGAAAACTGACCTGCCACAAGTCTCTGATAAACATTATCACATAATGTTGTGTCAAGTACACCATGTGTGAAAAAGTGGGATCTGAACTCAAAACTTTAGTGGTGATAAGCACTGATTGCACAGGTAATTGCAAATCCATCTACCATATGATCATGACCACGACAGCCCCTTGTCAGACTCTAGTAAATAACCCCATCTGGATATACCATATTTAAAACTAATGTTAACTGATTAAATGTTATTATTGAATGCATGTTGCTACTAATTACTTTGATTTGATTTAAAAATTATTTAAAAAAAGACTTTGTTGCAAAATCAATAATCAATTACTATGTAGTATGTAATTTTCCTAGAAACAGCAATTCATAGTAGATCAAATACTAACCATGGCAGTAAAAAAAATATTTTTTTTTAACATTTAAAATTCTTACTAACCTTAAGAGTTAACAGTTGTTTAGTGTTGATATTTTTAATTTTTATTTATAAATTACAATGTTGTTACATGTATAAGTGTAGTTAAAGGCATATTGTCTACCACAATCCTAATTTTTTCATATCCAAAATTATTGTCGTTTTCCGTACTGACCTTCATAAAATGAAGATTAAACACCGAATTATTGGCGAATACGCTACGAAACGTTGTTTTTTTCGATTTAAAAAAGCTGACCATCGTTACTGGAAGCTAATTAATTATGCACTGATCTGAGCGAGGCCAAATCTATTTTTTATCTATTTTTATGCCAGTAGCCCGGATGCTGCAGCATGTCGTGTTTGTTTACCTTGCAAATACGGCCGTTTTATGCTACTCATTGACAATAATTTGCTGTTGCCAGGTGCAAAATTACATATATTGAATAATATCTACCGAAAATGATCATAGGCATCATCATAAATTCATAAAATATGAAAAACGATTGAGAAAAGAAGGCAACATGCCTCGGCTTACCTATCAAGCAAAATTTTTGCCACTTCAGCGTGAGTTTGGATGCGTAGCACTTCCTTCAGTTCGTTCCAACAATCCAACTGATCCCCTACACATATCCTGCATTTGTTCCATTTGGAAGATACTACACTTCTATTCCTCTTTCTCTCTGAATCTGTCAAAGTCTGCTTTCTTCCACGCGTTGATACTTTCTCTTTTGCCCAAGAACCACATGTTGTTTATTGTTTCTAAACATAACTGTTTAATGATAGCTTAAACAAATCATTTATGACAATAATTTTGGGTATGAAAAAATTACGATTGTAGTAGACAATATGCCTTTAAGGTAAATTCTTAATTTCTAACATTATGAAACATGGATTTGAATTGGTTAATTCTATCCATTACTATTATATTTTATTCAAGTTTAAGTCTTTTTCTCTTCATGACAGAAAATAATTACCCTTCTTTAACAATAATTTTTTTTCAGAACAGAGATGGTACTATTTCTGGAACGCCAAGAAGGAGTTTAGCTAGTCAGTTTGATGTTCACAGTAAGTTTTTAAAAAAACATTTATTTGAAGTTGGTAAAAACCATTTGAGCTCAATAGTCCAAAGGCCCAATAGTCTGAAGGCCTGATAGTCTGAAAGGCCAACAGTCTGAAGGCCAGATAGTCTAAATGCCCAATAGTCCGAATGACCTTCCGAAAAATCGTCCAAAGCAATGCACTGTTGAAGTAAAAGAAAGATACGCCTGCCGATCCATTATAATGAAAACAGAGTTCATTTTGTATTAATTCATGTAAGTATTGGAGAAGACGTTTCTAAGTTGTGAATCTTGTGTCCTAACCAATTGTTTCTTATTGAACAATAAAATATGCTTAAAGTAATGAAAACAGAGAAGTTCTATGCTAAGATAGCATAATTTAATGGCAACATATATATATGTGTATATATATACAACCGTTTCATGACGAATAAATCCATGATTCGGTTTGGTTTGGTTTGGTTTGTAGTGTTTTAATGCCATTTTCAACAGTATTTCAGTTATATTGTGGCGGACAGTCTTATTTGTGGAGGAAACCGGAGTACCCAGAGGAAATCACAGACCTGCCACAAGTAACTGACAAACTTCATTACATAATGTTGTATCGAGTACACCTCGTCTGATCGGGATTCGAACTCACTACGTTAGACATGATAGCCACTGAATTTCATAGGTAGTTATATATCTTACTACCATACAATTATGACCACGATGGCCCCAAATATAGCTTTAGTGTAGATCAGAAGTTCAAAATGGCAATCAGCCACGGTCAAAGTTTACATTATAGCTTTAATGGAAATTCATTATCATCTCTTGGAGAGTCACTAAAGACAAAGAATTAAATTAAATTTGGCAGAGATGTTACCTGTCAGATCATGCACAAATGATGCAACTTAATTACAAATGTGTACACATATATGGCAGCAAAGGCATCAATATAAATTTCTGATAATTTCTCCTGAACTTAAACCAGGTGAACAATTCCGGATCTTGTGAGCCTCTCTGTGACTTTTTCCATCTAAGTTATAATTATAAATGTATGTGTTCTAACTTAAATATACAGTGGCTAGTAGCCAGGCCAAAAATGGATGCTTTCTATTGCAAAAAAGGTGTATTTTTTGTTTAGAAAACAACAAACCACACCATATTTGTCAGTATGTATGCACGTAGTAGCAACGCTATTAGATATTAAATGATTCCGAATTTAATTACTTTAAAATAAATAAAAGAATAAATAATATTAACAGAAGAAATATATGTATATGTTTAAATGAAATAGTAGTTAGAGCCTATATGCATTTGTAACTGTCACCACCTTGGTCCACAAATTCGCTATTGTAGCTAAACTGTGTTGTTTTTTTAATCTACTGTACTACCGTGAAGTTAGATATCCAATATCTAACAAAGGGAATCCATCTTTTATCAACCTTGATATTCAAAGACGATTCACTGAAATTGCTCAAAAAGGAGTGTAAACTGTTTATCGAGCTCCTGTCGGAATAAAAAAAAGTAAATTTTCTATTTGGGTTTCGGACGTCACCGTGAGCTCTTGCCATCATTTGTCCATCCATAAGCTTTTATACTACCGACATCTCCTCTGAAGCTGCTGGTACAATTTGAACAAAACCTGGCTAGAATGAGCCTTGATTTATCCCCTTTTACAATTGTGTCCAACAGGCCTACCCACATTCAAATATGGTTGCCATTGCTAAAAATAGAAATATCTACTTTCAACATATCTGAAACCGTTGGGGCAAATTTTTACCAAACTTGGTATGAAGAGTTGTCATTTCTGTAAAAGACCCCGAAAATTTAATGCATCTTTTTGTTAACTGTAAATTGGCAGATAGTGTGTGGACAAAAATTTTCCAAAAAATAAATGAATTTTATGAACAAAATGAAATTAAAACTATATCAAAATCAGAAAATACGATAATCTTAGGAATAAGCCATAGAGACGACGAAATTAACGCAATAGTTAACACGATTTTGACAACCACAAAGTGGATTATTTGGAAAGAACGAAATGTTCCTAATACCAAAAGAAAAAAAATACTAAATTGGAAATTATCAATTTAATTAAATTTATTTTGTAAATAAAAAAAAAATAAAAATAAAAAAAAAAGAGTCCTTGGTTGATCCACTATAAAAATTGTCCGACATGCTCTTCAAAGATGGCTACCATTACTAAAAATACAAATACAGGGCTAGAAATTTACTACTTTCACAGCAAGCAAAACTTTGGACAATTGTATGTTAAGTTTTTTTTTAGTGGATTGAGATATCATTTGAAATACACTAGTTGTGTTTTATGTTCTTTTTGTATTAAGGTTCACCAGCCTCACAGGAAAGATCAGATTATACAAACAGAAATTCACAAGAAAAACAGGACTATTTTAATAGATTACCAGGAAATCAAGAAATCTTACAAGAATGTCAGGAAAGATTTGAATTTGGAAATCGTCATGACAGACCAAATAAAGACAGGACAGAATTTTCAAAAAGATATGATCGAACCAATCAAAATAGACCATTATATAACAAGCAATTATATGAAAAAACAGGAAATCCCCTTCAAGATAGACGACAATCTCACAACAGTCCCAGGATGAAAACTCATCACACAGATAAAAATAGAACAAATTTTACCAAAACTTATTCTCAGGATAAAAAGCATGTCCCGATTACTGACCCTGATGGACTTGGATCAGAGATTTGGTTAAACTTTAAGCTTGATATTGATGCAGTTATGTCATGTTTAGCATAGATGTTATTGTATATTATATTTAACATTACTTGTTAAACTCAAATTAAAAATTAGATCAATGTAATTAAGGCAGCATTATACTATTACCCTTTTTTTTTTAGCTCACTTTAGTGAGCTTTTCCCATCACTTCAGGTCCTTTGCTCATTAATTTTTCACATTTTGATCTTCTTTTCAAGAACAACTGGACCAGATGGGACCAAACGTGCATGTGATACTTATTGGATGGCCCTTATACAAAGTTGTGTCCGATCACCTGGCCAGACATCCAGATGGCCACCATGGCTTCTGATTGGTTGAAAAATTGGCAATCTTTGAAAATGTTCTTTATTACTGGATGGAAGGAAACAAGTGTGTTCCAAATAGTCCTTAGCTGGTTCCCTTCGAAAATTATTAGTGGTGTACTGATCATCGGAAACATCGACTAATCAGTCGGACGTCATCATACGATCCGATGATCGATTCTTAAACCTTGTGGTCGTTTCTGATTCTATAGTGTCTAAAATATATATGCATAACTTTGTTCTTTGGTTGTTTTTTTTTTTTTTTTTTGTCTCCATACTGACAAAAATATTGCACTCCAGTTTTATCCCAGCTGGTTTTTTTTGCCCTCATAGTGACCAACATCTGGTAGTTTTGTCCAAGCGTTTTTTTGACACTCAGTCAATACACATATTTGGACTAGTCTATTATTTATCTACTTCCCAGAATAGTCCATTTTATATCAGGTGTTACACATATGGAAAACGATCTTTTGTTTTGTTCTAAGTTAATGTTTACTAATGGAAAAATTATAGTTTATAAATTTATGATACAATTTTATTTATATCTTTACTTTTGTCAATCATACTCTTGAAATAAAGACTACTTGATTAATTATAGTCAGTAAATACATTTAGCAGGCAATTGTCACTGATGATCGATCATCGGTCGATGTTGATATAATGATCATCGATCTTGAAAACGTTACCGATTCCCATCACTAAAAATTATATCTGTTGACCTCATCAATTATCAAAGATGGCTACCACTGCTGATTATACAACTTTTGGTTTTCCAGCATTATCTTAAGTTTCTGACATCTGATTTAACTAATATTTTGAAATAACATTTACATGGATATAAATACAGGTCACTCTTAATTTTGATGTATTTGACTAATATCATTTCAGAGGTATGCATAGATGCCAACCCCTTTTTGGTGCAATCAGTAAGAAAAATTTGAGATGTCAGTAATTTGTGATTTTTTTCAGTAATCATAATTTTTCATAAAATTTTACCATAATCGTACTACATTTTGGCGCCGACAATCGTCCCGACCACCGTACTGAATGGAAAAGTCTTGTTTGCAATATTTGCAAGGGAACTCAATACAATATTCATTGTCCCAGTTTCCTTTTCTTCGCTGCAGAAGCTTCACTTGTTCCCTCAGACATCGTGAAATTGACAAAAACGTGCTGTGTTCATTAACTACTTGGGATCGAACAAGAAATGGATAGATCGTTTTCTACTATGGATAGTCCCGAGAAACCCAAAAGTATTTAATAATCGGAATCCCTCGAGCACTTATCTTTACGTGATTTTAACAGACAATGAAGCGTCTAAATGATCACAATGATATTTAAATGGGGAACGGTTCCGGGCCGACAATAATCGGAAATCCGTAACAAGTAGACTGTTGACCGTAACACTGTAATTTTGGCCCCAAATTCGTAAAAATTACGGAAAAATCGTAATGATTGGCATCTATGGGTATGTCCCTTCATTATGCATGAACATTTTCGCCCCTTGTTTTCCAATTATTATGTTAAGTTTTAGATATCCGATTTATTTGAAGATCAAAATGTGATGAGAAAATCTCAATTGATCCCATGGATCTGGTGAGCTAATAAAAACTATAGTATAGATAGATTATTAATATTATATTTAAATTGATGTGTAATGCTCAAAAAGTTATATTCTTTAGTAAATAAAAAATGCAGTGATATTTGTGTTGTGTTTCCTCCTCTCCAACAATAACATTACAATCAAATGATAGTAGACTGACCAAATTAAGTATTATTCATTCATCCACCAGGTCTTCAATGAAAGATTGGTCCTTTTTTAATCTGTTAGAGGCGTACAAACATGATATATTAGAAATTAAATTAATATGGTGTATCTACATTCTCTATATCTCGCATATCATGATCATAAATAAGAACCACATGGGTAGTGTAATGGTTAACATGTTCATCTTGAGTGTGGTAGATCGTGGTTTGAACCCCATCTTGAGTGTGGTAGATCGTGGTTTGAGCCCCATCTTGAGTGTGGTAGATCGTGGTTTGAACCCCATCTTGAGTGTGGTAGATCGTGGTTTGAACCCCATCTTGAATGTGGTAGATCGTGGTTTGAGCCCCATCTTGAGTGTGGTAGATCGTGGTTTGAACCCCATCTTGAGTGTGGTAGATAGTGGTTTGAACCTCATCTTGAGTGTGGTAGATTGTGGTTTGAGCCCCATCTTGAGTGTGGTAGATAGTGGTTTGAGCCTCATCTTGAGTGTGGTAGATCATGGTTTGAGCCTCATCTTGAGTGTGGTAGATCGTGGTTTGAACCCCATCTTGAGTGTGGTAGATCGTGGTTTGAACCCCATCTTGAGTGTGGTAGATCGTGGTTTGAGCCTCATCTTGAGTGTGGTAGATCGTGGTTTGAGCCTCATCTTGAGTGTGGTAGATCGTGATTTGAGCCTCATCTTGAGTGTGGTAGATCGTGGTTTGAACCCCATCTTGAGTGTGGTAGATCGTGGTTTGAGCCCCATCTTGAGTGTGGTAGATCGTGGTTTGAGCCTCATCTTGAGTGTGGTAGATCGTGGTTTGAGCCTCATCTTGAGTGTGGTAGATCGTGGTTTGAGCCCCATCTTGAGTGTGGTAGATCGTGGTTTGAGCCTCATCTTGAGTGTGGTAGATCGTGGTTTGAGCCTCATCTTGAGTGTGGTAGATCGTGGTTTGAGCCTCATCTTGAGTGTGGTAGATCGTGGTTTGAGCCTCATCTTGAGTGTGGTAGATCGTGGTTTGAACCCTATATTGAGTGTGGTAGATCGTGGTTTGAGCCTCATCTTGAGTGTGGTAGATCATGGTTTGAACCCCATCTTGAGTGGTAGATCGTGGTTTGAGCCTCATCTTGAGTGTGGTAGATCGTGGTTTGAACCCCATCTTGAGTGTGGTAGATCGTGGTTTGAGCCCCATCTTGAGTGTGGTAGATCGTGGTTTGAGCCTCATCTTGAGTGTGGTAGATCGTGGTTTGAGCCTCATCTTGAGTGTGGTAGATCGTGGTTTGAGCCCCATCTTGAGTGTGGTAGATCGTGGTTTGAGCCTCATCTTGAGTGTGGTAGATCGTGGTTTGAGCCTCATCTTGAGTGTGGTAGATCGTGGTTTGAGCCTCATCTTGAGTGTGGTAGATCGTGGTTTGAGCCTCATCTTGAGTGTGGTAGATCGTGGTTTGAGCCCATGTTTGGTCAATCCAAAGACTTTATAATTGTTATCTGCTTCTTCGTTAAGCACACAGCATTAAGGAGTAATAGCAAAGACTGGTTGGTTCAGAATCAAGATAATGTGTTCCAGTTGTGTGACATGTCTATTTGCAGACTTCAGTTTCAGTGAGCTAACACTATAAAAAAAATCAAGGTATGTGTGCCTAGTACAAAGTGGACTTCATCATCTTATCAAAATGTAACTTGTTCTTGCAATGATATAATGCTGAAAAATTGCTCATTTGGAATTAAACAATAATCACTCACTCGCTAAAGAAATTAATCCGTGTTTTATACACCTTTCAAGGTCAACTATACATGTACATGTACAACTATTTGTATAGATAGCTAGGAGAAGTGTACCATAAGGAACGTATTCCTTCATGATCCCCAATATAAAATGTGGTGTTTGAAAATGATTCAGAATACAAAAAAAAACAATAATTTATTTAGAAATTATTCATCAATGTTTGTAAAAACAATTGAGTGGACGGAATGTTTATAAACTCAGACAACTGTTTCTTTAACTCAGTAATGGAGTCCATCCTAGTGATCCAGGAGTCTGAAAAATAAATATTACCATATATCAGTAAAATAAATACATGTTTCAAATCCCATTATCAATCATAAAAACTAAAAAACGTGGCTTTGACATGTTGACATAAAACTTCACAATATGTCACCGTTCATATAAAAGGGCATTTAGAAATAAAGAAATAAACTCATTTTACAAGGAAAAAATCTTCAACAATAAAGGCAAATAATAAAATTGAACAGAAAAGATTGTTTCAATTCTTTTTAGATCCTTTGGTATTCTTGCTCCACTAAAACTTGGGATGTTCTTGGGTGTCCTGGAAGGGTAGGCAGTTCCTCTCTACTAGTGGCACCTGTGTTGGTAACAATTTGGTGATGTGTTACGAGGAAAGAAGAATGGGACTGTGACTTTGACAAATTGAACATATCTGTGGTCATCTCTGAAAGACACTCTGCATCAAGGAAATCTTTATATGAAACTCGAGGCTATCTCCAAAGACACTGTTATGGATGTTCCCACAAAATGACCAATATTTATATCATGGGTGTCGCCCCAAGATAACTTTCCCTACGACACTGTCATAGGTGCCAAATCAATTGCAATGTCAAATTTCCATAATTTCCACAGTTATTGTAACATCATAGACTTAACAATTAATATATAGAAGTTATAAATATAAATAAAATGTGAAATATTGAAATTGTGAACAGATATCAAAAGCATGTGTTTATATCTAATGTGAAATAAAGAGTATAATTTTCATCAATGATTTGTAAATTTTCACTTTGATCTGTTACACACAGTTTTTATTTCAATTGGAAATCTTGCATTTCAGTGGCATCTATATAATAAATAGATGTTATCTCCCCTGTATCTATATCAAAACCCCTTTAACAAATACAAAGTGAAATATTGAGTTGGTGAACAGACATAAAAAGCATGTCTTTATATCTAATGTGAACAAGGTAGAATGATTTATTTACAAAGAAGTTGTTTGTATTGTTATTGTTCGTAGAATTATAAATCATTACAAATTCTGATTCATCATAAATTCTTATTATTCTAAATTGCTTAAAATGCATGCATTTATCAAATACTCATTCCAAAAAAAAATTGTAATACAATATTTTCTTTTTTTAAAATTTACTAAAGTATATTTAGAAAGAACAAATTTAAAATGCAAGACCCTTATTAAGAGTCATCCATCCATGAAGGTTCCAGATGAACGAGTTCTGCTGCTGCCAAGACCAGACATGTAATACATCACAATGACAAATTCAATTGAAGAAGATCTTACAAATTATAATGTTGGCATGACAACACAAGAACATATTAACTATCAGCTGCAATTTTATTAACTTGTTAAAGCTTTTAAATTCTTATTGTATCTTGGGTTTATCATCTAAAATGTCTAATTCATCAAATTAATAACAATATATTTCTATTAGTGTGAAGAAGCCAAGCATAGCATACAAATTATTATGTTAAACTGAGTTATTAAATTAATAATTTTACTCTATAATTTTGAATTCAATGCAATCCAATTAAAATTAGATGTCTGCTTGATCTTTTTTCTTTTTTTTTTTATCCAGTGATCTTCAAACATCCTTCTTACATTCTTTATGGGGTCAGATCAGAGCCAGAGATGACCCACCATCGACAAACCTACAAAATCTTTTGGCAGCCATTTTATAATGGATTAGAGGCTCTCCTCATTACGTATCATGACCATGTACAGGAAATTAGCTGTTAAATGTTAGTGCTTTGTCGGTAAAAGATATCCTAATTATATCTAATCGAATCTTAAATCTAAAGATACTTTCAAGTCTATATTGAGATTTGAAAAATAATCAAATATAAAAGTACTATTGAATAAGGATAATTACCTATCACAAACAAATGAAATTAGATATTCATACAATGTATATATTTTACGATTCTGTCGAATTTTATTTCCAGTTTGCTTCAAAAATATTCCAACAAAATGTACTACGGCATTGTCCTTGTATTGTTATACTCATAAATAGTTTGATATTACAACTTCTTGTTTAAAGAGGTTCAAATTAATTCATGAAAACTTCATTATGATGTTGTTTTTTAATGATATTCTAAGCAGATACATGTACTATAAAAAACAAATATGCAAATTACATGTACACAACATAATAACATTGTTTCTTGAATTATTTTGAAAATTTCAGTATCTTGAATATATAATTTTAAATTAGCATGCATTATTATCTACTTGGCAGTAAGTATTTTAATCTTGTAATACCTGTATAATACCTTTAATCAAATAAAAATATCCTAGAATTTATGTAACAAAACTGTGCAGGTTAATAATTGTATTATGGTTTTAATATAATGTCGTATAAATACGAACAGTTTTCATTCAACAAAAGCCATGCAAATTTTGCTGTTTTAAACTTTTTCCTTTTTCGAAACAAGATAAAAATGAATGTTTTTCAAAGACCAAAGTTGTTAAAAATTTCACTGAATTTTGCATTTAATATTTAATTTAAAAAAAAATGCTTTTCAGGATACATTTGGAGATCATTACTCTTGTGTGTCTTAATATTAAAGCAAATTTTGATCTAAATGTAATTATTTTTGTTTCACTTAATTCTTACTGCCAAGTTTAAGCTGATTAACAATAGACATCAGTAATTAAAAAGCATGCTTCAATAAAATGTATCTATCTAGCAGCATATCTGGAAGAAAATTAGAAATCTCACCAAATTATCTACCTTTACCGCTGAAAAAAGTAAAACATTTATATTATCTTTGATGTAAAATCTGTCTGTAGAGAAATCATGATTTATGGTTATTTAAATCAGGTTAAAGATAAATGTCACTGTTTACATACTAAGAGAAAATGTGTGTGTGAAAGTTGATAGAATTTATATTTAGTAATACTAAATAGATTTTTTTCTTTTGTTAAAATAACAGAGTAATAATGGAACTGAGGCAAATATCTGACTTAAAAATAAGATATTGTTTATACACAACAAAATATTGGATATAATTAATATTTATCAAACTAGGAGAGGGTATGTGTGGTTCCAGAGAGCTTTCTTGGAAATTTCATGTAACTTCTTTTTTAGGTAAACCATGTTTATTTCATAGTCAGTAGTTGCTTTTTGCTACCTGTAGTTAGAAAGTTAACTTTCAAACATCTAGATAAGTTAAGACAAAAACCTACAATACAAGGTCAGTCATGTAGAACAATACTGTAAATCTATACATGTATTCAATTATTATTACTATTGGATTTCCCTTTTATTGAGGTCTCCTTGGTGTCCATTTTCTATGATATTATTTTTTCAATTATTACATTGTATTTCAAAGAGACGTATATATAATTTATTCATGCACCTATTTTTATCATTCCCTATGTCACATTACTGTTCGCGTCCCTTATTCCAATTTAAGCAATTTCATCATCCTTCAGTAAGCTTACAAAAATGTCATCTTTAAGCCTCAACGAGATACCCCTTCATGCATTAATAACTGTTATATATATGTAAATGTTTTGAGATACCCCTTCATGCATTAATAACTGCTATATATATATATGTTAATGTTTTTAACATATAGTCACACTTTACTTTCTCAAATTCAGATAAGGTGATTTATTGGATAACTTGAAACAAAAATAAAGCGGATTCATGGTAGTTGTAAATCATCAAAATCGGCATGCCACGATATAGCTGAAATACTGCTAAAGTTGGTGTTAAACACAAATCAATCGACCAAAATCAGCTAAAGCTTATTTTTACATAGCTGCAGAACAGTAGCTATTATTGGTGTTTTTTTTATCGTAGAGCTACTGATTTCATCTGTTTGTAAACTTACAGAATTCCTGACAAAAAGAAACAGTTAAGAGCTAAGGTTCTGCAGCGAAGTTTTACAGTAATATAACTTTTTTTTCAATAATGAAGGATTGTTCTGGCGATGATGTCATGGCCGTTGAATTTACATCTATTTATACAATAAGTGCCCGTCGCCACTAAAGTTGTAAGTCCATATATGACAATGTTTGTCATTGACTTGCGTCATGTCCTAATTTTTTTTTTCTGGTTTCCTCCACCATATAACTGAAATGTAGTTGAAAGTGTCCTTAAATACTAATAGCACTAACATTATAATAAGAACTATAACATTTGACATTTGATTTCCAGAAACAAAATCATTGATTTTTTATCCCATGTTCAGCAAAGACATCTTAAACATTAAAATATTAGTAATTGTTTTAATAACCATTTCCAAAAAACAAGCATTATCTACTACATGTATTGTGAAACAGACTATAGTTATTGCATACTATATATACTCTACAAGCTTTCATTCCAATTCAACAAGCAACAGTTACAAAAGGTCAGCAGTCAAAGGTCAATCTCACAAACCATACGTTTGGTGTCTACCTATTTTACCATGTAATTAAGTTTTATAGGAGTTTGTTACATAAGACATTGAATATTTCAGCTCATTCAGCATGGATTATACAGTGGACTTGACTGCACTTCAAAAATATATTCTTTTTTTTTTATTGATATTTTTATCAAAATAATTAAAAAATATTAGTGATGTGTTGTAAGAAAGAAATGTCAGTAGAAATGTTGCAAGATTCTAAGTAATTAATTGAAATATAACCATAGAGATTTATTTAATTCGATATTAATATGATGAATTTTCAATTTCACATGTACTCATTTAGCATCAATTTTTTTAATATCAAAAGCTTAAAAATGGTCAGTTTCAAAAAGAAAAGAATAGACCCTTTCATGATAACTGCATTCATCCGGGACATTTGTGAGTGGTAATAATACCCTTTCCCGTAAAATGATGTCGTAGAACAATTAAATGTGTTTATGATGTCACGATTTTTCTGCAAAATCGTCATTTTTCCACTCACAAATGTCCAGGATGATTTAGAACTGCAGTTATTGTGAAAGGATCAGTATCAAGAAATGTCAAAGTATTAAATTTAACCCTGCAAAGATAAAAAAAAAAAAAATACAAAAGCAGATATTTATATATATAGTTTAGTTTACCTGTACATTAAACACTTTTACTGGTTGGAATTCCTAAAGAAAATATTTATAAAACAAAATGTGACACCATGTTCAGTGAAAATATTTGTATACATCAAATAGATCTAATATTAATGCTACCCTGAAATACAGATTGTTATGTATTATATTAATAGTATATACAGAGACATGCAAAAAGTATTCTGTCACTGTAATGTTTTACTATATATTTCATATAAAACCACATTATTTCAAAGTCAATTCTTGTTTGATCTTGATGAAATTTTTACCAGCAAAAGCGAGAACATATGTAGTTTTTCATGATTATTTTAAAATATTTTTTTGATGCACAGATATTAAATATTCACGATTTAAACAAACTTAAATTATTTGTCTTCAAAAGTATTATCATTGTATTGTGTTTTTGACATTCAAAATTTAGTTATGTATTTAACTTGTGAACTCTTAAAATTCTTAGATTATAATATGCTGTAATGACAATGTAAAAACAACATTTTATTCTGCTTTTGTTGGTAAAAATTTCATTAATATCGAACAAGAATTGACTTTGAAATAATGTTTTGAAAAAATATGGTTTTATATGAAATATATAGTAAAACATTACAGTGACCGACTATTTTTTGCACGACTTTGTACAGATTGTTAATGTTGGTGTCAAGGGTGGGAACTCATGTCGCAGGCGAGACAAAAAAAAAATTTAACAAATAAGGTACATAACAAACTGAGATACAATAGAATGCCAGGACATGTCTGTAAGCCTTAATACTTGATGTTGGTATCAAGGTATCAAGAGTGGGAACTCACATTGCAGGCGAGACAAAAATTGTTAGACCACTAACAAATATCTAATATATGAGGTTTTTATGACCTGAACCAAAAACATTTATAAAATTTATACAATTTTTAAGATACAATAAACTAGAGGCTCAGGTGAGCCTGTATCGCTCACCTGACATAAATAAGTCCTCTTAAGAATGTCTGCATGCTGAATACATCTAAGTTACTATTCAAATCCCATACTGCCATTGGGTTCTATGTTAAAACTATGTCTGCTCATGGCAGCCATCTTGGATGGAGGTCGTGGTCATCGGACACAATTTTGAAAGTATACTACCCAAGGACCATCCATGCCATGTTTGCTTTAAATTGGCTGACTGGTTTCAGAAGAGAAGACTTAGCTATATTGGTTTACTAGTTTCAGAGGAGAAGATTTTAAAACATTTTTTCCCATAGGGTCCTATGTTAAAACTACAGTATGTCTGCTGAAGGTGGCCATCTTGGATGGAGGTCAGGGTCACTGGACACAATTTTGAAAATTGACCACTTAAGGACCATCCATACCATGTTTGCTTTAAATTGGCTTACTGGTTTCAGAGAAGAAGATTTTTAAATATATTTCCCATAGGGTCCTATGTTAAAACTATGTTCGCTGATGGTTGCCATCTTGGATGGAGGTCGGGGTCACAGGACATAATTTTGAAAGTTGACCACCTAAGGACCATTCATCCCATGTTTGCTTTAAACTGACTTACTGGTTTCAGAGGAGAAGACTTTTAAACATTTTTTCCATAGGGTCCTATGTTAAAATTAAGTCGAGTCATGGTGGCCATCTTGAATTTCCGATCAGCAAACGATTCACAAGTTTAGTACAGGATCACCCAATGATCATTCCTGCAAAGCCACAATTCAATTGGCTTAGTGGTTTCTAACAAGAAGATTTTTAAAATTTCGACCAATCAGAACACATTATAGGCCCTGGCAGCCATGTTGGATTTCCGATCAGCACCAAAAACAAAAATCTTGTATATGACCATCCAATGAACATTTCTGCCAAGTTTGATTCAAATCTGTTTTGTGGTTTCAGAAAAAAAGATGAAAATGTGAAATTCCCATAGGGTCCAATGTTAAACTAAGTCGACTCATGGCGGCCATCTTGAATTTCCGATCGGCAAACGATTCACAATTTTAGTACAGGACCACCCAATGATTATTCCTGCAAAGTCACAATTCAATTGACTTAGTGGTTTTCTGACAAGAAGATTTTTTAAATTTCAGCCAATGAGAACACATTATGGACCCTGGCAGCCATGTTGGATTTCAAATCAGCACCAAAAACACAAATCTGGTAGAGGACCATCCAGTGAACATTTCTGGCAAGTTTGGCTGATTTCTGTTCAGCGGTTTCAGAGAAGAAGATTTAAATGTGAAAAGCTAACGGACGGACGGACGGACGACGGACGCTTACCCATGACAAAAGCTCACATGGCCTATGGCCAGGTGAGCTAAAAATGTGATTGGGGTTTTTAATTTATTGATATTAGAGGAAAGGACCAATATATTATTCTTTAAGGCATAATAAGAGATGTAAGAATATCTTTCACGAGTACGGGAAACTCAATCCTTTCTCAAGTGGATCGATCGTAGAGGAAAGGGGGTGAAACATATTCAAATGTCATATTTTTACCAAATAAAAAAAACCTATTTCTCCCATAAATAATGACCAAGTACATATAATTTAAAATATTGTAGGAGAGCTTACATAATTTTTACTGCATAATTCCAATGCTTAATTGGACAAATGGCCCCATAGAATTGCACTGTATCACATGGAAATGCTCCATTTATGAAAGAAAATAACTTCTGTGACTGGTTAGGTTCTAATATACACACAATCTGAGAATGTCATTGTATATATGTACCAATACTTACATAGACATCTCTATCCTCTGACTTCTTTAAAGCTTGCTCTTTATATTGTAAAATAGACCAAATCTCTTCCTTGAAGCAATTCCATCTTTCTTGCATTCTGTCTTTTCTTAGAGCTTGCATTGCTATCCTATAACATAACCAAGGGAGTTAATTTGAAAAACTTCATTGTAAAATTGGATTGATGAGAGAGGACATTTTGGAGCTCAGATATTACTGAAGTTGAAGGAATTAAATAAAAGAATACATTTTACCATTTGTAACAATGAAAAAAAGTTTATAATAATTCATAAAGGAAATTTTAAGTTTTCATATAGCAATAGGTGGTTGTTTATTTTGTGTGTGTTCAATGGTTTTAGTTGAGAGGTGGTTGTTTATTTTATGTGTGTTCAATGGTTTTAGTTGAGAGGTAGTTGTTTATTTTGTGTGTGTTCAATGGTTTTAGTTGAGAGGTGGTTGTTTATTTTGTGTGTGTTCAATGGTTTTAGTTGAGAGGTGGTTCTTTATTTTGTGTGTTCAATGGTTTTAGTTGAGAGGTGGTTGTTTATTTTATGTGTGTTCAATGGTTTTAGTTGAGAGGTGGTTGTTTATTTTATGTGTGTTCAATGGTTTTAGTTGAGAGGTGGTTGTTTATTTTGTGTGTGTTCAATGGTTTTAGTTGAGAGGTGGTTGTTTATTTTATGTGTGTTCAATGGTTTTAGTTGAGAGGTGGTTGTTTATTTTGTGTGTTCAATGGTTTTAGTTGAGAGGTGGTTGTTTATTTTATGTGTGTTCAATGGTTTTAGTTGAGAGGTGGTTGTTTATTTTGTGTGTGTTCAATGGTTTTAGTTGAGAGGTGGTTGTTTATTTTGTGTGTGTTCAATGGTTTTAGTTGAGAGGTGGTTGTTTATTTTGTGTGTGTTCAATGGTTTTAGTTGAGAGGTGGTTGTTTATTTTGTGTGTTCAATGGTTTTAGTTGAGAGGTGGTTGTTTATTTTGTGTGTTCAATGGTTTTAGTTGAGAGGTGGTTGTTTATTTTGTGTGTTCAATGGTTTTAGTTGAGAGGTGGTTGTTTATTTTATGTGTGTTCAATGGTTTTAGTTGAGAGGTGGTTGTTTATTTTATGTGTGTTCAATGGTTTTAGTTGAGAGGTGGTTCTTTATTTTGTGTGTTCAATGGTTTTAGTTGAGAGGTGGTTCTTTATTTTGTGTGTGTTCAATGGTTTTAGTTGAGAGGTGGTTGTTTATTTTATGTGTGTTCAATGGTTTTAGTTGAGAGGTGGTTGTTTATTTTGTGTGTGTTCAATGGTTTTAGTTGAGAGGTGGTTGTTTATTTTATGTGTGTTCAATGGTTTTAGTTGAGAGGTGGTTGTTTATTTTGTGTGTGTTCAATGGTTTTAGTTGAGAGGTGGTTGTTTATTTTATGTGTGTTCAATGGTTTTAGTTGAGAGGTGGTTGTTTATTTTGTGTGTTCAATGGTTTTAGTTGAGAGGTGGTTGTTTATTTTGTGTGTTCAATGGTTTTAGTTGAGAGGTGGTTGTTTATTTTGTGTGTGTTCAATGGTTTTAGTTGAGAGGTGGTTGTTTATTTTGTGTGTGTTCAATGGTTTTAGTTGAGAGGTGGTTGTTTATTTTGTGTGTGTTCAATGGTTTTAGTTGAGAGGTGGTTGTTTATTTTGTGTGTTCAATGGTTTTAGTTGAGAGGTGGTTGTTTATTTTGTGTGTTCAATGGTTTTAGTTGAGAGGTGGTTGTTTATTTTATGTGTGTTCAATGGTTTTAGTTGAGAGGTGGTTGTTTATTTTGTGTGTGTTCAATGGTTTTAGTTGAGAGGTGGTTCTTTATTTTGTGTGTGTTCAATGGTTTTAGTTGAGAGGTGGTTGTTTATTTTGTGTGTTCAATGGTTTTAGTTGAGAGGTGGTTGTTTATTTTGTGTGTTCAATGGTTTTAGTTGAGAGGTGGTTGTTTATTTTATGTGTGTTCAATGGTTTTAGTTGAGAGGTGGTTGTTTATTTTGTGTGTGTTCAATGGTTTTAGTTGAGAGGTGGTTCTTTATTTTGTGTGTTCAATGGTTTTAGTTGAGAGGTGGTTGTTTATTTTGTGTGTGTTCAATGGTTTTAATTGAGAGGTGGTTGTTTATTTTGTGTGTGTTCAATGGTTTTAGTTGAGAGGTGGTTGTTTATTTTGTGTGTTCAATGGTTTTAATTGAGAGGTGGTTGTTTATTTTATGTGTATTCAATGGTTTTAGTTGAGAGGTGGTTGTTTATTTTGTGTGTGTTCAATGGTTTTAGTTGAGAGGTGGTTCTTTATTTTGTGTGTTCAATGGTTTTAGTTGAGAGGTGGTTGTTTATTTTGTGTGTGTTCAATGGTTTTAGTTGAGAGGTGGTTCTTTATTTTGTGTGTTCAATGGTTTTAGTTGAGAGGTGGTTGTTTATTTTGTGTGTGTTCAATGGTTTTAGTTGAGAGGTGGTTGTTTATTTTGTGTGTGTTCAATGGTTTTAGTTGAGAGGTGGTTGTTTATTTTGTTGATATTGGTGGAATTGTTGACCATCACTGTTTTAGGAAACAGATTAATATAAGCATTACGCTTGTTTCTGAATCCTATGTTATATTGTATTGTGAAAAAAATGTAATATGTAATTCATCAATAAAAATATGTTTAAACTATCATCGTTTAAACTTCCTTTTCATAAGTTCATATATTAATTAATTTAACACAGAAAAAAATTCTTTGACCTAAACTTTGTTTTTGCTTTTTCATTACATGGAGTCATAGATGGCCAGCTAGAGGCACTCAGGACTGAGTGAGACCATCTTTCTTTCCCTCTAATGTACCTTTCTCCCATTAAAGCATCCACTCGTTTATCTACTGTACTATGTACAGATAACGGTACTGGTTCCCTCTTCCTGTTGAAGTATGACTCTAATGTATTAAAGGTATATAATGGATACACAAACACAGTCCCGTCAGTTGTACCCGACTCTTTTGTTGTACCAGACTCTGTTGTTGTAGTAACTTCCTCAGTTTTTGGTGGATCTTTTTCAATTGCTAAAAACATTCAATATTTATTTATATTAATTCATGATAAAATTATTACAAAATCAGATTTAGTACATCTTACATATACTTGTAAGTAACCCTATAGCTAAATATCTAGTGGATAGTTAGAAATCTCAAAATCAACAGGTACCTGGTACTTTACCCACTTGAATTTGTGATTGTTACCAGCTTTAAAAAACAATAACAACAGATCGTAATTGATTTATAAAGTATGTTTCATGTAATGTATTGTGTATAAATAGACAGGGATGTAATTTAATTTGTAGCAGCACTTATGTAAGCATTGAATTACCAGGAAATCCAGATGTTTGAAATTAGCAATAAGTATTCATTGTATCAGCCTATTTTTTTAAACATCCATAACAATGTTAAAAAAAAGGTGGAAACTCATGATGATGTACCGATTACTGATACTTAAGGTGGAGTTGAATGTTTTTCAGGGGAATTTTAATCAATGGATTGATTTATCTCTTCCAAACACACAATACAATGTCTATATGTCCAACAATTGGATTCACCTGTAAACAAAGACAATTGTATTTAAACAAGGAATCGATTCCTTTTCCAGTTTGTCAAACTGTTTTCTCGTATACCAACTGAAACATGGGTAAACTATAATTTTGTCCATCATAAGTAAAATAACAGTCATTTTACTTGCTTTATCCTGTATAAAGAACTGTAAATCATAATGCAATACTATACCTCTGAGATATAATATTTGTCCCTTGTTACCAATGGCAACCACAGGGTCCCAGGGAGACATTATTTCATGTGTTTCTGGAACTTTCATTTCACATAGTATTTTTCCTTGCATTATATCTCTAATTTGCACATTTCCACTTTCTAATACAGTCAACATCTGAAGGAGAATATAATTCTGGTATAGAAGACAACAACCTCAAACTGTGTGTAAAATGTTTTATAAAAATACATAAAAAAAAATTAACATTGAACATGATTAACATACAGTGAAACTTGTCTAAATCAAACCTCCATGGAACCAGCTTTGTGTTCGTAATAGACAGGTGTCCATTTTATACAGGTTAGATTAAGAAAGATTTCCTACATTAGGACTTGATTTAAAGCTTGGTTTATAAAGAATTCTGTTTTCTTCAGGGTTCGGTTTAAACATGTTTTAAAGCTAAAAATATAGTCAAGAGACAGTTGTAAACAAACATTTATCTCCCTTATACATAGATATACTTATAGCTGGGTTGACAGTAGTAGGATTGGATAATTTGACATTTTTCTTGCATACTTAAATATGATTTTCCATTTGTATGTTTGGGGTCAAGGACTAATAAAGATGAAGACAAAAATGTATATCGAATAATAATGTCACACTACCCTTGTTATTTAATTTTAAGATTTAAGGGTTTTATATCAAATTATTTTTCTTTAACTTTTCTTAACTTAATATACAAATTTATATTTAATTTTTTTTTTAATTCTTATTGTAACAAATGTCATTTAAAATAACAACTTTTAAAGATTTACTATCACAACTGAAAAGTGTTTTTTCTATACTACTTAGTAAACATTACATACCAGATCTGGTAAACCTTTTATAATCTCAACCTTTGAAAACATGTCTCCTCTGTTCTCTATTCTGAAAGTTTACATGTTATTTTGGTGTTACAATAAAGAAATACAGCACGTCGTGCTACAGCGTTAAAACAATTGACAAAATTGATTTATGTAATATTTGTTGATTATGTTTCGCCAACATTTTGAAAAATAAGTTCACAATTATCCAATAAGAAATACCAACATCAGTGAAGTAATGGTTAGCATCTTTGCCTCTAATGTGGTAGATTGTGGGTTCTAGCCCTAGGCGGGTTAAACCAAAGACTATAAACTTGGTATTTGTTGCTTCTCTATTAGGCATGCATCATTAAGGAGTAAGAGCAGACTGGTTTGCTCAGAATCAGGATAATGTGTCAGAGTGGAGCGACGTGCTTTACCCGCAGACGTTGTTTCAGTGAGCTAGCACTATAAAATATCCAACTAAGCATGATATTCTAGTACAAAGTGGACATAATCATCATTTCATCTCATTGAACTGGTAAATAAACAACGATTTTAGATATAGGGACTAAATTTAAATCCCGTCCTCAGGCCTCACCAAACCCAGGCGAAGTGGGCACAGTTCTTGCCCTATATCGGTTGAAGTCGCCCTGGTGAACACTTGTCCTAAAAATGAGTTGTGTATCTGATTCAGAATGCACAACTAGCAGGCGACTCTTTTGGAGGAAACACTGCATCCTATTTCAATAGTCTGTTTCAACAGATTATTAATATATCTAACAACACTGACATGGAAGATTTGCCAATATGAATCAACACATTAAAATAGATATTTGTCACGAAGAGCCTTTAATTACAAGGAGAATAGTTGCATGAGAAGGCTTACCATTAAAATTTATTACTAAATTTACTTACTCTTTTTTCTTAATATTTCCCCTGACGTCTGTAAAAAGTCAGTTGTAGAGTTCTTTAAGTTCTATTTATGTTTTTAAATTATCGGTGACTGATCAATAAGGCCATGACAAAACTGTCTATATATAAATACAAATAGCTTTATACAAAATGACATTAATTCACTTTCAAAAATACTTATCTAATTCTACCATTGCCCATATTGTGGGCTGTACACTTACGGTGGTGTAAGACAAATTGGCTCAGCCTGTACCCCACCAGATCCTATTATCACGGCATACATTGCTCCATTTTTACACTGTACTAGAAGGTATGATGTAGTTCGTGTTCTGTATGGTGGATATTCTGTCATCTCTTGTGGACAGATACATGGATCCAGGAAATGTAACTTCTCTATACTGGCCATATCTGATATACTGACTACACCTCTTTGTATACCTACAATTTATAAAATTACTGTAAATTGACATTTTAATGTGTTGCTTTTCGTAATAGCAGGGATGATTCGGGTTAATATATATATTTTTTTTAAATAAATAACTTTTGAAATTTTATCTCTTGTATATATTTGGCTGTATATATAAATTAGAACCCACGCATGTGCGGCATAGTGACATCAGTGCCCGGCACGTTATCATCAGTATGTTGATGGAGTGCTGAACTATAAGGAAGAAATGAAAAATAGCTGAAACATCTATACCTGTAAAAAGGTCACTACTCATTACTACCTGTTCAGATGGAGCAACTTTTTGATTTTTTTTTCTCTCTCAGAAATATAGCTGAAATCACATAATTAACTGAAAAAATCATCACTGTAATAGGTAAAATGTGACTGGACCAAGATCTCATTAATTAAACCTTGAATTTGTTAATGCATTTTGTTTGTTTTTTAAGTTTGTATCCTGTGATTGTCTATAAACAATAGCATATAAATAAATACATTTGTATAAAGTCATATCTTGTATCCAGATCTCTTAAATAAGGTAGAGATTATTGTTTTGAGTGAATCAGTCAGCGATTGTTGCTTAATACAAGTGATGAAGTTTTCAGCTATATCATGGGGAGAACAAGTTACTGGTACATTTCAATGAGATGATCATCATGTCTGCTTTGTACTCCACTAACACGCTTAGTTGAATTTTTATAGTGCTACCTCACAACAGTTCGAGGGTTGGTATATCACTCCACTTGAACACATTATCCTGATTCTGAGCCAACTGGTCTTTGATCATACTCCTTAATACTGTGTGCTTAGTGGAGAAAGAGCAAATAACAATTTTATAGTCATTGGTATAAAGCCATACAGGAGACTGAAGACTTTGAATAATGCACAATTGAAAATTTTAAAATTAAAATGAGTCTTTAGCATTGATTGAATGAGCATTTGATCATGGTTTCAATTTCACCACTAAAGTCGTGAGTTCAAACTTCGTTCATGGCGAGGCGTACTCACTACAGCATTATGTGATAAAGTTTGTCAGTGACTTGCGACAGGTCGGTGGTTTTCTCAGAGTATTCCAGTTTCCTCCATCAATAAAACTGACTGCCACGATATAACTGAAATATTGTTGAAAGTGGCATTAAACACCACAAACCAAACCATCAATTCGTAAGATAAGAGATGTAACAGAGTACTTACAGATAAAGCTAAAATGACTAAATAACAGACTTACCTAAATATCTGTCCCACATTACAATATTACCATCTACAAATCCTACGATCATTAATGATGTGTCCTGTGAAACTGCTGAGGCAGATATCTCGGCTGTATATGGCCATACCATATCAGGTTTGTTCTCATCTATGATAGAAAAAATATTCTGTATATTACATATCACAACTTTCATTGAGAAAAAAAACATAACAAGAGGCTCTCAAGAGTTTGCATCGCCCATTTGACTAAAAACGGCCAAATGTTATGTATCGAAGAAAGAATATATTGATACCACTGTTATACGATGTCCACTAATGGTGGCAATTCCTGATTTTACGTCTTCAAATAGCAATCCATTGATCAGTCATATACACTTTGGTTTGTTTATAGAATAAGATTCTCTAAATAAATTCCACATCTCTAGACATGTTATATTGATACAGTACCTTTAGCTGGTTGTTTAAGTAAAGAGTAATGCATTATATGTGTACTGTCCTTCCACCAAACAGCTACAGATGTTGGTATATCTGGAATTAGAAGTCATATTAATACAGCTGTATCATACAGAGTACTAACAATAAAAACATTCAGCTTAAATGTTGATTAAAATTGGTCTGGTTGAGTTAGGCTCTATTATGTTAACAATTATTACAACTTGTTACATCTTTATGAGAAAGCTATTAGATAATGAAAATGTTACCTAGCAGTCAAAATAGCAGAGATTGATAACAAAACTTGTGGAAGGTGCCAAGAATAAGTGATTAATGATGTTTTTTAAAACGAGATGACTGAGAAACGTCCTCGAGTTTTCAAAAAACATCTTTAATCATTTTATCGCTATGATAGTATGTTTATCAAGGATTTGGTAATGTGACATCATTATAACGTCATATTAGAAAACAATGATATTACTACGCATCCTTGACAACGCTTAGCGATTAGCGATAATTTGAATCATCTCATGTGCTAACGTGATATGAAACATATTGGTTTTAAACATCAAAGGGAAAATAAACAAAATAGCGATAAAATCGCATACTACTTTCTTTATACTTTTTTGAGGCCATTAAAATTACATTCTGATTTAAAAAAAACTGTTGTATCTAATATGTTATGGTCCATTAATATCTAGATGTAGATTTAGCCTTATATCCAGTTGAACTTTAGACTATCCAACGATTTTGTTAAAAGAAAAGCTTTTCTAGCCTGTTTCGCATCGAGTGCAAATAAATTGAATTTTGACAGACAATGTACATATATTGCATTAAAATGTTAAATGTTCCTAACAATTGTCAATTTCTACTGAAAAGAGCAGAAACAAGAATTTTCAGGGTAACCTCTGTCACATCCTCACTATACTGTTACCACTTCATACCGTTCACCCCATATCAATCTGCTACCAGTAGATAGTTATTTGTATATTAGATCAATAAAGCACAAATTTATTTGTATACCTTTATTGTTCAGCAAATGTGATGATTCGCATGATAAACATATTTTCTGGTTCACTTTAGGCTTTATTTGCTTCATAGCTGTTGAGACATTATATAAATATCAAATTTCATTCAGTTATCATAACTTAAAAACTTACTTAAATTTGCTGGTGATTCTAACCCAAGAGGTATCATCTTTCCAGCATTCAAGAAATGGAAATGTACATCCCTAAAACATAAAAAGATGTCCCAGAATGAATGAACAGCATGTTTAATATGTTATGTATTCACAGTCTAATTGACTGGTTACCATATTACAGTGGCCAGTGCTATACCATTTTTTTAGGACCCCAAAAATGTGATGTTGTATAATGGTAAGGCAGTGTTGCAACTTTCATGAATACCTATTGTCTGACCAATTACCTGATCAGCCATTAGGAACACTTAATACTGACCAATTACCTGATCAGCCATTAGGAACACTTAATACTGACCAATTACCTGATCAGCCATTAGGAACACTTAATACTGACCAATTACCTGATCAGGCATTGGGAACACTTAATACTGACCAATTACCTGATCAGCCATTAGGAACACTTAATACTGACAAATTTGCCATTTCATGATCTTTCTTCATAGACTATATTGGATGTACTTGAATTCAGTGACAAACATACTCTTTTTTTTCTGTACACATCAGGGCTTTATGGTCAAATCATGCTTCTGCTTTTTATTTAACTTCTAAGCCATAAGTTCTTCTTATGTATTTTGCATAATGTATACTAGCAGTTCAAATTCGGAAATAACTTGGGATATAGATCCTTTTTTAGTGATAATAAAAGAATAAATCTGTAAAAACTTCAAATAATGATTAATTTTAGGTACCAACCAATAGAAATCAATGGTAGTTTGATTTAAAATAACATACTTACTGGACAACATCTAACATAACATACTTACTGGACAACATCTATCATAACATACTTACTGGACAACATCTATCATAACATACTTACTGGACAACATCTATCATAACATACTTACTGAACAACATCTATCATAACATACTTAATGGACAACATCTATCATAACATACTTACTGGACAACATCTATCATAGCATACTTACTGGACAACATCTATCATAACATACTTACTGGACAACATCTATCATAACATACTTACTCAACAACATCTATCATAACATACTTACTGGACAACATCTATCATAACATACTTACTGGACAACATCTATCATAGCATACTTACTGGACAACATCTATCATAGCATACTTACTGGACAACATCTATCATAGCATACTTACTGGACAACATCTATCATAACATACTTACTCAACAACATCTATCATAACATACTTACTGGACAACATCTATCATAACATACTTACTGGACAACATCTATCATAACATACTTAATGGACAACATCTATCATAACATACTTACTGGACAACATCTATCATAGCATACTTACTGGACAACATCTATCATAGCATACTTACTGGACAACATCTATCATAGCATACTTACTGGACAACATCTATCATAACATACTTACTGGACAACATCTATCATAACATACTTACTGGACAACATCTATCATAACATACTTACTGGACAACATCTATCATAACATACTTACTGGACAACATCTATTATAACATACTTACTGGACAACATCTATCATAACATACTTACTGGACAACATCTATCTGATGGTCTTTCTGGACATACTCAGCAAGATTTTCATGAAGATGGTCGAATACTTCTTTCCTTAGATCAATTTGTGTGGTTGATAAAACATGGATTTGCCCTGTACCAATTACCTCCCCTGAGTCAATCTTTTGACAGGAGGCATAAATTGAAGATGCCAAATTACCTATTATTACAAAATCAAGAAAAAATCACTTTTTATATTTATTTTCTCTCTATAAGAGGAACATAAAACATTCAATATAAAAAAAAATATTGTGCATTATAGTTGATTTTAGCAAAGACTAACTAAAATATATATAGTTAACATGCATATATAAAATTTTAGTATATTCCTGTTAATTGAATACTCCAAACAGAACTCCAGATAATTTTCAAATCCAAAGGGTAATTACCCCCTACTTTTGAAAATGATGCGTATTTGCATATTTCCTTTGCACTGTTGTACTCTCTACTTCAGAAAAGATTGCTTACATGTACACTTTTAAAATTATGTTTGACACAAGTGTTATTCAATAAACACAGGATGCAAGTGAAATGTATATGATATCTCTGTTTAATTTGACACGATTGTGTCATGTTTATTAATAAAATGTTGTAAATATTTTGTTTTTTGCTCGTCGACTTCGGCAGTTTTCACAGCCGTGTTGATAATGTCACCAATGATTCCTTTAACTATACTGTCACTAGACACAGATGAAACTGTCAGGAACTTTTAAAAAAGTATATAATTTTCCGTAGCGCGCTTATTCATGTTCTTGCTCATTTTCAACGAACAATGTGTTCCCAAATTCACTTTCGTTTTAGTTCTTAACTAAACCGCATTTATTTGTAATATTGACCGCGATTGGATGATTTATCCTAAACATCCAATCAGATCTCTTTTGACATTGATGCTTAGAAAGGCAAACATTCGGTACCCCTCGGATGTATACACTTTCTCTTTCGAAAAGTATAAAGAGAAGTAATTACGGGGAATTTCTCAAAGTCAAAAATGTATTGTCAACAGCATACAAGTACGCTCCGAATTTGGAAAGTTTGCTTACACAGCAATATGTATGCGTAAATGTACACTCTGATCTGATAATACATGCGTTTTTACTCGTTTTCATAGCGTAAAAAACGCAAATACGCAGCTTATCTGGAGCTCTGCTCCAAATAATGAAAATTTTGATATTATTAACCAATAAAAGTATTCTTAATTACAAAAAATCTGGGAAGTTCATGGATAAAAAAAAATTCTGGTAAAAAAAGTTGTGAATTATTGATACAATGTATTTACTTTCAATGTCTTAAATATTTTTTTTCTTAAAAAATTAATAGAAGACATCAATTCCTAACAAACTAATCTGCAACAGCAAGATCAGCCAACACTGCTTAAGTCATTGAACAAAAATTGACATTTAATTCCCAATCATTCAGCCATTCTGTCCAATTTGTAGTTGATTGAAAAAATAGATCACAATTAGGACATGGATGCCTCTACTACTACTAACACTTATGTTGCTGAATGGAAGCCAGGAAAATTTGTCTTTTTTTGGCAAATCCTGGGGTTTAAAAATGATCAAAATGGAAATACATGTAAGTGTTTAAGCCCAAAATAGAACTTGGTGTGCCTGTTATGGTTCCTGACCTAACTTATCAATTTTAAATAATTTGCTTTCGGGGAAATAAAGATGTCTGTTTATACAAGTAATACATGTAATATAACTAACGACTAACTTCAGAACTATTTTTAATCATGTAAAAACAAAATAAAAAAACTTGACATTTTAATTAAAAGAATAAAATAAGAATTGTTAATGGTGAGATGTGAGGAAACATGTAAACAAACTCTACCCATAATGGCATATTACATTATAGAGAGTATACAAGGTATATATACACGTACTTGAATAGAAGTGGGTTTTATGTTAAAGAGAATATATAAAGTACCATACATTTACTGGCATGGAAGTGGGTTTTATGTTGTAGAGAGTATATATGGTACAAATACTGGCAATATAAGTGGGTTTTATGTAATAAAGAGTATATATGGTACAAATACTGGCATAGAGAGGTTAGGGTTATGGTGTTTAACACCACTTTCAACAATATTTCAATTATATCGAGGCAGTCAGTTTTATTGGTGGAGGAAATCGGAGTACCCGTAGAAAACCACCGACCTACCGAAAGTCATTGACTAACTTTATCAGATAATGTTGTATCGAGTACACCTCACCTGAGAGGGATTCAAATTCATAACGCTAGTGGTGATAGGCACTGATTGCATAAGTACTTATAAATTGTGTAATAGTATATATGGTATAAAATGCAATCTCATAAGTAATTTTTATGTTGTACCATATTTATGGTCTGCACTTTGTGGGTTATGGGCATTCAAAGTTTTAGTCACTTTCAACAAAATTTGAGAAAACAAACAACCTGTGTTGTGTCAAGTGTACCTCACAATAAGTAGGAATCAAAATCACAACTAAATTGGTGATAGTCACCACCTTCATAGGTAGATGTAAGGTACATATTCTAAGTTAAGATTGATTGATTGGTGTTTAATGCCAACTTTATCAGTATTTCAGCTATATCATGGTGTTAACAAATTATATAAATTAATTTCTATAACTACAAGACCCTTCTAAGTTTAGAAGTCAAGTTTGCTAATGTTTTAGAATATAAATGCTATGATTCTATGATTAGAGGTGAGGTTTATAAAGGATCGTGAATTTATTTTATTAATAACTGTAAGAATTTATTCTATTACAACCACATGGAACTATTTATAATTTGCCTACAGGGAAAACACTTGAGTGTAACACATTCTACAAATCAAAAGACAATTTGCAATATTCAAAAATCTTTTTACCATCAAAATAATAAGTAGAGGCTCACATAGACCTGTATCACTCAGCTTGTTATTCATACAGAGTTTGTGTTCAATAAAATATAATCAAATTTTGAAATTCCTCTTTTGGCCCCTTTCATGTAAAAAAAAACACAAAAAAACCTGTAATACTCTGTAATACACAATAACCCTATACATTTTCTAAAAGCGATTTTACTATGGAATTCATTAAAAAAAAATATTTGTCCGTTTTGGGATTCTTTTTTCTATGCAAAAGAAAACATAAACTTTGTAGAGGAACAATCCAACTGGCCTAGTGCTTTCAAAGATAAAGATTGAAATGCTAAAGTTTACAGACAAAGACAGATGCACAGTGATGGGCAAGGTGAGCTAAATAGACTGATTTACTATATGGAATAATATAGTTTATTTTCCAGTATTTAAATAATTTTGCAATATATGAAAACAATCAGTAAAAGTATGTATTTTTTGGTCTCACATGGTTGCAATAATGAAGTAAAGAAAATATAAACATTAGTAAAGGGGTCTTGTCATTAACTAATTATTTTGTTTTTTACCTCTTGATTCCAGTGCTGAAAATCAATTAAATGATTATACATTTTTTATACTTTTTCTGTATTATCTCATCTAACATTGGAGTTTCAACGAATATTCAATACTCTATATTTATTTAATAAATTGAATTGGAAATTGCTATGCTCCAGAATGAAATACAGTTGAACTAAATAGCATATATCAAAAGTTATTTCCCTTAGCTATAATATATATATTATTATTTCATTTTTTTTTTTGCATAGAAAAGTCCATAACTGGCTTGGATCAGTAGTATACATAAGAACTCATTTTATATACTTCTATTCCAAACAGTCATTGAAAAGTTAAATGAAAGGATGCATATAATAATTACTAAAATACATAAATGTGTACTGAATAAACTAATTGCTGTAATAACTCAAGGGAGATAACTTTTGGTAAAATCTGAGACAACAATTTCCAATGATTCAAATCTTTTGCTTCAGTTCAAGATTTTGACTTGTGTTACATTACAATCAGAGACAAAAACTTATGATCTTCTGTTACTTATGTCAGGTTTACTTACAGTGCAAAATGAGAAGTCTCTTTAACCTTGAAATAGGTTTTTTGAAATATCATAAAAAAAAATATCTCACATTTCTTGTATTATGGATATTTTTAGGTAGAAAATGTTGATGCTCAATAACTCACTTTATCAACAAACAATGATGTACTGGTTATCATTCTATTTGCAAAAAAATAACTTGGTAACATAATAGGAATATCCTAAATGCTTAAAAATATACTGATTAGCCTCTAAGTTATTTTCTTTACTCACCTGTAACTTGTGGTGGTGGCTTCAGCTTCATTACCAATGTTGGATGCGTAAATTTAACCCCTGATGTGTCCTCGTAGCTCTGAAATTAAAATACCACAAGTCCATTATTTACTTGTAACATGAATGCAATCTTTTTCTTTTATCTTTTTATGGTTTATATACCAGAATGTAAGCAAAAGCTACGAACTATGAAATAATACACGCAGATACGAGATATTTCACACTTAAAATCTGGGCTGTTGCTTTATTACTCTCAGAGAGCCGTGTAATAATCAACGACCTAGATGTGATATTGCATGGTTTCATGTTACCAATCATTTATATCACAATTTTCCGAGTTAAGCGTTCGAATGTTTAACCCTTTAACTCGGATAAACCTTGGTATAAAAATTACTTAAAAATATGATATTGATGACCAGAATTGAATTATGTTTATATCTCATCCTCACAAAGTGAAAAGGATTGATATCTTAATGAAAACAGCTAAGTATTCAAGCAATCCTGGAAATAAATTAAAGGTTGTTCTTCATGGAAAAACATGTGTCTCCCCCCTCCATTTTGATGAAATATTCACATATCGAAAAGGGCAATAACTCCTTTAAAAAGGGTGAGATTAAAATGTTGTAACGACATGCGATACACAACATCATAATAACTAAGCATGCAAAGTTATTAGGAATTCCTTTCTAAAAAGTAGCACTTTTGTGATGAACGGACAGACAGGACTACAACAATATGTCCCCCCCCCCCACCCCGACCCCCAAAAGGGATAGATACACTTACACTTAAAGCTATAATGAACAGACAATCTGAAGCATAAAAAAATCTGAATTTGAGATAATGAGGTTTGACTATATCTTTTAACAGAATGATGCTACAAATAAGAATCGTAATGGGGTTTTTTTTATAAGAGGAGGACTACTGTAGTGCCTTATTTGATTTTGATTTATAAGTTTAAAGGTATAATGTCATTGATTTTGGTGATTCAAAAAAAAAAATTCTGAGTTGAAAGTTAATATATACCTTCCAAACAGGAGTATAAAATGTCGCTTGGCGAGATTCAACAAAAAAAACATGTATTTTCGTTGATTTTTTGTGTGTAGCTTGTCTCTCAGCATTATTAATTATGCATGTCCCAACTTCCGAACTAAATGCACAAGGACAATGATGTTTATACTTCCGCATGAGTTTGAACTCTCAACGCTTCCTTCAATTCCATACAACAGTCATAGTCATGTTGGTGGCCTATGTTAATTCTTCTTTTATTATAATTTGCCAAAACTTCTTTCCTGTTTCTATTTCTAGCAGAATCGGTTAAACTTTGGTTACAACCATTTCCATCGGCAGACATTTTTTTCTGCTAAAACAGACTTTGTGCATGCGTAGTAAAAGGTCACCGAAGGTCATATCAATAGGAACGTATATCGTCGTATACAAGAATTAATGTTCGAGATGTGTTTGCACGAAAATTAAAGAGAATGAATGAACTTTTTACTTTAAAAAGTCAATAATTAGTGTTAATTTATGTTTTTAATGTACTCCTTGTAAAATATACCTGGACAAAAAAAATCACCAAAATCAACGGCATTATCCTTTAAGTAAAAATAAGTGAATATACAATTTTTATTCCATACGAAGGCAATAGACAGCGAACATACAAAGTAAAAAATAATAAGGTTGTAGTCAAATAAAAATGTGATGCCGATCAGAATTTCTTCAACCATGACCTACTTGTATTTCTATAATTCTACAATTCCAAGCTAAGCAAGTGCCACCACAAAAAAAGTCAAACCTAAATTGAAGACTTACTTGTCATCATTATATTTAAAAAAACACTAGATGGAGATCTTTTAGCTATAATACTAGTAGAAGATTTCTGTTTGCTACGAGGAAGATTTTTATTTGCTATGAGGGAAGGTTTTTCTTTGCTATGAGGGAAGACTTTTCTTTGCTATGAGGGAATATTTTTCTTTGCTATGAGGGAAGATTTTTCTTTGCTATGAGGGAAGATTTTTCTTTGCTATGGGGAAGATTTTTCTGTGCTATGAGGGAATATTTTTCTGTACTATGAGGGAAGATTTTTCTTTGCTATGAGGGAAGATTTTTCTGTTCTATGAGGGAAGATTTTTCTTTGCTATGAGGGAAGATTTCTCTTTGCTTTTGTTATGAGGGAAGATTTTTTGTGCTATGAGGGAAGATTTTTCTTTGCTATGAGGGAAGATGTTCTTTGCTATGAGGGAAGATTTATCTTTGCTATGAGGGAAGATTCTTCTGTGCTATGAGGAAGATTTTTTTTGCTAAGAGGGAAGATTTTTCTTTGCTATGAGGGAAGATTTTTCTTTGCTATGAGGAACATTTTTCCTTGCTATGAGGGAAGATTTTTCTGTGCTATGAGGGAAGATTTTTCTTTGCTATGAGGGAAGATTTTTCTTTGCTATGAGGAAGATTTTTCCTTGCTATGAGGGAAGATTTTTCTGTGCTATGAGGAAGATTTTTCTTTGCTATGAGGGAAGATTTATCTTTGCTATGAGGGAAGATTTATCTTTGCTATGAGGGAAGATTTTTCTGTGCTATGAGGAAGATTTTTTTTTGCTAAGAGGGAAGATTTTTCTTTGCTATGAGGGAAGATTTTTCTTTGCTATGAGGAAGATTTTTCTTTGTTATGAGGAACATTTTTCCTTGCTATGAGGGAACATTTTTCATTGCTATGAGGGAAGATTTTTCTTTGCTATGAGGAAGATTTTTCCTTGCTATGAGGGAAGATTTTTCTGTGCTATGAGGGAAGATTTTTCTTTGCTATGAGGAAGATTTTTATTTGCTATGAGGGAAGATTTCCCTTTGCTGTGAGGGAAGATTTTTCTTTGCTATGAGGGAAGATTTCTCTTTGCTATGAGGGAAGATTTCTCTTTGCTATGGGGAAGATTTCTCTTTGCTATGGGGAAGATTTCTCTTTGCTATGAGGAAGATTTCTTTTTGCTATGAGGAAGATTTTTCTTTGCTATGAGGGAAGATTTTTCATTGCTATAAGGAAGATTTCACTTTGATATGAGATCATATTTCTCTTTTCTATGAGAGAGATTTCTCTTGGCTAATAGCAGAGTTACTGAAAACTGTCGGTTTTATCGGTTTTGCCGATAAAAAATGTGAAAGTCCGATAAAAACAACATAAATATCGGCCCAGATGTCCGATTGAAAAAAAATGTGATGTTTCATTTTTTCCAGAAATTTGTATCCGTTCTGCATAATGATTCTCATATTATAATGCAGAACCATTCGGAATTCCGATTGTTCTGTCCGATGGCGGATGAGACCTGAGAGTTTCCGTACCATAACAAACAAGCATGGCTATATCAGGGCCGATTAAATTTCAAACAGCAGCTAAGCCGGGTGTGAAGAGGAAGAACGACAATGATGCTCAGAACAAAAATAATGAAAAGTATGAAGCCTATAGGAAGCCGTTATTTTTAAGCAGCGGGGCTACAGGCAGACCTTGGCTACAAAATGACGACGAAAAAGGAATGACTTGCAAAATTTGTGTTGAACATTACGGGGATAAGTTTTAAAAATTTGCAGGGCTCGAGTAAAAAACATCTTTTCTTCGCAGGTTCCAAAAATTATTAAATCAGTACAGTATCTGACCATGAGAAGTCTCATGTACATATTGATGCAGTTAGAGTAATAGAATCACAAAAACAGGCATTGACACAACAAACAACAGCTCATAAAACTGTCATGGCTCTTAAAGAGCACACTAGACAATTAAAATTTAGGAATGGTCATGCCTTGTTTAAAAAAAATAGGCCAATATCTGACATTATATGGCTTAGCCAGTTAGACAGGGCAAAGGGACTAGATCATAGTAAAACCTATATGACTGCAGCGACTTGTGATGGGGCTTCTAATATGATGGGATGTAAAACTGGTCTGGTTACTCGTTTTTAAGAATGTTACCCAGAAGTGGAAGAGATTGCAAGTGAGGAGACAGAGATTGAAAGTGAGAGGGAAATCCAGAATAATAGGGAGGGAGAGAGAGACAGTGAGTAAAATAGGGACGAGAGTGATGTAGACAGTGATGGTGAGATTGATAGTGAATCAGAGTGTGAGCAGAGTGAAGATGAAACTTTTAGAAATGTTAACAAATTTGTAAAAATAGAATATGAAATGGAGTATAATTAAAACATAATACAACTGATGTGTTTACTTATTTAATTATGATTTTTAAAAGTTATTTCGGACTGACAAAAATTTGTTCGGACTGACAAAATTCTGAAGAGTATCAGACCAAATGACTGACACAAGAATTTTTTTTTCAAGAACTCTGTAATAGGGAAGTTGGCAATGCGGATGATTTCACTTGGCTATCAAAATTTGTACCTAACAAGGAAGGTATCACATGAATGGGAAAGTGCATATTTTAAAGTTCATATATACCACTGTGGATTTTTATTCTTCAACATTGCAAGATGATTTTAATTAAGAACAGTTCTCCAGCAGCATGAGGTCAAAGACCAGTTTTTATTATGATATCAAATTTTACTGAGAAAGTTGATAACTAGTGATGTCAGGAATAAACATCCAGGTAGTTTACCCATTTTTCTACTATTTATTTACAAGACCTCAAATAATGAATTATCTTCACTGTCATAGTGATATATTCATAGAACAGCAGATGAAAGTAATAAGCTGTTCAACATTGTTTCCACTGACCTCTGAGATCATTTATCAACATTAGACGACAACAATATCCAAGTGATGTTCCGACTGTTGGCTTTAATTTATTTAGGATTACTTAATTAACCCAGCGCTTTCTATGTGAATATTCAAAATTGAACAGTAAATGAATTGTTAAATAGAAAGACAAGCAGGTGGACACAGAGTGGTGCTAAAACCATAATTGGCCCATGACATGAAAATCCATTCTAACATTTATGCCATTTTAAATAGCAGTGAAGAGTGAAGCCTTCACCCCAGTCAAAATGTATTAGTCTTACACTCCACAGAAAGTATGACTATGGTCTTCACTAAATTAACAGAATAATGTGAAAATCAATTATATGAAAACAGAATTAATGATAATATATAAAAGACTATATTAATTGTAAAATATGAAGACAAAATTAATGTTGAAATATGAAGACTATATTAATGGTAAAATATGAAGACTAAAATAATGATAAAATATAAAGACTAAAATAATGATAACATATGAAGACTAATTTCATGGTAAAATATGAAGACAAAATTAATGGCTAATTATGAAGACTAAAATTAATTGTAAAATATGAAGACTAAATTAATGGTGAAATATGAAGATTAAATTAATGGTGAAATATGAAGACTAAATTAATGGTGAAATATGAAGACTAAATTAATGGTGAAATATGAAGACTAAATTAATGGTAAAATATGAAGACTAAATTAATGATAAAATATGAAGACTAAATTAATGGTAAAATATGAAAACTAAATTAATGGTAAAATATGAAGACTAAATTAATGGTGAAATATGAAGACTAAATTAATGGTAAAATATGAAGATTAAACTAATGGTGAAATTTCAAAATTGTGTTCCCATGGGTCATCACTAGGTGTCATTTAGTACCAGACAATCTTTTCCAAGCATACCACACCCTGAGTTGGGGTTGGAACCTCATAAGTCATATAAAAGTAGTTGAAGAGAATCATCCCCAACAGATGGTGTGCACAACAAATAATACAATAGGATGAAATTGAAAGTAGCATTCCTAGAGTCAAAGTGCACCCCAATTCCAAACATCACACAAATCTTACTTTCTTAAACCTTTTACTTGGTAAATATGTATTACTACTACTAGTGTGTGACGACATCTACAAATGAAAATTTAATTTATATTGTAGCGAAAACAAAAATACCACAATAGCTACAGTGAAATCTGTCTAAACCTAACCTCCTAAGACCAACTTTTGTGTTAGGAATAGACAGGTGTTCGGCATCGATTTATACAGGTTAAATTCACAAAGATTTCCTACATTGAGACTTTATTTGCAGTTCAGTTTATACAGGATTCTGGTTTATTCAGGGGTTGGTTTATACAGGTTTATACAGGATTCTGGTTTATTTAGGGGTTGGTTAAGACAGGTTTATACAGGATTCTGGTTTATTCAGGGGTTGGTTTAGACTGAGTTTCATTGTATTTGAAAAATTAGATTCACAACAAAAAGCTATTAGTTTGAGATGGTAGATCAATAAAACTAGATGATCACATGAGTCTGTATTACTCACTTAGAGTACTAAATTGTGAACAAGAGGTTCAGAAGAGCCTGTATCGCTCACCTGATTTGCATTCTTATACACCAGCAAATTATTGGATAAATACAAAAATCCTGCACCATTTTTACTGAAAATTATAATTGTCCACCAAAAGTCATCACTAGATAAAAACTATATAGCCTCTTGTTTAGAAAGAGTATGACTAGAATCATCCTTCAAATCAATTCCAACCTTTATTCTGTGCCAAAGATAATTGTGTTTAAATTTCAAAAAGATCTGTCCACTAGAACAAAAAGTCATTACAAAAAAATCATTGTCTACAGACAGACAACAGCAACAATGACAGATCCATACAACCACAATTTTTTTTTGCAGTCATATAAAAATGTGTAATTAAAAATGTACATGTGTTCAATTTTACATATGATTTCCTATGACCTATGACCTATATAGTACCTGAGTTGGTTGTGTCTCTGTTTTCTCTCCCTCAGTACCTTCTGTTTCTGCTACTTCTGAACTTCCTTCTTCTTTTATTTCTTTCACCTCCTACAATAATCCTAAAGTTTAATACATTTTCTTTGCAGTAAAACATATCTAAAGTCATGACGAAATGACGAAATCTTGACTTATATTTAACAAAGTCAGTAGACCATAAAAATGAGGTCAAGATCATGGAACACATGCCTAGTTGACATGTAATCCTCAATGATCATTGTGTGGATCAAATATGGTGAACCTAGGTTGTATGGAAATCATCCATGGCAAGACAAAAAATAAAATTAGAAGTCACAAACTAATATTTCATAGGTGTTGTGCCAATAACTTTAACTTTATTAATACATTAATATATGTTCATCTAAAATATATGAAAACATGTTTTCATATTGGATCTCTGCATTGTTAGAGGCAAATGATACTGGTTTCACAATGGTACTTTTGATTTTTCAATCTTAGTCCAATATCATATTGTCTAAATCTTCCTATGTATCAAATAAAACATTTTACGTATTGCTACTTTCATAATAATATTAGAAACCTTTGGTGGTTCTTCTTTTTTCTGAAGCTTAGCTTTGATGTTTTCCAGTTCTGTAACCCAGTTTTCTCTAGGTAATTTGTGTATCTCCAACCATATGTCTCTGGTTTCTGGGTCTAAAATTAGACATAATATATACAATTTAATCTTAATATAATCAGAAATTTGTATTGCTTTGCATACATGTTTATGACAAATTGTTATTGATATTAAATCTGTTAGATGTATCAAGTCATGATTTTTGTCCTAAGAGTAATGGTCTATAACCAACATATTCTACCTTCCAAGCTATTATCAGTTAACTACATCCATTCATTGACCCTGCTATTGTACTGTCCATTCATTTTTGTAATACTAGTATGTGATCTTTTTGAATTGAAGTAAATCTGTGCATGTTTATTTATTGTTTGTTTATATCTGTTGTCATTGGAGATACAATTATCAAGAGGGGAAATGTTAGAATCCCATTAACTAGTTTAACACCACCACCTGTTTCTGCCTACCCCAAGCCAGGACCTGTTGATATTGGTGGAATGTTTTACAATCGCTATTTAAACCTTCTTTTCATAATAACACAAAAAGACATCTTTATTCATTTACAGCAGTTAATCTTCTGGGGTCCGTTGTTGAACTTGTGATTAAGCTAATCATATATATGATTAGCCATAATTACATGATTCATTCCTAATCACATACTAAGCTAATGCAATGATTGAATTGTGTTGCTGCACTCTTTTTTAATCAATGTATTAACTAATCATATTTAATCATTGAATTAGCTAATTATGTAATTAGGAATTAAAAATGTAATTATGGTTAATCATATGATTAGCTTAATCACAACTTCAACAATGGACCCCTGCACAATATGGTATAAAAATAGTCTGTTCCATAGTAATACAGTAGTACATCCCTGACAAGATCATGTTGTCATAAACCTTGATGGCACAAATAAAATAAACAATTAGATCAATCTATAGTTAAACTGTTATTATCCTGTTAACTGAATAAAATAATACTAGTAACTTGTGCAAAATTTATAATATGGCACTATTCCATTGCAAAAGAATTCAAATATATCAAAATCATGTTCTTTGTTAGGGCTATTTTTGACACAATAAAAATATCCTCCCCCCTTCCCAAATCCTTTTTTTATATAAAATATTGTCAAAAGTCAAAAAGAGCAACAACTCCTACAAAAAGGGTCCAAACAGCAAATCCTTCAATGGTTTTAAGTAAGCATGTAAAGTCTTGAGGAATTCACATTAAAAATGTTTTGCTGATAGTACATGCATGCTTCTCTTTCATACAAAACAAAACTTACTCTCAAAAACAGCACCAAGAAAATCGCCTTCCTTTGATGCAACACATTTACTGATAATCATCTTGTCTGTTCCTTCCTAAAAAAATATCAATTTAGAAAAATAATACTGGTATACATACTATTTATGTTTTGTAGATGGTATTTTGATAATGTTACCTAACTGACTTCAACGAAGTATGATCAACATAAAAGATCATTCTCAGCATTTTAATCACTGTTTAAACAGCAAACAAATGAACTGCGTAAATGATGAATAATTATAACACAGTGAAACCTGTCTAAATTGAACTTCTTTGGGACCTGCTTTTGTGTTTGAAATAGATAGAAGTTCAGTTTATGCAGGTTAAATTAACAAAGATTTCCTACATTGGGATATTATTTTAAGTTTGGTTTATACATATTTCTGTTTTTATTCAGGGTTCAGTATAGAAAGGTTTCACTATATGTATACAGATAAGCTCATGATTTCAATAAACATTCCTAGAAAATTATCATTTAAACACTTCAAGCTAATATACACTATTATGATGTTGTTATAACCTACATACTGCATCTTTTGTCGTAGCTGAACAGTGTACAATATATCTATCAAATATGGGCAATTAAAAATACTCTTATAGTATATGTATTTAAATGTGTTATGAATGTCTGTCCAAGATGACCAGGTCTGTGGTATTCTCTGGGTATTCCAGTTTCCTCCACCGATAAAACTGACCACCTAAATATAACTGAAATATTGTTGAAAGTGGCATTAAACACCATAAACTCTCTGTACAAGATGTACTTGGATAAAAATATTAAATTATAATTGCTAATAAATAGTCTATTAGTTTTCATGTTCTAATCAAAATACATGTATATGGACACTGGTCTAGTTGTTCTAAGTCTATCAATTCTTTCATACACACAAATATTCTTTTCATCTATGATATATAGTTTGCATCCAATTGAGGGTTAGGTATGCTGAAACTGTCACTTAAATGAGAAAGTGCACAGGGGTTTTGTTATAATTTCCTGTGGTTATATGAAATTAAAATTGTGGAAATATGCACTTTTTGGCCTCTTTCAGTCATATACCATAAGAGATACAGGAAATCTGTTACATTTGAGACCCATTTAGAACCAATTTTGAAATAAAAGAGATCAATTTATGGCCCATTAATAACGTATAAAAATTCAAATTTTGCAAAAACACATTAACATTGGATAAAAAAAAATTCAAATTTTTGCAATTTCCTCTTTGTTAATCGCCCTTTTATGACAAAATGGTAATACACATAATTGTAGTTACATAGTTATATATTCTAATATGGCGTGCTGTTTTCGCTTTGTAAACAAACCTATTCTCTAAATAGCACAATTATGTTTAGGACATGTGCGAAGTCCTATAGGTGTTTTCCAGTGTTTTTCACTATCTGATCACGTAAACCAGCAATTAAAGTAATAAAAATAGAAATTACCGGTAATCATGTTTTTTTTTAAATCTTAATGGAATTTGTCTCAACTATGTTTAAAAAGTCATATTTTCCTGAATGGGACAATCCTCCACTAACGGCTTTTACGGCTGTTCCGTTAACTTCCCAACAACCCCTTGAAAAAGCACATGTTGTTGCGTTATCGTCTTCTCTTATTACAAACAACATACAGGACCGTGGTACATACAAACATAAAATTCTCAAATTGTTTTTTTACATATATTTTTGTCTGAAAAAAATACTTAAGACAACCATCTATCAACTTTGACTTTTGTAATTTGTCATCATCCAGTGACGTAGTTTACAAGGAACGCTGGTGACATGGACACAAGCTGGTTACTGATTTATTTTACGATTTTGTGAGCATTTTACTTGTTTATGTAGCTATCTGCAAAATGCCATCAAATTGGAAAATATCGGTAACTTAATTACATCACCGTCTAGTTATCAATGCAGGGAAACTACTGTAAACATGAAGGTTAGTGGGTTTTGTTATTACATGCATTTCCATTTACTCACTTCCATTCAAAATATAAGCTAGATTTTCTGTACTAGAATTGAAATAATTCATGGAAGCCATAGTTTTTATAACGTTTTAACATTTGGGGAGGTAATCGGAGCAGCCAAATCCTTGGGCATCCATAAGGCCACATTAATTTACAAAATTACTGTAAATGCCCTATTAGAATCGAAATAATTCTCCCATGTCATGTTTTATGCTCATTTTAACATGGTTGGGCATTATATTTGTCTAAATTTATTGTGTAAAATATTGACAAATATAATGTCATATTTTCAACATCAGTCAACTAGAACAAAAAATTATTACACAGAAACCATTGTTTCTACAGATGGATGATAATTATAGATTAATACATGGCCTTTTTCATATTGCCCTTGTTATCAGCATGAGACCTTGATATTGGCCCCAAGGGCTTTAGCCTGAGGGACGATATCAGTCGAGGGCTGATGACAAGGGTAATATGAAAAAGGCCATGTATTAATCTATTTATCACATATTTTGCCAGGGCAGATAACATGTTATTGCCCTCATAAAATGTTATTGCCCCGGAGGTAAATAACACGCCACAAATTATGCTTTTATTACACATGCAAATTCGGCGTTATTTTAATAAAATATGTGATAATAGAGACAACAACACAAATTACGACATAATATGACCACAACATTTTTTTGGCCGAATAAAATTAAAATGTTTAAAATCTATAATACATCTGAATGTTGTTAATTTTCATCAATATATACAACAATATGACCACAAAATTGTTTAGGTCAGATAAAAATAAAATGTATCAAATCTATAATGCATCTGTATGTTGTTAATTTTTCTCAGTACACACAACAATATCAGCAACCATCACCTAGCTTTAAAACCTTGTGTTAGATTATCAGTGCATAAATTTCCCACAAGTGTTTAAATGGTGACGGATTTACCCAGTATACATTGTATATGTACAATTTTTATGAATATTCATGACCTTTTGGAATAACTGAAACATACAATGTCTTGGAATATGTACATTCAAAGGGTCAAAAGTCTTTCTGCACTGAGGTTTGGGTTTGGGTTTATGGTGTTTAATGCCACTTTCAACAATATTTAAGTTATATCGTGGAGGAAACCGAAGTACCTGGGACCTTATTCACAAAGCATCCATTAATTAGCAGACCCGTTAAGTTAACGGAGAAGTTAACAAGTATGTCCGCTAAATTTTAAAGTGGTATTCACAAACGTCTCCGTAAACTTCAAGTTAACGGGTGCATTAATAACGGGTCTGTTAGTATGCAAATGAGTCGAAAAAGTTGTATCAAGTATTTTGATTGGATAATACACTTTCATCCTTTCCAAATAAAGCCACTGCATTAAGCTTCCCATAAAAATTGCTTTTTGGTTGAAGAAAAGTATAAGAATGAAATTTAAGTAAATGGTAGGTATGATAAATAAATTCATCACTGATAAAACTAAAATATACTTAGTATATAAAGTAGATGGTCACATATATCGAGAGAGAGAGAGAGAGATATACAATATATGTACATTGGCAGAAAATATAACATTTATTTGCACGAGCCTTAGAAACAGATAGAAAAGCGAACCTTTGATAAAGATAATTGAACTTTTCACTTTTTACTGCTATTTCATATAAATTGGACCTTGCCAGTGAAATTCCTATTATGGGCGGATCCATATAATTTTCGTGGGGTTTACGGACAATTGCCAAGTTTAAAAGATAGTCGACAATTTTCATATATTTGTTGCATATATTTTGAAAATTCTAGGGCAACCAAATGACCCCCCCCCCCTCCACACACACACACTGGATCCGCCCATGCCTATTACACTAAGGAAGTACATCATTTGTAGATAAACACGAAGCGATATATTCCATTCTGACATACAAATAAAACTAAAGATCGAGTAACATGAACCCCACTAAAAACCGGGGTGAACTCAGGTGCTCCGGAAGGGTAAACAGTTCCTGCTCCACTAGTGGCACCCGTCGTGTTAATCTAGTTACAAACCCGGTAATAAGTCGTGAATGAGGAAAAGACCGGGAAGTGTTAACGACAAGTGGAACATATCCGTCGTCATTTGTGACACAGATATTCCATAACGGTCAACCAAGTCATGGTGGCGACCGTAAAATTTTCAAAGTGATGACTTCAACTTTACCAAAAGGAACCCTTGGTTCAGTAGCTTCCTTGTTAGCAGCAACCCTCTATCAAGGAAATCCTGATAGGAACCACAAGCTCTGGAATATTGTATCATCTGAGAGATATATACCCCATATGCAGGTGCTGCTGGAATGTTGCTACATATAAATGGAAAGTTCACAATGAGAAAATTGAAATCATCTCTTTTGTCGTAAAGTTTCGCTCTTAACCGACCCTCACTGTCGATTTCGAGGTGTAGGTCAAGGTATGAAGCAGATCTATCTGTATCTGTGGTATACTTTATAAATTGATTTTCAAAAAGGCGGTGGGCGGGAAATATCACTTTATCACTTTGTGAGTATGATCACAGTACCTCTAGTTGATTTAGTCGTGTAAGATGTATGTTGATCTTTTTTTTTAAATTGTCCGTTTTCTCATGTTTCATCTATTTGAATAAATGAAGAATATTTTTTCCATGAATTTATATACAAGCAGTTTATTCATGAGATGAATGGAAATTTCCCAAAATGCTTTATTATATATAAATTGTAGAATATTCTGCACATTTTGGTAAAAGTATGATTAAAATCTGTCAAGAAACAAATCCATTTAATTTTTTGAAAAAAATGTGATATAATATAAAATATAAGATTATGGAAAAATTAACGTTTGCAATACTTTTTGCCAAAGCTTGTGTCTTGCTAATGAAAAAAAAGCAATATGACATATATTATTTTACGCATTCCCATCATAAAAGGATTTTGTTATTGCTCTTATATCTAAATGTCCGATTAATGGGTACGATAACCTATCCGTTAATTTTCTCCGTAAACTAGAAGTTTAACGGGAACGTTAAGTTACGGAGGCTTCGTGAATACCAATTTTTTAGCGAAATTTTTAACGGATGCGGTAGTTAACGGACGCTTTGTGAATAAGGTCCCTGGAGAAAACCACCGACCTGCCCTAAGTCACTGACAAACTTTATCACATAATGTTGTATCGAGTACACCTCATCTGAGTGGGATTTGAACTCACAATGTTAGTGGTTATAGGCACTGAATGCACAGGTAGTTGTAAATCCAACTACCATACGATCACAACCATTATGGCCCCTTCTGCACCAAGATATTTCCCTATATACATGTATTTCATATAAAACTACTTATTTTGCAAAAATTCTCCTGAAGTCATTTCTTATCTGATGTCCTTAATTTTTTCAAACTTTTATTTACATGCATTTCTGATTTAAACACAAATGTTAATTCTTGATATCACAATTTACTATCATTATATAGAAATATTTGGTGAAAAAAATAAAACTTTGTGTTTAAATCATATTTTAAGGAAAAGCAGAAATAAATATATATGAAAATTATAAGAAGGAGAAAATATATTTATTTCTGCTTTTAATGCTGAAATTTTCATAAAAGTCGAGTAAGAAACAACTTGACAAGAATAAAAAAAAATCATGGCTTTATATGAAATATATTACGGGATTATTTCAGTCCAGAAAGATTTTTCGACCCGTGAATGTATATAGTGAGTGGACATTATATGTTTTGCTAGAGAATTGAGTATATTTTGTTGATTTGATAAGTTAATTATGAAGTACATTTTGTATTTATTACATAAGGTATTCCTTTAATTACTTTTACATGAAGTTTATATAAATAAATTTGTTTTCTTAATCATGCTTGATTGTATATTCAGATTAAAAGTTTGTAAATGTTTAGGGGCATGATTTCTGATAACTCTGAAAATTTTTAATTTTAGAAAATTCTGTGAGAGGTCAAAAAAGGTTGATGCAAAAAATTATGTTTTTTATTTTCGTAGTATTGGATTTGATCCAAAAAAACCAACTGCAATTATATTCAAAGTAACATACTGTGAAAGATCTCTTGACTTCATGGATATCCATATTCATAAATCGAGTAAAATTGATAGATTCAAGGGTTCTGAAATTCATTGATGTCACAAGTATTATTAGAGATCTATTGGATATTTACAAATTTATTATTATTTTCAATTTCTGCATTACATGACTTCACGGTACATATACACCCATCATAATGCATCAATGTTACCCTAAATAACAACAGATAAAATGGCATGATTTCATGGTACATATACCCATCACAACAGATAAAATACACAAGACATTTGATTCTACAAATACTTCTGGACTGCCAACGATACATTTTACACTTACACATCTGACCGACAGAATCAACATTTAAACTTACCGCGTCAGACATTCTACTTGATTGCCTTGTGCTAGGCTGGTGTCAGGTTGCAAAGTTAAAATATCTTAATAAAATTAATATATCAAAGACAAAAAAACTGCAGTTGTATTGTTTTTAGGAAAATATTACTGCACTTAATTTCAAGGTATACTTTATTTTTGTTTTAATCACAAAAAGCAGATGATTGCAAAAATAAGAATATGCATAGATAGAGGTATATTTTGTATAAAACTACAAATACTGAACTACAAAAAAAAGAACAAATATATTCCATTAAATGACTATAAAAATTGCAACATATGTTCAGTCCTTGAAATGAAAATTTAAATTTACTGGTCTGCATGAATCAAATTCTTGCATTCATTTTTATATAGTTCTAAATAAAAACTGAAAAATTTACTGGTCTGAACAAAGTTTAACTGGTCTTGAGCAGAGGACCAGTGCTCATTGTGAGGATTGTATGTTCAACTTCGGACCCTAAAGACCCTGTTATCATTAACTTCCTAAATTGGAATAAAGTTATTGGCAAAAAATGAAACTTGATTAGTATTATAAGGATATTTTTCATCATGATGTGTGCAAACGTTGTACCTATATTAAATGCCAATAATATATGTATACTCTATGACACTTTACCTGATGTTCATTCAAATGTCTCAGAAGATACAGTTTGTCTCCAGAAAAAGCATGAAGTCTAGAAAAACCTAAAAATACAGAAATAAGATATCAATTAATCAGTTTTAAATGAAATACAATAAAGTCAATATTTTTCATTTGAAATTTAAACCAAACTTAATGTGGTTTGGTTGGTTTGGTTTATGGTGTTTCACGCCACTTTCAATAATATTTCAGTTATATCTAGGTGGTCAGTTTTATTGGTGGAGGAAACCGGAATGCCCGGAGAAAACCATCAACCTGCCGCAAGTCACTGACACACTTTATCACATAATGTTGTATCGAGTACACCTCGCCTGAGAGAGATTCGAACTCACAAGGTTAGTGGTGATATGCACTAATTCCATAGGTAGTTTTAAATCCAACTACCATATGATCATGACCACGATGGCCCTGCAAACTTGATGTGTATTTTTCGTTTGTCTTGAACATTACAGTATAGAAGTTTGACCTTGTTTAGGTTTGTTGGAATGATATGTATTGTTTGTTTGTCTTGAACATTACAGTATAGAAGTTTGACCTTGTTTAGGTTTGTTGGAATGATATGTATTGTTTGTTTGTCTTGAACATTACAGTATAGAAGTTTGACCTTGTTATTGGAATGATATGTATTGTTTGTTTGTCTTGAACATTACAGTATAGAAGTTTGACCTTGTTATTGGAATGATATGTATTGTTTGTTTGTCTTGAACATTACAGTATAGAAGTTTGACCTTGTTTAGGTTTGTTGGAATGATATGTATTGTTTGTTTGTCTTGAACATTACAGTATAGAAGTTTGACCTTGTTATTGGAATGATATGTATTGTTTGTTTGTCTTGAACATTACAGTATAGAAGTTTGACCTTGTTTAGGTTTGTTGGAATGATATGTATTGTTTGTTTGTCTTGAACATTACAGTATAGAAGTTTGACCTTGTTTAGGTTTGTTGGAATGATATGCATTGTTTGTTTGTTATTTTTTTTTTTATCAAATACAGTTAGTGAGAGAGTGATTGTTGTTTAAAACGAAATTAACAAATTTTCAGCTATATCATAACAAGAACAAGTTACATTCACTGAAATGATAATGATGTCCACTTTGTACTAGATCAACATGCTTGATTGGATCTTTATAGTGCTAGCTCGCTGAAACAACCGTCTGCAGGTAGACATGTTACTCTACTCTGACATATTATGAGATAAGGCAAATCAAATATATAATTTTACCAATATGCTGTACTAATCAAGGACTATCTATATATAAAATATAAATGTATACAAAGATCATACCCATATCATCTATTGTAACTAGTAAATAAATATTTGGTGCCATTATGTGTGCCTTTATATGCTGTAAATCAACTCTATCTTCTTCCCATGCTGTAACTCTCTCCTGAGTATTGGCATCAATCACAACAATACCTCTTGTATGACCAATGAACATATATAATCCATCACCACTATCTGTCATACATCCACATTTACGTAAATACTGTGAAAAGATTAGTTGTAAGTCTATTTACTTTGAAAAATTGTATTTCTATTAAGGCCCTCAAAATTAATGTTGGTGGGGGGGGGGGGGGGGGGGGGGAGGGGTCTCTGTTAAAGTCATTGATACAGAGATGTTAATATTACTACTTGTCAACTGGTAATCAATTTTATTGTGAAAACATACAAAATAGACATAAACATCTCAAGTTCAGTACATAAAAAAAAAAAAAGACAGTCACCTGGAAAAATACAGGATTTCTCAAAGTGGAATCAGATTCAAATATACAAACCTTTACAATATTCTACTTACTTTCTGAACAAAATGAGGGGTGCTATACTTTATAACATACATTTAGGAAGTTATATCATGCATGTATCTGACTTAATATTAAGTGCAATATCCTCTTGAACTGGTAGAGCTGATAATTCATGGCATAAACAACAGCTTTGAATGTTTTACACGACAATTACAGAAATAGGTATACAAAAGCAGCCATGATGTGTTCTTCAATTTTAACATAGACATTACATTGTAATTTGGCACTGTAATTACACCTCCACACAGATGTTTGTCTTAAGGGTACATTGTATTTCTAAAAAAAATCACCTACTACACTACAGTGTGTCCTGTGGCTGTAGACAAATCCCTATTTACTAGCATGACTATCTTTTCCTCCTTGGGTCATGCTAGCTCTCAATAAGCGAGCGATAGCTCATTCTTAACGGTAGAAATGTAGTCAAAAATAAAATAAAATGAAAAGAGAGTTCAATAATATTATGTAAAAAAATTCTTTGTCAAAACAGGAAATGGAAGTTAAAAATATTTTACCCTCCATTTTGGTTGTGCACAAAAAAAATCAGGATTGCTTCTGCTGCTAAAAAAGCAATAAAAATAACAAATTTTGAGTATTCTGAATTATTTTTTATTTACATTTTTGACAAATTAATTCCATATTTGAATTAGAAATGTACCCTGGAAGCAAACATGTGATGTCCTGTCTTTACTATTCATGTTTACGTGGTAAAGATATCATATATATATTTTGCAGATTTTAAGGTTATGCTTGTTAAATCGAATCATTATCACAATCAAAACAAATTAAACATACAGTTTTTCAATGATTCAGTTTCATTCAGATTTTGCTTCAAAATGAAAAGAGAATCTTGCAATATTATGAAAAGCTTTATTATACATGGCAATGCGTTTTTGGTTTTTTTACAGGATTAACAGAAATTTTTGGAAACAAAAATATTTACGTAACATGTTCCTTTCACTGTCTATACATTACAATTTACATTGTATTTCAGTGTGTATATATACGGGATTTGAACTCACACCATTGATACACTGCAGCACCAATCGCTTAAGCCTTATGTCCAGTGCCCTAGACCACTCGACCACATCCGCTCCATAAAAATGGAGCTTCAATTATCGAAGTGTTACCTTGTCTCGTAAGGAAAAAATATATATATATATGTATAGGGATACACTCAAATATTATGACTCTATGACTAGCCTATCTATCGCTCGCTTCTCAGGTCGCACATGTTATTAATAAGCTCGCAAAGCGAGCTATTTATGACTGAAGCATGGTAAAATTAAATCAATAAAGGAATAATGATGAATACCATTTACTTTGACTAAAACAGAAATCCTTATCATCCATACACTATGCCTATGAAAAAGTTTCAACACATCCGGGTTACCGCTTTTCGAGAACCCTTGAGAACCTACGAAAGAGACACGAAAGGTATCGAAAAGCATCCCATCCATTCTCACTACGCCTAGTGTAGTTCTAATAATGAAACCCTAAATGCTCACTTACTCACAAGGGTTTTAACAGGAAGCCATTACACGTAATGGAGCAGCCGCCGAGATTCTTTGCGCTCGCTTACAGAGTTTCTGACGCCTGCATTTATCAATAATAAGACATAACCTTTCCTTTTGTTCACTATTATAACAAGTTTTTATCACCTACCAGTATTTTAGAATGTAATTCCCACAAAATAAAAATCCATGTTTACTTTCTCTCTGGACATTTTGAATTTCGTCATTTCCGGCCTCACTTTGGTATTTTCCTTATTTGGATGTCGATACCATATTTGGCGATTTGAGGCGTGAATGTTTACATCAGCCGTAGTAAGCATCGTAGTAAGAAATACCATATTTAGAAAAGTTCCGCCTTCCGTAGTTTCCGGTTATGGCGAACGATCGATAAATTTGAACAAGGTTGTTGCTACCTTTGAAAAGCATATATTTCTCAGCCAAACCGATTTAACAAGGACTGGGATCATCAGTAATAGTTATAATGAAATGTTTGAAGCGTAAATAGTGAGTTTTTATGTTTCAACTGCAATTTACTTTTTGCTCCAATGGGACCGCTTTGTAGCTCCGCCGAGACACAAGTTTGTCACAGGAGCTACATTATTGCAGCTATGCCTAGTGTAGTGGAAATTGCCGAGTAGTCACGATTGATACCAGTTTGGCGAGGTTTTCAGGCGGTGCCTATTTCATGTCGACTTTCTATTTTTTTTGGGGGGGGGGGTTATATATTACATGTACCTCTAAATTCTTTGAATATTCATATTGTGGTGGTCTTATTTTTCTGCTTTCCTCAATTTTAGCGTTCTCCCTTGTTTCTATTATTTCCCATGTATCTTCAACCATTTGCATTAAAACTTTATCAATCATTCGATAAGGTTGTGGAAGCGGGTCTTTTAGCTGATCTGGATCAGTAATGTAGTCATCCTCGTCTTCCAAAGGGATTTTGTCAAGAGATGGTGGAGTAAAATTAACATTTTTTCTTATGTATACTGGCATTTTTAAGCTATGACTGTATATACGTAAATTAATGTGATAAATAAAACAAGTAAATAATTGTGACTGATATGTTTTTCATTGAAAAATGGATCAGAAATTAATCTTTAGATGCAAGTGCTTTTTTTCTGTTTCCAAGTCAGCCATAATACCGGAAATAACAACAAATGTTGTTCGGAAGAATAACTAGGAGACAATAGTCCCGTTTAAATGATGACTACCGATATGTTCCGATTGGTTGAAAACGGGACATTCTAAAACAAGTCCCGCGAAGAAAGAGCCCACTGATAAATGAGTGCCACTGTGACTGTATATTTGTTCCACATAATATAAGTTCCAACAGGAACCAAACTGTGTATACTAAAAGTTCTCCAGAACAAATTTTATATAATATTTGTTCTACGTATATAAAAGAATTTCCAGGAATAAATCTTTATAATATTTGTTCCATCTATTGATGGAAATAATATTATGGTACATGTATATTAATTGGAAATAAAAATATTTGTATTTGTATTTGTATTTGTATAGGTAAGGTCATGTGATACATGTAATCAGTTTTTAAATCATCCACCTGTGACTTGTTAAACTTTAATGCATGAAAAACATGGAAGCAGAGGAGTATGAAAAGATTTTCTCATATTTATCAGATGGCTCTTACATTAAAGGTAAGGACTTTCTATTTATTTACCAATATTAGTGCTATTTTCCTATCTTCCTGTTCAAATATTTAAAAAAGAATGTTGAATGTCATAATGATTTCTTTACAGTCAGTCAATGAATGGCCAGTATTTAACTTAAAAAAAACATATTGACAAACATTCTAAGATTACTGCTAGTAAGGATTCATTGCAGTATTTGATAAGATTATTATCATCTAAACAGTCGGTATAAACATATTTTATTGGTTTAACTGACATATATAAACTAAAACAATAGCAATTCTACAATAGGATTATTTTATCCAGTTCCATGGAAAATTCCTTATGGCATTGGATGAAATATTATAGGATAGTACTTAATGGAACTTTTTCTACATGATAAAATTTCCGAGGAACAAACATTATGGTGGAACTTATATTCCGTCACACCACCACCAAATGCGTAAAAGATTGAATTTATTTGTGCATAAATATGAATTAGTATGTGTTCTTTGTTAAATACACAGGGAGTAGATCCCGGCCATTACATTTGCCATATCTTTTTACTGTCATTGTGTAATAAAAAAAACAGCAACTGGAAAATCAGTGGGTAAGAAGATTTGAAGAGACTAAAGGGGTAAAAAAAAATTTAAAATCCGTAAATCGAAGAAGAACAGACAACACAATGACCAAAAGAAAAAGTACAAAAGGACAAACAACGATCTACAAAACATACACATAAAACTAAAGATCGAGTAACACGAACCCCACTAAAAACCGAGGGTGAACTCAGGTGCTCCGGAAGGGTGAACAGTTCCTGCTCCACTAGTGCCACCCGTCGTGTTAATCTAGTTACAAAACCAGTGGTAAATCATGAGTGAGGATATAATAAGGACCATGAAGTGTTTACGACGAGTGGAACATATCCGTGGTCATTTGTGACACAGATATTCAATAATGGTCAACAAAGTCAAGGTAGCGACCATATAACTTCCGAAGTGATGACTTCAATTTAACCAAAATGAACCCTTGGTTCAGTAACTTCCTTGTTGGCAGCAACCATCTATTAAGCCGGAAGTCCTGATAGGAACCACAAGCTCTGAAATATCGTATCAACTGAGAGAGATATACTCCATATGCAGGTGTTGCTGGAATGTTGCTACATATAAATCGACAGTTTACAATTGGAAAATTGAAATCGTCTTTTTTGTCGTAAAGTTTCGTTCTTAACCGCCAATCGTTGTCAATTTAGAGAAGTAGGTACAGGTATGAAGCAGACCTATCTGTACTATGATCTGTGGTATCCTTTATTTCAAGCTCAATGGGATAAATTCGATCAACTAATCACCAAACCGAAAGGACATCAACTATATAGCGGAACGTGAAATTAAAGGATCGGGCTAGCTTCTTTTCGTTTTTCTTGAGAAGCCCCTGTATGAAGTCTGCCTCATACGAAAGAGGAACACGTCGGCGAGAAGAGGAACACAGTTTGTACCCATAGGTATGCCGACTGTCTGTTGAAAAAAACGTCCACCAAATATACACCAACTATAACAAACTTTGTTATATTTGGTGGACGTAACTATTATCAGCACCGATACTGCGCATGCGTTAATTGATACCATTATCACACTCGATAAAAATATGATAGATTATATAATAAAATATTAAATAATCGTTCGCTGTAATTAAGTAATTAAAGCTGTATTTTCAATCCGCATATAATATTTGAAAACTACAATTTCTTAGCTTTTTTATATGCAAGTGATAAGGTATTATTTCTTAACTTTAAGTTTTTTGTGGTTTTTATTACATCATAATATAGTTTATTCAAAATCTCCTGTTTACAATAACCTTAATGGCCCAGAAGTGAACATTAAGGGTCCCATTTTATTTCACCTTATTTTTCTTTATATTTACTTTATTATTAACGTCTAAATATATCATGTTGTAAAATTTATTTGTATAATTATCGCCATTATGTACAATTATTTTTTTGTTTATATCTTTGTAAAAGGGAAAGGACTTCACTAATGTTGTCATAACTTGTGTCCAATCCCATTTGCAACTTGTATGCAAATAAAATATCTCACTTGTCCAGGGGTAGCAAGTGAAAATAAAAATAGCATATTTCATATTCATTTGTTTTTACATTTCATTATAATATACACAATTAGACGATACAATTATTACCATGCATTAGCTTTTTTTTTTTTATAAATAATAAATACTCATATATTATTCCGAAAAAGTTCTAATTTGTTTTTATCCATTTCATTAATATGCGAAGTTTGTAATGTGCATTGTAAATGTTTTTTAAAAATTTGTTTCCAAGTGTTGAAAATTGTTTGATCTCCAATTTGGGATTGGTTATATTTCACCTTATTACGTATTTTCCATATTTCCCACCTTGAGATAAATATTATGGTATTAAAAATGGCGTCTAAATCCTCACCTCTATATAGCCCTAACATAATATTTAATTCCTTGATTTCTATATTAGCTGTTAATCCAGATCTGTTAAATATTGCTTCTATTTCTTTTATAATTTTTTTCACAGAAGGACATTTAAAAAATAGATGCTGCATCGTTTCATCGTTGTTTCTTATTTGGTAGAGATGGTATCTTCCGTTTGACAAATTCATTTTTTCTCAATCTGTGTTCTGTATAATTTATATTATGGAGACATTTCCACTGGAATTCTTTGACCTTATTAGTAACTTTGATTTTCTTTAATGTCGTCCAAATTTGTGTCCAATCAATATTACCCCCATAATGTTCTTCCCACTTAATCTGACATTTTGGTTTTATATTTTGTTTAAAGATTCCCTGAATTACTTCAAGGACTATATAACTCCTTGATTACTTTTATTTTCAATTTATCAGGTGATATAGTTGTATTTGACTCATTTAAAAATTGTAGCTTAGCGTTGATATTTAAGGTAACTCTACGTTCTGGTACTATTGTAGTTATGAACTTTTCGGGGATTGCTTATTTTTATCTTAGAAAACTCTTTAAGTTAATTATACACAAGGCCATAAAAATGTAAGAACCTCAGATGTGACAAAGTCGACATTGAACACCCTGCTGTGGGCCTGAGGTGCAGAAACTCACCCAGGCACTTAAGTCAATTAAATGCCTGGGCCTGGGCAATACCTTTGACTTAAACCTCAAATGGGCAAGAAGTTTGCCGTCTGGAATTTTACATGGGATATTTATAGAGCCCCTCTCCCGCAAATTTATTTGTTATCGAAGTCAACATTTGACACCCTGCTGTGGGCTTGAGATGCAGAAACCCACCCAGGCACTTAAGTCAGTTAAAGGCCTGGGCAATACCTTTGACATTAACCCCAAGTGGGCCAGAACTTTGCCGTCTGGAATTTTACATGGGATATCTATAGAGCCACCCCACCCCCCTCATTTTTTTTTTATTGAAGTCGACATTTGACACCCTGCTATGGGCTTGAGGTGCAGAAACCCACCCATGTACTTATGTCATGCCTGGGCAATACCTTCGACTTAAACCCCACATGAGCAAGAACTTTGCCGTCTGAAATTTTACGTCGGATTATAGCTACGCTCCCTTAATATCTCCTGTAAAATCCCCAGCTGCAAAGTTATAGCCCATTTGGGGTTTCAGTTAAAGGTACTGCCAAGGCTTCAACTCGCTGAAGTTCCTGCGTGGGATTCTGCACCTCAAGCCGTCCATAGGCGGTCAATTGTCAACTACTAAATGGGGAGAGGGGCTCCATTTATATCTCCTGTAATATTTCAAGTGGTAAAGATTTAAAACACTTAGGGTTTAAGTGGGGGGCTCCAGATAATTTTCTTGTATGCCCAGATGTCGATTCAATGTGTTGAGGTACGTCGTGGTCGCGAGTTCGAATCCCGCTCATATGTATTTGTTACAACTGTACGAGATAAAGCTTGTCAGTGTCTTGCGACAGGTCATTGATTTTCTCCGGGTTACCCGGTTTCCTCCACCAATACAACTGACCACCACGATATTCCTGAAATATTGTTGAAAGTGGCGTTAAACACTCTAACTCTAACACTACCCCTTCCCTCGCTGTATTGGTCTCTAGTTTGAGCCCGACTGTTTCTAGAGCTAACTCACTGAAACAATTGTATATGTATTGACATTCTGACACATTATTCTCATTCCAAGTTGCATGCTTAGTGGAGAAGCAGCATATAACAATCTTATGAGTATTTGGTTTGATCCGACCAGGGACCGAATCTGTGATCTATCGCACTCGAAACAAACATATACACCATTATCTAGTGGTTAAGTTGAAGTTGTCACTTCGAAAGTTTTACGGTCACCAGCATAACTTGGTTAACCGTTGCGAAATATCTGTGTCACAAATTACCACGGATATTATCAGTTTGTCATAATCACAATCCGGTCCTTTCCTCATTCATAACTTATCACCGAGTTTGTAACAAGAGTAATACGACAGGTGTCACATGTGGAGCAGGAACTACCTACCCTTCCGGAGCACCTGACTTCACCCCCGTTTTTTCATGGGGTTCGTGTTGCTTGATCTTTAGTTTTCTGTGTAATGTTTTGCAGTCCTTTTGTCCTTTTTTTTTCTGTTGGCCATTGTATTGTCTTGTCCTTCTTCTTTTGGCCATTGTATCGTCTTGTCCTTCTTTTGGCCATTGTATTGTCTTGTCCTTCTTTTGGCCATTGTATTGTCTTGTCCTTCTTTTGGCCATTGTATTGTCTTGTCCTTCTTCTTTTGGCCATTGTATTGTCTTGTCCTTCTTTTGGCCATTGTATTGTCTTGTCCTTCTTCTTTTGGCCATTGTATTGTCTGTCCTTCGATTGACGGCTTTTTATTACCTCTTTGGTATCTTCAAACTTTTCTTCATACATGTACTGAGATTACCAACAACGGAACTACGATGTAAGGTATACAATATTTATTAACTTATTATGGACTATTATTTCATTTGCAAAAATAGTTGCCTATATACAGTTGACATTCAAGACAGCAATTTAACACAGGAATTCAATGGAAAAAAAATGGAATTTTTTTTTTAAAATAAAGTTAACATTTTGAGTGTTGGTCCCTTTAACCTCTTTTATCTCTAAAATAACAACAGCTAAGTCAAATTTGGTTGAAAATGCAGGCCGAAAATTTCATATTGATACATCTCCCATGATATACTGAACCTCCCACGACCTATGGTATTTCGAACCCACTACCGATGGTATTATGACCCCCCCTCCTTTTCTCATGGATGATAATGAACAAGTGGTGCACCTTTGGTGACAAATTGGTTAGAGACATAGTGGCCATGGCTGATTAAAATTGTATATTGATTGATCTTTTAAAAACTTCATCAGAGCCTATGAAAACCAGGTGAGCATTCTATGCTCATAGGAGCCTCTGGTTTACCCGTCATTGACTTGGTGTTGTCAATGGATTACACGTTCTTTTGAGGCTCTGGTATTTTTACTTAGTAGAACAATTGGAAATCTAGACCAATTCTCAACGGGAATAAATGCCCAGAGGCCTACGAAAAGCTATGAATATGGGGAGCTTTCAATAACTACGACCAAATTTGCCAATTTTGTTTCCCATAGACTAAAAAACGGTGGTAAATTTCTGAAATGATTATTTATATCTTGAAGCTTTAGGGAACCTGAAGCGTTTAAATTTCTGGCACTCACACCAAAGTGGAGACTTGAGTATATCTTGATATATATGAATCATTATGATTGATGGTACGGCCGCCGTATGTACCAGTTGGATCATATTGCCTCGGCTGAAGGTTCTGGTACGTAACTTTTTGTCTAGGCAATTCGTGCTAGGTGATTTTGACAGACCTGGTTTTATCTAAACTTTACTTTCAGGGACTGATACACGGCCAGCTTAAATCCATCCGAATAGTACTTACATGTTGGTTTTTTTTAACGTTTATCCCATCGTATCAGTTTGCTGGTATTCAAGTCACTTTCCACCATAAACTTTCAAAAATAATCTGTTTTTAAATATTGAGATCTTCTCAATACACATGTGAACCAATGTAGCTAGGGGGAAATCTCCAATAAAAATTCCCAAATTTTATTTAAAAAACAAAGATTTTAGCTCAAAAAGTATTCCCATATCTCTCATTTTTTTTTTTTTTTTAAACTTAAGAGATATTCTTGAAATAAAGATTTTATATAAATTTGGTGAGAATTTTCTAGAGTGCACACAAGATTAGGATTCACATCTGCACGTCATTTGTCAAAACATAGCTGAGTGCAATGTGTTGCAACTTGGCTTAAAATTTAATGACGACAGATGGCAAGTGATGGAGAGCTCATTTGGCTCTGATGAGCCAAAGCGTTAACAAACAATAGGTCATATGTTCCTTCAGATAAGGCTGGTTGATAATGAACTAATGTATGTTCAGGGATATTTTATAACTGCATTAAAAGAAAACCTTTTTTTTTATTTTTTTTATTTACATCACAATGTCCAGTATCTATTTGAGAGGAATAAATCTAGAAGAGTGGGTGGCACCGATACCTGGTCTACCATGCTTAACTGGTTTGTATGTGATGCTGAACTCTCCTAGGTAGTGTCCAATCATCTCCGGCTGAAATATAACAAATATAACTATTATAAAATATGCACAATATATCCCGCATAACATGAATTAATCAAATCTTGATCAGTAATGCTGATAATTTCAAATTTGAGTTCAGAGATAATTTCTAATTCTATTAAAATTAATGTATCAAACACATATGGTATAATCTAGATTTTCAACTTGGTTTTAGATTCCCTCGTGACTTCTTGCCATCAAGTTTTATAAGTAACATATTCAGATTTATAAATCTGATTTCACAATCTACCTTTTGATGTTTGATGCTTTTTTTCCCTTTTACATTAAAAAATAGTTAAATCTCCAATGTTATTCAGTAATACTGCTTCAAATTTCAAATATGCTAATAGTCAATTGAACAATTTTCAAAATTATGTATAAATTTGTCTGATGGGATTTTTTTCATTTTTTATTAAGGTTGCAAAGCCTGAATGAATCCTGCAAAACTGTCTGCTCAAAGTGCAGGCATGCATTTTCATAGAGATCAGATTCAAAATTTAACAGTAGCAATATTCTGATAAGAAATCATACGATTCAGGTGATTAAATAGCTGTATAGTGGAGGTTGACTTTGCTTTTCTCTGGTTCAAAAGCAAAGCAAGTAGATCTTTGATGCCCAAAATACTTTTGCTATGGATCAAACATGAAAAATTATTTTAAATTAAATACTCCCAACTTCTGGGAGTCAGTTCTTTGTAAGAGGCCACTTCTTCCTTTACAGTACCCCCCCCCCCCCCCTTTGCAAAAGGCCAGTCCACCCCTTCTGTAAATGAAAAGGTGGCCTCATTCTGAGGGGGAAAATGCACTTGCATTTTGCTGTCTCAGTACATCCTGATAGAAGGGAGACTACTGTAATATGTAGTCTGAGCCCTAAAACATAATGGACAATAATATGCTCATTTCAATACTGACCTTTATTTCTACTTGGTTGAATGTTTTCCCATTGTAGACACCGATGATGCTTCCAATCATTTCAGGAACAATTATCATGTTTCGTAAATGGGTCTTTACAACCTAAAAATAAAAATATCTTTCTAGTAAGCGAGTGATTGAGCAAATTTTCAGCTATAACATGGCGTGAAAAAGTTACATTTTGATGAGATGATAATGATGTCCCTTTGTATTAAATCAACACCTTTAGTTAGATTTCTAATAGTGCTTGATCACTGAAACAACTAACGTGTCGCTCTATTTGAACACATTATCCCGATACCAAACCAATCGGTCTTTTCTCCTACTCCTTAATGCTGCACACTAAGCAGATAAGGAGCAAATACCAATTTTATAGTTTTTGTTTTGATTTTACCAGGGCTCAAATCTCATGATCTACCGAAATCGAGGTGTGCACAGCAAACATTACACTACCAATGTGTTTGAAAGTTCTTTTTCATATAGACTATGAAGTCACATAAAGACTACTTGTAACTTTGGTACATACTGGCCTACTAGTTTCAGCTGATAAGATAAAAATGCGAAAAGAAAGACGGAAAACAGATGATGCATTATGGCAAAAGTTTAGTAGTGAGGTGCAATTCTATCATCTGATCGAATGCCGTTGTCCGACTTAGTAATTTGTTATGTTCTGTGGACCACTATTAACACGTTGGATGATTGGCCAGAATATCAACTACAAAAGTAGACTGGATGAAAATGGTCCAGCGGTGAGCTAAAGATCTTCTATTTTACGTAACTTATAAAACAGCAATGTTTTTTGCAAAAATTATTTTAAAAGAATTGTAAGAACTCAACATGTAATCACTTCCTAGTATATAACTGTCATAAATATCATACTTCTGGTTTCTCTAGAGGTCCGGCTACTTTCTTGGCTTGTCTTAATCTTTTGATTAAAGCCATTGGCTTTCTCTTCAGACCTTTTGAAAGTCGTCTACGAATTCTGCAGGGAAATAATTCCATCAGCTGTTCACTGCAATGATTTTAATTATAGATACATGTATTGAGGATAAAAACAAACAGAAACTCATACATGTGGATAGAATATAATTTGCAATAAAACAAAATTACTCTAAATATACTACTTTGCAATTCCTAGTAAGGAAACATTTTTTACTCCCCAACAAAAGTATGCTACTTGCCAGATTAATAAAGATACAAATTCGTAACTTCAATATGTATTTATTTGTACATAATTATTAATCCCCTGAATGAGACAGAACATGCTTAGTTGAGGAATGGGCTTTTGCTTAAACCATATTGAAATATTTTTCATGTTTCAGACTTTTATTAAGAAAAACAAGACTTTCACATGTAAACTTTTTTTTACAGTAACAAATTCGGTTTTGCCAGCAATATCTGGGCCTGCCTTTCTGCAAACATCACACTACATAATTAATGTTGTTACTGGAATCATAAATGAGCCACGAAAACTTTGACTTCTAAACATCGTGGAATTTGCGCTTTCCACCTTTAGAACCCGAAATGTCATCTCTTTTTTGGCCCGATACTTCCGTGGATATTGCATTAACAGGCCAGCTTTAAGCTAAGTTAATTCAACCGGTTTATTTTTAGCGAAAAAGTTTGTATGCAGGTTTTTGATTATTGCTTAATATCGGGGTCACTTGCAAGCATTAAAAGTATGTGATTTAAAACTTTTGTCTGAGTCAATTGTGCGCTTTTAAAGACCGGAAAATCAATGTCTGATTTTAAAATGAAAAATACGATCGGTGATGGAATGAAAATGTTCCGAATATATCAACTCGCCGTCTGACGATCAATACAGAATTTTTACTCGCATTTTACAAAAGTACCTCACAAATATGGGTGTTTTAGTCGCATTGTAGAGCCCTGGGTGCTTAACACCACTTTCAACAATATTTCAGTTATATCGTGGCAGTCAGTTTTATTGGTGGAGGAAACCGGAGAAAACCACTGACCAACTTTATCACATAATGCTGTACACCTCGCCCTGATCGAGATTCAAATCCCATTTATAGAGTGAGTGATTGTTGTTTATTGCCAACCCAGCAATTTTTCAGCTATATCACTGTGAGAACTTGGATTTTCATAGTGCTAGCTCACTGAAACAACAGTCCGCGGATAGACATGTCTCCCCACTTGGATACATGAGCCAACCTTTCTCCTTAATGATGCATGCTTAGCGAAAAAGCAACAAATACCAATTTCATAGTCCTTGGTCTGGACCGATCACGGCTGGAACCCACGGTCTAACCATTACATCATCGATGCGATTTCCTCATTTATCAATGCCAACTAAGATCAGTCAACTACAACTAATGTTATTACACTGAAACCATTGTCTATAGATGGACAATGACAGACTGACAACATAATACAATTACATTCCCCTGGTGTGCAATGGATCATTTTGCCGAATTCTCATTCTTCAGTAGTGCTCAACGAAAATAACACAAAAATGCATAGTTTATTTGTTGACAAAGTGTAGCACATCCACAAGTAGCTGCGGGAGTGTAGCTCTTATGGTCCGTGTGCTGTTTTACTGATAAGTACGGACCATAGACCTACGGATTTCTCTATAGTAAAAACTTTTGACTGCGCAGTAAAAATGTTGTGCCGCTTTTTTTGCAAATTTTTGTCATGAAATCGGGTGCGAGAACGATCAAACATATATCAGACTTTTTGAAATTCGTCGGACCGGCAATACTGTCATTCAAACAATACCTTCCAGCCAAACCCACAAAATTTGGGAACGTACCCCCCCAAAGAATGGCTACGTACATGAATTCCATATTTACACTGGTCGTGTGGCAGGAGGACAACCAGAAGAAGGGTTAGGTTCAAGAGTCATCAAGGATCTTTCCCGCAAACTTGAAGGAAAAAATCATGTTGTTTACATGGACAATTTTTTATTCGAGTTCAGAATTATTCCAACAAATGCTACTGAAACAGATTTATTGTTGTGGCACTGTTCGTCTGAACCGAAGAGGTATGCCAGAAGCTATAAAAGCAGCTAAACTTAAGAAAAGGGGACAGACCATCACAATGCAAAAAGGAAATTTGGTTGCAACAGTATGGAAAGATAAAAAAAATGGTGACTTATTCGAGTACCAACTGCGATCCAACACAACAAAGAATCGTTCAGAGGAGACAAAAAGATGGCACCCGACGAGATGTACCTGCTCCTGTCGCATCTGAACTTTACAACAAATTTATCTTTGGTGTTGACCTGGCGGACCAAAAACGAATGCAATACTCCACCTGCAGAAAAACTAAAAAATAGTACAAATACTTGTTCTGGTTTTGTTTCGATTTAAGTGTTGTTAACAGCCTCATATGTATGCAAGAGTCACCAAACCATTGACTGTTAACTAAAACTGGAAAGGAGCGGAAGAGAACACAACTAGAATATAGAACCAGGCGAAGTGGGCGACTTCTTCGCCTTGGTTTCAATGAAGTCGCCCAATTTCTGTCAAAAAGCGAAGTTTTAGTCTTTTCAAGTCCGTATTTTTTTCACCAATAATCATACCTTTTCTTCAATATTCACATAAAAGGAGCTCCCATGTTCCTGAAATGTGACACATACATGATTTGATGTTCAATATTTTATTCCAAACTCGTTAATTGCATCCTTTTTTTAAGATCATCGTTTTTGTGAAAGTTAGGGGAACATGCGGTAACGGGGAAAGAAACGTTAAAATTTGGATCGATTTTCGTAAGTATCCCAGATTTTCCCTCACTTCGCTCTTAAGTCAAGTCGCCCTGTTTTTACTATGTGTGGTGAGCCCTGCGGAACCGCTCTTGCCCAACAGATGATTGGACAATATCGGGGGATAAGGAAAAGGAAGGCACCAGCAGTAACTGGAAATTGTGGCTTGGCCCACTGGCCAACTCAATTTGAAAAGCCAGGAAGATGCAACGGATGTCTGAAGAATAATAGGAGACATGAAGTTTCTGTTGGGTGCAAACAGTGTAACATCAGACTTTGCATAAAAAATGACTGCTTCTATCAATATCATGATGAACTTTTGAAATGAACTTCATTGTTTATAAAACTGTAAATATGTGTTTATATAACTGTAAATATGGACATTTATTGTGTACAAATGGAAGTTATTAGTGTTAATATGGACATTTTCAATGAACAATATTGCTAACAAATTGATTTGATTGGAATATAGAAATACATAATGGATTTAAAAAAAGAGATTCATCAAATATAAACATTGGTTGGTATTAATCATTTTGAATTTTTGATCTACATTAAATAGTTAATTACAGGGACAGAAATTAACAGGGGCCCAGTCACCCATGGTCCCTAGATTTTGGTGTGGGCTACTAACCTTTTACCTATAATTTAGTTAAACATATAGACATTTTTTTTTTTTTTTTTATCAAAAATCTTGTTTGGGCTACCAGTTTGAACTTCCCAATTTCTATCCCTGAATTAGATATTTGACTTTAAATAACAGCACCATACATAAAATCTTGATAATCTCTCACTGCAACTAGATAAGAATTATGCCCCCGCACTTGATAATTATGGACAAAGTTGTTTTGTTAGGAGTGATTTTTAAAAAATGAAGTGTGTCTGTAAGACACAAATGATGCCCCCGCCTGACCATCAAAATCCCGTGGACATGCACACCTCCATTATGTGTATAAACATCCTACAAAATATTAAAGCTGTAGCTCCAAAACTGTAGGAGGAGATAGCCGGACAAACCATGTATCTATATCCGGACAGAGGAACAAAATGACTAAGTCCAACTACCTGTCATTTTGAGAATATTTAATGAAAATCAAAATCCTGTGGACATGCACACCTCCATTATGTGTATAAACATCCTGCAAAATATTAAAGCTGTAGCTCTAAAACTATAGGAGGAGTTAGCCGGACAAACTATGCATACTAAGTGTGACGAATGGACGGACAGGGGTAAAACAATATGCCCCCCGATCAATAGTCGCGGGGGCATAAAAATATCTCTGGTAATTAACCTACAAATCAGCTGCAGTAGCTAACTTATCAGTTGTGTAAAGTTGTGAACTACAGCATCTGTTGTGATAGATAAGAAGTTAATAGGTAAGTAAGTATGGAAGAATGTAGATAAATATCTAACGAAACGAAAAATATATATTTGATCGCTCTCGCACCTGATTTCATGACAAAAATTTGCAAAAAAGTGGCGCAACATTTTCACTATAGAGAAATCCGTAGCTCTATGGTGCGCAAATATAAAAAACAACAACAAGGACCTAAAGAGCTACGGTTCCGCAGCTAATCCACAAGATGGTACCGATTAGTGATGGGAATCGGTAACATTTTCAAGATCGATGATCGTTATATCAACATCGACCGATGATCGATCATCGGTGACAATTGCCTGCTAAATGTATTTAATGACTATAATTAATCAAATAGTCTTTATTTCAAGAGTATGATTGACAAAAGTAAAGATATGAATAAAATTGTATCATAAATTTATAAACTATATTTTTTCCATTAGTAAACAACTTGGAAAATAACAAAAGATCGTTTTCCATGTGTAACACCTGATATAGATAGATAAATAATAGACTAGTCCAAATATGTGTTTGACAAAAGTAAACATTTGAATAAAATCAAATAATATCTTTACAAACTACAATTTTTCCATTTGTAAACATTAACTTAGAACAAAACAAAAGATCGTTTTCCATAATGTGTAACACCTGATGTAAAATGGACTATTCCGGGAAGTAGATAAATAATAGACTAGTCCAAATATGTGTATTGACTGGGTGTCAAAAGTACGCTTGGACAAAACTACCAGATGTTTGTCAGTATGAGGGCAAAAAAAACCCAGCTGGGATAAAACTGCAATATTTTTGTCAGTATGGAGACAAGATAAAAAAAACAACCAAAGAACAAAGTTTAAGCATATATATATTTTAGACACTAGAATCAGAATCGACCACAAAGTTTAAGAATCGATCATCGGATCGTATGATGACGTCCGACTGATTAGTCGATGTTTCCGATGATCGGTACACCACTAGTACCGATACCAACTTGTTTAGCTTAACAATACACATATAGCTAAATTCAATAATTACTTTGACATGTCAAGTAACTGGTCAAGATCAACACCTCTGTAGGCATACTTTCTGAAAGTACGCCTCTTCTTCTTTTCTGCCAAGGCTTGTTCGTCCAATTCCTAGAAAGTAGATTTAAAACAAATCAAATGTTTACATTTGTCCAATACCATAAGTACACAACTAAACATTGATAGATCATGTTGATTTACCCAAGTATTGAACATAAAATATTCTGAAAGCAAAATATTATGAATAATTATTTATGTTCTCGAGTACGTTAATGTAATTTTCTAAATAAAAACCAAACCCTTTAAATATGGAAGTTTGCATTTCTCCAATTCAATAACATTTTTCTGTCTTAATGCTATTGTCAGATCTTGCTTGAGAAGATGGAAACATACCAGTGTTTCGGGTTTCACATCCACAAAAATATTGTGTATAAATTTTGATAGTTTGTCGCACAGGTACTTGTGGACAGGACCCCCCCCCCCCCTTGAACATCGATTTTTTTTCATGTAAACATTTTGCAACTCTATGTATCACTGGATGACATATATACAATAAATACAAGCAAACAGTAGTTTCTATCCATACCGGGTTTCTGACATGTATATAAGAGAGAAGGTAAGTCACTCTTCTTTGTTTACATTGGGGTACGTGTTGTGCATTCATATTAAATTTAAAATTAAATTTTGCTCCAAAATATTCCCGTACTTTTTACCTGGAACTCTCGCGTTTTACCGTATCGTCAATATTTCAAATGACCAGCAGATGTCGCTAATATCGACACTTCCGTAGCTTTAATTCAAGTTTTCAAAAATGTTGTCTGAAAATCGCAAATCGCAAGTGGAAAATGTTCCATGGAGAGTTGTCAACTGCTGTAAATAAATATTGATATGTTTTCAGGGAGAATAATATATACAGAGAAGGAATAAGCCAATTTCCAGACAGGTAGGCCTTTTTTATTCACTAAATTTAATATGAATGCACAACAGGTACCCCAATGTAAACAAAGAAGAGCGACTTACCTTCTCTCTTATAAGTATATACATGTCAGAAACCCGATATGGATAGAAACTACTGTTTGCTTGCATTTATTGTATATATGTCATCCAGTGATACATAGAGAGCTGCAAAATGTTGCATACATGAAAAAAAAATCGATGTTCAAGAAAAAGGGGGGAGGGTCCTGTCCACAAGTACCCGTGGTTTGTCGGTGGTGTTGTCACTGTCAGTATTTTTTAAATTAAAAATGTAGTCTAAAAACACATAAAGTAGAAAACAAACGTGTGTGTTTACGTGATTTTTTATGTATCATACTGGAATTCAGCAGCAATCATTTGTTGAAGTAGGCAAATATAATCGCATGTTTTTTGCATCTTTCGAATGAGTTTTCCCATCGATTCGAAGACCATGTTCCAATATAAATTTAGGATATAGAGCTCATGATATCAAACGTTCAAAGAGAAAGCATAATTCTACTATCATTAATCTAATTGTGATGATGATTATAGATTTTATTTCTAAATTGCATTTGTGTACCATTTTGGTAGTTGTGCAACCGGAAAAAGAAAGAAAGCGGATGTGATTGCTGCGGCGAGTAGAATACTACCCACAATTTCCGGAAGTTTGAATCGGGACAGGTGTGAATTTGTTGACAGGTGAAGTAGGACTCCAAAAGTGATGTATCTTAAACAATTGTCAAGATTTCGAAAACATAGGAACTGCAATGAATAGCATGCTAAATAAATTATTCCAAGGAAATTTAGTAAGGTCAGAACATGCTATCCCGGCGTCGTCGGACTCTTCTTTCCAAAACTTGAAACAAAGTTTTTATCGAAAATGTCCCACACTTTTCGCTTAACTAGACTTTTACCCAGATTTTTGAGAAATGACAAAGATAAAACTAATTCGTCAAAGACGCCTGATGTGAAGAATGGTCCAGTTTGTAAAGTCATTTTCCTTGACGAAATAGATCAACTCTTTCCATTTAAGGTTTGTATTAAAATTATATCTATATATGTATACTAAAAAACACAGTATGTGGCCAAAAGTATTGCCACATGTAAAAAAAAATCCCTATATAATCAACCAAAACCATATTTTTTCAAAAAATTATTGTGAAGTCATTTCTGGATAGATATTAGAAAATTTTACACCAAAACATTCAGAATTGTCTATATTTTGACTGTTTATCTGCTCATTATGTTTATATGAGTGGTTTTTATTTGTGCATAATTTAAGCATAACAAATAAAAATGGAATTTGATTTTCCTATATATTTCAACTAAAAATAAAACCTAAAAATTAATAATCGATCCTGTTTAAATTATGTACAAATAAAAACCACTCATATAAACATAATGAGCAAATAACAATCAAAATATAGACAATTCTGAATGTTTTGGTGTGAAATTTGTTAAAATCTATCCAGAAATGACTTCACAATAATTTTTTGAAAAAATATGGTTTTGGTTGATTATATAGGGATTTTTTTTACATGTGGCAATACTTTTGGCCACATGCTGTACTTAAATATTGTGGCTGATCTTTTAAGAAGAGTTTGAAGATACCAAATTAAAGGGGTAATCAGAATCTGTATATCGAAGAAGAACAGACAACACAATTCTACCACAAAACATGATGATACACTTTAACTTATGGACTTGGTTTCTGCTTTTTGACTTCTTAATTTAAAAAGACATGTTCCAAGTATTGTACTAACAAAACAAAAAGAGTGATATATTATATTCACAATTTACAAGATATAACCTTAACCCCTTACTCTGTCCTTCGTACATTTTTTGTAGTTGCAATATGCATATACAGATTATCATAGGACTACATGTAGATGAATCACTTCTTTTACTTTTCAGTTGAAAATCTCAACATAACTTTACCCTCTTTCAGAAGACACATTGATCCACATTTTCATTGTTTGGATGACCTATAGATTAATTCAACTATTTTGTAGAAGACCACTTTCTTTTTGCTTAATGTCCATGTGTATTTTTTTTTTTTTTTTTAACTTTACAGGAATTGTCTGTGGTTTGAGTGACCAAGGGGGAAACCTGCACTCTATAATAAGACAACTCAAGACAATTACATCCCATTTTAGCATATTAACTCTTTGCTTCTTCCAGTGATTTATTTGATCACAAAACTTTGATGTCCAACTCTTCATTTAAAAGTACATTGTACTTATGTTGAGTTCAACTAAAGTTTGTGACAAGGTGTACTTTATGTGTAGCTAGCTTGATGTGAAGAAGTTAGTCAGTACTTGCAGGAAGTCTGGGTTTCTCCAGGTTCTCCAGTTTCTACCACCAGAAAAACTGACAACCTAATATTACAGAAGTGTTGTTGAAAGTGAAATTACATAACCATAATCCAAACCTTAAAAAAATTGTGGTTGGTATGACAATCTTATTTAACATCAATTCTAATAGTATTTTATTTATTTTGAATGTAGATTTTTTTTCCATGTGACATTATTAATCATGAGATTTCCCCAAAAATAACAGTGCCTGAGAGTATAATCAAAGATACTTGTAGCAATTTAATTTGACGAGTCCAGAAGACATTTCTGAAAAGTTTGGCAAGTCCCACCACAATAAGAATCTAAAATTTGAAAACTTTGGTGAGTCCAGGACTCATCTAAGTGAGTTGCAAGGATCTCTGATAATCTAACTTTGAATTTTTGGGAAAAGTGAGAAATGGTGTTATCAAGTCAGGGGAACAAATCATTGCATCATTTATATGTGGGAAAGTACAATGTAGGAAATGTATGGATTCAGATAGACTTGCAATAAGTCCCTTTCATATTAATAATATTCCTTTTAAAAATGTTGCTATGAAAATTCAAATAATATAAGTGGTCAGTCTATATTTCAACTTTTATAGCAACAATTTCATAAAGGGGTTATTAATAAGAAAGGAACTTGTAGTAAGTCTAGGATTCAGAGGAACCCCCCCAATAATGTTTTTGAGGTCTTTTTGAGTTGAAGCATATGTACATAATAAAAAAGTCATTGTATAGTACATGTACAATTGTATGTGCATCATCACTACATGTACTTAATTTTTATTTATTTTTTATTATTCCTGTCTGGTTGTTTGGCCTCAGAAAATATAGATATCATGGTTATCATGAAGTGTGTAATTATACACCATATGGTAGCTGATATGACCAGATTTTATTGTCTAACTTTAGATTTGTATGCTGAAGGCAACAAAATGACAAGTGCCTTGAAATCATTTAAATATTATATGTTTCTGAGACTGACCATCATGCATATTTATGAATGTGTTAACAATGTAATATACAGTCAACACTGTATCTTTTAAGATAATATGACCTCTTAAAAAAGTTAAAATTCATATGAAATTATCTGTGACAGGACAAGAAAAAGGTGACCTTTTAATACAGGTGACTGCATTGGTGGATTTGACTGTATTTGATCTGGTTATATAATTTAAAATATTGTGTATAAACAGTACAGGTAATAGATATTTTGATTCTGAATAAGAAGTTTAATTAAAGTAATTTATAGGTATGAGATGAAAACAGCTTCCCTTGGAAAAATTGTATGCAAATTTATTAACAAAAATTGTCTTGTTGTATATATAGTAAAGGTAATTTATACATATGGAGTAAACTAGATAAATCAATGAGGTTTTTGTATTTTCACAACATAATGATTCATAATTTATGAGGGATGGTAAATAACAAAGAATATTGATAAGATGTATCAGTCATGGACTTGACCGCGTCTACTTTGAATTAATACTAATGGAAGTATAGTTCATTTTAATTTAGCCATTTAATAGTAAAACTTATTTAAACTGGAAAAACTATTTGATTCCTAATATTAACACATTCTTATGTATTGAAGTGAAATATGAGTGCATTGATTTAGCATTTAAAGAATCTGACCTTTAAGTTTTCAAAAACTACCACAGTTGATTACAGAAATTTTAGGAGTACATTGTTAAACTTCAAATGATGCCTGTCATGCGGAACTTGCTAGATTTTCACACAATTTTATTCTCCCCATTATTGTTCAAGCATAGGTAACCTTAGCTGATTTTAGCTATCCTGATTAGGCTCTTTGGTTTTCTGGCTCCCAAAGACTTTTACATTATTTGGAATTCGAATTTTCCGACTTTGAGCCAACCTGTTATAATATCTTTAGAAAGTATATTTGGCATTGAAATTAACAAATCCTTAAAAAGTAACAAATTCACTACAATGTGATATCTGTATCTTGTATACATTAAAACCACACCTCTCTCATATCTAACAAAGGTTTACAAAAACAAAATTTCCCAAAAATGTATGTACATTTTATAATGGGTAATCATACAATCGTAATAAATTAATTAATTGAGGTGTCAGCGATTGATCATCATTATGTGCGATTTGCATAAATGTACACACACTTGCCATAGAAAGGGGAAGATAATTTGATAAAGAGGATATCATGGACAGTCAAAAAAGTTCTCAAGTCAAGATAGAAATAGACTTTTTATCATAATGTTAAAAAGTGTAGGGGCTGACGTGGTTGTGATCGTATGGTAGTTGGATATATAGCTACCTATGCAATCAGTGCCTATAACCACTAATGTTGTGATTGAATCCCACTCAGGCGAGGTGTACTCGATACAAAATTATGTGATAAAGTTTATCAGCGACTTGCGACAGGTCGGTGGTTTTCTCCTTGTACTCCGGTTTCCTCTACCAATAAAACTGACCACCACGATATAACTGAAATATTGTTGAAAGTGGCGTTAAACACCATAACCCTAACCCGTAAAAAGTGTAGACATGGATTTGTTCTACAGAATTCATTATTAAAAGATATTTGTATATTTATAGTACTATCTTATCTATGCATGTCTTATTTTATCAAGAAGTGTGTGAACAATCCAATGAAATCATATAAAACTTAAAAATACAAGTATTCAATTATTGATTTAAAAATTAAAATTTGATTAGTAAAACCCCTGTTTTTAGTTTAATGTACAGATAAAGATATAAAGGAATTTTAAAAACATGAACTTTTAATTTTTGAGTTGTTATGTACAAAGGTTTATGGACATAGTGTCCTTATAATGCAGGGGTTTCAAAGTTTTTTATAATAGGAGGTACTTATCTATTTACCGCATGCACAAACTGCTATTTACGATTCTAAGGTAAAGTTATTTTTAAAACAGGGAATATCCTGTCAACTTGGTCGTGGCTGAACGCAGTTGTACGATTTGAATGCGAGAATTCAGCAATTGACGTGATCATTAATTTTTTATGAAAAATATTCCACAAGCCAATCGTACTTGTGGTTTTGACCACCGCTAATTTTGGGGGGTTCAGTAATTTCTGCCGGTACTATACACGATCTCAGACGGGTAAAAGTACCGGGTACCGGCCCACTTTGAAACCCCTGATAATGACATAATGGATATATACAATATACTATTCTTATAAGTACAACAACACTTAAAATAATATGAGATATATTGCCAGTAAATAAATATAAAACAACCAAAACACACCTTTCTATTATTATCCTGTGCTGAACTCTGAAGAACAATGCACAAAAACTGTTTTAAATACTTAATTTTAATGTTTTAAGACAAAAATTCATTCAGCATGTTAAAAGTCATTAAAGCTGTACATCTTATACATTAATGATATTTTTTACTGTCTGTAATACTTTGTATGTATGCTTGCTTATTACTACATGATGAATTGAATATTGCTACTGGAATTTCTTAGGATCATTTTTAATTTGGTTGGTTTAATGCCACTTTCAGCAAAATTTCTGTTATATCATGAAAGTCAGTGCTTTATTAGTGGAGGAGGCCAAACAAAACCAAATACCTTCTATTGACCTCTGATTACATTTATCATATGGTTGTATTGTGTGATGAGTAAGAAGTTTCCCACCCCCATACATCAACTCAGCAATTTTTCAGTTATATCATGGCAAGAACAAGTTAATTTTCAATGAAATGAGGATGAGGTCTGCTTGTACTAGACCAACATGCTTAGTTGGATTTTTATAGAGCTAGCTCACTGAAACAACAGTCAGCGGATAGACATGTCGCCCCACTCTGTGTACACAAATCTTTTTTCAGTTCATTTACTATATACCATGTACCTGTGCTCTTAATAAGGTGTAATGTACATTCAGTAAGAAAGGATATGGATGTAAATGAACAATAGGGACCATTCAATTTTACACTTCGACACAAAGTAAACAAACATCACCTTTGTTGATGTTCTACATTTCAGTCACATTAGGGTCTTGTATGTTTTCTAATTATATTTTGATTTGAAAATTAAATTTGATTTAAAAAGAATTTTTAAGTGCAACTTTAATTAAATGAGAGTTTTATTGATTTTAATTTAAACTTACAATATTCACTGTCAAAAGAGAAACTAAGTAATTGAAAATTCTCTAGAATGTTGTGAACTAACCTTTAATGAATTTAAATTTCAAAATGATTTAAATTTGATTTTGAATACACACTGACATAGAGAAATTTAAATGAATATTTCTATTTTGAGATATGTGATCAAAATATTTAAAAGATCAGTTAAGATAAATGTTACCCCATGGTGTCAAAATGATTTGAAAAAAAGTTTAAATTGTTGTATAACGTTATGTCATATCATCACCTACTTGTTAAGAAAAGTATTATTATTTAGCCCTACACACCTATTGTTATCAGAAAATTAAATAGAAATTCTTTAGTAAGGTTGTTTACATATCTATTATTTATTACATTAGTTTAATCTGTAAGAAGTTTGTATTTGGTATTAGGTAATTCAAGGACTGACCTAGAATTTTCTTTTTATGGGTTGGGTTAGGGTTTATGGTATTTAACGCCACTTTCAACAATATTATTGTAGTTATATCGTGGCGGTCAGTTTTATTGGCGGAGGAAAGCGGAGGGCCAAGAGAAAAACCACAGACCTGTCACAAGTCACTGACAAACTATGTTGTATCGAGTAGACCTCGTCATCAGCAGGATTCGATCTCCCAACTTTAGTTTGTTTTAGTTTTTGATTTTTTTAATAATTATTTTATTACTCTCACATCATACATATAATATATTACAGTTTTTGAGCGGTCGTTTAAAATTTACTGTATATTTATTTATTTATATGCACTAGACTTGGCAAGATTTTCATTACAACAAATATCCCTATATAGCCTGTTTACAATTTTTAAGGTCAACTATTAAACATCACAAGTTCAGACAAATTTGTTTTTTGTTTGTTAAGAAGTTCTATTAGTTTAAGATTTATTGATTTGTCACATGCATTCTGGGTAGGTCATTTCCATTGTTTATTATCTGTGTATACAAAGTTTTTATTTAAATACACAGAATAAAAAAAATAAATTCAATACAAATTATATGCTTAGGATTTTAATAATTTGTTGTATACAGCAGTTTAATGTGACTGTCTTCCTTTTGTAAAAAAAAAGTATTTTGCAAGCAAATTATATGTTCAATGTGACATTTTGTGGTTACTAATAATAATGGGATGTATTACTGTTTTGTGTTATATACTATAATAAGGCCGACCTATAGAGATTACTTCGTTGGCTTCCCGTCATCATATGATTATGAATCCTTGTAATTTCTGATCCCCTAGTTATAACTGAATTATTTTATTATTTGATGTACCGTTACTTAATGTCTGCACTCTGAGATCTGCATATCAAGTTTATTTTGGGTTATATTTAATCTTCCAAAGTTATTACCCTTTTTTACTTGAAGAGATTTTTTTTGGCGTGGTATAGTTGGTTTCTATCTCATGAATACATGTATATAATGAGAATATATTACATTGACCTTAAAATGTTAGCAATGAAAGCGTTAGGGTTAGGGGTTATGATATTTTACTCAGAGAAAACCACCGACCTGCCGCAAGTCACTGGCAAGCTTTATCACATAATGTTGTGTCAAGCTCACAACTTTAGTGGTGATAGGCACTGATTGCATAGGTAAATTCAACTACCATACGAACACAACATTATGTGTTTGAGTGTAATGGTGGATATTCTCTCGTGTTCAATTACATCCATATCTTTACTTACTGAAATGTTTTAGCTTGAAGAACACAAATTGATGAACAATAAATGTAAATTAAAAATGCTTTGGAGTTAAACAGATAAATAGGAACCAAGTGCTACAATTTTAATATAAAAATTATTTGCATCTTTCTAACTTCAAAACATGCAGATTTCCTTCGACTCAAAAAATAACATATCTAAAGCATGTCTACACAAAAGCTGGGTCAGTTATTTAGTGAGCATGGATGCTACTGCTTAACTAAAACAAAAAAAAGCAAAATATATTACTGTCTTCATCTTCAGATTGTTGACAAAATAATTAATAACGTCTTTTTGTAATACAGCAATCCCCCTCTTATTAGACCACTCCCTTCAAAGGCCACCCCTGTAATACAGCAATCCTCCTCTTATTAGACCACTCCCTTCAAAGGCCACCCCTGTAATACAGTAATCCCCCTCTTATTAGACCACTCCCTTCAAAGGCCACCCCTGTAATACAGTAATCACCCTCTTATTAGACCACTCCCTTCAAAGGCCATCCCTGTAATACAGTAATCCCCTCTTATTAGAACACTCCCTTCAAAGGCCACCCCTGTAATACAGTAATCACCCTCTTATTAGACCACTCCCTTCAAAGGCCACCCCTGTAATACAGTAATCACCCTCTTATTAGACCACTCCCTTCAAAGGCCACCCCTGTAATACAGCAATCACCCTCTTATTAGAACACTCCATTCAAAGGCCACCCCTGTAATACAGTAATCACCCTCTTATTAGACCACTCCCTTCAAAGGCCACCCCTGTAATACAGTAAGCACCCTCTTATTAGACCACTCCCTTCAAAGGCCACCCCTGTAATACAGCAATCACCCTCTTATTAGACCACTCCCTTCAAAGGCCACCCCTGTAATACAGCAATCACCCTCTTATTAGACCACTCACTTCAAAGGCCACCCCTGTAATACAGCAATCACCCTCTTATTAGACCACTCCCTTCAAAGGCCACCCCTGTAATACAGTAATCCCCCTCTTATTAGACCACTCCCTTCAAAGGCCACCCCTGTAATACAGTAATCACCCTCTTATTAGACCACTCCCTTCAAAGGCCACCCCTGTAATACAGTAATCCCCCTCTTATTAGAACACTCCATTCAAAGGCCACCCCTCTTAATTATCTAGCCAGATTTCAGTTACACTAAGATATTAAAAAAAAGAAAAAAAAAAGAAATTAAAATACTACCAGGTACTTAATTGTCCCCCCTCTAGAAAGACCAGCACTCTTATCTGGCCAGATTTCAGGTACACTAAGAGAGTAAAATACTATCAGGTACAAAATTAAACTCCTCTAGAGAGGCCACTCTTCTTATAAGGCTACTTTTTCATTGCAGAAAGAGGTGGTCTTATCATAGGGGTACTATTGTAACTTATAATATCATCAACGTGTGATATATAGGATTGTATTTTAACCATTGTGTATCAAGTTATGAACTTGATATTGATATCCTTAAATATATGCCATAAGACAGTTATTTATTTAAACAGTTTGTATAACAAAAAGTTTGATTAAAATTCTTGCAAGACTAATGATAGGTATAATATACTGTAGTATGATAAAGGATGAACATGTCAAGAGTGTCGTCAAATTGAGTGTTATTTTGTGTTATTGATAATAAAAGGTATTATTACTGCAATTAAAGGTACATGTACGTTTGTATCTTACCTATAATGGGTGGGTATTTAGTTACATTGATGCATGTTCAATAGAAGAAGAATTTTTTTTTATTTAAATCTTTGAAAGCATGGAAATGTGGTGTAAAACGTTTTTGACATACATTTGTATACCTTCGATAGAAGAAATTTTGTTTTATAAAAAATCTTTTATATGTGGTGTTAAAAGGTTTTTTTGGGGCAAATTTAATGCATTGGTTGATTTGTATAAAAATATATACTGAGTGAGAGAATATTTTATTAAGATTTAAAATACAGGTGAAGAAGTTTGAAGGTTAAACAAGAAAATTACATCATATGCACAATCTGCAAAATGTAATTCATAAATTGCAATTTTTTTTTTATCACAAGTTCATACCGGTATAGGAATAGTTTGTAAATTCAACATGTACTGTTACTTATTAAACTCCTACATTTATTTTTGGTCCTAGATAATTAATTTTGAATATTTTTTTAAATCTGTAGATAGGCAGTAAGGTCTTCAAATATAAAATTTTGGGGTTTGGGGTCCAAACCAGGACCAAAAATGGAAATATGTCATGTATGATAAAAATGTACCAGTATATCTTCCATCTTGAACTCCATTCTCTTACATTTTTTGTCCAAAGTTAATAGTTTTTGGATTAAAATATGAGCTGTAGATGTGCAGTGAGGTCTTTTAATTTCAAATTTTAGTGAATATCTAGTCCTAAGCAGAACATCTAAATTACTTCCCACATGAAGCTAAATGCAAAATCAATCAATCATTTGATTGGGCCACGATATCCAGGCTGGTGGATGGAAATGTAGATCCTTGTTTTTTTTTAACAGTCAGAGAAATAGGTAAGAAATAAAGACTTATTGATATATAAGTAATTTAAGTTTAATATTGCTATAGACAAGGGAGTAAATACACTTACTATGAAGTTACTAATCATCTTTAACTGTTCTTTTTTACAGGGAAGTCATAAAGGACTATCACTATTGGATAAAGTGTACAATTTTCTGAATTTGGAAGAAAAAGACTATTTTGGTCTACGCTACCTTGACCTTTCTGATCAAACAGTAAGTGGATTGTTTTGTTGATATATAATATATGGTGTATACGGGACAGAAATGAACCCCTATTAGTTTGATCGAACAAGATATAAAATCACATATAGAAAAATTTAACAAGTTTGAATTATTTAAGATTTTACAATATTACACAAATGTATACATAGTATATCCACTAAAACTGATCTTGTCCAAATTGTTCTATAGTTTCCCATTAATCTTGTCTGTATCCCAATTCAGGCAATTGCGCGATGTTTTCTTCTTTTTAGCTCACCTGGCCAAAGGCCATGTGAGCTTTTGCCATCATTTGGCGTCCGTCGTACGTCGTAAACTTTCACATTTAAATCTTCTCCGCTGAAACCCCTGAACCAAATTAAACCAAACATGACAGGGATGGTCCTTGGGTGGGTCCCTTTCAAAATTGTGTCTGACAGACCCACCCTCCTTTCAAGATGGCTGCTGTTGCTAAAAATAGAAATTTCTTTAATTGTCCATTGCTGCTTTATTATAAATCTAAATGAGCTCAAATTTTTACTGCAGCGACATGGAAATGAGTAGTTTAACATATATTCCGGATTTTTCTGTGAATTTTTTTTTTCAGCCGATTTATATCGATTATGCAAATTAGGCATATTTTGATAAAAGATCACATTCAAATCTTTTCCTATGAAACCGCTGAACCAAGTTAAACCAAACCTGGCAGGGATGGTCCTTGGGAGGATCCCTTTCACAGTTATGTCTGACAGTCCCACTCTCCATTCAAGATGGCTGCTGTTATTAAAAATTGAAATTTCTTCAATTTCTTCAATTGTCCATTGCTGCTTTATTATAAATCTAAATGAGCTCAAATTTTAACTGCAGCTACATGGAAATGAGTAGTTTAACATATATTCCGGATTTTTCTGTAAAATTTTTCTTTCAGCTGATTTATATCGATTATGCAAATTAGGCATATTTTGATAAAAGATCACATTTAAATCTTTTCCTCTGAAGGTGTGAAACCTATAATTAATTTCTTTAAGGTTTTCTACTAAATTTGTGTTTTTTCGAGCCTACCTGGCCATTTTATCTTAAGTTTAACCTTTCGAAGACCATACATTTTCTGAAACGTCCATGATTCCTCTACGTTCTGTCAAAATATCAGGCCAAGTTTAAAGTCTTGCAGTGAAATGCCAGGCTATGGAAAATACCTACATGTACTCTAAAAATAGCTCTGTCATCCCCCAGAAATTCTCTATTTATAGGTCATGCATCAAATCCTCCATATCCATATTAAAATACAACTAAATCTGTCAAATTTGGGCTCAAAATAATCCTTATACATTTAACTTCATTTATCAATTTAATTATTCCATTCCATTCAGTATTTGTCACAATACAACAAAGTGAAAGGAACTTTTTTCTTTAAAAGTTACTACTTTTGTATATGTTCTTAGCTCTGATTGGTTGAATTACTGGTTTGACACCTGAAACCGCTGAACCAAATTAAACTGGCAGGGATGGTCCTTGTGAGGGTCCCTTTCACAATCATTTCTGACAGTCCCGCCCTCCATTCAAGATGGCTGCTGTTACTAAAAATAGAAATTTCTTCAATTGTCCATTGCTGCTTTATTATAAATCAAAATGAGCTCAAATTTTAACTGCAGCTACATTGCAGTGAGTAGTTTTACATATAATCCGAGTTTTTTGTGGAATTTTTCGTTCAGCCGATTTATACAGATTATGCAAATTAGGCATATTTTGATAAAAGATCACATTTAAATCTTCTCCTCTGAAACCGCTGAACCAAAGCAAATTTAACTGGGATGGTCCTTGGGTGGTCCCCTTTCAATATTGTGTCCGACAGCCCAGCCCTCCATTCAAAATGGTTGCTGTTACTAAAAATAAAAATTTCTTTAGTTGTCAATTGCTGCTTTATTACAATTCAAAATGAACTCAAATTTTAACTGCAGCTACATGGCAATGAGTAGTTTAACATATATTCTGGGTTTTTCTATGAGATTTTTTCAGCCAGTTTATTCCGTTTAGGAATATTATGAGATAAAAATCACATCAAAATCTTTTGCTCAGAAATTTGAGTTGAAATGATCTTTGGGTGGCCCACTTTCAAAATTATGTGTAACACCCCCATTTTCTATCAACTATGTAAATAACATTCACAGGCCATGCATTGAGTATGATTTCATTATCATTGTTTTTGTACATTGTCCCTTTCAAAATTGATTACCGGTAGATCCATATAAAATATTGTTTGATATATTACTTTTTTTCAGCATTGGTTAGATCCATTCAAATCATTATCATCACAGTTAAAATGTAAGTTTATCTAAATATTATATAGATATAACTGTAAGTTGGTATTGTATAAATACAAATGTACAACAGGTAACATTACAAAAAATACAATAAGTTGAATCTTGTATAAAATGGAATCCTGTATCAACCAAACTTTAAATTAAGTGCCAGTTTTAAAGAGTTATCTCCCTGTAGTGTATGGTACCCCCTTAAGTGCCAATGTAGGAAATCTTTGTTAATTTAACTTGTATAAACAGAAACACCTGTCTATTCCAAACTCTAAAGTTCAATTTAGACAGGTTTCACTCTATTTGCAAAACAGATATGATATCTCTTTGGATATTTTATGTTAGTAGTGTAATATGTTTGTCAACAGGTCATATGCTGTCCAGTATATATGTATTTAACTGGAGTAATTGCTGTATACATTTTATATATATGTACAAAGAGATTTTCACATGACTAAACTAATCAGCTGAGATCTTTGATGTCAAGTTGACCTTTACTACATGTACTACAGCTTGCTTTGCATTTTAAAACTGTATTCAACCCTTGTTATGACTTATATTCCTAAATTTATTGACTTATGATATTTCAACCAGTATTGGTAGATTGATCAGTGGTGTAATAGTTGGTCAAACCAAACACTATATTATTGGTATTTGCTGCCTCTATTAAGGAGAAAGAGCAAAGATTGATTGGCTCAGAATCAGGACAATGTGTTTTGCGTGGGGTGACATGTCTACCATTGTCTACCCTGCAGATTGTCTTGAAAGGAACAGACATTATTTTGATCTCATCAAAATGCAGCTTGTTTTCGCCACGATATAGCCGAAAAATTAGTCACTTGGCGATAGACAACAGTCACTCACTCACTCTTGATGGATAGAAATGGGGTACACAAAGAAAACAATGACCTTCTGTAACTAACTCTGTCACACAAAGGTTGTATCAAGTACGGTACAAGATGGCAGGTCAATCTCATCAACGTTAGTGGTGATAGGCACTGATGGTATAGGTAGATGTAAATCCAACTACCATATAGCTATGACCACAAGTCAGTTTATCATTATATGAATATTAATTACCTTTTTAGCTCACCTTGCCAAAGTCAATGTGAGCTTTTGCCATCACTTGTCGTCCGTTAACTTTTCAATCTTCTCCTCTGAAGCCCCTTAGCCAAATGAACTGAAACTTGGTAGGAATCATCTATGGAAGGTCCCCTATAAAGATTGCTCATTTTGTCCCGATCCATTAACAAAGATGGCCGCCACAGGCAATTCTTGTTTCTGATTGGCCAATTTAAAAAAATCTTTAACTCTGAAACCGCTTGGCCAAATGAACCAAAACTTGGTAGGAAGCATCTATGGAAGGTCCTCTATAAAGAATGCTCATTTTGTCCTGATCTGTTAACAAACATGGCCGCCATAGACAATTCTTGTTTCTGATTGGTCAATTTCTAAAAAAATCTTTTCCTCTGAAATTGCTTGGCCAAATGAACTGAAACTTGGTAGGAAGCATCCTTGGAAGGTCCTATATAAAGATTGCTCATTTAGTTCCGATCCGTTTACAAACATGGCCACCACAGACAATTCTTGTTTCTGATTGGCAAATTAAAAAAAATCTTCTCCTCTGAAACCGCTGGGCCAAATGAACCGAAACTTGGTAGGAAGTATCTATGGAAGGTTCTCTATAAAGATTGCTCATTTCGTTGCGATCCGTTATCAAACATGGCCGCCACAGGTAATTCTTGTTTCTGATTGGCCAATTTAAAAAAATCTTCTCCTCTGAAAGTGCTTGGCCAAATGAACTGACACTTGGTAGGAAGTATCTATGGTAGGTCCTCTATAAAGATTGCTCATTAAGTTCCGATCCATTAACAAACATGGCCACCACAGGCAATTCTTGTTTCTGATTGGTCGATTTCTAAAAAAATATTCTTCTCTGAAACCGCTTTGCCAAATGAACCGAAACTTGGTAGGAAGCACCATGGAAGGTTCTGTTTAAAGTTTCCTCAAAGCAGAATGACAGGTGAGCGACACAGGCTCAGCCCACTGAGCCTCTAGCTTGTTGATGTCAGTGGTGTTGATGTAATGGAATTTGATTGGCTGTTTCAGTGTACAGTCAAACCTGTATATAAAGAACCTGAAAAATGTTACTTTTATGAGCAGTTGCCATTTACGTATATACAGGTTCTAATTATATGCATTATTCATTAAGTGATGAATATGAATATGCCCGACAGTGATTTATTATATACAGGTACCATTTAAGGCAAGTTAGATTGTACTTTCTATCTCTGTATTGAAGATAATAATCTACTATTTTATTTTCCAGTGTGCAATACTCCATATACATTATATTTTGGTGTCAAATTTTACCCTGCTGATCCTTGTAAAGTACGAGAGGAAATAACAAGGTATGGACTTACCTGTATATAAAATCAAAATACCTTTCTAGGAAACATTGATTTTTTTTGACAACTTCTACATTCATGTACCTACTGGTTGTCATTATTTACCTTAGTAGATTGCACAAAATATTGCATGAAATAACTTGGATGATTAGGATTTTTGAAGCATGGTTTTCAAATCTTCGTGATTGATGTCTACAAAAGTGCTATCAGAGTATTGTGTTATAGACAATTAAATGTTTTATGTCTATCTGGAGTATTCTCAAGATTTTTAGTTTTTAAAATTATGTTATAATTATAGAGTAAAACAACAATTAATTCTGCTTTTGTTGATAAAACTATTTCTTTGATCGTAATTGGACATGAATTGACTTCAGGATAATATTTGAAAATTGGTAGTTTTTATATGACAATTAGAAGTGTCTGAATACTTTTGTCTAGTGTATGTTTTGCAAAGGAATAATATAAACTGGAAGAATGTTCTCTGAAAATGGAAATAAAGATCTTCATTCCAGACAGATAATATTTGATTTTTAACATTTTAACAATTTTGATATTTTCGTATTTATTACTAGAGGGTTTGGTTTATGGTGTTTAATGCCACTTTCAATAATATTTCAGTTATATCGTGGCGGTCAGTTTTATTGGTGGAGGAAACCAGAGTACCCTGATAAAAACACAGACCTGTCGCAAGTCATTGACAAACCTATCACATAATGTTGTATCATGTACACCTCACCATGAACGGGATTCAAACTCTAGTGTTATAGGCACTGATTGCACAGGTAGTTGTAAATTCAACTACCATGCGACCATGACGGCCCATTTTATTACTAGAAACAGCCAAATTTCTGTAGTAAAAAGTTGATCATATTCTTTTTGACAGATTCTACTTGCAGATTTTTTTAATTTATTTTTCAGGTACCAATTTTACTTACAAATAAAGAGAGACATACTGCAAGGAAGACTACCCCTAACATTTGAGGAAGCTGCAGAATTATTTGCCTATGCAGTACAATGTAAGTTTTGAATCTAACTGGTGAAAGAAGGTCCTGAATCCTGAATCAAATTGAATCCTGTATAAAGCGAACTTTATGTAAAGTCCTAATGTAGGAAATCTTTGTTAATTTAATCTGAATAATCAGAACACCTTTCTATTCCGAACACAAAAGCTATTCCGAAGGAGGTTCTGTTTAGACATATTTTACTGTACAGCTTTACGAATTCATAAAAGCACTGTTATATTTCAAATTTACTTATGAAGTAGTATTATTATATTTAGATATAACATTCTTTCATTTTAATGTCTTTTTCATCATAAGATCTAACAATTATTTTGATTGCATAAGAAAAGATAGGCCTGTTATAACAATTAACATTGCTACGACACATTTGACAGGCAGTTATGTATCATAGACAATTAAATTATTTTCTTCATTGAAATAAAAAGCTAACTGCTCTGTCTGGCAGGCTGATAAATATCATCACATTAATTCACCAGATCAAACAAACACAAATTCAGAGGTATTTCCCAGGAAGAATTGTAATCTTATTTCTATTTTTAGCTGAATTGGGTGACTATGACACACAGAGATATTCCCCAGGATATGTTTCTGAATTTAGATTTATGCCAAATCAAACAGAGGAGCTGGAAGAGAGGATATCAGCTTACCATAGGAGACTTGTGTGAGTACATTAGTGATAGAAATGTGTTGTTTCTCCTCTGTCTTGACATTCCATACTTATATACAGTAAGTATACAGTATTGTCCCTCTTATAAAACCACTGCCAGCAAAGGCCACTCCTCTTATCAGGTCAGAATTAATAGATAATAAAATACACAGGACTACTAAATTGTCCCCCTCAAGAGAGGCCACCCCATGTTTAAGGCCACACAGGAGGGTGGTCTTATTAGAGGAAGACTACTGTATTGTGCTTCACATTTCAGTTGAGAGTTGACAGGCCTCCAGGTATTTCAGACTTTATTTTAGGTTTTAAGTTGATTTATATATATATATTAAATCTAAGGATGGTTGAAGCAGTATTATTTGGACTTTTGGGCTGGGCTTCAGAAATACACTTAATTTTATATGACATTATTGCATAGTATTAATGACTATATAGTAATTTTTACTATTAGACAATCTTAATTAAAATTAGACGATAAGTGGGTTTATTTTGGCGATACACTAAAGAAATCCTGCATGGGATTGTATTAGGTGTGATATCTTAAGACAACCAATCAATGTCAAGACTTCAAAATCTTAAAACTGCATCGATGGTGTAATGGCGCTTCAAGTGCAGTAGATTGTGGGTTCGAGCCCCGGTCGGGTCAAACAGAGACTATGAAATTGGTATTTGTTGCTTATCCGCTAAGCACGCAGCATTAAGGATAAGGAGAAAGAGCAAAGATTGGTTGTCTCGGAATCAGGATAATGTGTCCGAGTGAGGTGACATGTCTATCCACAGACTGTTGTTTCAGTGAGCTAGCACTATAAAAATCCAACTAAGCATGTTGGTATAGTACAAAGCAGACATCATTTCATTGAAAATTAACTTGTTCTCGCCATTATATAGCTGAAAAATTGCTGAGTTGGCATTAAGCAAGTCACTCGCTCACTCACTTAAAATCTTAATAATTTGTTCAAGAGAGCAGATTAACGATACAAACAATAACTTCACAAGTACTGGGTTGCGTTCAATATCGTAGCAGCTAGCCTAGCTGCTAGATAAAATAGCAATAACGTTATTGAACGATTAGCTATGTAGCAGTGCTAGCAAATATGGCGCCAATCATATGGAATATATTTCTTGGAACATTTTAGCTAATGCCAGTAATGGTATTTGTCTAGCAATGCAGTAAGTGAAGATATCCATTGCCTCCAATCTTTAGTCAAAGAAATAATGCAAAACATGACCAAAAACTGACAAGAACAATAAATTATCTCCTAAAATGTTCTTGCTGGGTTTTCTTCCCTCGTCTATTTCGCCACTGTGTGTAAAATGGACCTGATTTCGCATCTCATTTCCAGATGACATTATGCATTCGACTAATTATTGCGTTTTAACAGTCTTTTTACAGTTTTAGTTTTAGCTGCCATCTTGGATTCAAAATTAGTCGAATTTTTTTAAGTTAGCGAGAGCTATGTAGCGGCTAGGCTAGCTTTCCATTCAGTAGGATTTTTCTATGTAGCTCAACCTAGCAGCTATGATGTTGAACGCACCCCTGTTCTTCTACATAGAAATATAAGATAATTCATAATTAATTGCAATAATTTCTTTTTCAGTGGACTTGTTCCCTCATCTGCTGAATACAAGTTTTTGGACAAAGTAAAATGGTATGATATGTATGGTGTTGACCTTCACCCTGTTCTGGTAAGACAGTTAACATGGCAGTGTATGACTGTGGTATTGTAGTCAAGCATGACATGTTTTGTGCGACATTCTGTTAAAAATATATACCGGCATTGGTGGATATTACGATTAGTAACATGGGCATAATACAATTGTTTATTCTGAGGGAATAATTTTGTAAAATTAATATTTCAAAAAATATTTTTTCTATGATATCGAATACAAACAAGTTTGCATATAAATAAGAGCAAAATAACAATCTTATAAATTTAAGTAATATTAGTTTTCACATGGCTCTTGACAATGTATGTAGTCAGAATGCTGAAATGAATGGTAAGTGGCCTAATAAAGTGAAATCGTGAATTTTCCAGGGAAGCATCAAATTTGAAACTCCCTTATAGTGTATATAAGGCATTTTTTTTTTACAAGAATATTGATTGAAGAAAGTGAAAACTGAGAAAGCGATTTTTACATTCAATTTTGAACTTTCTTTAGCTAATTGGAGAACAAAAGTGTTTTTTTGAACATTTGAAATTATTATACAGTGAAACTTGTCTTAAGCCTGAATAAAATGGAATCCAATGTGGGAAATCTTTGTACCTGTATAAACCTAATGCCAGTCTATTTCTGACAGAAAGGCTGGTTTCAAGAAGGTTCAGTTTAGATTTCATTGTAGCACTATCTATAGTCATATTAAACTTTAACTGTATCAGTGTTTTTTGTAAAATCATTAAAAAATGACATGACTTTTACATAGAATATTCTGTCTACTGAACAGGTAAAAATGTGCACACAATACTAGAAATAAATTGATAATTAGTTAATTACAGTGTATATATATATATATATATATATATATGTTGTTGGGTTTTTTCATGTTATATATCAGGTTTTTTTTATATACTTTATACTTAAATGTCTTTTTTAATTTTTTTTTTTTTTATCTATATTGATATACAATGCTGAATAAAAAATACTTGGTGCCTTTATAATCTGTTTTTAATTTTTTTTTTATTAATGAATGTTAAATAATGTATTAATGAATGTTAAATAATGTATTAATATTTTTTTTTAAAGATAATGTTATAATTATCACAAGTATTTGTTACTGTAATACATGTACAGTATATGTTGAAGATTGTGAACATCTTCAGAAGAAATTTATGCAAATTACAAATTATTTCCAAATAAAGAAATGTGTGTAACGGTATAGTGATTTCAGTTTTTATAATTTTGCTGTTCAAATAATTTACAGTGGACAGAGTAGTTTATCTAAAAAAACAAAAGAAGAAACCCCCCCCCCCCCCCCCCCCCCAACAACTAGAAGCACTATTATCTTCTTAAAAGCTGTTATTTATTGCATATAACATGTATTTTTCAGGGTGAAGGGAACACAGAATATTTCTTAGGGCTAACTCCTACGGGTATTGTTGTATATAAGAATAAAGCAAAAGTGGGAAACTATTTCTGGTGAGTATCATTACAACTGCCATTAACAAAGTAGCAAATCTTTGTCTTCCCATGGTTATTAAGTCTCCCAAACAACGTTTGGAGACTTATTGTTTTTGCTCCGTTTCTTATTATTATTTTTATTATTATTATTCTTATTCTTTCTTTCCGCGAAGCATGAACTTGTCCACGGCAGATCTCAGGAACTACAGGACAGAATTTCATGAAACTTGGTGGAGTTATAGATATATGTTTCAAGTTGATCCTAAAGTTTTCAGATTTGTGGTAAAGGGGGTCAAAGCCATATTTTTGGGGGTTCAAAAGGGGTGGGGGTTACTATAGAATCCTATGGGAAACTTGAAATTTCGTACATTAATGTTGATAACTTCTCAAAAGCTACCAATAGTGAAAAATCTTGGGTTTACAGGGACTTGACCGAGATTTAACATTTCTTGGTCACCATCTTTATTTCTAATGGGACATCGAGTTGTTTGCCTCACTTTGTTAATTTTCTGTTTATGTTTAGGCATATCTAAGGTCTGTTTGTAACTTAAGATATGACAAAGTTATCTTACATCGTATGCCGATGTTTCGTCTTCCTCTTTCCTACTACCGATTGACATAAAGCAGAAACGGTTTAGTTCGATGTAACATGGTAGGCATAATTTTCATTTTTGACCATTATAACTGACTTTTGAAAGGGTGACACAGAGAATGGTGACTAAGAACTTGATATGAATAGTCATGGGATGATAACTATGATTCCATGTTCATGCTGATATCTCTTGTGTTATATTTTTGCCATATACAGTCAAACCTGTATTAAGAGGTCACCTTTGAAAAAGTGGTCTTGTAAGACAGGTGACCTCTTAGAAGAGGTTCAATTCATATGAAATTTTCTATAACAGGACAAGAAAAAGGTGACCTTTTAATACAGGTGAGTGCTTAATAGAGGTGACCACATTGGCAGGTTTGATTGTATATGACATCACAACACTATCAGATAGGGTTTGAAAATGGATTTGTATGTGTGATTAAATTCCTTTATACTTTTGAAGCATTCATATTTACATTTTTTTTTTTATTGTTTTCATGTAATTAAACTCCTTTATACTTTTAAAGTATTCAGATTTATATTTTTATTTATTGTTTTTCAGGCCAAGGATAACAAAAGTAACGTTTAAACATAAAATATTTATCATTAAAGTCAAAGACAAAAATGTAAGTACCTTAGGTGTTGTCAACAAATAATGTAGTGACAATTAATATAAAACCTCTATGTATAAATTAAGAAAAGAAAGTTTAGATAATAATGGTTAACAATTCCACCAATATCAACAAAGCGAACAAGCATCTGTCACCTCAAATCATTGAGCACGAAAAAAGACCACGACATATGGCATTGTAAATCCAGATGCTGGTTTGGGACAGGCACAAAAATGTGGCATATGTTGAACACTAAGTCTCATTGGGCAGTATTGAACACATATTTTGGTACTAAGTTCAATCATAAACAAAAATATGCTTAATGCTTAATATAGTAGCAGCATGATCCACACAGAGGAAAGGTCATCTTGATGCACTAACCTACATCTGTGTTACACAATACCTTGTAGTTACAACTGATACTGCAGTTTAAATTGAATGTTGATCCAATTTATTGACAGCCTCTGTTGTGATATGGTTAGCATACACGTTTCCACATGGATGATCTGTTGGCTCAATCACAAATCAGGTCAAACCACAGATTATTAAATAGGTAATTGCTGCTTCTCAAAAGGCATCCAGCATTAAAGAGTAACAGGAAAAATTAGTTGGCTAGGAGTCAGGATAACATGAATGACTGGAATGACATGTCTATCTGTAGACTATTGTTTCAACAAACTAGCACTAACAGAATTTCGCCAATTTCTTTTGACAGTCAGTGATGTCGGAAATTAACAACTTAAAAACATTTTTAACTTTTTGGTCGTAGGAAACACATTCTCCTTTGATAGTTAAAATTTCAAAAGCTCGAGCTTTAAAATTTGAAAATTTTACAATCTTGAATGGAGAATCTACATGTATATTTATATGTTTACAGAATGAAGAACACACATATGCATTTGAGTTGGTTAGCAAGGCAGCATGTAAACATTTATGGAAATGTTGTGTGGAGCATCATTCTTTCTTCAGGTAAGCATGCACACATATATACACATACACCAAAATAAAGTATTACCACATCTTTGTTTGATGTATTGGTTTATTTTTTTTTATGTATATTTTATTACACATTTTGAGGGAACACTTTTGATAAAAGTTTGCAGTGTTTTGAAGAAAATAAATGATGCATAGATAGAGAATAAGTTAAAATAGTAATGCTGGACATTATAATTAAAAGTAATGACACATACCATTTCTATGATAATATAAAATGGAGACAAGATGACAAGATCATAGAGGGAATTCTAAGTTCAGGCTTGAGACAGGCACAACATAATTGTGTGGCAAGGTTTAACTTGTTAATGGAATCCCTACCCTTCTCTCTTCATATAAGAAAAGATCTCCAGTTGCCAATCAGATATATATTGTTTTAATTTGTGGATAGATTATCAACAGTAACATAGATTGTTTTGAAGGATACATTTATTTACTAGAAACTTTTTTCACGGCATGTAAATAAGATATATCTAGGTTATATGATAGTATTTTCAAATTAATGAAAGAGCTGTGCTCAACAGTAAAGTAATTTTATAAAAAAAAAAAAAACCATACTAAATTCATTCTATATCGTTCATATTTGTTTCTTGTAGTTTGAAATACAGTACTAATTTGTGTACTTAATGTAAATGAATTTGTTAGATGGTATTATGCGACAGGTGTTCATGGTTGGATGAAAAACTAGACTTCTTTCCAATATAAAATATTCATTCATTTAATTGGCTTATGCATTGCATGTACATACATATATATACCGGTACTACAAATACAATGTTTGATTGCCCATGTCTGTGTAGATGAAATTCTTTACAACAGCAGTCACTGAAAATAAAACTCATTTAAAATATATTGTGGTTAGGGCTATTCCATTTAATGAGACTTCCGTGAGGGGGTGTGTAAAAAATTTGGTATGAAGCAAGATTTTCGAGCAAATGTCAAATTTATGTTAGCAGAAGGTTTATTTTAAAATCGAATTCCATCCTTGAGTTTGTATAGGATGCATGTTTAAATGTAATAACTTTATCTACATACATATTATATATATTTATGCTTTGAGTATTATTATTAGTAATTTATATTAGTAGAATAGTAGAAAGGCATAGGAAAATTTGAATGCACCATGAAATTGTCAAGAAAGGTACTCACATTGTGCTGGATTTTATTTTACTTAATGATCTTGGTGCATTGAAATTGTTTTATTTTCTTCATTAGTCTAAAATCAAACCACAAGCTATCTGGATCTTTAAAAAAAAAGAAATATGAAATATTTCAAATACGATATTCAATTGTGGTTTGGCCGAGATGAATCCACTCTTATATTTTAGTTACCCTAGTTTTAAGTGTAAAAGTTGTGGAAAGGTTGCATATAGATGTTGGCTAAATGTCCTTTAAAATGCATGAGAGCAGACAACAGAAAATAAATTTGTCATTGTATGGGACTTTGTTTAATCTTATTCAGTATGAATATAGCTGTCTCTCATACACTCATGTGTAGCATACATAACACAAAGTCATTGTAAATGGCATAGATTCATTCTTAGTAAAAAAAAATAAAAAAAAAATACTGTGCACAAGATTCCAGTACTAAAGATGCCTTCTCCTGGATTCTATTGGGGTATTATGGCATTGACAAATTCCATTGGAGCTTAAGCATATCAATTTAAGATGAAGCTTGTAGTTTGAAATTTTATCAATTCTTCTGTTTTATTTTTCATTGACAATCATTTCATGCTAACATTTTATTTATTATCACTTCATTTTCATGTGCTATTCTCATGCTAGACTAAACCAAGTGGCAGATGCCTTATCTATATCAGGAAAACACTTCAGGTCAAGCTCTAGAAAGAGCAGAAGGTAAGAGAATTAAAGCTTCCCTGCTACACAGATTAAACGTGAATAACGTAAGAGAATTAAAGCTTCCCTGCTACACAGATTAAACATGAATAACGTTTTTAAAAAATAATACAGCATGGCTTCAATCTAATTTTTTTTCATCATCAACATTACTCTTGTTTACAGACACTAATAATATTTAAGTAAGAATGAGAAAGGATTCGGAAGTAACTTATGAGAGTAAAATTAGCAAGTTTTAGGAAAAAAAGTGCTGAATCAGTTGTTCTTTTTGAAAGAAAGTTTATGTGACAAAGTAAAAACATATTGTACAAGTGTCATGTACCTTAATTAGGTCTTTTTGCCATATGTTATTTGCTATTTATAGTAAACTCCATTAAGATATTTCATTTATTACATTTATTTGACTCTTATATCTAACAATAACATTTCTTTTCTTAAATACAGTTTGTGAAAAGTTAACAAATTCTTTATAGTCAAAATTAATACCTTATTTTAAAATTTAAATAAAAAAAAAAGGAGATTATTAATCATTAATTTTACACTAATCAAGATTTTAACATCTTAGATATTTTAATATTATTATTAATAATATTTTCATAACACATAATATTTTATTTATTTTGTATACAAAATGCATGTTTGTATTGCATGTGAATGAAGTATTATTATTATACCTCAGTTATAATTTTCTATATAAAAATCAACTTGATAGTTTTACTATTTTTCCAGGCTTATGTCGAGAAGTTTACTTCACTGGTCAATAGATTAGTTTCCTACTATTTGACTGACACTTGCAAGCGTCAAAAGTACATGATTTAAAACTTTTATGTCTGAGTCAATTGGGCGATTTAAAAGATCAGATAATCAAAGTTGGAATTTAAATTGAAAAATAATATCGGTGAAGGAATGAAAATGTTCCGGAAATTCCTGACTTTTTGTCTGATGACTTTGTTTTGGCAAATGTATTGAATGATATATCAAATTCTGAAACAGGTCAAATTTCAGTTCAAAATAATTCACAGACTGTGGCTGTTACAAATACTCCAACTTTAAATACATTTTGAATTCCAGGAATTCAATCTACTTCTGGATTAACAATTAGCAGTATTAATAATTGCACAGTGAACTTTAACTTTCATCAGTAATTTATCATTTTAAGATTTATCTTCTTGATGTTCAAAAATGTTTATTCTATTTGTGGTTAATATTATTGTTATAACCAGTACTTGTCTTTTTTACTGCCACATCAATTATTTTACCTTCAACCATCATTTTGCATCTGATGTCTCTTTCGGTATAATAAAACACTTATTAACTAGATATTCGGGGAATAGTAAGTTTATTGACCCCTCGATACCCACCTATTGCCCTCGGCTTTGCCTTGGGCAATAGTTGGTATCTCGGGGTCAATAAACTTACTATTCCCCTCATACCCAGTCAATAAGTATAAATTATTGGCTACTCTATAATGTATATTTTATATGCTTAAATGGAACATCCCTTGACAGAATAATTTCTCAGAATAAGAACATTTATTATGTCTCCCCTTCGAACGAAGGGAGACATATTGTTTTAGTCTGATTTTTTTCTTCCGCTTCCGCTTCTTCTGCTTCTTCACAGCGAAGCTTGTCCGGACCATAACTTTTTTGTCTTTCCAGATAGGTCAATTATATTTGGTATGTGGGTGCATGACCATAAGGTGGTGTGTCACATACCGTAATGACCTTCGTGGGACCTTGACCTTTGACCTCAAGGTCAAATAATTGTTTTTTAAATAGTATTTTCTTGTCCGGGCCATAACATTTTTGTCTTTCGAGATGGGTCAATGATATTTGGTATGTGGGTGCATGACCATAGGGCGGTGTGTCGTGTACCGTAGTAACCTTTGTGGGACCTTGACCTTTGACCTCAAGGTCAAATAATCGTTTTTTAAATAGTATCATTCAACTCATAATGTATAACTTATTACAGATGGCCGCATTAAGGGGAGACATAAGTTTTAGGTATCTAAAACAGTTCTTCTTAGTTTTGTTTGTTTTGAAAAGAAATTTAAGAACGAAATTGATTTAAAGTAAACCCTGCACTGTATGAAACTATATATTTTAGATTACTCTTTTTTTTCAAAGCCAGTATGCATAGAATAATTATTGCTATTTCTTCTGTTATATTAGACCAATTTAATAACAAATCCAGCTTTTGTCCTCATATATTGCATTTTGTGCATTCAGAGTATTCTTATAGAATTTAATTAGACCAATCAAAAACATAACAGATGTTTACCTACAGTAAGATTATGAATTGGTCCATTGTAATGAAAGTGCTTCAAACCCTCTATATCAGATAGTTAACAATATATTAAATTAGCAACTTGTATTGCATTGTATGAGGAAAAAATAACACAGTAGTAATTTTATACAAAATGAAGATGGTAAAATTAACATGAAGAAATTAGAATTATTCCTAAGTATAAAACAATGTGAAATACAAAATCAATTTGTTATATTTGCCAGAAACACTTTAATGTTATGATGAAATGCACAATGTATTATTCTGACAAGCTACAGTTAAGAAAAACTTTGAATACTGACTTTCAACACTATAATGATATGTTGTACTTTTACAAGCTAAAATTAAAAAAAAAAACCTTTTTAATATGGACTTTTACATAGTTATTTGGAATGTATTCATAGAAGGAAACCTCCAGAAAGCTCTTTTCATACCATGATGATTGGGAATTTGAAAGGCAAATTCTGACTTAAGGTGTTTTTTTTAAAGGTGTTCTCAAAAAGTATCCATGGACCTCATTAAGATTTACTGTTTATTTGAAAGTAACCTCCCTAATTTTCAAAAGAGACGTGTGACTTTATAGTCGACACTTACAGAAATTAAAAACCATTTTGCATCGAGTAACACCATTATTTCATCATTCTGTTAATACCAATTTGACTTATTCAATAGACCTGATGTGGTACAAAGAGTTTGACCCTCATGCTGTGTATATATTTCTGTTCTAGTGGCAGACATACAAGAGACACACAGTCAGAGTCTGGCAGGTCACAACCAGACGTACCTAGAGCTGCTAGTAAAAGATACCCACGACGTACAATATCTGATTCTAGACTTAGTTGTAAGTTAAAATTGATGGAAGATACAGTCAGACCTGTATATAAAGGGGACTGAAGGGTTCCTCAAAATGTGCCCTTTTTGAGCAGTTGACCTTTATATACAGGTTCAAAGCATATATACTATTCAATAAATGGAGAAAATGAAACTGCCCTTTACAGACAGTGATTTGCTATATACAAGGGCCCTCTAAAGCTTGACTATATACTGAATATAGTAATAATGGTTTTATCAGAGAATAAGAAATGGCCATTTTAAATTATGTGGATGAAAATGAAATTAGAAAATAGGAAAGGCTCCATGGCTGCATTCATATGGTAATAGTTCCTGGTCATGGCTTATTTCCAGTTATGTACTTCCTAAAGCTTATTATCAGTAACTAATCAAGGTGTATTACAAGTAACTGACTATGGCTTATAACCAGATACTGGCCATAGATATTTGTTTTTTTCTGTACATGTAATAGCATGTTCACTGTTGATCACTGGGGATACATGTACTGCTGAAGTGCTTGAAATTGGGACACGAAGCAATATTTCCACAGATTTTATGGGGCTCATTGTTATTATCGTCTTCTTCTAATTAGAGCAAAAATATGGACTTTATAGCATGAACTTACGTAAGAAAAACTTTATGTACTGGAAGTGGTATTTACCAATTGATTAATTATTAGTATATTTGTTATAGCTCAGCTGTCATCTGATGGATTACCATATATGCCTTCAGACAGAACTGTTTCCATGGTAGCAGCTCCAGAATATGTTAAAGGGTATGTAGTCAATAAGCTAAACTAGATAAGTTATACCGGTAGAGTAATGGGAAAGATGACATATTGGATAAAACATAATTATGATCATTTCTACATGAGTGAATGAGTGATTGTTGTTTAGCGCTAAATGTGAAATTTTTTCAGCTATTTTATGGTGTGAGAACAAGTCATATTTGATAGGTTGATGATGATGTCTACATTATACTAGACCAAAATGCTTAGTTGGATTTTTATAGTGCTAGTTCACTGAAACAACAGTCCACAGATAGACATGTCACTCCATTCCGACACGTTATCCTGACTCTGAGCCAACCAGTCTTTGCTCTTGCTTCCTAATGCTTTGTGCTTAGCGGAGAAACAACAAATATAAATTTTAGAGTCTTTGGTTTGACCCGACCTGGGCTCGAACCCATGATCTACTGCACTCGGGGCGAGCACACTAACCTTTACACCACCAAACCGGTTCATTACTGCATCTATTACAATAGTAAAGTACAGTATACAAACATATGTTGTGGTCTTTTTTTGGTTCAATTTGTGTATATTATTTAAAAAAAAAATATATAATACATATACCGGTACTATAAAAGAAAATATTGTTTTATTTAACTAACAAAAAAACCACTGACCATACAACATTACAAACACTAGAGACATGGGAAACATCCAATTACAAACACTAGAGACATGGGAAACATCCAATTACAAACACTAGAGACATGGGAAACATCCAATTACAAACACTAGAGACATGGGAAACATCCAATTACAAACATTAGAGACATGGGAAACATCCAATTACAAACACTAGAAACATGGGAAACATCCAATTACAAACACTAGAGACATGGGAAACATCCAATTACAAACACTAGAAACATGGGAAACATCCAATTACAAACACTAGAAACATGGGAAACATCCAATTACAAACACTAGAGACATGGGAAACATCCAATTACAAACACTAGAAACATGGGAAACATCCAATTACAAACATTAGAGACATGGGAAACATCCAATTACAAACATTAGAGACATGGGAAACATCCAATTACAAACATTAGAGACATGGGAAACATCCAATTACAAACACTAGAGACATGGGAAACATCCAATTACAAACACTAGAGACATGGGAAACATCCAATTACAAACACTAGAGACATGGGAAACATCCAATTACAAACATTAGAGACATGGGAAACATCCAATTACAAACACTAGAGACATGGGAAACATCCAATTACAAACACTAGAGACATGGGAAACATCCAATTACAAACACTAGAGACATGGGAAACATCCAATTACAAACATTAGAGACATGGGAAACATCCAATTACAAACACTAGAGACATGGGAAACATCCAATTACAAACATTAGAGACATGGGAAACATCCAATTACAAACACTAGAGACATGGGAAACATCCAATTACAAACACTAGAGACATGGGAAACATCCAATTACAAACACTAGAGACATGGGAAACATCCAATTACAAACACTAGAAACATGGGAAACATCCAATTACAAACATTAGAGACATGGGAAACATCCAATTACAAACACTAGAGACATGGGAAACATCCAATTACAAACATTAGAGACATGGGAAACATCCAATTACAAACACTAGAGACATGGGAAACATCCAATTACAAACACTAGAGACATGGGAAACATCCAATTACAAACACTAGAGACATGGGAAACATCCAATTACAAACACTAGAGACATGGGAAACATCCAATTACAAACATTAGAGACATGGGAAACATCCAATTACAAACACTAGAGACATGGGAAACATCCAATTACAAACACTAGAGACATGGGAAACATCCAATTACAAACACTAGAGACATGGGAAACATCCAATTACAAACACTAGAGACATGGGAAACATCCAATTACAAACATTAGAGACATGGGAAACATCCAATTACAAACACTAGAGACATGGGAAACATCCAATTACAAACACTAGAGACATGGGAAACATCCAATTACAAACACTAGAAACATGGGAAACATCCAATTACAAACACTAGAGACATGGGAAACATCCAATTACAAACACTAGAGATATGGGAAACATCCAATTACAAACACTAGAAACATGGGAAACATCCGATTACAAACACTAGAGACATGGGAAACATCCAATTACAAACACTAGAGACATGGGAAACATCCAATTACAAACACTAGAGACATGGGAAACATCCAATTACAAACACTAGAGACATGGGAAACATCCAATTACAAACACTAGAGACATGGGAAACATCCAATTACAAACACTAGAGACATGGGAAACATCCAATTACAAACACTAGAGACATGGGAAACATCCAATTACAAACACTAGAGACATGGGAAACATCCAATTACAAACACTAGAGACATGGGAAACATCCAATTACAAATACTAGAGACATGGGAAACATCCAATTACAAACACTAGAGACATGGGAAACATCCAATTACAAACATTAGAGACATGGGAAACATCCAATTACAAACACTAGAGACATGGGAAACATCCAATTACAAACACTAGAGACATGGGAAACATCCAATTACAAACACTAGAGACATGGGAAACATCCAATTACAAACACTAGAGACATGGGAAACATCCAATTACAAACATTAGAGACATGGGAAACATCCAATTACAAACATTAGAGACATGGGAAACATCCAATTACAAACACTAGAAACATGGGAAACATCCAATTACAAACATTAGAGACATGGGAAACATCCAATTACAAACATTAGAGACATGGGAAACATCCAATTACAAACATTAGAGACATGGGAAACATCCAATTACAAACACTAGAGACATGGGAAACATCCAATTACAAACATTAGAGACATGGGAAACATCCAATTACAAACATTAGAGACATGGGAAACATCCAATTACAAACACTAGAGACATGGGAAACATCCAATTACAAACATTAGAGACATGGGAAACATCCAATTACAAACACTAGAGACATGGGAAACATCCAATTACAAACATTAGAGACATGGGAAACATCCAATTACAAACACTAGAGACATGGGAAACATCCAATTACAAACACTAGAGACATGGGAAACATCCAATTACAAACATTAGAGACATGGGAAACATCCAATTACAAACACTAGAGACATGGGAAACATCCAATTACAAACACTAGAGACATGGGAAACATCCAATTACAAACATTAGAGACATGGGAAACATTCAATTACAAATATTAGAGACATGGGAAACATCCAATTACAAACAAACAAATAAATCTTTATGCTGAAATCAAATGCATGTAGTCCTATGGCAAAATTTAAAATTCAAAATAAAAATCAACGTTAGTAATAAAGATTTGTTAACTACTTTGTATATTAACTATTATTGCGTTTGTGTGCGATGAGTTGTTTCCCCTTGGAATGAGGGGAAATAACTCCCTTCTTATTGCCTTTGTGTATGAAGAATTGTCCCTTAGTGTTGACAATTCTAGATTTTCACCTAACTACAACGATAATCTGTTGTTGATTGTTTATATTTCTGTTGTTTTAGACCCAGACATAGATCTTTACCAGAACTTCATGGTTCACCTAAGAGCACCAGGTCAGCACCATGGGAGACTAACACTGATGTGTAAGTTGTTGTTAGCTTGTTGTATTTAAGATGTTTTTATTTGTAATTACTGTATGACATTATCATTTAGATTGCTGACAGCAACTTGATCAATTTTATCTGTATGTAGGTGATATTTATATTCATAAGGTCAGGAAGGCCAAGTTCAATTTTGGACTTTATATAATTGTTTCCATTCTGTTTGAAGCAGGGGCATCTGTTTCCTATGAACACACTCTTCAATTTTTTATTTTTTCCTTTAAATTTTGTCATTTTGTTGTTGATAATGGAAAAGTTATATGTTGGAGTTGGAAGGTACTTTTTTATAGATAATACATGTGGTTTGGTAGGTTTATGGAGTTTAACGTCACTTTCAACAATATTTCAGTTATATCGTCACTGACAAACTTTATCACATAATGTTTTATCGAACAGGGTTCGAACTCACAACTTTAGTGGTGATGGGCACTGATTGCACAGGTAGTTGTGAATCCAACTACCATATGATCATGACCACGACGGCCCCTTATAAAAGATGTGTAATAGGTACATAGCAACTTTTCAAAATATAATGCAATTCAGTTTCTTTTTGAAATTATATGGGTGGTGGGTCTTGGGTACAAAGTGCCTTCCAATGCATCCCCCATATGTAGTTTTTCAGAAATAGCCCTAATTCTATTTGAAAAAATTGCCAATATTTTTTTGTTTCAGTGGATTATATATATCTGGTAGGGAATCCCCTGTTTCTATGTATAGATTGTCAATATTTTCTTTGTTTCAGTGAATTATATACATCTGGTAGGGAATCCCCTGTTTCTATGTATAGATTGTTAATATTTTCTTTGTTTCAGTGGATTATATACATGTGATAGGGAATCCCTTGTTTCTATGTATAGATTGTCAATATTTTTCTTTGTTTCAGTGGATTATATACATGTGGTAAGGAATCCCCTGTTTCTATATGTAGATTGTCTATAATTTTCTTTGTTTCAGTGGATTATATACATCTGATAGGGAATCATCCCCTGTTTCTATGTATAGATTGTCAATATTTTCTTTGTTCCAGTGGATTATATACATGTGGTAGGGAATCTCCTGTTTCTATGTATAGATTGTCAATATTTATACCCCTGCTCCCCGAAGGGGGAGGGGGGTATACTGTTTTACGTCTGTCCGTCCTTCCGTCCGTCCAAGATATTTTTCGTCGCATTTTTCTCAGTAACTGTTGATTGCAGAAATCTGATATTTGGTCACAAGCATCATATAGGTATACCATATTGTGGGTGGCGTTTTTAGACCCGTCAGATTCCTACTTCCTGTTTGCCGACTTAGTTGGTTTCTATGCACATTGAACATATATGCACATTTTTCATCACATTTTTCTCAGCAACTATTGATGGCAGAGATCTGATATTTGGTCACAAGTTTCATATAGGTACCCCATATCGTGGGAAGCGTTTTTGGACCCATCAGATTCCTACTTCCTGTTTGCCAACTTTGTTGATTTTTATACACATTGAACATACATTTTGTATATGCCCATTTTTAGTCGCATTTTTCTCAGCAACTATTGATGGCAGAAATCTGATATTTGGTCACAAGCTTCAAATAGGTACCCCATATCGTGGGAAGCGTTTTTTGACCCGTCGGATTCCTACTTCCTGTTTGCCGAAGAGCGGGGATATCATAGATGAGCATTAGCTCACAGTTCATCTTGTTTTCTTTGTTTCAATGGATTATATACATGTGGTAGGGAATCCCCTGTTTCTATGTATAGATTGTCTAATTTTCTTTGTTTCAGTGGATTACATACATCTGATAGGGAATCCCCTGTTTCTATGTATGGATTGTCAATATTTTCTTTTGTTTCAGTGGATTATATACATCTGGTAGGGAATCCCCTGTTTCTATGTATAGTGAAGCCAATAAATATCCACGAAAGTCTGGTGGCCAGGGCAGTGATACAGAAAGTGGATATAGAAGAAAGTAAGGTTTATCTAGAAAATATAAAATGTTTGCTAGGATTTAGAAATAGAACCTAAATAATTCCTTACACCAGGGTACAACCACTACTAAAAGAATCTGTATGTTGTTTGAGACGAACCAAATACAAAGGAGGTGGACATGAATAATTGTTAATCTGAGAAGAGTTTTTTTTTCCAAAAGATTTTAACCTTTTCAGGTTGATAATCATTGACATCCACCTACTAATTATAAGAAGGCTGTAATTTTATATTGTTCAACAATAAATAGGAACTTTATATCTCAATCAGTACAATAACACTAAATGTCTGATAAGTTAAAACATTAGTTGTTCTGTCAATAGTGTTTCAAGATTCATAGGTCAGTTGGTAAATACATATGTTAAATAAACAGGAAATAAACGTTAGAGAAAACCAAACAGACAATCCAGAGACAAACATGGGCACAAGGCAAGGAATGAGAGAAAACCAAACAGACAATCCAGAGACACAGACAAACATGGGTACAAGGCAAGGAATGAGAGAAAACCAAACAGACAATCCAGAGACACAGACAAACATGGGCACAAGGCAAAGAATGATGACAAACATGATTTATTTGTGTTTAGCACCACCTTTTGCAGTATTTCAGCTATATTGTGGCATGAACAAATACACAGAAAACTTAAAAGATGAGCAACATGGACCCTCCAAAAAAAAAGAAGGGGTGAATCCAAGTGCTCGCAAAGTAAATATGCCATACTTGTTCCTATTTGTCATATATTATATTTACTACAGAGATAAATTGTGATTTTTGTTCTGTTATGTTTCAGATATTTTCCTAAAAATAAAGGATCAGATAATGAAAGTGATGTTTCATTTTCAAGAAGAATCAGGTAATATTTACTGTTAATTTTCTTTTGTCATACAGGAAATTACTATCATGATTTGTACAAATTTATGTAATTAGTACAAGTAAGAGACAACATATCATAATCTCTTTATGTCATAAATGTGGAGGAAAAACAAATTGTTCTTTTTCAGCAATTAGGTATTCCTTGGCTAGAGTATTATTTTGTTATAAAACGTAATTTTCTATTATTGACTGATGTGTTTCATTTTAAAATCAGAGATTAGAGCAAGCTATTACCAGTACTGTTTCTCTGTTCGATATAAGATAATATCATTTTTCATGTGTTTATGTTGATTTTAAGGAGGGAAGCAGACAGTGGCAGTGAGTCTGATGTTTCTCCTGTTAGAGCTAGACATAGACGTCCTAAAAGTTCTGGTGACTGGTTTGAATCTCAGTGGAAAGATGCAATAGAAGGGTAAAAATGTTATCTTAACATTGAAAAAAGTCAAAACTTCATATCACAAATATGGAAAAAAAAGTTTTTTTTGCAAGAGTGACAAGCAACTACTGATTTTAATGATTATTAGTTCATTTATGTTGAAAAATTCAGGTAGTGATGAAAGTCCTACAAATTAACACGGAAATATTGAAGGGGAAAATGACACAAAGTATCATGATTATTAATTCTCTATTGATTTAATGGTTCATATTGAACAACAATGAAAAAAAAAAATAACCGTGAATTTTAAGCGAAAAAAAAAGATAAGAAAAAAAAACATGAATTCACAAGACATTGATTGTTAACCGCTATTATAAAACCAATTGCAAATGAGGAAAAGTGAACTTGAGTCAACGTTCAAAACTATTTCATTGTAACATTGATTTTTAAAATATGTGTACATTGATTTGATTCTGTATTTTAAAATCTCTTTATGGTTATATTTGATTTTTCAACTTATAATTTCTCCACAGGTATTACTTGCCAAACAAAGAACGTCATGCAAATGGGTAAGTAGTGTTTCAAGTCTATATATACATGTATATATATATATATATATATATATCTTTATTTCTCAAAAGTACAGGTTAATTACTTCAAGTTCTATTTATGTGTTTTTATTCATATTTTCTTTTTTTGTTATTTGGATGAAAGATTTTGATATTTTATTGTGATGTTAAAGTACATGTAAATAGGATTTGATAACAATGCAAAAAATCTTAAATCAATATTCCAGCATTCCTTAATATTTATGAAAATCGCACAGTATTTTATAAATTTTACAATTTACTTGTGTTGTAGGTCAATACCATCGATAAACTCTGCCCCTGTAGGAGAAGCTAAACGGAGACGAAGAAGGAGAACCAAATCTCCAGGAACAACTAAACGACCTCCAGAGGAACTCAGAGAACATTTTCAGTAAGGAGCATTTTTTATACTATAAGTTATGTCATATTTAAGTTATTGTTTATACTATAAGTTATGTCATATTTAAGTTATTGTTTATACTATAAGATATGTCATATTTAAGTTATTGTTATGTCATATTTAAGTAATTGTTTATACTATAAGTTATGTCATATTTAAGTTATTGTTATGTCATATTTAAGTAATTGTTTATACTATAAGATATGTCATATTTAAGTTATTGTTTATACTATAAGTTATGTCATATTTAAGTTATTGTTTATACTATAAGTTATGTCATATTTAAGTAATTGTTTATACTATAAGTTATGTCATATTTAAGTTATTGTTTATACTATAAGATATGTCATGTTTAAGTTATTGTTTATACTATAAGATATGTCATATTTAAGTTATTGTTTATACTATAAGATATGTCATATTTAAGTTATTGTTTATACTATAAGTTATGTCATATTTAAGTTATTGTTTATACTATAAGATATGTCATATTTAAGTAATTGTTTATACTATAAGTTATGTCATATTTAAGTTATTGTTTATACTATAAGATATGTCATATTTAAGTAATTGTTTATACTATAAGATATGTCATATTTAAGTAATTGTTTATACTATAAGATATGTCATATTTAAGTTATTGTTTATACTATAAGTTATGTCATATTTAAGTTATTGTTTATACTATAAGTTATGTCATATTTAAGTAATTGTTTATACTATAAGATATGTCATATTTAAGTAATTGTTTATACTATAAGATATGTCATATTTAAGTTATTGTTTATACTATAAGATATGTCATATTTAAGTTATTGTTTATACTATAAGATATGTCATATTTAAGTTATTGTTTATACTATAAGATATGTCATATTTAAGTAATTGTTTATACTATAAGTTATGTCATATTTAAGTTATTGTTTATACTATAAGTTATGTCATATTTAAGTAATTGTTTATACTATAAGATATGTCATATTTAAGTTATTGTTTATACTATAAGTTATGTCATATTTAAGTTATTGTTTATACTATAAGATATGTCATATTTAAGTTATTGTTTATACTATAAGTTATGTCATATTGAAGTTATTGTTTATACTATAAGATATGTCATATTTAAGTTATTGTTTATACTATAAGATATGTCATATTTAAGTTATTGTTTATACTATAAGTTATGTCATATTTAAGTTATTGTTTATACTATAAGATATGTCATGTTTAAGTTATTGTGTATACTATAAGATATGTCATGTTTAAGTTATTGTTATGTCATATTTAAGTAATTGTTTATACTATAAGTTATGTCATATTTAAGTTATTGTTTATACTATAAGTTATGTCATATTTAAGTTATTGTTTATACTATAAGATATGTCATGTTTAAGTTATTGTTTATACTATAAGATATGTCATATTTAAGTTATTGTTATGTCATATTTAAGTTATTGTTTATACTATAAGTTATGTCATGTTTAAGTTATTGTTTATACTATAAGATATGTCATATTTAAGTTATTGTTTATACTATAAGATATGTCATGTTTAAGAAATTGTTTATACTATAAGTTATGTCATATTTAAGTTATTGTTTATACTATAAGATATGTCATATTTAAGTTATTGTTTATACTATAAGTTATGTCATATTTAAGTTATTGATTATACTATAAGATATGTCATATTTAAGTTATTGTTTATACTATAAGATATGTCATATTTAAGTTATTGTTTATACTATAAAATATGTCATGTTTAAGTTATTGTTTATACTATAAGTTATGTCATGTTTAAGTTATTGTTTATACTATAAGATATGTCATGTTTAAGTTATTGTTTATACTATAAAATATGTCATGTTTAAGTTATTGTTTATACTATAAGTTATGTCATGTTTAAGTTATTGTTTATACTATAAGATATTTCATATTTAAGTTATTGTTTATACTATAAGATATGTCATATTTAAGTTATTGTTTATACTATAAGATATGTCATATTTAAGTTATTGTTTATACTATAAGATATGTCATGTTTAAGTTATTGTTTATACTATAAGTTATGTCATATTTAAGTTATTGTTTATACTATAAGATATGTCATATTTAAGTTATTGTTATGTCATATTTAAGTAATTGTTTATACTATAAGTTATGTCATATTTAAGTTATTGTTTATACTATAAGTTATGTCATATTTAAGTTATTGTTTATACTATAAGTTATGTCATATTTAAGTTATTGTTATGTCATATTGAAGTAATTGTTTATACTATAAGTTATGTCATATTTAAGTTATTGTTTATACTATAAGATATGTCATATTTAAGTTATTGTTTATACTATAAGTTATGTCATATTTAAGTTATTGTTATGTCATATTGAAGTAATTGTTTATACTATAAGTTATGTCATATTTAAGTTATTGTTTATACTATAAGATATGTCATATTTAAGTTATTGTTTATACTATAAGTTATGTCATATTTAAGTTATTGTTTATACTATAAGTTATGTCATATTTAAGTTATTGTTTATACTATAAGTTATGTCATATTTAAGTAATTGTTTATACTATAAGTTATGTCATATTTAAGTTATTGTTTATACTATAAGATATGTCATGTTTAAGTTATTGTTTATACTATAAGATATGTCATATTTAAGTTATTGTTTATACTATAAGTTATGTCATATTTAAGTTATTGTTTATACTATAAGTTATGTCATATTTAAGTAATTGTTTATACTATAAGTTATGTCATATTTAAGTAATTGTTTATACTATAAGTTATGTCATATTTAAGTTATTGTTTATACTATAAGTTATGTCATATTTAAGTTATTGTTTATACTATAAGATATGTCATATTTAAGTTATTGTTTATACTATAAGATATGTCATATTTAAGTTATTGTTTATACTATAAGATATGTCATATTTAAGTTATTGTTTATACTATAAGTTATGTCATATTTAAGTTATTGTTATGTCATATTGAAGTAATTGTTTATACTATAAGTTATGTCATATTTAAGTTATTGTTTATACTATAAGATATGTCATATTTAAGTTATTGTTTATACTATAAGTTATGTCATATTTAAGTTATTGTTTATACTATAAGTTATGTCATATTTAAGTAATTGAAGATGAAAAAATCTGTTTTTTTTACATAGGAAAAATATATGAATTTTAATTACACATTTATAAAATACTAAGCAACATTTTAAGATTATGTTAATACAATAAATGTTATCACATTTACCCTTTTCAAACAAGAAAGAATTTAACTGTAATGAAGTCCACATAATGAACACAATAGGATCAAATAAATTTGTTAATGAAGCAGAAAGGTATCCTAACTGTGGAACTACAGATTTCACCCATTTGTAATTTTGCGAAATTCCTGACTCCAAATGAGATCATGACTTTTGAATCATATAAATTAATTTTTTGAGTGTCACTTGGATAAAAATGTAAAAGGATGTGGTTCGGCAGCTGAAATGAGGAAAAATATTTGTTATATGCATCCAATAATTTGTTTTAATCTGCTTTCAGATATAACCTAGTAGATACAGAGGGTATGTCAGAAGAACAACTCAGGGATATACCATTTGTACAAGTTGAGTAAGTATATATAATTATTGGTGATCTATTGATTTTATTAGACAAGTTAGATTGGTGAATTCCAGTTTTGGGTGGGTGAGCAGGCAGGGGAAGTTTGTATTAAGTCTTGTTATAGCTCTAGACTTTATTTCTTGGCAGATTTAAACAGAATTTATATACAAGCTGTATATAGGCAATATTACAATTGAGTGTGAAAAACATAGTTTTTCCTCAAGTATTTTGAGTGTTATGTCCCTTGAAAATGTTTTTAAAAAAATGTGAAAATGTTCTTGTTTGCCCACCAGTAAAATAGTTCCTCGACAGATTCAAACCAAATTTATGCACAAACTTGTTTATTAAGAATATTTCTGTTGAGTTAGAAAACTTAAATATTTCATGAAGAATTTTAATTTAAATACAAGACAACTCCGATTGTGCTTTAATGAATTTGAATTGATGCTGTGATACTTTGTCAAAACACAGGTCAAGTTGAAAATTATTGAAATCTTTTTTTTTTAATTTATATATTCATGCAAAATTTAGAGATCTTTGATTATGGTTAATATGTACAGGTAATTGAAAGAAATCTTAAATGAAATGATGAAAAACTGGGTAATACTAGTAATAAATATTGATAAAATTTCAGAACCAAAGCTGAACCATTTAAAGTTAAATATTCTCCAAAGACTAGACAAAGATACAGATCACCTAAAAGGAAGAGTTATGGGTAAATATCATACAGTCCTCAAAATGAAAATTTAAATTTACTGGTCAAATTCAAATTAATTCTTTGATTTATTCTTTATATATACCTAAATAAAAACTGAAAAATTTACTGGTCTGATCAAAGTTTTACTAATCTTAGGTCAGGGGACCGGTTCTCATCGTGAGAGCTGATCATATAAAAATTATTTCATATTACGATAGAAATTTGGCAACTCATACAAGAAGTGACTGTTGAAATATGTTCAACAATTCCAGAATATGTTTTTTAGCCACATTGGCCTGATGGTAAGTATTTTTCTTGGCACCCCTTGTAAACAGTATTTACCACTTGTCAGTTCTGGGACAACAGATTAGAATTACAGTATATTGGATGCCAACCCTCAAAAGCAAGTACTGTAAATAATATAATATGGTATCATTTGACAACCTCAAATCTGTTAACTGTTCAATAAGAAAGGATGTAAATGTAAATGAACAGAGAGACTCTCCGACTTCACACTAAGATACACATTAAGAGTAGAGGAACAGTGCCTCTTGTTAACATTTTATGCTTTAATTCATGTAAATAAATTAATACATGTTTGTCATCTTTATAACAGCGAACCAGACAATGAAAATCTACCTCAGAGCTCAGGAGAGGTTGAACTTCCTCCTTCTTATTCCTCACTCATGCAAGAGACAGGACAGACACACTATTATAGTGATACAAACTCCTACAGGTTAGACTATTTGGATTAATATATTGTTAAGGATTAAGTCCTTTGTTTTTATGTTAATCTTATGTAAGCTTTTTAGTCCTTTGTTTTTATGTTAATCTTATGTAAGCTTTTTAGAAAATCCACAGTTTACCTTTCAAAATTCTAGATCTACTACATAAAAATCAAATTAATACAATGGCTAGCTCTCATTTATAATGTAAACATTTTTTTTTATTGGACTGCAAGTATTTTTAGGTGGTATTGAGGCCTGTTGTCTGTCTGTAGACACAATGGTTTCAAACCAAATTCTGACATTACATGTATAGATGATTCAGTATGGTCACCTTTAATTTTCTAAACAAGCAAAACAGTAATAAAGACTAGAGATTTTCAATAATTTTGCATCAATATGCAATTATTTAACATAGGACTGTAAAGGGGCACAAAATCTTTAGATATGAAATATTTTATAAATTTGGTACAGTTGTCTACATATGAAGGATTATATGTTGCAAAAATATTTGGGTATATTAAGTGAAAATTAGTATAAACTGTAGCTTCATTATGGGCAGTTATATAATTTTTTGAAGCATTCATTTATATTTATACAATGACTGATATATCATAGCTCCAAGCAGAATTGACCTCAGTACATTTTATTAGATGTAACAAATGACCTTTTTTTATCTTTATTAGTAATGAAAGAAAGCCAGGATATGGACAGAGATCTTCAGCAGATAGAACCAAAGTTAGTATACATAGAGTGATTGTTGTTTAATGCCAAGTGAGTAAGTTTTCAGCGATATTATGAGAAAAACGAGTTATATTTTGATGAGATGATGATATCTGCTTTGTACAATTGACCAATGTGATTCTCCAACATAAAAATCCTGTCTCGCATGTACATGTTGCACACAAAGAATTATAATTTTTTTTTTATACCTTTTATTATTTTATATATATTATGAAGGGTTATTCCAGGAAAAGTATGAGGTGATCTATAGCATCTATACTATACATGAACATGTATTTATTTGTAATGATAGAAAAAGAAAGTTAAACAGTGATGGTCAACAATTCCACCAATATGAACAAAACGAACAATCACATTTCACCTCAACTCATTGAACATAAAAAAGATCACATCATTTGACGTTGGAAATCAAGATCCTGGCTTTGGACAGGCACAAATATATGGCGTGGTTAAATCAGTTAAAGTGATCCCAACCCTGCCCTTCTTGATAATTGGATCACCAAAGGCAATACAGATATAAACAAACAACAGGCTTCAATAAAAGTATGCTAAATAAAATATAAGAAAGTCTTATTAAAATTGATGGAATTGGTGGGTGTGATGAACAAATCTTAAGAGAGTTTTTATTTCATACCTAATTGATTTTTTTAATTCTTGAAATGTGAAACTAAATACTGATACTTTTGTTTGTAATACAGAGATTTTAACTTTGGTACCCAGACTCTCTATCATTATAATGATAAAATGTTGATACTTTTGTTTGTGGTACAGGGATTCTATACAAACTCTTTATCATTAGAATAATAAAATGTTGCTACATTTATTTGTGATACAGGGATTTGAACCTTGGTACCCAGACTCTCTATCGCTAGCATCATATGATACAATACTAAGTCGTGATGAAAACTATTATTCTGATCAGGTTTGAATACAGAAATCTATAATAACATATAAAAAAAATATGAATATACAAAATATTCTCTTCACTCAAGAATATTTCTTCTCTGGAATTTTTTTTTCTTATTCTGCATACATATCTTCCTATTTCAAATAATTTAAAAGCTTTAATAGTTTTGTTCTATGAGTTACAGTGAAACCTGTTTAAGCAGAACCCTGAATAAAACGGAATCCTGTATAAACCAAATTTTATATAAAACCCAAAGTAGGTAGGAAATCTTTGTTAATTTAACTTGTCTATTTCTAACACAAAGGGGCTATCATGATCTTATGGTAGTTGGATTTACAACTACCTGTTCAATCAGTACCTATCACCACTAAAGTTGTGAGTTCAATACTGCTAATGGTGAGGCGTACTCAATGCAACTTTATGTGATAAAGTTTGTTAGTGACTTCCGGCAGGTTTTCTCTGGGTAATCTGGTTTCCTCCACCAATAAAACTGACTGCCACGATATAACTGAAATATTGTTGAAAGTGGTGTTAAACACCATAACCCTAATCCTAACCCCTTAACACAAAAACTGGTCCCAAGGAAGTTCAGTTTAGACAGATTTCACTAAATATAATATTTGAAATCTATTTCTATGACTTCTCTTCCCTGCTTGTTGAAGATGTAGATTGGTGTGGAAGATTAATAGAAATAAATATATTTACATGTACTATATAATAAATTACTAATGTTAATAATACCTCTTTTACCATATACATGTACATATGTATACTTACTAAAATATTACATGATATTAAAGTAATGTATATTTTGAAATTGTACAACCAAACATAATGTCTCATAAATTTCTAAATAACTTGGGTATTATTTGTCATTCATCAGGCCTTTCAGTAAGAGGTGGTACCAGGTACTTTTACCCACCTAAAATGGTCTTTGGTACCTCCTGATTTTAAAGAGTGTTGTATAAGATATTCATGAAAAATTTTCAAATTTTGAGAAAAAAAGTACTGCCTGTAAACAGTGAAGTACTGGTAGACTTGAAATATATTGAAAAGCCTGATTAATAGATTATTTCTTATATTTTAATTTATTTATTTGACCAATTTGGATAATTTACATGAGAGCACCTTTGAACAAATGAAGTTTAAGTGAACGTAAGGATACTTTTTTTTACAGTTTTTTGTTACATGTATGTCTTTCTGTAACAAGAAACCTGTTACAGTTATGTCAGAAGGGACTAACAATGTTTACCAATGCATTTGGATTAACAATGTTTACCAATACATTCATTCACTATTGAATTTCAGTTTCTTTAATTGAAAAAAAGTCAGTAATTGCATATATATTGTTACTCTTTGACTAATGGATATTTCTTATATATATTTGAAGACGTCTAACAGTAATTCTGCTGGACAGAGGATACCAGATCAAAGTCACAGGTACCAGTAGAATTAGCAATTAGCATTACTGAAAAAATCAACTAGATATGACAATACAGTTGAATCTTGCTGCCATCTAAATAAGATAAATTGTCAAAATTGGTAAAATTGGAATAAAAATATGTAGCATTTATTATAGTACAGTAGAATTGTGGTGGCTCGACCTCAAAGGCAATGTCAAAATGTGTATGAGTTATCGGTAGTTTGAGTGACCATCATTTCTGAGAAAAATAATATGGTTGCCATCTGGGAAAGTTTCATTATGCTATGACAACTGATTTTCTTGGGCAGTGATCTTAAGAACTTAAAATAGAGATGATGTTATCATTTAGATAGTTCTCAAAGATTAAAAACTATTTTTCACTGTTTTTACAATCTAATTTGTTGAGAGAAAATATGAAATAGGGAATTGATAGTTGGATCAATATCAGTATAATGTTTTAATGCAGAACTTTCATAATTTAGCACATTATGCAGCAGTTTTGTGGTTTTCCCAGGGTACTCTGGTTTCCTCCAACAATAAAACTGGCCACCACGATATAGTTGAAATATTGTTGGAAGTGACATTAAACACCATAGCCCACCACCTCATCATTTAGCATATTGTATTAAATATTTGAAAATAACATTGGTAAATAATTTCCAGTTAAATAGTCATTGGCTAAGGGAGATAATCCACACATGTTTCCATTGTAATACATTATATATGTGATATATTAGCAGAGGGAATGTGACAAATATCAGAAGTACAGAACAGAAAGGTCAAGGACAACTGAATACTCCACAACAGACAGGAAGAAGGTAAGTCATATGAATGTCATATGACCTTGATATATATCTATATATACAGTATTTACTCAATATTATAGTAAAGAAAATAATTTATTTTTTATGCATGTTTTTTTTTTTAATTTTGCATGCTGTATATAGTCATTTGTTTTGATCAATTACAGTCCATTCCATTAATAATGAAATCAGTTTTATTGAACATATAATTTTTCCTCATCAACTCCCTTGAGAATATATCAAGAAAAATTAGAAGCTGTTAATCATAGGACAGACAATACCATAGCCAAAAGTCTGGTTAAATTGAAGTTTGGTTATGTGTCCCCCTAAAATTTCATTATAAGTGGACTAGACTATAATTGGAAATAATATCTAAAACGGAAATAGCATCCTGTTTCTACACTACATGAACAAGGTTAAAAATGCTTTAAAACATTTTTCGTACCTTCACTGAAAAATAGCAAAACGTTTAGTTAAAAATTGGCAATCATGGTCACCATCGTATACCATCGTATGGTAATTTACATCTTCATCTGTAATCAGTGCCTATCACAACTAAATTGTAAGTTCCAATACTGAAATGTGGGTAGATACCACAGTATGTGATAAAATTTGTCTATGACTTGAGGCAGGTTGGTGATTTTCTCTTGGTAGTACTTTGGTTTCCTCTACCAGTAAAACTGACCACCATGATATAGCTGAAAAAATGTTGAACAGTATCAGTAACTCCTTTAGTTCAGAAATTTTAGAAAATTATATTTAAAAAAGTGAGAAAAATGATTATAAGGAGAAATGTACAAATGCGTGAAATGAATTATGAAAACAAACCATGACAACTTGATGCCTAGAGCTGTTAATTTCAATGGAATTATTAAAGTATGTACAAAAGAAGCTAGATATCCTTTTAGTTTTTAGTTTGTCAATTAACTCATCTGATTATTATTTTGTTTCTTAATTTACCATCAATGTTCTTTTAGTTTCTTCCTCATTTTCATATCCCATATATATTTCTAACTACAGTGGAACCTGTCTAAACTGAACCTCCGTGGAACCAACTTTTGTGTTTGTAATAGACAGGTGTTTGTTTTATATAGGTAAAATTAACATTGGGACTTTATTAAAAGTTTGGTTTGTCCCGTGTTCGGTTTAGACAGGTTTCACGGTATCTGTTTGTTTTCATTTTTGTGAACCTCAGTTTTTGTATGTAACAGGAATATATAGATTTTGATTTAGGGTTTGGAAGGAATGTGTCATATTCAAGTATTATAAAATTAATACTGGTTGCGGAAACAGAGTCAAAAAAGGACAAGAATAAACCCTTCAAACAATTTTTTTACTGAAGTTAAACTCAAACATTGTCAATATTAGAACAAGTGACAAAAAAAAGCGATAGAAAGCTTTCATTTTACTCAACATTAATATAGATATTTGAAAAAAAAATGAATAAAAAATGACATATAAGTGTTAGTGCAAAGAGGCAGAGGAGGGGGAGTGAATTGACAATTTTGATTTAAGTTTCAAAACTGAAAGCAAATACCACCATCATCATTCATCATCCATCAACATCACAAATTTATCACACAAAAATATGTTTTTGTAAATGTAATTTACGTGCAGCACTTCACCCCAACAAACACCAGACACACAGACAAATACAAACACAAATCAGGAAGTAGCGTCAGAGGAGTCCGCGGACAGTGTGTTTGAATCTAGTACTAACAGGTAATCTGCTAATCAAATGTAATATGGATTAATCAATGAAATAATTAATGAATTAATAACATGTATGAACCTTGGTAATGATAAAATTTATTGTTATACCAGTAATCCAAATTAAAAACAAGAATGAATTATGTAGTCATCGGAAAGTTTGTAATGGTTAGGGTAGTCACCTCGAGTGTGGTAGATTGTGGGTTCGATGTCGCTGTCAGATCTAAGCAATGATTATAAAATTGGTATTGGCTTCTTTTCCATTAAGGAGGCAGCATTAAGGAGTAAGAGCAAAGACTGGTCAACTCAGAATCAGGATAATGTGTCCCTAGTGGAGCGATATGTCTACCTACAAACTGTCATTTCAGTGAGCTAGCACTATAAAAATCCAACTAAGTAACTAAGCGTGTTGGTCTAGTGCAAAAGAAACCCGTAGATTTCAATTTATTGCGCATGACCCTTTTCTGGAATAACCTTCATCAGGTACACTCAAAATCGAAAGTTTGGAAAGCCAAATAATTTAAAGTTTTGGGAGCAATAAAACCAAAGGGCCTAAACAGGATAACCAATATTGGCTAAGCGTACATTGTAGCTGAAAAACATTGCTCACTTGGCATTAAACCACAATCACTCACTCACTCACCAATTGATGAGTTGTCAGTCGTGACTGTGATTTTACCTTAGTTGGATATACATCTACATATTCAATCAATGGCTATCAAAGTAATATAGTGTATTCCTGCCTGCGGCGAGACATAATCTATTCAACTTTATCTGACAACAGTTTGTCAATGAATTTTAGCAGGTTGGTATTTCTCATCGGGTACTTTGGTTTGCTCCAGGTATGGAAATGACATCTAGAAATTAAACAAATGAAATCATATCCAACTTGTCAATGTACAATTTGTAGTTGGGGAAAATATGCTGTCTACCCGACTACCGTAGCTCTTGTTTCGTTCATTGAGTGAATGTGAAGTTTTGACATCAAATTTTATAGAACTTATTGACATCATTAGAGTTGAAATGTATATGAAAAAAAACATAAGAGTTTCAGTTTTGGAAATTGGAGTATAAATTTACACATCTTAGCAGTTTCAACCATAATCAATTTGTGTTTGTTTGTTTATTAATTTGTAGGACTTCAAGACAAGGTTTTCTTTTCAATTCTTTTTTTTTTAATGCGGTGTTTTATTGGGGTGTAAAGTTGATTAAAATGCTCTTTTTGTCATTGATGTTGATGCTGGCTACATATCATAGAAGTTAGGGTTAAAGACAATACTAATATGGTTTTAGTTTGGTGTTTTGAAATCTTGCTATAAGATTAAGGTGTCTGGAAAGATATAGGGTATAGTTAAATAAATAATGGAAAAAAAATATGGTTATAACTGTAATGTTTCATTAGATTTTGGGATTAGACAGATTAAATTGAACAAGTTTACTGGCATGAGGACTAATACTTGATGTTTGACATGAACAGGATTCTGGTGAATTCATGGCTTATAGACAAGTTCCACTGTATATTCTGAAACAAACATTTTTTTGTATTTGTACATGTATTTGAGAAAATGCCAAATAATACTCCTATTTGATTTACAAAACTTTGGTGGAAATGTCTAATGGCAGATTAATGTTTGAAGTAATTATCTTAAAACAAAGGTATTAAGAAATATCAAGAAATATTTTTTTTAGAATATATAAGAAACACACAATTTTCTACCTACTGTGAGGGGCCTGGGTGGCTCAATGAGTTAGGTCGTTGGATTACCTAACAACTCATGCACCCAGCTTTGTAAATTACAAAAAAGGGTGCACTCGATTCGCAACCGCAAGTGATAAAGTTTACCAGTTGCTTGATCATGGTCGGTGGTTCTCTCCGGGTACTCCGGCTTCCTCCACCACTAAAACTGATCGCCATGATATAGCTGAAATATTGCTGAAAGTGACATTAAACACAATAAATCAAATCAAATCAAATCTACCTACTGTATATATTATGTAGGTACAAAACATTGTTTTATGCATCACTGATACCATGATAATTAAAAAAATGTTATATTGCTGTCAAAAGTTTATTATGAAAGATAGTTGTTTAAAAACTTGTCCATCTTAAATCATCTTACAAATCAAGAAAATTTAATTTGATATTACATGTATATATTTATATACAAATGTAGATAAATGTTTTGCTTATTTTGTATACATTTGAAAAACAATTTAATGAACAGTAATGGTAGATAAAACGGGAACCATTGCTTTGGAAAACCTCAACTTTCAAATGCAGAAATGAACGTGCAGAAGCTGATAAATATCTGGTCCATATTTAAAAACATTTTTAAGTAGTTGCCAATATTTTATTTGTATATTTTTAATTGAAATAGGATTAGATAGAATTTGTATAAAATCTAAACCCAATATACGTGGCTGTAGAAATTGTAAAAAAAAATTATATGGTTTTCCTATTGAAAATTATTGTTAATATAAAAATCTTCATGTTATTTTGAATTTCAAATGTACTAATTGTGCTTGATTAAATAATTTTTGAAGAAGTTTTCCATTTATGCCTCATTTAAAGGGGAATTAATTTTTTTTCCTTTATTTTAACAGACAAGGACCATTCTTTCAGCCAAATGAGAGAACCATTCGACAGCCACTTCCTCGGTCAAATGAGAGGACAGCTTTTAGTTCAGTAAATCCATACAACAGTTATAACAATACCCCTAATTCTCAGTTTTATGCTGAGAAAGTGGGATCAAGTAGACAAGATCAAAATCCTGGATTATCTCCCATGAATAGAACAGAGTTCTCTCCTATTGGTAGGATTGATCAAAGACACTTACCAAATAGTCAGTTTGATAATAGTGGATTTCAAAGTTATAATCAGGGAAAACAAACTAGTTCATATAATAATTATTATAATAGACCACTTCCAGAAAGGCCTAGTAATGACTCTTCTATAGCTGATAGATCAAGGGGGTCAGGAACTCCAGAGAGACTCATAAGAAGTTCAGGAACTCCAGAGAGACTCATAAGAAGTTCAGGAACTCCTGAGAGACTAACTGGAAGGGAGTCGGGCACTCCAGAGAGACAAACAAGGAGTTCAGGAACACTTGAAAGACCTACAAATAGGGCCACAGGAACTCCTGAAAGATCATTTACAAGGGGTTATGGAACAGAAGAAGGCCAGTCAAGGGGTGCAGTTGTCCAAGAAAGATCAACTCCTGGAATGTTTTCCAACCCAGTGAGAACACCAGAAAGGCCTAACTCTAATAAATACAATTTAGAACATTCCCCTGCTGGATCACCTTCAAATCATAAAGTAAATCCAAATCCGGTGCGGCAGAATTTTAACAGTCTTAATAAATTTGGTAATGACGATAGGTTTAATTCTCAGGAATACTCACAAAAGTTTTCACCTTCTGTGAAAAATACAGGCAATCAGGACTTCTCTTATCAGAGTCCGAGAAATGTTATGCCAGATCGTCAACGAAATACAATGCAAGGACATCAATCTTCATCTAATGTACATAATCATGTGTATGGTACTCAAGAGAGTATTAAACAATTGTATAGCTCACCAAAAGATTCTAAAAGGAATATGTATGCTACACAAGACAGTATACGGAGGATGTACAATAGTCCAAAAGATTCACTTGTAAACAATCGACAACCACCCCCTTCTTTAAGGGGTTATAATCAGTTGCCTTCACATTCACAGTTGGTAAGTTTAATTTCTCGTATATTTTTGTTATTTTGATAATTTTCTTTATTGCTTTTTACTAGGATTTTTATAAAGTATTATACAATGTATTTAAATTGGTAAGTCGAGTTTTTCATAAATTTTTATTTAGAAATTTATATTTTTATTTTTTTTTGTATTTTTTTTTATTTGTAGTGAAATTACATAGGTGATGGTAGCTATTTTTTTTTTAAATGTAGTGTTGTGTTGTGTTGTGTTTATATATTTATTTGTGTTTTGTTGATATATTTATTGCCTTCAGATATTTTATTTTGAATCACAGCGACACAACACAGTTTTTGATTTTCAACATTGATATATACATTACTCATTGATTATTACAATTCTGGTTGCAACTATAAATTGATATGAGTAATGTATTAGTATAACATAGAAATAGTAAGATTTCCAAGTGAAAGAAATACTGTTATTTCACCCAATCAAATAAAACATTTATTTCTCAGCATGACATCACGGTACCATTGTCTTCACGATTGGAAATGTCATTTAGTGTCCGACAATGAAAAACAAGTTCCATTTTGAAATATCTTTTTAATGCAAACAAAAGAGTAATATCAATGCAATAAACAGTATATAACTAGTCTTGCATTCCGAATATCCAAAATGCACTGCTCGTAATCAGACAACGATGATTATTAACTCATGTGCTAACATGCATTTATGAATTACCGAGTTGTTTGGTTACTTGTGATTTATTTTTCGATATTCAGTTTGGAAAGAGTTGTTATACTAAAAGTATTGCCACATCATACTGTTTGTATTGTAATATTGATAAAAAAAATTCTGTATTATTGAATCACTTTCTGTACAAGCTCTTCACAGAATATATCCCAAGATGATTTACTGGAAAGGTTGATTTATCATCAGAGTATAACTCATAGAGCAACGAAGTGAAAACAAAAATGTTAACTCGTATGAATTTAAGTACCAGTCAGTATTGGAATATTCATTGAACAGTTGGTAAATAAGTTATAACAATTGACCATTTGTACATTACAGACTGATTCTAAAATTATACATTTTACAGGAGTTATTTCCCCTTAAGGTGGGCAAAAGGGTCCCCTTTCAATGAAAATAACATATGTTTATCAAAATTTCAATGTTGTAACCACATGTGAATTTTCTATTTACTATAAAAATTATCTTCTGATATTTTACAAGGTTCAAATATCTACAAATTATGAGAAAATTCTACTCAAATTTGTTGCCTTTCCATTTCTCTTGCTAGACCAGGTACCATTGTGTCTGCATAAGGGAAATAACTTGTATAAAAAAAAGCATAAAATCGTATAATTTTATAATAAAACCGGGAATGTGCAAAAATTCTATTAAAATTAGATCAAACATTTCTATGTGGTATTGATTTAACACAATAAGCCAAGAGTTATCACCCTTGGCAGCACCCTTTAGGACTACATGTAGTAGTTTGTAGTTATACGTATGTATTTGTTTAATGTAAGTCTATATTGAATTCAGTAGACAAGTTTTTTGGCATATTATTAGACAATATACATTGGCTGTTCAAAAAAATAATTTGAATAAAATGACTAGAATTGTATAAATGTACTATCATGAGCTGATGTACAGCATTACATTAAAATATTTTTAGTTGTAGTTGGAAAAAAACATGGAATTCATGGAAATGATTCTGAAGAGATATAATTCAAGTAAAATAATTTTAACGACAAACCTGATAATTAATGTGTGATTATTGTTTTCCTTTCAGAAAAATAATTTCACATTGAGTTACCTACACACAGTACCCACTGTGCTTTGATTTGTATGTTTTTAGAGTGCACATAATATTTGTAAAATTACTAATACTTTGAATAACAATGTTTAACTTGTCAATAATGGAGAAAAAAACATTAGAAAAAAAAAAAATTATTTTAGCTGTCAAAGATTTAATTACTAGTTTGTGAATTCTTTGGATTATCTTTTAAACAATTTTCAGTGCAAAATTTGTTCAAACCAAGTTATTTTTCTTTCTTTCCAGGACCCGGGTGGCTCAATGAGTTAGGTAGTTGGATTACCTAACAACTCATACAAGCCTATCACCAATATGGCATGGATTCACGCCCGGCTTTGTAAATTACAAAAAAGGGTGCACTCAACTCGCAGCGGCAAGTGATAACGTTTGCCAGTTGATTGCCCATGGTCTGTGGTTCTCTCTGGGTACTCCGGCTTCTTCCACCACTAAAACTGGTCACCATGATATAGCTGAAATATTGCTGAAAGTGGCGTTAAACACCAAAAATCTAAACTTTCTTTCTAGTGCAAATAATTTCCATATTGCATTCTATTTAAAAGAAAAAAATGTTCATCTACTCCAAAAAGTGACGTGAGGTTTAAAACAATAAAAAATTCATGCAAGATTATTTTAGAAGGGAAAAAAAAAGAAATCTATATTTTTTTTACTTGGAACATATTTTATTAATCCAAAGAATTAAATGTCAATTTGTTGTGAGTTAATGGAAATATATGATTTGCTTAGCTCTAATAATTCTATATTCTTGTGAATTTAATTTACCATGACTTATAGAATAACATTAATGTTTAAATTCTATAACTATTTTTAACTCTATGTATAAACATGAAAAGTGATCCTGTATGAATAATGAATTAATTATAAGCAATTGTGCGGTATATCAATGTAGCTATGTCTGAACAGTCAAACACATGATTAATAGCCATAAATTGTTAATAGCTATAAATATTTTTTTTTTTTTTCCGCAAAGATAATGCTAGTTTATGAAACATGACAGTTTAACATCTGTTATTATATATACATATTTAGCATGGTACATGTATCATCATGTGTCACTGTAGATGTGGGTTGCACAATCACTGATCTGTGTAGATAGGGTCAAGGATCACTAAGTTCACATGCACTTTGATGTACTGTAGATTGTCTAATCTGTATCTTGTATGTAGAGTTATAGCTCTGTATTTATCAGGAATTTAGACATCTTGGAGAAGTAATAAAGTGAAGAACAAAAAATACCACACCGTCCAAATAGTGCCAAAATCTGATAAAAAAAAAAATTGTGGAAATTCAATGCAACATTGATACTCCTAACACACATAAGTAGATTTTAAAAATGTAAACTTGGTATTCTTGTCACTATATATTTATAAAGGAGCATTCATTTCTTTGTCACATTTACTTCAAACTAATGCAGTAAACTTGTATGAGTACTACTAAGAGGAGTGAACATTTAAGAACTACACTGGTAGCAATGTAAATATTTTTTTATTATACAGGGCTCACCAAACCAGGCGAAGTGGGCCTTGGTTTCATTGAAATCGGCCAATTTCTGTCAAAAAGCGAAGTTTTAGTCGCCCTGTCAGTCTTTTCAAGTCAGTATTTTTTTATCCAATAATCATACTTTTCCTTCAATATTCACATAAAATGAGCTCCCATGTTCTTGAAATCTGACCCATACAGGGCTTGATGTTCAATATTTTATTCCAAACTCATCAATTGCATCATTTTAAGATCATTGTGCAGCATGTTCATTTTGTGAAAGGTAGGGGAACATGCAGTGGGGAAAGAAACGTTAAAATTTAGATCGATTTTCGGAAGTCTCCCAGATTTTCCCTCACTTCGCCCTTAAGTCAACTGAGAGAGAAGTCAAGTCGCCCTGTTTTTACTATGTGTGGTGAACCCTGTTATATAGATAGGTGTGAATTATGGAGATTTATCTGTGAAATAAATTCCGGTATTTTCACATGTGAAAATATCAGTTTTTTCCCGCCGGAACTACTTTTACATAACTATAAGTGTAGTGGTTACGTCCCTTGTTGTGTTACAGTGAATACACATACGATTGTAAACTGTAAAAAATTCCGCAAAAAGGCCTTTGACGACTGTAACACATAACCAACATGACGTCATTGACGTCATGTGAAGACTTCCAGTTTGAAATGTAATGATTATACGTTATTTGGCTTCGTGTATTCTTCAATTTTGATCAAATTTAACTAAGATAAGTTTCCAAGGTAAGCATTTTATTTATTTTTGTGTATTGTTGTAAATATGACATGTAGAATTTCACATTTTCAAGATGGCAGACCCTTCCAGCTGAACCCCTTAGTATCATTGCTCGTAGATTCACACGCGTGGAATGAAATATACAAATAACAAATATAGTATATCAGAAATTTTGAGTTTATATAATAAATAGTATAGCTAAATCATACATTTTGAATATCAAAATAAGACCACTTGTGACTGAATATGTGGGCGGAACAAGTTCCACCCACTCGTATAATCCTTATGCGTACTTCGGTCACTCATGGTCTTATTTTGATGTTCAAAATCTACGATTAGTTATACTATATTTAATCTAAGCAATTTTGTCACTAGATCTAATTATTTTTCTACTATTTCTAGTCCAAAGTCCTAGATTTTTAATCCAAATTCATTGTTTTAGATATAAGATTTTATTATATAATTGTGTATTTTGTGTTAGTCACACAAAAGAACATTTCTCCTAGCGTGTATATATGTATTGGCTAAATTTTTGTAATATTTTTAATTAATGTTTAAATGTCTGCAGAGTTATGGTTTACTTGTATTTTGTTTTTACGTCTACCAACCCTAGGTTTACTCTCAAGTGCTTATATTTTGTCCTGAGTTAATTCTGCAGTTTTTATATTTCCCCCGAGTTTATTCTGTAGTACTTTTATTTTCCCAGGGGTTATGTTGCAAAATCTGTACTTGTATTTTCGCCTACTATTAGTGTAGTTGATATTTAAGAAATAATTCATGGCAGGCATAGAGTTGTGCAAATTTACACATGGGCTGGGCCTTTATATTCGAATTTTACCCCGAGCAAAAGCGAGGGGTAAAATCTAAGAATATAAAGGCCCAGCCCATGTGTAAATTTGCACAACTCTATACCTGCCATGAATTTTTTCGATTCTAATAGGACAAATACAGTGATTTTTAACCATTCGTGAACTGTATATACACGGCATTTGGTGGCTGTTCCATTTACCTCCTTCGGAAATTTTGAATTGATTTTGAATTATTTGTATTTAAGCGAGATATTTTAAAACAAAGATATGGATGTTAACACGAAAAACATATTTATTGTGCATTTTCCAACATAGATTCGATTGAACAATTCCTGTGTAAAAATATTTTAAAAAAAAAGTCGGAGTTCATTCGTTCATCATTTCGTGCGCTAACAAGATGGCGGAGCGGAGTTGTCAAACATAATATTGAACACTTGAACAGTTGTTAATAATCGACAATTATTGTTAGATATGAAATAAAAAAAATAAATGCCAATGGAAAAAAAAGCTTGTATTGTTGACATAAAAAAAAAATCCGGAATAAATACTAAAGACAACCACCTATCGACTTTGACTTTTGTAATATATCGTCATCCTGTGACGTTGTTTACAAGGGACGCTGATTGACACAAGCTGGTTACTGATTTATTTTACGATTTTGTGAGCATTTTACTTGTTTGAGTAGCAAAATTCAAAATGCCATCAAATTGGAAAATATCAGTAACTTAATTACATCACCGTCCAGTTATCAATGTATACGTAGGAAACCATGAAGGTTAGTGCATTTTCCGGTTATTCATGGCTATAATCACCGTCCAGTTATCAATGTATACGTAGGAAACCATGAAGGTTAGTGCATTTTCCGGTTATTCATGGCCGACACATATCAATGGAATGTATGTGTACGTACTGGGGAACCCCAAATGTAAATTTTCAAAACAAATGATAAAAAAATATTTAGTTACATAATATTATATTATAACTGAGGGGAAATTTTTATTTTAAGGACTTTAAAAATACATTATATGCTGGTGTTTTGTTTGTTTACACTCTGTCATCACGGTAATTTCACAGCGGGAGTCACATCGGAACAGCCAGATTTGTTGTGTACTGCACTTGTGCTAAATATAGAGTTGTTTAGTATTATCGTTTGTGCCGTTTTAGAGACGTCATACTAGAATAAGCAATTAAAAAACTTTGCTTTTTTGCTGGCATATGCAAATGGAAACTACTGAAGATACAAAACTATTAACAAAATGATGTTGTGCTTTAGTAAAGAACCATTGTATATCTCAAAGCTGAATGCAATTTAATGAATATTTTGTAATTATTGTCAATTTTATTCAATAGAATTATGAAATTAATTTTAAAATTGGAAATATATATTAAATTATTTATTTTTGCAGCCTGTCTCATCCTCACAGTCTCAGTCATCCTATTCACCATCAAAAAACACATTCCCTTCTCATCAAGCATCTCAAGGACACAGACAAGAGTCAAACACTCATAGGACTATGACTCATGAAATGATTGACACCAGTGTTCTCAACCAACCAAAGACAACACATGGACGGGATCTTTGGACAGAAATTTAACCACTTATGCCTTTGTATGTTAATATTCACATACCGTAGATTACAATGAAAATAACACATGTTTTAAATACAATCATTTTAATAAGAGGAATTTGATAAAATTGTTTCAAATTTCAATTACAGAAAGTGACTGTTATGAATAAGTCATCTTTTTACATTTTTGATATTTACGTTTTTTTTTTTTTTTTTTTTTTTTTATAACAATTTCATCATAAGTTTTATCAAACAAGCAGAGTACATATAAAAACATGTACCAAATTCTCATTGTACATAGTCAACTCTATGTATTAGTTTTTCATTAACTACATTTTCTTTTTAAATTTGATGTAAAGTCAAAATCTAAATTTGTGTAAAAGCAGATCCAGATACTGCATTGAGCATAAGACTCATAGCTTGTAGAATTGATTTGATGAACAAAATTTCATTGCAAAAAAAATTGAGGTGTAACTTTGGTGTTATTACTTCTATATCCATTTTCTGTTTGAATGATTTTAGTACAGAATTTTTACTCCCAAGATTTGTCTGCAAGGTCTGTACTGATTTCAAAGTTTTTTTCTTCCAAAAAAAAAGTAGTTTACTAGTAAAGGCAACATTGATAAATAGCTTTCATGAAAAAAAAAATGTTGTAGTTTTCGGTGGACTAAGAAGATTTTTTTTTATTTTATGAAATCTACAAATTTTATTTTTTACACTTGTTTTTTTCTGATTTATTGTTATTTATCTTACCTGGTCTATAGTGCTGATCTTTAATTTTTTTTGCATTACTTTTTTTGTAAAAAAAAATGTTTGATAAACTTTACATATTTTTTTTTATATCTTTGGTATAGCAGAAATAATTGTCTTCCCTTTCCAATGCTATAATTTATGTTGCTGTCCACAGTGTAAATTGGAGATAAATTGAATGACTCAATTTGTGTGATTTTATTTGTATGAGTTATGTCCCCTTTTCAAATTTCCTTTGAAATAATTGTATCTCCATTAAACCATTGACAACTGAATAGTTAAAAAAAAAAAAATAATAATAATAAGCTGTTTTTAATTGAAATCACTTTTCCTTTTCACTTCTTTAATATATTTTCTACAAATTTTTAAACAGATATACCCTTTTATTCCAAGCACATGATAAAAATAGTACAATATTAATTTTTCCATATCACATTCTGTATCAATCTTCATCTGCTCAATCAAAGGGTTTAGGGTTATGGTGTTTTACACTACTTTCAACAATATTTGAGTTATATCGTGTCGGTCAGTTTTATTGGTGGAGGAAACCACTGACCTGCCGCAGGTCAATGACAAACTTGATGACATAATGTTGTATCGAGTACACCTCGTCATGAACAGGATTCGAACTCACAATTTTAGTAGTGATAAGCACTGATTGCATAGGTAGTTATAAATCCAACTATCATATGATCACGACCACGATCAAAGTTACAAAAAATTATATTGCAGTCACAGGTTAATACAGAATATGACATGGAAAAGTAAAAGTAATAATGCTATATTATTGTCTATGTATTTACTGTAGTTATTTCCCTTTGTTTCTCTAAAATTGAATCTCTGTTGTTTATATTCTACATAAGATTGTGATAAATTAAAATATTTAAAAAAAAAATTGGTAGTAACTTAATTTATATACACTTGCGTACACACATAAATGAATCCTAGTTTAGATATGTATATAAAAGTGTGTGTGTAATGGAACAATAACATGTTTATATATGCAATATAAGTTTATCAACTGTTGAGTGTAAATATATTTTGTTTTTGTAGAGTAATTTATATTTTTGATACTTACCTTGTTTATTGTGTCATATTGTAACCATTTGTACAGAATTAATATATATTTTTTTAAGGTTACATAAGTATACAATGTATATGTAAACAGCCCTATGTGGGGTAATGGCCCAATATAAATGTACGTCACTGTTATTCTACAGTATCTCAATATTTGATGTGAAAATTCAATTAAGCAGTTTTCCTTTTGAAAATATTTAATTTTCCATAAAATTGTTTAGGAAATTAATTTATTTTTATTATTTGAGAATATGAAATTAATGCATCAAATTTGTTCATTCCTCGAAATAGCTGTAATACTGCTAATGTTGACATTAAACACTAATCAATCAGTTATATTGGAACAGAATAATATGACGTTTGCTATATTGCCAATTGTTACTCATATTAGAACTAATGAATATCAATATTTGATAACTAGTCACATATTATGTCTCGTCCAATGAAAGTCTGTACATTTACAAACTATATAATTATGTCAAATCTCAGCTGTTTATCAACTGTAAAGCTTTTTGGCTTATTTTCATTCGGTCAGTATTTTACATATTTCACAGTCAACTTGGAAGTCTTTTTTATATTTTCACAAATAGTTTACTATATACTTATATCTTTTGAAAAGAATCATGAATAGTTTATGTCACTAAATTTCTTGATTTGATTTTTTTTTTGCAAATATCAAGAGCATATTATTAAAAAAAAAAAGTCAATATAGTTTAAAACATAGTGAAATCTGTCTGAACCAAACCCTGAATAAAACAAAATCCTGCATAAACCGATCCCCGAATAAAACGAAATCCTGTATAAACCAAACTTGAAATACATGTAAAATCCCAATGGAGGAAATTTTGCATTTATTTAACTTGTATAAACCGAACCCAGGGTTGGGTTTAGGTAGATTTCACTGCATTTAAATTAAGATAATCTTATTGTTTTTATTTTGTCTCAAGAGTAAACGTCCATTTTTATTTTATTTTTTTTTATAAGAAAGGATATAGATGTAAATGAACATGTGAAATGATCCAACTTTACACTTAGACACAAATTAAAAGTAAAGGTACAGTGCTTGTTGACATTGAATTATTTAAATATACAAAATTTTGTGTAAACACGACTAGTTAAAATGGTGGATTAAAGAATGTGCCAAACATTTGATTAAAACTTTGGATACAGTTAGAACAGGGCAGATACCTTAAATATCATAAGTTTATATAGAAATGTATACTAGTGAAGTTATTTTCATTAATGAATTAATAATATACAATATTTGTAATTGATGTTGTTTTTGCATTAAACACCATAGCCCTAACAGGTTAGATGTGATCAAGATAATCACCAAACTTATTTAGTGGAAGGACATCATCTTTATAGCAGAGGGGCTGTCGTGATCATATGGTAGTTGGATTTACAACTACCTGTGAAATCAGTGCCTATTACCACTAAAGTTCTGTGTTCGAGTCCCGTTTTTGGTGAGGTGTACTCGTTACAACATTATGTGATAAAGTTTGTTAGTGACTTGCGACAGGTTGATGGTTTTCTCAGGGTACTCTGGTTTCCTCCACCAATAAAACTGACCACCTAGATATAACTGAAATATTGTTGAAAGTGGTGTAAAACATCATAACCCTAACCCTCTATATAGCGTAAAGTGAAATTAAAGGTTAGCTTCTTTTCATTTTTCTTGAGAAACCCCTGTATGAAGTCTGCCTCATATGAATAAAGAAAAAAATTCAGTGAGAAGAGGAGCACAGCTGGTACCCATAGTAATGCTGACTGTCCCCAAAATGAGAAATATGTTTTCAATCATAAACTCAAGCATTTTGATGATGTCAGTTTCAGATAAATTTTTGGTAGAATCAGTGTTTTCTTTCTTTTAACAAAATAAGTAATAGTGCAAAATATACTATCTTCCTAAGTAGTCATCAGTTACCTGTCAACATTCACTGACCCTGCTATTTTACTGTCCATGTCTATATTGTCATTCATTTTTGTAACAGTATGGGGTCTGTTTGACTGGAAGAGATTCTGCACTGGTTTTTTTATCATTTGTTTATATCTGTATTGCTGTTGGAGGTCCAATTATCAAGGAGAGAGTTGGGATACCATCAACCGGTTCAATATGCCACATTTTTGTGCATGTCCCAAGCCAGGACCTGGTTTTCCAACGTCATGTCATCATGTCATGGTCTTTTAAATGTTCAATGATTTGAGGTCAGAGGTGATTGTTTGTTTTGTTGAATTGTTGACAATCACTGTTTAAACTTTCTTTTCATATTATAAGGAATTTTTGTAGAGTACTTCGCAAAACATAATTCTTGCAAAGTTTGGTTTCAAGTTGTGCTGTTGTTATAGAGATAATTAAAATGTGAGCTAGTGAGCGATTGTTGTCAAATGACAAGTAAGCAATTTTTCAAAATGATGATGAGGTCTGTTTGGATTTTTATATTGCTATCTCACTGAAACCACAGTCCACAAGTAGACATGTTGCTTATTGGAGGAACAGCAAATACCAATTTTTCAGTCTTCGATCCGAAAGGGGCTTGAACCCATGACGTACCAGACTCGAGGTGAGCACTCTAACCAGGACGCCACTGATGTGATAAAATATATGAAATGTAAACGGAGGTGGATGCCACATTATTGCAATAACTCGTCCTTCAACACTTTTTTTTTTATTTTATTTTTTTTTCTCAACTGCAAAATACATCAATACAGAATAGAGTACAATAATATAATAACATATAAAACATCATACAATCTATATAGTAAAGTACAATTAAATCTTCTTACAATCTTTTCCAATATATAATCATATGTATATTGCAGTGGAGGTTTTTTTTTTTAGAATATAAAAGATGAGAAAAGGGGTATTTTGCAGAGTTTAAAATTGTTTACTATTGATATATGTGATAAATATTTTTTTTTGTATAATTAGGAAAAAAAGTAGATAAGAATGTTAGTGTATTTTTAAAAAGAAAAAAAAAGAAAAGACATTGAGAAGATGAGATTGTACTTTATATTGGCATTTATATGTAAAACTTTCATGGTCTGGCCTGGTGCAAACAATCAATTGGACTATAACACTGTACCAGATATACAAAAGTATTATTTGGATGGATCAAACATTCATATTGTTTTAATTATTCCATAATGAATATACTATAAAGTATACTATAGTATAGTAAATATAAACAAGAAAAGTATATTTAGATAGACTATATCAGTTAGTATTTAGTGGAATCTCTATGGAAAGGGAATTTACATAAGAATAAAAACTATGTCAACAATCCTCAAACAGTTTTTCAAAAGTACTCCAATGTAATTGAAATTCTGCAATTCTTTGATTTCGGACAGCAATCATTTTTTCAGTTTTATATAAATTTATCAAACAAGCTTTAAGCGAATGAATGGATAATTTTTTCTTCAGACATCTGTTTGTATATATATAGTATTTTATGTTTAGTAAAATGGCATTGTATACATCATCTTTATATACTTTATCAACATCCCCAAAAATTAGAGTCTTCTTTAAAAATGTTTGGTTTATGTCTTTGTCACCGAACCAAGAATTTACTTGCCCTAGAAGATTTTGTACATTTTCACAACCCCAAAAAATGTGTTCAATTGTTTCATTTTCCTTTTGGCAAAAATTACAATTTGCATCATCAATAATTTTAATTTTTTTCAGGAAATAATTAGTAGCCAGAATATTGTGGTTTATTCTAAATTGAAACCAATGTAATTTTGTACATGCTGTAGCTTTAAAAGGGAGTATATAAATTTGTTTCCACTCATTTGAATTAATATCGAAAACTGTATTCCATTTTCTTTGAGCTGTAGGAAAACTACTGTTTTTATTTAGAATTGTGTACATATCTTTTGAACCTTTAGAACTTCGAAAAATATTTTGTAGAGATGATGATTTGTCTCCATATGGATATAATTTTAGCATTTGTCGTAAAGAACTAATAACCCCATTATATTGCAAAAAATTTACACAAAATCCAAATTTGTTTGAAAACTGATCTAAAGTCAGAAAAGAACCATCATCATTGACAAAATCGTTAACAAACTTTACACCCCTGTTGAACCACTCTGGAAAAAAAGATAGTTCTTTTGTCAGTTTTTACCTGTTTATTCAACCAAACTGTATTGGCAAGAAAGTTTGTCCAATCTTTGTTTTCGTCTTTTTCAATAACAGATTTCCAAGCATATAATACATCCTTCCAAAATTGATTTTTTACACTTTCTATTACTTGTTCTATATATCCACTACCGCCACATGATAGTTTATTTATATCAATTGATGACATAAAAATATTCTGCCATTTACAATTGTTGAAAGAGTCTCCTGATCCATGTGGACTTCAAAGCCAAAATAAAAGATTGTATATTAATCATCTTAAGTCCCCCCTCTTGATACTCCTTTTGCATGATATCCTTTTTCACTCTATTAACAGATGATTTCCAAATAAATGTATATAACATATCTTCAATATCTTTAATAATTTCTATACTAGGGTTTGGAAGTGCAATAAAAAGATGGTTAAGTACTGGCAGAATTAGTGATTTAACCACAGTAATCTTACCTATAGGAGTTAAATTTCTTTTGTTCCACTGTTTAAAGAGTCCTTTCATTTTTTTTAAATATTTTTCATAATTGATCTTTGTAATTTTAGAAATATCAACATCGAAATTTATTCCCAGAACAGTAAACGTAGTTTTTCCCCAGGAGAGATTCCAGTTTTCACATAGTCTATCACTGCTGTATTTTTTGCTTCCTATCCAAATAACTTGTGTTTTTGAAAAATTTATTTTAAGGCCTAATATCTTTTTGAACCATTCTAATTCCAAAAGTGTTTCATTTAATGATTCTTCTGATCCATCCAAAATTACTGATGTATCATCAGCGAATTGAGAAATTTCATGTTCTGAGTGCAAGACTTTAATTCCTTTTATTTTAGGGTTTTCTCTTATTTTTATAACCATTATTTCAGCACATAGTATGAATAAATAAGGGGACAACGGATCCCCTTGTCTACAGCCTCTCTCTATACGAAAAAACTCAGATAAATTCCCTCCCTGATTGACTGCAGATTTAATGTTATAAAACGTTTTAACCCATTTTTGAATAGATTCCCCAAAATTGAAATTTTTTTAAATGTTATTAAGAAAGTTCCATGATATTGAGTCGAAAGCCTTCTCAAAATCTATTAACAAAAATAAACCAGGTATATCATTCTCCTCTGCATATTCCATTATATCAAACAAAAGCCTAATATTTTCCCCTATGTACCTACCTGCAATAAAACCAGTCTGATCATTATTAATTAATGTGGGGAGAACTTTTTTAATTCTATTTGCTATCACCCCAGACCCTATCTTACATACTGTATTCAACAATGAGATTGGCTGCCAATTTTTTAGAAAATGTCTTGATTTGTCTCCCTTTGGTAAACATGTGATTATACCTTGTTTTTGTGTAACAGATAAACTTCCTAAACTATACCCATAATTTAAAGAACCAATAACAAAAACTTTCAGATCTTTCCAAAAAAACTTTAAAAAAACTCTGATGTAAACCCATCTGATCCAGGACTTTTGTTATTTTTCATCTTTTTCAAAATTTCCCCAGCTTCAAAGCTCCCAATTTCCCCTTCTAAATTATCTTTTTCTTCTTCTGTGAGTTTTCTTATACTTGCCCCCTTCAAACCCTCCACTATATCTTTAAGACTACAACCCTTATCTTCATCTTTATTTTTGTACAAATTTTCATAAAAATATTGTACTTCTTTTAATATCTCCTTCTGATCTGTAACAATTTCCCCATTATCTTTTTCAACTTTTGGAATTATCTTACTGGTATAATTTTTAGACTCTAGCCCACAAAAATATTTTGTTGGCTTTTCTCCTTCATCTACCCATTGAGCTCTTGATCTTACTAACTTACCTTTCATTTTTTCATTTCTAAGAGATTCCAATTCATGCTTTTTTGTTTCTAAATTTTCAATTGAGTTTTCAGTAACATTTTTTTCAAGGGTAGCAATTTCTTCTTGAAGATCTCTAAATCTCTGTTCCTTAATTTTTTTTATATAGCTTGCAAATGAAATTGTTTTTCCTCGTATTTCTAAAAGTAACATTTCCAAAAACAGTTGAACGTTAATAGTAAGTTGCAGTTCATTATCATCAATTTCTTGAATTTTATCCCTATTATAGATTAATGCTGCATATTGTTTTTTTTCAGATCAAGAGTTATAGACCAATAACGTGGGTTTGTCAGTGGTTTACTCAGGGTACTCCGGTTTTCTCCACCAATAAAACTGATCCCAATGATATAACTGAAATATTGTTGAAAGCGGCTTTAAACACCATAACCCTAAACCCAATAACTTATGATACAGTGGATCTAAATACAAGATAAATGTGAAGTAAAAGTTCACAACTAATATTTGTGTACAGAACTGGGCAGTTGTTTAGTATGAACAAACAGAAAATTTATAACGTTTCACCTCCATAAGCCTGGAAATGTCATGGCGGGTCACAAATGAGGATTACTATGTATATCCATCTATCCTCCGAAAGAGGAAATAATATATACTGACAAGAGCATAACAATAGTAACACAATGGGTGCCACTAGCAAAGCAGGAATGACGTACCCTTCTGGAGAGCACCCGAGTTCACCTCCAGTATTTAGTGGGATTCGTGTTGCTAAATATTTTGTTTTCTGTGCAGTGTTTTGTAGATCATTGTTTGTCCTTTTGGCCACTGTGTTGTCTGTCCTTTGATTTACGGCTTCCGATTACTCCTTTGGTATCTTCAAACTTTTCTTAGCACAAATTGTTACCCCAGATCATCAAAGAGTATTAATGATAAGGTTTCATTACAATGTGAAAAGTTTTCTATGAACTTCTCTTTTAGGTTTCAATTTCGAGTTAATGGTGGTGGATGTAGGAAAGTCAAATGAGTGAGTGAGTGAGTGAGTGATTGTTTAATGCCAACTCAGCAATTTTTCAACTATATCATGGCGAGAACTAGTTATTTTCAATGAGATGTTGATGAGGTTCACTTTGTACTAGACCAACACACTAAGTTGGATTTTTATAGTGCTAGCTCATTCAAACAACAGTCCGTGGATAGACTCACTCGGACACATTATCCTGATTCCTAGCCAAACCTGTCTTTGCTCTTTCTCCTTTATGCTGCATGCTTAGAGGAGAAGCAACAAATACCAATTTTATATAGTCTTGAACCCATGATCTACCTCACTCAAGGCGAGCACGCAAACCACTGATGCGGTCTATAGGGAAGTCTAACGTGGACAGTGAATCAACTAATAAGCATATATATTTATTTGACAAGATTTTGTATAAAAATATCTTTACATAAATTTCAATAAAGTAGAATACTCAAGGAACATAGTCTGAATACAATCTGTCATGATGGATACAAATATATACACGGTAATTGAATTCAAAACAATACAAAAATAATTTTCTACCTAAAGAGTGTAATTTCTAAAGATAAAATATATAGCCCATGCATGTGCTTAGTGCATGAGTGAGTTATATAGCATTTTTTATTCACAATAAAAATACATACGATGATAAAAAATCAAGATTAGTTATGCTATTTATAACATAGAATTGTTTGCCATTTGTGACCCTAGAAATGTCAAAACATATGAAATATAAAGTCCTTTGCAATATTCAAAGGTTTTGAAATTGTGACGACATTGAAAAATATGTCTTGTCACGCCACATAAGTGAGTTGTTATTTCACATGTAAAATAGCAGATTTATTTAACAGTGAAATTGCAGTATTTCATCATCTAATTTATAAAAAACTCAGGTGATTATCAGTTAACCTTAAGAGGACACACCAGTAAACCTACCAATATACAGTTATTTCATACTTGTTCAGGGAACAGTCAACACTATTGACCCGAGGTGCTGGAGATGACTTGAGAACTGTTGCCTGAGGCACCCTGAACAGGCATGAAATAACTGTTTTATTATCTTATATACATGCACATAACCACAAATCCACTGAAGACGATAATGTCAGAATACCATACCATTAAAAAATTGGGGCACAACATTGTTTTGAAAGAAATACAGCATTTTGTTGAGTGAATGGTCACTGGTGCACTTGACAGGAATGACACACTGCACATCGTTCTCTGGCATGGAACAGTTTGGATCCGGAAGTAGGGGAACAGTAAACTGTTTCACCCTGCCTGCTATTTAATTTTTTTTCTTGTAATCAGTTAAAAATATAGCATATGAAAAATATATACCATAAGTTAATAATCAGTTTTGACGCACTCCTGGAAAGCAGTACAAAACACAAGGAACTTTTTTTTCAGTCGTTTCTTTTTTTTACATTTAATCCTATCATATTTGGTAAGGATTTAACAGTAACAAAATATGTCATGTGTTGAAATATAAGCACAGGTAAAACATGGATGTTAAATTACTACACAATCTGTGGAAGGATTTTCATGATACTGATGTTTTCTGCATATTAACATTGCAATAAAATATGAAAAACCTGGAAACTTATCATTTTACATTTTGCCCTCTCTTTTTTTCACAAATTCATGAGAATCAAAACAAATCAAACTTTGTTTTCATTTTGTCAAAAGTACATGTAACAAACAAAAAACAAGTCCTGTTACCTGACAGTTGTTTCAGAGGAGAAGATTTTCCAATATAACAGATAATTAGAAATTGCTTTGTCCCCTAATGGCCACATTGAATGTTAATTTCTAAGAAGAAACAATTACATTTTCAGCCAATCAGAAAGCTTAATTAGTCCTAGCAGCCGTACTAAACTTACCAAATGGAATGAATATCACACGTCACAAAATGTATAGGATCACCAATGTATCATATTTAATTTGATTCCATTTGGTACTGTGGATTGTGAGAAAAAGATTGAAAGGAAAAAGGTTTACAGATAACAGGTGCAAAGTGATGCCAGTTTATGGATGAAAGGGTGCAAAATGATAATGCCCTCACTTAGTCATGTGAGCTAATATGGTATTTAATCAGAAAAAACTACAAAAAACCCAGTAGTTCTTGTTTACCCACTTTAGATGTATACTACAAATGACATGTATTTGAAAAGACATAATAAACAAGATGATCTGTGAGCTAATGCTCTTACGATATCCCCGCACTTCGGCAAGCAGGAAGTTGGAATCTGACGGGTCAAAAAACACTTCCCACGACATGGGGTACCTATATAAAGCTTGTGACCAAATATCAGATTTCTGCCATCAATAGTTGCTGAGAAAAATGCGACTAAAAATGGGCATATACAAAATGTATGTTCAATGTGTATAAAAATCAACAAAGTCGACAAACAGGAAGTAGGAATCTGATGGGTCCAAAAACGCTTCCCACGATATGGGGTACCTATATGAAACTTGTGACCAAATATCAGATCTCTGCCATCAATAGTTGCTGAGAAAAATGTGACGAAATATGTGCATATATGTTCAATGTGTATAAAAACCAACTAAGTTGGCAAACAGAAAGTAGGAATCTGACGGGTCCAAAAACACTTCCCACAATATGGCATACCTATATGAAGCTTGTGACCAAATATCAGATACCTGTCATCAATCGTTGCTTAGAAAAATGCGACAAAAAATGTGCATATACAAATGTATGTTAAATGTGTATAAAAATCAACAAAATTAGCAAACAGGAAGTAGGAATCTGATGGGTCCAAAAACGCTTCCCACAATATGGTATACCTATATGACGCTTGGGACCAAATATCAGATTTCTGCCATCAACAGTTACTGAGAAAAATGCACCGAAAAATATCTTGGACGGACAGAGGTAAAACAGTATAACCCCCCTCCCCCTTCGGGGAGCGGGGGTATAATAACAAATAATGCTTACTCTAAACAGGTAATATAGTAATTGTATATGATCCTAAAACTATATTTGTTTTACATATACAAAATATTGATTACAAAAGTCTATAACTTGTAAGTAAATGTACTGGTTATATAAAGATTCTAAATTTGAAAATGGGTATATTTCATACAGCTTTTTGAACTTTGTTGTCAAATACAATATATGTACAAGCATTGAAAGACATACAATCAAAACTCCTTTTTGTAGACATATATATGCATATTATATAATAATTATTACTACATGTATAACATTGTGTAGAGTTGGGATTCATATTGCATTGTGTAGATTTGGGATTTGTGATGTTTTGTGTAGAATTAGGATATATCTTGTATACATGCAAAATGAAATACTGGTAATAGAAACATGTCATCTGATGATATGGAACTAGAACAACAATGATTAAGAGATAAACAAAGACAATAGTTTACAATAAAAAAATCATCTTTAACAATGTAAAGTAAAAAATACAATATACAAAGTTAAAACATTAATAATACAAATAAATCTTAATTTCTTTTGTGGGGCCATTATGGTCGTTATCGTATGGTAGTTGGATTTATAACTACCTGTTCAATCAGTGCCTATCACCACTAAAGTCGTGGGTTTGAACCCCGTTCATGGCGAGGTGTACTTGATACAACATTATGTGATAAAATTTGTCAGTGACTTGTGGCAGGTCGGTGGTTACTCACAGGTACTCTGGTTTCCTCCATCAATAAACCTGACTGCCACGATATAACTTAAATATTGTTGAAAGTGACATTAAACACCATAATCCTAATATTATTTTGAGCTTCCATTACTTATCTCTTCTACTTTATCTACTTCTCTCCCTTGTGAAGGAGCTTTAGATCGTCTGTTCCTGATGAACGCCATTCCGTGTGTCCTCAAGTGAGCCTTGACAGCAGCTTCATTGTCAAAGATTTTGTGACAAACTCTACATTCAAGAGGATTTAATGGACTTGAAGGTTCCTCTTCCACAACAACTTCTTCATTTTCATCATCATCTATTAAACCCTTTCTAATTTCACTGTCATCCATCTTTGCTTCTGGTAATTCAGACAGATTATTTTCCTTGCAATAGTTGTCAAAGTCTTTAATCTTATGAACCATGAAGAGATGTTTTCTCAATGAAGGCATAACCGCAAAACTTAAACCACATTCTAAGCACAGTACACAGTTTTCTATTCTATGTTCTGCTAAATGATTTATAAAGCTTGGTCTGTCATTACTGGAGAACAAACATTTAGCACAAATAAACCGAGCCTCGCCGTCAACTCTCAACTTTTTCATGGGTACAGAGTCATCAGTTTCACTCATCTTACGTTTCAATGTTTCATCTGAGGTATCCATTCCCGATTCAGTTGTTAAGATATCATTATCATTTCCAAAACTGTGATCGTCCGATCTATTTTTGGAAATTCTGTGTCGAGATGATAAATGTTTATCAAGTCTGTCTTTCGTTGAAAAAGTCTTCTTAACTCCTCGTTTTTGACAGATTTTACAAGGCAATAATGATCGCTTTCCCCCATGAGTGACTGTGATATGCTTATTCAGCATGTCTTGTGATTCGTATGTCAAACTACATAGGTGACAAGGATGAATGCCAGTGTCACTATGATTGTCTTTGTGGTGCTTAGTTAGATCTGTTTTGTTGAAACAAAGAAAACCACATACATCACATGGATAGTCAATAATTGGTAGTGTTGATGTGGCCAATTTCTTTTTCCTTTTTTCTTTAGGACATTTCACGTCTGCTGATTTTAAGCTTTTATTTGGACACTGACGCTGATGAGCATGAACTTCTGCTAATGTTGAAAAGTTTGTAAGCTGACAAAGGTAACAAACCAAATCACCTTTTGTTTGATGGTACAAAAGATGACCCTGTAATGTCACATGACATGACTCTTCCTTATAACACAAGTTACATACAAATTTAGTATTGTTAGTACCTTCTTCCTTGTAATCCTTAGGTTTTGGCAATATCTTACGATCATTCATGCTGGTTGATTGTTTGCAGGGTTTTGGGTTAATACAATAATGATTCTTCTCACCAATGATACCACATACTCGACACCTCGTATGATCTGGTGGCATACGATTCATACCTCTGACATACTGCGGAAGATTCTCAGACTTCGAAATATTGTTAGAATGAAATATGAGTTCATGTTTCAATATGTCAAACAGTAAACTGAAAGATTTACCACACACAGAACATTTAAACATTTCTCCATGCTTATCTTTAGGGGTTTCAATATCCTTGCCATGTACATCAGTTATATGTTGTTTAATTTCTTCACGAGTTTTGAACCATTCCTTGCAAAATCTGCAACTAAATTCTGCTCGACTCTTTTTTCTGGCTTCATTAACATGCTTTACAATATGAACATCCAAAACAGCTTTATCGTCCATTACAGAGTCACATAAATGACAACGATATATGACCTTAAAGCTTTTGGTAACATTACCCAAATTTCCATGCGTAGCAAAATGTTTCTGAAAAGATTGTGGCAATTTAAATGCCATAGGACAGACTTGGCATTTGTAATACTGTTCTAATTTTTCGGACAAATGCCACTGATAATCTTGATATAAAGTAAATACCATATTTTCACATTTTGCGCAGGTCACTTTGGTCAAACGGCAGGTGTGGAAGCAATTATAGTAAACATGATAGGCAAACGATTCCTTCTGGCTTGACATCTTGTTATCTGCATATAATGTTGAAAAGCTTTTCCCACATTCGGGACAAACATATGGCTCTTTATCCTCATGAATGCGTTTGTGAGCTCTAGCAGAGCATATGGTGGGCAGCATCTTTTTACATGTGCTGCATATGAACTGTGATAAATCATCAAGTTGGTATCCAAAATGTGCCTTGAGATCTTTTTGAATTCCTCCACATTCATGACACCTGTGTAAACCATCAGCTTTTCTACCTTTGGGGGGACTAACTGCTTTATTGGTTGAACAGGTGTCAACTTTAGCCGAGCAATGAACTATGACCTTATCTCCAGATTTATCTGTTTGGTTGTCCACAGTCAAAACGACACCATCTGTGTCAGCCTTTGGCCTTGTTGGAAGCGATTCTGGTTTGGTATCAATATCATCAAGCCATTTAAATAAGTAATTCATATGGGAACCATGATCCAATGTAGTTATAGAGATGGAATCCGATTTTATGTGTATTGGAACAGCTTGAGTCTTGTCAATATTTAAATGACCCCTCAGATGGCCTAAAAACTGACATTTGTTGAAAAATACTTTGGTTGTTTTACATTCTTCACATCTATAACTTAGGGACATACTTGTCCTTGCCCTATGAACCTTCAAACTCGACTCGAACAAAAATGTATCGCCACATTCATAACAAATATGCTTGCATTTTTCCTCGGCAATAATAGACTTTAAGTTGTCTGGTATCGGTGGTGGCTTGTAGTTTGGAATGGGATTTTTTCTTGCTATAAGTTCTGTAATGGCATTTAATCCAACCGTGTCTATGTTGATTGTACTTTTTGGCAAAGGAGTTTGTTGTGTTGATGTTTTGACAACGCTTGGCGATGGTACAATTTTGGTGACGGAAAATACAGATGATGCTGGTACTGTCACGGTTTTCCCATTGGAAACTACTGTAATAGCTTTGAAATTCGGATGGTTGTTTGACATTACAAGTGGATTTGTTGGTTTAGAAGGAATGCCTTGGGTTGACTTGGGCTGTACCATTTGCACAGGGGAACCTACAGGAAATACAATGCCTGAATTGGCAGATGAGACAGCCACTGTGGGTGTAACATGTCTTTGGGGTGGCTGCTGGACATTTGCTTGAGGTTGACTGACATGCTTATTTCTTGGCAATATTGTTGTCTGCATCTGCAGTGGCGAATATCTAACATTGTTATTTGCTTTCACAGAACAAGACATCTGAATATTTTGTGTTGGTTTGATATGCTTAGCAGAATTTTGTTTAGTAGTACTCTTTCTGGCAAAGTTTCCCGCTCGCGGTGTAACAAGGTTATCAACTTGTCTTGACAATTGTTGAAGGCTGCTTGAAGTTGACAAAGTTTGTGTATTATAAGAAGTCTGTGGTGTGTAATCATCCATTGGTTCTTGCTTTATCCTGACAGTAGGTGAGGGATGAAATGTTCCCGCCACTGTCACTGTGGTACGACCTTCACTGCCCTGTGAATGACCACTAATAACAGTGTTCCTATTGGTAGAATCAACTGGTACTGTTTCATTACTATTATTATTACCAGATTTTAATATATCTAGTATGTCGCCAGTTTCTTCCTTTGAGTAATCATCAGTAATTGTTTCAGTTTTAATTCTTATTTTTGACATATTTGCACTTGTAGCAGACTCTGGTGGCAGTTGAACTGAGGGCACCAAAGATTGCAAAAACGACCTTTCACCTTCTATCCTTAAAGGAGGAGAAAGTATCACAGGTGCTGAACTTGTCTCCATGGAACATGGCGAGTTTGAATTATCTGATTGCTGAACACTAACTGCCGTTGAAAATTGTTCTGTTGGAGTTATACTTCTGCTTTTGTCTGTTGTCTGATTGATATCATCTTTTTTTGTAATCTCTTCTATATTATTAGTATCACCTTCAGTTCCAGATACACATTCTTCAACCAAGGTTTTGTCTTGGTTCAAATCTACCACTCCTTTGTTCATGTTAATGTTATCATCTGTTCGTTGAGATCTTATAGTAATATCAGAATAATTTTCAGAAATTAACAGTGTTTCTGTTGATTCGGTGGATTTATCTTTTGTTTGGTCATTATTGGTTGTTACGAGTTCTCCAGAATCTGACCCCACGTCAGTTTTATGATCTGAATCTCTAATAATTATTGCATCTCCTTCGACATTGGAATGATTATCTCCCTTTGAGGAAATCTCTGCCCTGAAGACTGAGAATATGTTATCCCTATCTTTTTTCACAGCTGTAGAACATCTAGACGAATCAATTGATTTAATAACACTGGAGATTTTCTGTATGTAGTTGCTGCTTGTTGGTTCACTATGAGAATTAGAAAACGAATTGGATGAATCATCGTTAATTTCAATACTCTGGTCATCTGACATATTTTCTTCATTTCTGTTTTCAGTAATATTTTCCATTTTTTCTGGACCATTGTCATTTTCTTCTTGTATTTCAATGGACAAATTCATCCTATCATCGTCTGGAGTTGCTTTGTCAGATTTTGACATCTCGTCATCAATATCAGAGCCATCTGCCAAAGTAATTTTGATAGCCTCTCCATCTGCAGCTGTTATTTTAATTTCAGAGGTTTGGCCATCCATTAAATTATCTCCCCTAGTTGTAATTTCTAAATCGTCTTTAAACTGGCCAGTCATCTGAAATTTATCCCAAATGTTTTCATTTTGCTTAGATTTACAGTGTGTTTCTAGTTCTCCTAATTGGTTATTAGAGCTTGAAACAGTTTCATCTGAAATTTGTTTGTCATCCATTTTTTCATTCTTTTCTTCTAAAGAACCCTCTAGATTCTTTGACGTACTAGGAGTACAATCTTGAACTCTATTCATAGTTACTGCTATTTCTTTCTTCTCAGAGTTATTTCCCTTATCATAATGGTTGTCAATTTGATAATTATTGGTAAATTTCTCACCAATTTCTGTTATTTCAGTAGAATCTGCTACTTGTTGAAAACTTTTACCAAACTTTAGGACATCCGTTTGAATGCATTCTGCTTGACGTTTTATATTTTCACTGTTCTTTGAACAATCATGTGGTTCAGTTTCAATTGTAGCATCATTGTCTTCAATTTCCTGAAAAATGAACAAAGTCCATTGTCATAAAATCTTAATGTTTTGTATATTTGAAAAAATTTAATATTTTATTTTTTAGCAAAGGTTAAGTCACAAATACATGTAGTTCTCAAAGGAAGTGGTCAAAACAGTGATTATTTGAATACTTAACACCAGAGGCTCACAATACTCACAAAAAACTAATTTAGATCATCAGTTGGTCAAATAACACTAAATAATATGTCTTCAAAGTGAGTGAGTGAGTGTTTGTTGTTTAACGCCAACTCAGCAATTTTTCAGCTATATCATGGCGAGAACAAGTCAATTTTCAATGAAATGATGATAAGGTCTGCTTTGTACTAGACCAACATGCTTAGTTGGATGTTTATAGTGCTCGCTCACCGAAACAACAGTCCTCAAATAGACATGTCACTCCACTCAGACACATTATCCTGATTCCGAGCCAACTAGTCTTTGCCTTTTCTCCTTAATGCTGCATGTTTAGCAGAGAAACAACAAATACCAATTTTATAGTTCGGCTTGACCCGATCTACCACACTCGAGGAGAGCATGCTAATCATTATACCACCAATGCGGTTAAATATGTCCTAATCAGGATTCTAGAGATAAGATTTTAAAAGGATTGTCTGTTCTTTTATGACTAATCTAAATACATATAGGTACAGTTTATACAAAAAGAATTGTAATAGAAAGAGCAGTTTAGTATTAATGGGCTGAACAAAAAATTAACAGAAAATACTTCATGCAGAATAAAACATCATGTCTAATTAATACAATTCCATACCATTCCTTTTCTAAATAAATGTTTCAATATTATTTTTTAATACAGTTTAAAACATATATCATATCCTAGTTTATCCATTAATTACATTTTTACATTATTCAATCAACTTTAATAGTTTTTAAGGTCTTTGTTTTAATTTTCCACATTTTCAACTGTTGTTATTGTCTTTAGCTATTAGTGTTCATGATGTTCAAAAATAGTTCCCTGAAGTAGGCATGGTTGTATTGTTCATGTGTTTCATTGACTGATGAAGTTTCCATTTCGAATACATGTTGTCAACCTTTTCAGTTTTGACCAATCACATGGGGCTTTCTAAATGGAATGAACACACAATGCAATTATTGGATTTTCACAGAAACTAAAATAAGAACTCCTTTATACGACTATCAATTTACCATATCATTTCTGCAATGTTTCAGTTTCCGGTAAATCGTCTAATGATTTCTGAGGAGAGAATTAAAATTTGAAAAGGTTATGAAGGGTAGATGCCTAGATTTGGTAAAAGCTCAAATGGACAGATGAGTGAAAAATATGTAATAAAAATACTCTCATTTTTCCTACATTTGTGATGAAAATGTGTATTATTTTGAAGAAGGAATATCACATGGCCTCAGAAGTATTAAAATATCATAGTTATAACCAGAATACAATATAAGTATAATTGGTATTTTCTTCCCTTGAAAAATAAATCATCATAAATTAGGACAAAATTTAGTAGGCCATCAAACATTCAAGCCCTCACCCCCAACCAAGCCCATGGACTTCATGTCATGTGTAATTGTAAAAAGTTGGATTGTATATTTTACCTGTTGTTTTTATTACACCCATAAAAGCAGAATATTTGTTTTTAATTCCTACCTGAAAAGATTCTTGTATTTCTTCTGGTGATTTTCTATCAAGTTGTACATTTTGTACTGAAGGGACATCTTCATTTGTTGGACAATTTGTATCTTGCTGTAAAAGAATTTCACTTAATTTAAATTATTTCTTTATTCATTTAACAAGGATTGCTGAAAGCCAGTGGCTACAAGCGGTTTTAACAGTATCGGTGGTGTAATGGTTAGCATGCTCGTCTCTGATGCGGTAGATCATGGGTTCGAGCCCCGATCGGGTTAAACCTATGAAATTGGAATTGCTGCTTCTCCATTAAACACGCAGTATTAAGGAGAAAGAGCAAACATTGGTTGGCTTGGAATCAGGATAATGTGTCAGTGTGGTGACATGCCTATCCGCAGACTGTTGTTTCATTGAGCTAGTACTATAAACATCCAGCTAAGTGTGTTGGTCTAGTACAAAGTGGGCCTCATCATCATTTCATTGAAAATTAACTTGTTCTTGTCATGATAAAGCTGAAAAATTGCTGAGTTGGCACTTTATAAACAACAATCACTCACTCACTTACAAGCAGTTTTCCTTCACTTTATGAATACAATGTAGACAATAACTGAACTGCAGGAATTGATTGTTGTTTAACATCAAGTCAGCAGTAATTCAGCTATATTCATGACGAGAACAATTTTACAAATTATCAACCCTGTTGTGGCACTATGGACACATGTTTTTATTTCCACAAGTAAAAGGAGAGAGAGTGAATATGGTTGGAAATGGTTTGCCTTGTAACCATGGTAACAGGCCACCAACAATCACTCCTAATAATTTGTTGGTCATTAAGAGCTCAACTGCTACAGATTTTCCTTAATGTGCAAAGAGCAGGGGTTTCAAAGTTTTTTAATAATAGGAGGTACTTCTTAAATTTTAGGAGGTACCTAAAAAATTAGGCTGAGGGCCGTAAGGGGTCCAGGGGGAGGAAGCTCCTGAAATCTAGCATTTTGTGGACCAAAAAATGTACTTCAGAGACTGCAAAACATTAAGTGTTTTTGAAAGAAAAATCCCATTAACTTTAGAGTTCAGATTTCACCAAGAGTGAAGACCATGCATAATGCCTGGATTTTTTTCCCCAATTTCTTTATTGAATATTTCAGTTTACAGACTTCAGCCAAGATTATTCATAGATAGTCCGCCATATCTTTAAAAAAACCAAAAAGACCATAAAGAGCTACGGTTCCGCAGCTAGGCTTGACCTAGTTCTAATAATAAAACCCTAAATGCTCGCTTACTCGCAAGTTTGTCACAGGAGCTACATTATTGCAGCTAGGCTTGACCAAGCCATTGTTATCAAAGCTTAAACTTCTCAAAATTCTTTTGTTGGCTTTGTCCTTTTCTTTTTCACAATACCTTGGCTTGTGTGTTTTTTTTTTACTTTATTACCAGTAATTAAGCTCATCAAAGACCATTGGCACAGATCAAGACATAATTTGCAATCATCAATCTTTAATAAAATTTATAATTTTAATAGATCAATACAAATATAATTAAACAAAAACAATATATATTGTTACTTTCACGACTTATGTGCAAAAAAAATGTTCGAACAAAAACGATTCGTGGGAAGACATTTATTAAAATTTGAATCACAAAAGTTAAATTATTTTGGAAAAAAAAGTGGGGACGGCGTTTTGACATTACAATGTAATTCGTATTTGAGCCATATCCGGTCCTTTTTCAAGATTTCTAGTAATTTTCCATCCCTTATCTCCTCGTACCCCCTTTTAAAAATGTTTTTCAGCACACTTTCATTTCTGTGAACGACCGCTGTAGGGCCCCGTCAAAATATATAAATAAATTAGCCATAGGTTTTTATTTTTTTAGACCAGAAGTTAAACAATATGGACGGAGTTAAGCAACAAGACAGTACGCCCCAGAATGATTCGACCCTGGGTTTTAAATGGATAAAAAAAATCGCACAAAATATTGTGTAGTCATATATTCATAATACATAATGATCATACTTATATTACTGAAGATTACACTAAATTGTGTTAGAACATAATTTGTAATCGGTCATTTTTTATTTTGAAATGATGTCAGCTTTGTTCCGGTCCGAGTTTTACACAAGGATGAAAAGATATTGGGGAGAAAACATATCTATTTACCGCATGCGCAAACTGCTATTTACGATTCCAAGGTAAATTTATTTTTAAAACAGGGAATAAATATCCCATCAACTTGGTCGTGACGCAGTTGTTCGATTTGAATGCGAGAATTCAGCAATTGACGTGATCATTAATTTTTTATGAAAAATATTCCACAAGCCTATCGTACTTGTGGTTTTGACCACCGCTAATTTGGGGGGGTTCAGTAATTTCTGCCGGTACTATACACGATCTCAGACGGGTAAAAGTACCGGGTACCGGCCCACTTTGAAACCCCTGAAAGAGTGTGGCATTCTCAATTTTTGTTTGCTTTTTTTTAAATATACATTTGTATATATACAAATGTATATCTGTATTGCTGATGGAGGCACAATTATCAAGTAGGGATGGGTTGGGATCCCATTAACCTGTTTAACACAACCAGATTTATGAGCCTGTCTCAAGCCAGGACCTGTGATCCTAGGATCAATTGCACTTTACATGTTACAAAAATCTTATTAGAAAGTGATTCAGTTTTTTAATGTTATAATATTATTGACTAACAAAAGCCTATATTAATGTTGAAGTTTGAGAGTAAAGTTACCTTCTGGTTATCTTGGATCTTATCATCAACAACCATATCTTGCCTTGAAGTCATTTCTTCTTCTGATGGATAGGCTTGATGCACAAGATTGCTTGTATCCTTCAAAAAAAATAAATACAGTATACTGGTACAATGTATATCTTTTGAATAATAAGCTACAGATACTATCGTGACTAGAAAAGTAAACTAGAGGCTTACATGAGCCTGTATTGCTCACCTACATTGTAGGTAGAGGAAATTGATTGAACTCTTGAATATTGTAGCATATCTTAAAATTTTGATCTCCTGACTTAAACCCAATAGACGAAACTTTAGCTCAATTGGTGGAAAAGTGTGGCTTTATTGGTTTTTTTTAATGTGTTTTTAACCCCCTATGTCCTATTTATAGTAATAGCAGCAATCTTGGTTGGACGACAGGGTCATCGAATATAATTGTAACAGGAATGTCTTAAGGATCTTAAGCTTTCATGCCAAGTTTGGTTCAAATCTGCCCTGTGATGTCAGAGAAGAACTTTTCAAAGCCTACAGACGATGATGGACATCATGTGACAGCAAGTTGTTTGTTGAATGTAGAATGTGTATCTTGTGAATGTTATCACTGGTTTATTATGTTTATCCTGATAGTCAAGACTTTTTTCTTCTTCAGGAAAATACCGGTACACAATTGGTTTTGGAAAATGCCTGCATTTGATCTATGCATAAATCAATTAAATGCAATGCCAAACTTGTAAGTATGATTAGAGTTTAAAGTAGACAGATTTATTAATATGTAAACATACTCCAGAAAAAATATATACAAACCTGTTTAATAATGTCATCACTGCTTTGATAACTATCTACATGACAATCACTGCTAACTAATTGGACGGAGATGTTCGCAGAGTCATCTAATTCATCGTTAGATTGTTTATATTCTTTCTCTTCATATTTGCTCTTGTTTTGAATGTCCTCAATTTCTGTAGTAACAAGTTCTATTGTTTGAGTTCCACTTTTCTGATTGGTATTATCATGATTATGTAAACCAAGTTCACATTGGACATTTTGTTCATTGGGCACATGTATATTTTTTGAACCATCTGAACTATTTGTTACATCAACATGTGTAGTTTTGGCAGGAATATTTTCTCCAGAAGAAACCTCTTCATTGTAGCTGGGATTTTCAGCTAAAATGCTAGAATCGTTGGTTTCAACCCAGTTTAAACCAGAACCCGAACCTACAGGATTTAGGACACCAGATGTACTACCTTCTTGTAAGTTTGAATTTATACTTGGCAAGAGCTGGTTCCATGTGTCCTTATCCTCGGAATGTTCCCTCTCATTTACTTTTTCTGTATCAGAATTCATTTTTTCATAATTCTGCAAAAGAATAGAGAATGTGATCAAATTTATACACAACCAAAATCATTCATTACAACTATTTGTAATTTATTTTGTCATGACTGAAATATTCACCACACTTTGAAATGTCAGTTAGCTGTAGCTGTTGAAAAAAAACATATCTTAACAGTCGCTGGCTTGAACGGCAAGATGTTCTACTATTTATTCAACAATCATTTTTGATATGCCCATTTTTAAATGTGCCAGAACTGATGTGCCACAAAAACACATACCAAGATGAGATGCAACAATACATGGAACACTTCGACCTAGATGACCCTACAGGCCTACACTAGTGCCATGGACAGCAATCCCACTTACCAAAGAGATGAAGACCTTGGCAAACGAAATCCAATGCCAACTCAACATCGACTAGAGTGACATTAAAGAAAAGCAAGAAGAAAACAGACAGGGCACCAGACTCGAAGAATGACTAATAGTACATAACATATGAAAATGCTTTATTTTGATTGGATGATTAGTGTTAACTATTTTTGAACAGTACACTTGACAACGGGTGACTATACCTAGCGACAGGAACTATACCAGGTTCAAACGATTTCCCGCGGGCACTATACCTGTGGCATAGATTTTCCAGCGTTATTTTTATATATTTTTGGCAAGATTTAAATGTGTTAAAATAGACGACGCCATACATTGATAATGAAATAAATTCTGTTATTCTAAAACTGAATTGAATAATTTATCTATTATATTGGGGAAAAAATCTTTCCACAGATCACAATGTAACCCACTTTTATTGTAAAAGGTAAAATAACCGATGCACGATTTTTTCACAGTCTCTTTTTTTTTTATACAGGTTGCATTGTTGATATATTGATGTGAATAAAAAATGTGGTACAGAATCTATTTTATTGGGAAATAAAAAATAATGTTAATTGTAAATGAAATTATATTTTTACGTTACTTCAATATTGTAATTCAATCACTTGACAGGCTGGGCCAAAGTGATATATGTTTACAGGCAGAATAAGACAATAAAGAAATAAAAAGAAATAGATGCCATTGTAGTCTGTTTATTGTTTTGCTGTCAACATGGTGAGGTTTGGCAATATAAACGAATTTACCTATTTTTTTTTCTTTTATCTCCAGAATGAGGTGTTATGTACTATAAATATTAGTGTCTTCTCCCTGGTGAACAGTTTTCCTATAGTGTTTTCTGGTGAGGTATAGTGCCCTCGCCATTGGCTCAGGCACTATACCTTACCAAACAACACTATAGGATAACAGTTCCCTCAAGAGAAGACACTAATAGAATATTAGTCTGCAATAACCACATATGGTAGCTGGAAGTTAAAAACAATCAACTAAATGCCCATTTCCTACCCGTATTGAAAATCCAATACATTATCTTGCAAACATTGTACTCCATCTCAAAGTAAATGGTCCATTTTGCATTAACCCTTAAAGATCTGAATGTATGAATATGTCCTGGACTTTCTCTATGGAGATTTAATATTATGTGGTCACTCTTTCCTTCTCACAGGACCTGAGTTGTCATTATACTCATGATTGCTCACCTTGCTTCATTAATTTTACCATTATATTTTTAATAGCAACAATCTGTTTATGTTTAGACATATCTAATATTTGATTTTGAATTTAATGGCAGTTGTCTTGCATCATCTGCCTTATATTTTTGTTTGACTTAACTGGTTGATATTTAGGAGAATTCAGAGACATCCGATAAAAAACTCCCAGGTTACACATCCGATTAAAACCAATGATCAAATCAAAGTTATGATATCACTGGTGGATGATTTCTCCACTTAATGACAGAAAAAGGAGAGTAAGAGGGGATCAAGGGGGGAGTGAGTGAATATCAAGTAAGTTTAAATAAAAATTAGAGAATACCGAAGGCCCATTCAAAAATGGACAATCCAGAGAAACTGGCAACACAGGGCATATGAGACAAAGAAAAACAAAACAAAAACACGACACAATACAATATGTTGGACACCACTGTACGTAAACAAACACAAACATTGGAAGGATATATCAGCTACCCTGTACTGTAGTAAACAGAAGTATAAATCATCATACAAAGTTACATGTTATATACACTCTTTGGAGTCTTATTTTCATATTAAACAAGAATATATATATACATTGTATGATTTATTGAAAGAGACACCACTTTCAGAAAATTTGAACAAACCCTCTATTCTATTTTAACAGCTTTCGTCTATTAAACTAATGTTTCCATGGGCAACACAAACTGCCACTAAAAACTATGGGACACCAGTGCTCCTACAGGGTTTCTTATCCCACAAATTGTACCTTCTCAAGGCTCACCACACTTGTACTCTATATCTATGCCTTCCATTTTATTCACATTCTAAAACATTGAAACAATGCATCGATCCCTCTGGTATTCATTTATATTTCGTGCATTACTTCTATGACTACACTTAATAAAACATTGTTGTTGTTTGGTATGTTCAGGACAAAGAGATTCAAAGAATAACGATTTCATAAATTCGTAGTATGAATTAAAATGTAAAACATTCGGTAAAGTTTATATTTAGTTTAGATCTAATTCTAAACACACCAAAGATAACTTAGGCAAAAAAGAATATTAATCAGTTTAATTGGCATTCTATTACTTTGCGATAGGAAACAACCAAGGTTCCGAAAAAACACACAATGACCCACATACACTTGAACACTGTACCCTCCCCCCTTTTAATATTACTTTTCGTGGTTCATACAAAATGTATGGACAGTATACTTTAATTCAACATTTTTCTAGGAAATGTGCATTTTCACATTATTTCGTTTTTGGGCTCATACATATATTGTATGGTCACTAGGGATAGTTTGTGCAAGCGCAATCATATGCATCTAGCAAAAAGAAAAGCTAAATCCTAGTAAGGATTTATAGAGTAGAAAGGATACGAATCTCGTATTTTCTCGCTTTATCTCGCATGGCGAGGTTTTATGCTACAACAGAGCAAAAATTAATTCATTCATTTTGAAATGCCTTAAGAATTTGTAGGAAAATCAACCAATTACACCAAAGTTCGTGTTATACATTGTCTATCTACTACACTACACAAAACAATCCTGGGATTTGCCGATATAGGTTCAATGGAAAAGTTTTTTTGATTTTTTATGTATCACCCCTCATACATGTACACGTAAAATAAAAAAAAAGTACATTATAGTTTCATACATCTAAAAACATATTAAAAATGATAAAACAAAGAAACCAATCACGCCAAGTTTTGTTCTATATATCGAATACACATTTATACACTTTGGTATGTCAATTTCATGTAAACAAGGAAGTTTATTAATTTCTAAATAGGCCACCCCCATTTCCGCCCAGAACGCCACCATTTTGACAAATGATGGTAAACAATCCTTAATAAATACAAATCAGGAGCACTGTTTTCAATAAAACTCCTTCTATTCATTGAAAAATATTTATATTATCACAAAAATGACGGCTCGCTTCAATATTCGGTATGATGAGAGAAGAGGAGTTTGAAATTTAAATTCGAGTCTTGACCACCCATAATAGATGGGATTATGAAGGTCAAAAGGGCAAATCGATTAATGTCAATTGTTGATGAAATATGGGTGATACATCTACACAAAGTCGATACTTTATTAATGATTGGTTATGGTATTTAGGACAAATATTTTCACTTTATACCTGTGATTATGGTTTTATATATTTACAAATACTGGTTTAAAATGTTGAAGCGATGAAAATTTCCACCATTGATCAAGGCATGCGCATTGTCAACGAATTGCACTATGGGTAATCTCACTTGTTCTCGCCACGCAACATACTTACATGAAATCTATGTTAAATTTCGCGAGATTCATATCCTTTCTACTATACAAATCCTTGATCCTAGTAGGCATGCGCATAAAAAAAACATATATGCAAAACAACTAAAATAAAGGATATATGTCTTTATCAAACTTAAATTGTATCAAATATTCAATCTTTCAGATCAGACAGATGGACTTAGTTAATTCACATGGATCATGAATAATGTGTGCAAGCTCAAGAGATCAATGCCTGTTTGAACTTCCTGTAATTGTTTACATATAAGTATAATGTATTTGTTAATGCAATTTTAAATATGTAGTTCAATGTTAAGTATCTGCTCAGCAAGCTGAATAAATTTGTCTATATTAAAATGGCTGCCTCGTGTTAACAATTTCTCTACCCCCTTTCCAACATTTTGCCAATGTATTGACATTGGTATGCATATATTCGATTCATGCAATTATGCATTAATAATCGATTTATTTAGTGTAAAATTATCGCAAATAACAAGTGCGTGCGTGGAAAGTGTGTTTATGCTTTAGGCATCATTTCTGATTATTACCGACATTCTTCATTTTTTTTCTGTTAACTGTCACGTGATTGATCCCACAATTCTCTGTAACCGACCTTTATTATTAGGCAGTGAAACAGAAAGTAGAAGAAAAATGCACGAATGTTAAAAATAGAAACAGACAACTGATGAGAATTAATAAAACGTAAAATTTCCTAGACTAATAATCAATATTTTAAAAGTATGCTCAAAGATAGCAGTGACATAAAATCGATATCGATGTGTGAACCGGGTACGTCTTAATACCAGAAATGAAGAAATTAATCTATCGCACTAAATACGTCTAGGTCTAATGTCACAAATATGGTAGGTGTGACAAATATATACAGATTGATTTGTTTTTAATAATCAGACGTCAAGCATTAATTCAAATGATTTAAAGAGGATCTTAATTTAGCATGAATATTGAACATGTCAATAAATAAGAAAACCATTTTGATTATATTCATAACCAATTTATAAATCCACATTTTTCACAAAAATATAAATATATTTTTAAATAAGATATGCCACCCAAATGGCAAGTATTTATATGTTATACATTTATTGACCAGATGTCATACAGTGGCAATATTAATTTACTGAGATTTTCATATTTGATTGCATTTCATTATTAGGAAAATATGAATCTAAATTTTTTTTTAGCTAAGTGCACTGTTAGCAGAATAGAATAGAATAATCTATGTTGTCAATCTATGCAGTCAAATAAAAATGTTTGAAATATTTTTTATTTTAATGATAATTCCATCTGTGTTTTCTTTGTTTTCATTATTTTTTTATCTACATGTATTCATTGAAGGACACATGAGCCTGTATTTTCTTTGACATAATTGGTGTTATATATAATTCTAACATGACCTCCTTCTTTCGCTTTGTTAACAAACGAGTGAGTTATCCATTCGGTTTAATCTCATTAGCACATGTGCCAGGGAATGTGACCGACTCTTCCATTGGCAGCATAAATTGTAACCCGAATAATGCTGATAGAAGGCGCAGTATTATTCGAGTTACATAAATTGTGTGCGACATTTTCCGCAAGCGTAAATATAAATTACCGTCTTCCAATCACAGTATACTACCGTATTTGTACTCTTAGACATATCAGAATCGAAATAAATCATGGAAGCCAGAATGTGTTTTGAGTTTTAACATGGATTGGCAGATATTAGTAAATTTTATCTCTCGCTTCTGGCTCGGATAAAATACTAATATCCGCCAATCCATGTTAAAACTCCCAACACATTCTGGATTCCATGATTTATTTCTTAAACACACACCACAGTTACAGATAAAAAAAAAATTGTTTGGGGGTAAATTAAGTGAATGAGTGAATTAAATTTGTTTGCATTTGAATTAAAAGTGTTAAAGTAATTTGCCAAGTTAAGTTATGTTAGTGAATGACCATTTAACACTTTTCAGCTATATCATGGTGAGAACAAGCTAAGCCACATTTTGATGAGTTAATGATGATATCTGCTTTGTACCAGATCAACACACATTATTCTGATTCTGAGTCAACCAGTCCTTCATCTTACTCCTTATTGCTGCATGTATAAAAATACCAATTTTATATATAGTCTTTGGTTTGATGCCACCGTCAACAAGTTTGTATGCTCAACTCCTTCTACATATTAAATTAGCATTCCTCAAACCTTTGTATGCTTCCTTATTGCCATACTGAGATTTACATATTAGCTAGAACAGCAGTTTCATGATAAAAAATTATTTGAAGGAGTTACTGCCTTTTTCTCTGAATATTTCATTAAAAAGTTTGTATGCACAACTTCTACATTTTAAAAGCAAAAGTTTATGAAAAAAAGTTTAAACAGTGTTGGTCAGCAAATCCACGAATATCAACATAGTGAAGAATCACCTCTTACCTTAACTCACTGAAATAAGAAAGACCACAACATATGACATTGGAAATCAAGGTCCCGCCTTGGGACAGGCACAAACATATGGCAGGGTTAAACATGTCAATTGGATCCCAAACCCCCCATCTTGCATGCCTTTTTATTACAATATTCTTCTGATGATTTGTTTGGTCCATTTTTGAATGAGTTATTGCCCTTTTTTTTTCTTAGAACATTTAATGAAAAGATTGCAATTGCATTTTAAATGAGAATTCATTTCCTTAAAACTTTGCATGCTTGTTTATTACCATAATATATTTGTGGTGTAATTCAATTTATTATCAATTTAGGCTTTGGTCCCTAACTGAAACATATTGTTATGTCAGAAAAAGCCATCACAATGCTTTGATATCATTGCTACTATTGTGAATATGCTTGTTATACATGTAAATTGTCCATATCACTTAGATGAGTGGGTTGTGGCCCATGTGCCTCTTGTTTATATAGATGAACAGTATGAGAAAATCTTAAAAATCTGTATATGTACATTAAAGATTATGAAGCAATAAGCAAATCATTTACAGCCAGATGAGTTTTTACAGGCTCAAGTGAATCTTTCTAATACTATCCCAAAACAAATTGCACATTTTCCACAAACTGAAAGAGACATGTTAGTAGATGGTAGCAGCATATGTCATCTAATTAAAATTAGATGTTTGTTGTATCTTTTTCATATTTTCTTAATGGCTATACACTAACGTCCAACATCATCCTGCATAGAGTCACATCAGGGTTCATATTATCAACCGACCAATCAGCGATGAGCCTACTAAATTTGTAGGTATCACTACTGAGTACACACAGAGGCTTGTTGTTCAATTGGCCAATATATGTAACTGTCTTGCATATGATTGGAATGATCAAAGATGAATGAAAGGTTACATGGCATGACCCCGAACAGTACTTTTTTAGATGTAAGTGTTGGCAAAACTGAAAAAATTACAAAAAAGATACATCAAACATCTAATTTTAATTAGATTGCAGCATATATATAACCATCAATCGTGTAAGTTTACAACAAGTAAGTAGTAGTTATTCATTCTTATCACAACATTGGAGTTTTTCTTCAAGAAGGATTTTTTTGTTGGATTGAGGAGAGATAACTTATTCTTTTAGATGTAATCACACTAGACCATGACACTTTGAAAAGCTAGGTTCTTGCTTGCAACAGACACAAAAAAGTGGCAGAGTAAACCAGTTAATGGGATATATATATTTTTTCAGTTTATTCCAAGGAGGTTATCAGCAAGTTTTTGATTAATGTAACAGAAGTTGTGAATACATTAAACATTCTTTCAAGGAAGTTTAATTGAAGTACGGTACATATACCAGTACATGTTGGTAATATTGGATATCTGCTGACAGACACAGTACTGCTGACCATTTGTTGTTTGGTACCACTATATGTTGGTAATATTAGATGACTGCTGACACAGTACTGCAGACCATTTGTTGTTTGGTGGTATTACTAGACCAATCTTTTGCCTGTCATCTTTATTAAACTGAAGTTTTCACTGATAGATCATGAAACTTTATACATGTAACCGAACGTTCGAGTAATATTAAGTGATTAACGATGTTTTTTAAAGTCATCTCATCGAGGGCGAAGCCCTGAGATGAGAGATGACTGAGAAACGTCCTCAAGTTTAAAAAAAACATCTTTAATTATTTTATCGCTATGATAGTATGTTTATCAAGGATTTGGTAATGTGACGTCATTATAACGTCATATTAGAAAACAGCGATATTACTAAATGTCCTTGACAACGCTTAGCGATAATTGGAATCTTCTCAGTGCTTACGTGATATGAAGCATATTGGTTTTAAACATTTAAACAAAATAGCGATAAATAGTTTTATATTGCACCCTTGCAAATGAACTAATATGAATTGTGGTGTTATCAATCAAAAGAAAATGTTGTATTTAGCATTTATATGTTCTGTTATATATTTTAAAATGGTATTTACTTGCCTCATTTCTTTATATTAATTAATACTTTCATGATGCAATAACATTTTACCCCCCATATTAGTTATTGTTTTTTTGTTTTTTTTACCAAACTGCATTTTATTTTCCAATATCAAACTTGTCAGTTGATAAATATTTGAACCAAGTAACAGAGGAAGATTTTTGCTAAAGAGATGTGGAACATGTTATTCTCTCAGAATATGTTTTAGTTGGAAAGATGGGATATGTCTTAGGTAGGAAGTAACTCTACCAAAAAAAGTATCACAATCAAAATGGTTTTTTAGATAGAGTTATTTCCCTTACATTGCATTTTTACTATTGTTCAATCCAAATAAAATTCTTAGAGAATTATGTTTTCAACTTTTATTTGTAAACTGCAGGTAGATTCTTTTATTTAAATTATCAGGAAATCTTAACTGTTTTCATCATGTTTGGTTGACTTGAAGTTATCGCACAATGAAGTGTTCCAGATGTTGATGGCTTCATGCTACATAATTGATTATTATTTTTTTTCTAATGGTGAACCATTTGAAGAGGAAAATAGCCAATAACACTGTACATATTAATTCTGATGAAATTAATAACTTTTAATCATTGTAAATTTCAGAAATAAAAACATTGGGAATGTTGATAGAGTTTCAATTACATTTTTCACGTTCTGCGTTTTGACTAGTGATGATCATTCTACATATATTATTGCACGCCCTTTACATACAAGAGTGTGATTTAAAAATTAACAGCATCTATGTGAAAATGATTTTTATTGTGAGTTTACAGGAAAGGGGAATTGTTACAAATTATTGATAAAAACATATATACATGTAATTCAGACTCTTAATCATGTAAATGCATTTGATATTTAGGCCTATTCCATTTCAAACTTTAGTTATGGTAATAATTCTTTGATGGACGTCTGAACTGTCAGAAAGGTCAGATAGGTTTGGTTTAAATTTACAATGAAAATACTACAAACCCTCTGGTGAAGTAGTTTGAATTATACTACTACTGCTCATATAAAATAGCAATATACTTTGCAGAACACCATACATGTATCTGAAGCACCAAATGGTTGTTTTGATTAAACTAGAGGCTCAGTGGGCTGAGCCTGTGTCGCTCACCTTTCATTCTGCTTTGAGGAAACTTAATACAGAGCCTTCCATAGGTGCTTCCCACCAAGTTTCGGTTCATTTGGCCAAGCAGTTTCAGAGAAGATTTTTAGAAATCAACCAACCAGAAACAAGAATTGCCTATGGCAGCCATGTTTGTTAACAGATCAGGATGAAATTAGCAATCTTTATAGAGGACCTTCCATAGATGCTTCCTACTAAGTTTCGGTTCAATTGGCTAAGCAGTTTCAGGGAAGAAGATTTTTAGAAATCGACCAATCTGAAACAAGAATTGCCTATGGCAGCCATGTTTGTTAACAGATCGGGATGAAATTAGCAATCTTTATAGAGGACCTTCCATATATGCTTCCTACCAAGTTTCGGTTCAATTGGCTAAGCAGTTTCAGGGAAGAAGATTTTTAGAAATCGACCAATCTGAAACAAGAATTGCCTGTGGCAGCCATGTTTGTTAACGAATCGGGACGAAATGAGCAATCTTTATAGAGGACCTTCCATACATGCTTTCTACCAAATTTCAGTTCATTTGGGAAAGCGGTTTCAGAGAAGATTTTTTAGAAATCAACCAATCAGAAAAAAGAATGACCTGTGGTGTCCATGTTTGTTAATAGATTGGAACTAAATGAGCATCTTTAAAGAGGACCTTCCAAGGATGCTTCCTACCAATTTTTTATTCATTTGGCCAAGTGGTTTCAGAGGAGAAGATTTTTTATAAATCAACCAATCAAAAACAAGAATGGCCTGTGACGGCCATGTTTGCTAACGGATCGGAACTAAATAAGCAAACTTTATAGATGACCTTCCAAGGATGCTTCCTACCAAGTTTTTATTCATTTGGCCAGGCGGTTTCAGAGGAGAAGATTTTTTAGAAATCAACCAATCAGACACAAGAATGGCCTGTGGCGGCCATGTTTGTTAATGGATCGGGATGAAATGAGCAATCTTTATAGAGGTTCTTCCATAGATGCTTCCTACCAAGTTTCGGTTCATTTGGCCAAGCAGTTTCAGAGGAGAAGATTTAAAAAAATTGGCCAATCAGAAACAAGAATTGCCAGTGGTGGCCATGTTTGTTAATGGATCGGGACAAAAATTAGCAATCTTTGTAGAGGACCTTCCATAGATGCTACCTACCAAATTTCAGTTCATTTGGGAAAGGGGTTTCAGAGGAAAAGATTTTTTAGAAATCAACCAATCAAAAACAAGAATTGCATGTGGTGGCCATGTTTGTTAAAGGATCGGAACTAAATGAGCAAACTTTATAGAGGACCTTCCAAGGATGCTTCCTACCAAGTTTTGATTCATTTGGCCAGGTAGTTTCAGAGGAGAAGATTTTTTAGAAATCAACCAATCAGAAACAAGAATGGCATGTGGCGGCCATGTTTGTTAAAGGATCGGAACTAAATGAGCAATATTTATAGAAGACCTTCCAAGGATGCTTCCTACCAAGTTTCAGTTCATTTGGCTGAGGGGTTTCAGAGGAGAAGATTAAAATGTGAAAAGTTAACAGACGACGGATGCCAAGTGATGGCAAACTTTAGCTCACTTTGACTTTGGAAAGGTGAGCTAAAAAATTGAATGTGAAATTTTAATACTCTTTTCACTGTGCACAAATGCTTATCTCTTATTTTCATGTTCTAAAATGTCATGAACTGTCATGGTTAAAATTGTAGGGTAGTAGTATTTACATCTACCTGTGTATTCAGTACTTATAACCACTAAAGGTTAGGTTCCCACCCAGGTGCATGTGATACAACCTTGTGTGATAATGTTAGTCAGTGAGTGATTTGTGACAGGTCACACGTTTTCCCTGGTTACTCAACTAATAACTTTCATTGCCACAATAAAGATGAAACATTGTTGAAAGTTGTGTTAAATTTACAAGTTTATCAACTGATAAAAACCAACTAAATATTTTTAAGTATAAGAAACTTAAATAACCTTTGTTTTAAATATCTCTTTCCAACTACAATTGTGTTTATTGAAGAAATCATGTAAAGATATAGAAATTGTGCCCATTAGGACAGTGAATGGTTTGTGAATGCTTTAATCAGAAAAAAAATCAATCTAATTAAAATTAGATCTACACACTTGCTCCCCATTTTCTATCGGTTTTTTTTTGGTCGCTCGTGTGCACTTGCTCCCTATTTTCTATCGGTTTTTTTTTGGTCGCTCGTGTGTAAAAAAAAACTGATAGAGCAAGTGTGTAGATCTAATTTTAATTAGATTGAAAAAAAATATGCTTTTATTTTTTTCCTTATTCATGCCAAGCTGATAATGTTTATTGCGAGTGTTTCAGGCTTATATGGTTTCTGTTGTGATTGATTGATTTTTGTTTAATGTCCAGCGAGCAGTATTTCAGCTAAATTTAGGATGAGAACATGTTCAATAATATAGAAGAAACAGTATAGAAATGAGAAAAGGGTTGGGTCAACCTCTTTTGACTGCCACTGAAAAAGTATGGAGAGTTGGGTAGAAAAATTAGTCTTTTGTAGTGACTACAATGAACCTTCTCTTTTTGAAAATCTACATGCAGAGAGTGCAGCACTCTCCAAAAATGTTATCCACTATGGTTCACGGTTAGGCTTTTCATATTATAACCCAACAACTCCCCATCGGGACGGCTCCCACTAAGAGCTACAAATATTTAATTGAAGACTTCAGATAGGATCCCCCCCCCCAAGGAATTTAACTGCAAAGGATGCATACAAATAAGGATTGACATATTTTTTTTATATTAATTTAGATGTTGGTCCTTTTTACCTTTTATCGTAGAAACCATAAGAGTTAGGTCAAATCTGACTGAAAGACACAGGCAGGAAATTTCATATGGAATTTATGCAAAAAACTCTTTTAAAAGTTGAAATTAAAATAAAATTTCAAAATTATGGGTTTTGACCTCATTTCTTTGAAACCAGATGATTCATCACATTGTGATATATTGGTTTTGATATTTTATTTTGATAGCTAAACTTAACAGATTATTGTTATTTGTTGTAATTATGAAATACAATTAACATGAATATTTTGGGGTTATAACTTTCTCAGGTTTGGGATGTGTATCTAATTACTTATCTATAAATCTTTGGTTAACTACAACTTTCACACAAGATTATTGGTATATATGACTTTATCTGATCTATGTATTTTTAAGTGATATCTTTATGTTTGTATAACAGTGCCATGTAAACATTTTAGCATCTGTGAAATAGAATACATGTTTGATGGGAGGAGTCTGAGATTAGAAAGAGTGTGTCAATGTAACTTGTAAGAGAGACGATGTTTTGACCATCATAACTGTAACATCATAAAATAATTTGGATAATAAAATTTTAGAACTTTACATTGGATTTATAAAGTAAAAGCCTCTCGTTTAAATAAGATCATTACAACATGAATGCTACATGTAGCTATATCTACCCCGCCACAATAGAAAGAGGTGTATTGTGAGTATGTTATCCATGTGATATATTTATATCAGTAAAGGTATTTCCTCTGCTGTGTTTTCAAAATTCAAAAGTCCCATAACAAAGATAGAAAAGCAATGGCATTTGATTTAAAAGGATGATTACTTCCTCTTGCAAATGTCAGACCAGAAATATGAACTTTTGTTAAGTGTCTAAATATCCATGGAATAGTTTATAAAGAGTTGTGCTCACGCGAGTCATGGGCAGATGAACAAGGTGCATGCAAGTCATAAGTATGTACAACTAGGTAAATCAAAGATAAACTACGTTACACTAATGACTATGAATAAAATAGTAAAAATCTCGCAACTCCTACAAATCTAGTGGAATCAAAATGGTGGCAAAGCAGGCTCAACTACATGTCATGACTAACAATCCCACCAAATATGAACACATTCCGTCATACGTTCTCAGAGGAGATACATACACAAGATCTTACTATGCTACACTATGTATGAAATAGTCAAATTGTGTTAACAAAATCTTACTATGCTACACAATGTATAAAATTGTCAAAGTCCCATAACTCTTACAAATTTTGTGGAATCAAAATGGTGACAAAGCAGACTCAACTACATGTCATGACTCCCAATCCTACCAAATATGAACAATTTCATTCACAGACGGACATAGACCATTACTATGTCCCTATGTTGCGGAGCGGTAGGGGACAAAAAAGCAGTTGGCATACTACATTAAGAGAATTTTATAAGGAACTTATATAAAAAAAAAAAAAAAGATCCACAAACAAAACTAGAAAATGCCCCTTTTTGGTACATTTGAGCCTCTTTGTATTTTTAGTAGATTTCCAATTGAAAAAAAAAAATCAAAAACTTTTTAGAGGTACATTCCTTCCAAGTTTGGTTCAAACTAGCCCAGTGGTTTCGGAGATGAAGATTAAATTGTGAAAAGTTTACAGACGACAGATAATGACAATGGATGCAAAATGATGACAACAGCTCATAGAAATAGAAGCAAAATAAATATATTTTTTTATAAAAGGACATTTATTTTCATCCAAAAAAACATGATTTTTTTTTACAATACTAAACTTTATGGTTACAAAATATAATAATGACCACTACCTCTACACATAAAATGGTTACGATATAAATAGACAAATTACATAACAAAACATGATATGATTGAGTCAGATCTATAAATAGAATAAAGAGAGACAAAAAAGAAATATATAGACCTAGAATATCAGATCATAAATTTGAAAAACCTACAAGGTTTTTTTTTATTATTAAATACAGTTAAGCCTGTCCTCAAAATAATCCCTTAACTATTAAATATAAACTTTTTGACCAAAAGTGACCTCTCATTAGAGGTTTGATAATGAATATATATAATGAAGACTTTTGACATGGATGTGGTCTGACAAAACAGAACTTCTCAAGACTGGTTTACCCGTAGTATTTATACAATACACTATCATAAATTATTACATTTCATTATGTTGGTATACATGTAGTCAGTGGAATTGATTTCTCTTTATTATATTCACTTGTGTATTCTTTTTAATAATACCACATTGAATACATATTTTTTTTCTCCTATAGAAACCAATAATCTTTGCTAGTGAAACAAGAAATGTGTGCATCACAAAATACGCCTGTCTATATAAATTATCAAACGGTATAATGGTAATGACCCCAAAATAAATAGGGTTCTTCCCCTTCCACGGGAAAATCATGTGGTCAAGTTTGGTAAAGATTCAACATACAGAACTAAAATTATCAAGCGGAAACGATCCTGTTGTCAAAAATTCTATTTATAGTAATGGCGACCTTTGACCTAATGACACCAAAATATATAGGGTTCTTCCCCTTCTACAGGGCAATCATGTGGCCAAGTTTGTTAAAGATCCAATATACAGAACTAAAGTTATCGTGCTGAAACGACCCTGCTGTCATAAATTATATTTATAGTAAGTGACCTTGACATTTGACCCCAAAATAAATAGGGGTCTTCCCCTTCCACAGGGAAATCATGTGGCCAAGTTTGTTAAAGATCCAATATACAGAACTAAAGTTATTATGTGGAAATGACCCTGTTGTCAAAAATTCTATTCATAGTAACGGTGACCTTGATCTTTGACCTAATGACCCCAAAATAAATAGGGTTCTTCCCCTTCCACAGGGGAATCATGTGGCCAAGTTTGGTAAAGATCCGATATACAGAACTATTGTGCAGAAACCTGGGTGGACGCCCGCCCGCCATACCCAATCACATAATACGGCCCGTCTCGAGACGGGTGTATAAAAAATTACTTTCCATGAGTGTTCCAACCAACTACATTATAAGACAGTTTAGAAACTGTACAGCAATGTTGTATTCATTATGAGTAAAAAAACATGATAACGACAATTAACTTTTCTTTGTAGTTTTCGATTGATCTACCTGATAAATTTTTTTTAGCCATAGGGTCCTTCAATTTATTTGATATATGTTTCCATGGAAACCCCAGGTACAAATGATCAGTGTAATATAAAATATACATGGATTGATAAATTCTCCCTAACAAAATAATAGCTTCACTATTTCTGTAAACTATAAATATTTGCACCCACAAAATCAAATTTACAAAGTTGAATATACAATTTTTTGATAAATTTTCAATATAATCAACTGATCATCAATTTATCAAAATTTTCACATCCTATTCAATTTTGCGTAAATATTGATCAAAATCCCCAAGTTATGTCATTCCATCAACTCATTCAATTTTGCCTTCTTCTGCTGGATTTTTTTGATTTGTTGGGGGAGGTATACTGGAACCAGGGGTACTGCTGCCTGTGGGGGTCTTCTTGTCCTGACCCCAGGGACTATGGGCGACGGATGGTGAATTTTGAAAGTCTTTACTGTCTTCTTCTGGGTTGCTCGTTTCAAATTGTGAATTTTCTAATCGTGTAATTAATCGTTCATCTTCATCACCAAATTCACCTCCCATTAAAGTTGGTTCTCCAACTACCATCACATCCTAAGTAAAAAAAGAAAAGAAAATGGTTGACAAAAAATATTGCTGGTTTTCTATACTTTAAAATTACATGATTCATATGAAAAATGAATATTTTATGTGCAAGGCCATATAATTTATTTTTTAAAGTTTTCCTCATCCCCTGCTTGGATGACCCAAATAACACTAATAGGTTCTTCCAGAGGAGGCCATTCAATACATTATATTCAATTACCTTATATTACTGAAAACTTTTAAAAAATAACATATATCTAAGTACATACCCCAGGTACAGAAGCACCAATGCCTTGTGGACCAGGAGACCTTTTCTTTGCTGGTCCTCCAGTACTGTTAAGATTACCAGCAGAATTTCCTGTTGATGATTTTCGTTTTCGTCTTTTTCCAGGTTGTCTAGCTGGTTCTAAAGAAAAGTAATTGTGTTATTTAAAATCAAAGTTTAGTACCAAAAGTAATTATGATTTATCTGAGATCCTTGTAGGATAAAATTTTGATGAGTCTCAACCAAAAATTCACGAGACCCACTAGTGCATTCTTTGTCATTTTTTGTAAAACATGGTGAGTCCCAAACAGAAGTGATGAGTCCAGCACTTGCAGAGATGAGTTGTAAGTATCTCTGATCCAGTGATTAGTCATGTACAGTTGAGTTCATCATGTTTGTAATTTTTAAGAAAAAGTGTTTATTCATTTTCCTTTAGGGTCATTATCGATCTTTTGCTAAAAACTAAATCCTGCCTTGGATTGTCATCTTGGATTTCTGATCCATATAAAAAATGACAACTTTGTAAGGGGCATTCCAATGACCATTCACACACAGTTTGTTACTGTGGGAGAAAATCTGGATCATCATGACAACATTATTATTAGTATTTAGCATATTATTTTAATACTGTGATTTGATTCAACATAGAATAACTATTCCAGATTTTCAATTATCAAAACAAAATTTGTGAATGATTGAACAATGTAATAAATCATGAGTGCAAGTTGGGTTGTTAGGATTATGGTGTTTAACACCACTTTCAACAATATTTCGGTTATATTGTGGCAGTCATTTTTATTAGTGGAAGAAACCGGAGTACCAGGAGAAAACCATCAATGCAGTGAGGGTTTTGAATCACCATTACTTTAATCTTACTTCCTTAACTAAAAGTTATTATTTACCAATGGAAAGTATATATTATCAAAAACAATGATCTTAGACAACAAATTTAATTTTTCTTCATAACAGATATACAATTTTTGAGAGAAGAAAAGATAAAAGGAATGGAAAAAAGTATTCGGACAGATACCCCCATATCCAGCTAAAGAAAACAGGGGAATAACTCAAGGATGGAAAACGTGTTAAAAGTCCAAAATCAAACTTGGCCTGCCTTGTATGGTCCATGAACCTGGTGTTTAAATTTCAAATGATTTGCTAATGGGGGAATTCAAGTTATTGGTTGGTTTATGGTGTTTAATGCCACTTTCAACAATATTCTAGTTATATCGTGGCAGTCAGTTTTATTGATGGAGGAAACCAGAGTGCCGGAGAAAACCACGGACCTGTCGCAAGTCAATGACATCAAGCTATTGATCAGAAACCAAAGTGGGATGTGTGTATGTACGACCATGGGAAAAACTGAATGTTACCGAATCCTAGCTGCATGCGTATGAAAACTCGTAATTAAAAAACTAACCTTGTTTGCCCTTTCCCGGTGGAGCTACCATTCTCTGCCATTTTTGAAACAGTGTAGTTTTGAGACAGTCCCTAGGATTTAAACCATAAGCTTTATGTCGAGACATCAGCTCCTGCATTGGTTCTAAGATTACACAGAGCTACAAAATAGATAATGCAATAGATAATAAAGTTGAACAACATCAATGACATTTAATCAATGAGACTATGTAATACTTTTTTTTTTAAATCATTATTGTTTTGGACATAGAAATGTTTGACATATTGATTGATTGCTATCTTAATAGCTGTTAAATATCTCCTACATAGAAATATGACAAAATGTGTTAATTTCCATGCAAACTGTCAAATTATCTAATTTTTATAACATTACATTCCACGTCAGTTGTTAAATAATAATTATTTTGTCATTTATTCTTAAGTGAAAAGTTAATAAGAAATTTCTTATTTTTTCTTTGTTGACAAAAGGCAACCAAATAAGGACTTTATACATTATATTTCATCATATAATGAATGTGAAATGTTCAGGTCTTAATTGACTTATTTGTTCGTATCAATTCATGAGATTTCAATGAAAATTGTCCTGAAGTAATTTCTTACCTGATTATCTTTTCTTTTTTTTAACATTAAATACAGAGTTTATCTTAATATTTTCAAAGAGCTTTTTCAAACTTTTATATACAAGCATTTATGACCTAAACAAAAATGTAAATTTTCGATGTCACAATTTCCTTTGATTATATATTAATATTTGGTGAAAAAAACTTGAAATAAAAATAAATGCAAATTATAAGAAGAAACTATATCTATTTCTGCTTTCAATGCTGAAAATTTCTTGAAAACTTAGTAAGAAATGACTTGACAAGAACTAAAAAACTAGAGGCTCAGTGGGCTGAGCCTGCGTCGCTCACCTTTCATTCTGCTTTGAGGAAACTTAATACAGAACCTTCCATAGATGCTTCCCACCAAGTTTCGGTTTATTTGGCTAAGCAGTTACAGAGAAGAAGATTTTTAGAAATCGAACAATCAGAAACAAGAATGGCCTGTGGCGGCCATGTTTATTAACGGATGGGAACTAAATGCACAATCTTTATAGATGACCTTCCAAGGATGCTTCCTACCAAGTTTTGATTCATTTGGCAAAGCGGTTTCAGAGAAGAAGATTTTTTAGAAATCAACCAGTCAGAAACAAGAATTGCCTGTGGCGACCATGTTTGTTAATGGATCGGAACTAAATCAGCAATATTTATAGAGGATCTTCCATAGATTATTCCTACCAAGTTTCGATTCATTTGGCCAAGCAGTTTCAGAGGAGGCAATATTTTTAGAAATCAACCAATCAGAAACGAATGGCCTGTGGTGGCCATGTTTGTTAATGGATTGGAAATAAATGAGCAATCTTTATTGAGGACCTTCCAAGGATGCTTCCTACCAAATTTCGATTCATTTGGCCAAGCGGTTACAGAGGAGAAGATTCTTTAGAAATCAACCAATCAGAAACAAGAATTGCCTGTGGCGGCCATGTTTGTTAACGGATCGGGATGAAATGAGCATTCTTTATAGAGGACCTGCCATAGATGCTTCCTACCAAGTTTCGGTTCATTTGGCAGAGCGGGTTCAGAGGAGAAAAATTAAAAAAAATCAGACAATCAGAAACAAGAATTGCCTATGGTGGCCATGTTTGTTAATGGATCGGAATGAAATGAGCATTCTTTATAGAGGACCTTCCAAGGATGCTTCCTACCGAGTTTCGATTCATTTGGCCAAGCGGTTTCAGAGGAGAAGATTTTTTAGAAATTAACCAATCAGAAACAAGAATTGCCCGTGGTGGCCATATTTGTTAACAGATCGGGACGAAATGAGCATTCTTTATAGAGGACCTTCCATAGATGCTTCCTACCAAGTTTCGGTTCATTTGGCCAAGCAGTTTCAGAGGAGATGATTTAAAAAAATCGGCCAATCAGAATTGCCTATGGCAGCCATGTTTGTTAATGGATCAGGACAAAATGAGCAGTCTTTATAGAGGACCTTCCAAGGATGCTTCCTACCAAGTTTCAGTTCATTTGGCTGAGGGGTTTCAGAGGAGAAGATTAAAATGTGAAAAAAGTTAACAGACGACGGATGCCAAAAGCTCACATTGCCTTTGGCAAGGTGAGCTAAAATCATGGTTTTATATGAAATATATAGGGAAATATCCTTTTCATTGTGGTGTGACATATCTTCCATGCATAATTTTTTTTAACTTACAGTTTCATAGGAATGTAATTTAAAAATTAAAATTGTACTTGCACGTAAGAAGTTGAGCGTGTAGTTAGTCAATCCTTGACGCGTTATATTCTTTGACAGCTGTTCAACCATTGATGGGTCCTAAAAACAAACACAAAACAAATTAAAGCTTATTTTTGACCAAAACAAATAAAAGCCTTCTCCCATTTTTTTTTTTTTTTTTTTTATAAAATATTACAAGTCAAAAAGAGCAAAATTGGTCCAATCAATTTGCTGTAGCGATGTGTAAATCTTAATACGGTAAAAATGTAATAAACTTGCATGCAGAATTTAGAAGATTTCCCATTTAAAAGTTAGGAGTAGTAGCATGCACTAACTTTTTCATGAAATAGGGTTAGGGTTATGGTGTTTAATGCCACTTTCAACAATATTTCAATTATATTGTGGTGGTTTTTCATGAAATATTTTAAGTGGTAAAGCTCAATAACTCATTAAAAAAATAGTCAGGATAAAACTGCTGTAATGATATGCAAATTTTCATATGGTAGTAATCAAGCAAGCAAAGCTTTGAAGAATTCCCAGTACAAATGTAGGAGGAAATGCAATGCACAAACTTTTTCACAACAGTTTTATTCAATTGATTTAATGTTTGGGTATTAACACTTTTTTTAGTAGATGAACACTATAAAGTACCATACCTATAAACCACTGACAATTACTGTACCCTTCAAAGGGGGACTACTGTATTTTAGTAGTCTGTAAATCCACAAATAAATACCCATTACATACATCATGTGTTGGTACAAGATTTTGTATCAGATTGAGCCTGTTGTGTGAACCACTATCACTACGAGTCACCATCGCGACGAGTTGTGATGCGGTTAGTTCCCGCAACAGGCAAGACCTGATATAAAGTCTTGTATCAACACACTATGTACTGTGAATTCATTTTTATTCGTGGTATACCAATTTTTGTGGTTTTTGTGGGTGCCAGCAAACCACAAATTTAAATGTTCGATGAAAAATGACCATTTGATTTCCGTTTGGCGGTAAGCAAGGTTTTGACAACACAAACGTTTGTAGCCATGTAGGTAATTCAACATTGTTTCATGATGTAATTGTAATGCATGTCTTGTGAATCTAAAATAAATGTACCTGTGCGTCATTTTGTGATTGATAAACATGTAAACTCTTGGAATAAATAGTCTATTGTTGTGACATTTATGAAAACATTTTGCGGTGGCGTGACTTTTTACCCAAATACAGCTTCAAATTATACTATTTCTATTATTTTGAGATGTTTTATGAATAATTAATGATTTATTAACTCCTCTATCGTTATTTTTTCATGAATTTCAACAAAATAGTCAGGTTTTTACGGATCTCGGTCGGGTCGCTTACAATCACATACCCAAATATACATTTAAATTTCCTCTTTCCCTCTTTCAAAAGTCTGATATATATAAATTATTTTTATATTTTTACAGAAATTCTGATACTGAAAACAATTCTAGTCTTTTTAAAACTTATGCAGTTGATTTAATGTGATTGCTATGTGAGCAAGTGGTATGTCTAATCACCGAAAAAAAAGGAGCATACTGATCATTTCCCGTTTTCATATATATTTTTATTCATATTAAAAAGGAAGAAAAGGAATAAGATAAATAAATAAAATAACTAAAAGAGTGTTGGAAGAAATATATTTGTTGTATGTAAGTAACACATACCATATTAAATTTGAGTGTGTTTGGGTACATTTGTATTTGTTGGAAGCAGCCATGTTGGTGTATCGATGTTTATAATAGTTATAAAATTGATCATTTTGATTACTCTTGTGACAAATTTATGAAATTTGAATTTTTTTATGAAAAATAATTCATATAGAACCTTTAACTAATACAATAAATACAATTTTATGGTGTATTTGGGTAAAAAGTCACACCCATTTTGTGGTAATAACTTCCGTTATTTTTGCATTGTTTAATGAAGTGTTGATACAAATAAATACAAAACATTTTTGGTAAAATTTCAATCGATAATACTAACATTATTGTCGCCTTTTATAATTGCTGTGTAAACATTTTGATTGACAATCATAAAGTTTATTGGTGATAATAATCGGATTAACGGTCGGTATACTGGTATCATATATTCCCGGAGGTCAGGATTTTAATTTGTTGACACGTGATGTTTAACTGCTGTGACATAAAATTTCACACCTTTTTTCTTTACCGTTTAATGCAACTTTTTTATATATATCATTTATGGCATGTCATGTTCCCGTAGAGTACAAAGAATTATAATTTAAGTTTTGACTCCTAGTGTGAAGTTTAGCAAAAAACATACCCTTTTTGTGAAATATTAATTAAGAAACAAATGTAAATGGTACTGTCAAAATTATGCAATCATATAATTATCAAAATTGTAACAAGCTGATAATGTATAACAATGAACCATATTTGTTTGGCGTATTTGTAAATTTACTTAAAATGAACACTTTACCGTAGAATCGTGACGTGCAAAATCTACGAATTTAAGCATTTCAAAACTTTTTTTTTATTTTTTGTAATCGGCAATCCACGAATTTAACTATCCCACGAAATGCCTTTTATCTCATTCCACGAAAATTGGTATCAATGAAATTAAATGAATTCACAGTATGTAATAAGTTTATCTAACTTTTCAATGGAAACTACTTTTAAACAAACAACAAGGGTTGAATCAAAATTTGTACAATACTCCTGAGGGAGACTACATTTTGTGCATGATGTCACGTTATTTTTTCCGTTCATTCACCAATGCCACGTTACTGTGTTTTGTCTCACATTCCAATGATATGACACCATGTCAAAGTAATTCGACAGAGAACGTCTTGTGCAACGCCGCGTCATTTTTTGATCAGACACCTTGTATCAGACAGACAACTTTCGTTAATTTCAAAGAAAAACGTACATAATGTTAGATAATGTAGGGTAAATGTATCATATTAAAGGATATAGGTACAAATATCTTTATTCCTACCTGCATTGCAATAACACTTCTTGGTATGAGCTCTCGGTGCTGTCGTACTTGGAAATGCCATGATCTAATTCTCATCAAGTCATCAAATGTGAACTCTAAAATTAGTCTGCCTTCTGTTACAACCTAAAGAACAATAAAAAAAAGAGAATTACATAATATGGTTAAGTTCAAGAAAGTATTCTGTTAGTGCTAGCTCACAGAAACAACAGTCCACGGTAAACATGTTGATCAACTCAAACTCATTATTTTAATTCCGAGCCAACCAGTCTTTGCTCTTACTCCTTACTGCTGTATGCTTAGCAAAGAAGCAGAAAATACTAATTATATAGTCTTTGGTTTGACCCTTGAACCCATGATCTAACACACTCAAGGCAAGTATGCAAACCATTACAGCACAACTGTTTTATAAATGGTATTACTGTTATTACTTAAATAAATGCCAACATAGAGCCACATTTTGCATTGCCATTTTATCTATTTAATTAAATGCATGAAGATTTCACATTTTGTGATTTAACAATAAATTTTCTTTCCTATTATCATTCACACAAAATTTATTATTCTCACTTTTGAGTTATCTCCCTTGTTCCAGTGTGTGTATGGGATATAACATGTTTTTTTATGTTAATTCTACTGTTTCCTACCTTTGTAAACATGGGTTTAACATGGGTTTACAATGATGTATTACCATGGTAGCATGGTCACAGTCTAGTGATATATATATAGAATGACATAGAATTGTTATACATATATAACTGTTTAATATGTTAATTCTACTGTCTCCTACCTTTGTAAACATGGGTTTACCATGATGTGTTACCATGGTAGCATGGTCACAATCTAGAGTGATTGATGTGTTGTGAAACGATTCTTTAGTGTGTTTTAGTATATAATACAGATCTGTTACTCCTCCTTCAAAAATACTTCTGAAGTATCGTGGGATCAGTGTTCTACCAATAGCTGGAAAAATTATATCAAAATTTCAGAGTTAATTAGAAATTATGACAGATATACAATGTAGTATACATGTCTCCCAAGTCAAAGTTCTATTAATAACTAGATATCTAGATGAAAATTATATACTGGTAATAAAACAATAAAGACATATTGTGTGATTCTATTTAAATTAGTGCTTATCACCACTAAAGTTGTGAGTTCCAATCCCTTTCATGGTGAGGTGTACTTGTTTCAATATTATGTGATAAAGTTTGTCAGTGACTTGCGACAGGTCAGTGGTTTTTTCCGGGTACTACGGTTTCCTCCCTCCACCAATACAAGTGACATAGATTAAAAATACATTCTTTATTTAAAATAGAATTATCTCCCATTACTTATATACTGCCACACAAACCATATAAATAAAACAAACCAATTAAGACATTTGTGTCCAATAATTGGTCCAATGAAAATTGTACATGATTTATAAGTAGCTATGAAGCAACCTGGAATGTTGTCAGTACAAATTTAGAAGTTGCAGGAATTTTTTTGACTCGACAAATCACTCATTATCACTTAAATAAATCATCTTTCACTCATTCTTATGCATTTTCAACACATTTACTTTGTCAAGAAAAATTATCACCTAAAAAAATGTAGATCATTTGCAAGTAACACAAAGTGACATTAATTTTAATTTCAGTCAAAAAAGATAAAAAAAAATTCATTCACTTCCCCTGGTTTGAAAAGTCATGCAACTTATCTATATCATTTCCATTTTACGGACAAGATACAAATATTCAATGTACAGTTATTTTTTCCTGTACTGACTCCATTTTCTAAATAGAACGACATCAAATTGGCATCATGTTAAAAAAAAATCGGTCGAAAACGAATCTCACTATAAATTATCACACTCCTGAAAAATAAGTGATCAGCTGATGAACACTTTATCATACTAACTGTAGCGTTTAGGTCCATCTTCTAAATAAAATGACAGGGTCAAATTGGCATCGTCTTCAAAGAACTCTGTAGCAAATGATTCCCACCATAGAATATCACTTTCCTGTAAAATATTAATGAACAAATTTTTTTTATTTCAAAAGTATTACAAAGATTTAACTATTTTAAATATCATACATTTTCTACCTTATACAATATTATTGCAGTATATTGTAAACTATTTTGGTGGTGGATACAATGACAATAAAAGAACCGCCTATCACCCCGCACTTGCATAATATTTAGTTTATATATTTATATTTGCAGTCTTAATGTATAACATACTTTATTGAAGGATGGAATATATTGCAGCATGATCTGAATAATATACAGGAAGTACTCCACTTTGAACACTGTGTAAACCTCTGATGTAATTATAGATTTTCATCCAAAGCCCTTGCTTCAAATATTTCCATGTAAAAACCCATCCAAGATAATGATAATTACAAGCCACATGCAAAATATTATTCAAATCTGTCCATGTTTACTGAAGTTATTGCATAAACAAGACACAATTCTCAAAATCGGTGATTTTTCAACCAAAAACTAAGATTTTCTCCCAAAATCCTTGCTTCAAATATTTCCATGTAAGAACCCATCCAAGATAATGATAATTACAAGCCACATGCAAAAAATTATTCAAATCTATCCATGTTTACTAAAGTTATCGCGTAAACAAGACACAATTCTCAATATTGGTGATTTTTCAACCAAAAACTAAGTTTTCCCCAAAAACCCTTGCTTCAAATATTTCCATGTTAGAACCCATCCAAGATAATGATAATTACAAGCCACATGCAAAACATTATTAAAATCTATCCATGTTTACTCAAGTTATCGCGTAAACAAGAAAGTGTGACAGACGGACAGCCGCTATTACTATATCCCCTCACCGCTATCGCGAGGGGATAAAAAGCTTTGTCATTAAAATTGACCAAAAACAAAAGATTATAGGGACTTCCAAAAAAAACCAAACAAACAATAAAATGAATAAGAATTGAATTTCGTGGTGGAGATGCATGAAGCAGACGACATGGTGAGAATTTCATTTAATTTTATTTCAAATCATCATGTTGAACAATCATCTAATTTTAAACAAGATTTCAGAAATTTCAGCTCATTAGTGACAATTACTTACATGTATATATTATATATGCTTGCTTATAATAAAATCAGGAAATACAGTCATAAGTTAGTTCAATTAACTTAATCGTTATTTTTAGTATTTCACCTAAGTTTCATAAAGTGGGCTAATTAAAATGTTCAATGTCAAGATTTTTTGGGTGTTGCCTCATTGCAAATTAAATGGTCACTTTATCAGAGAATGAGCATTTAGACAATGACAATAAAGTTTACTAACCTTAATGTAAAATAAAGATTTGTATTTTATTTATTTGTACCAGTTCATGTGTACCTACTCTATATCAATTATTTTACCCTTAATATTTAACCTTTTTCTTTTTTTATATCAGTTAAAAGTTTTATGTAACGTACATCTTGACACACATTTCTTGGATTAATTTCAATATGATTAATTAATGGCTAAAATATTACACGTACCACCAAATATGGTGTTAACCAAGAAATAATAATAATAAACATGTACATGTAGCTTATTTTTCATTTACCTTTACACTACAAATACCGGTACATGTATTTCCCCTTAGGGAGCCTCTGAACAATGATAACAATGTAGTGTCAGATTACTTTTAATCAAATTTTATGTAGAGGATGTAACAGGCCTCAGAATCTTCCTGCTAAATTAATGATGTGAGATCCTACTATCTCTTTTGTCTACAAGTATATATCTACTCCCAAATTCTATACAGAACATGCAAATATGTTGACCATTTCAATTTCAAGGCTGTGTTGTTTATCAGAATCCTGCTTTCAACACTTGCCATTTTTTCTTTATTAAAAAACCTGATCAGCTGGCCATGGTTGCAACAATATTCAATCAGTGATTACCGTAATGCAGGCCTTTCAATACGGGGGTGGTACCAGGTACGTTTACCCGCCTAAAATGGTCTTTGGTACCTTCTGATTTTAAAGAGTGTTGTATAAGATATTCATGAACATTTTTCAAATTTTAATAAAAAGTACTGCCTGTAAATAGTGAAGTACTGGCAGACTTGAAAAATATTGAAAGCCCTGGAAATTACCGATGTATACAGGGGCAGATCCAGGGGGGGGGGGGGATGCACCCGGCATGTGCCCACCCCTAAAATTGGTAAAAATATGATTTTTTTGCGTAAAATCATGATTTTTCACACGAAATACCCTAAAATTGTTCGCGCCTCCCTCCACTCGGTGCAATTTATATAAGTGTGCCCCCCCACCCCCCCTAACTTGAAATCCTAGATCTGCCCCTGGTATAATGTACTAGATTCTATATTAAAAGACGTTTTGGGTTATTGGTGTTTATCATCACTTTCAGAATTTTTTCAGTTATAACATTACCAGAATTATTGAGGGAGGAAAGTCTGAGCAGATGTAACAAACTGACTGGTATCCCCCTGCCTTGGGTAGGTGTCAGGAAACCTTAACCCTTGAGATGGTCAACAAGACTTGAACCAGTGGTCAGTAGTGTCAGAAGTCGACAATCTTAACCACTCAATGTCCTCTAAATCAAGAGAAAAAAATCTATTTTTGATACATGTAAATTTAAAAAAAAACCAACCAACACTGTAATGCGGGTCGTCATGGTCGTGATTGTATGGTAGTTAGTTTTACAACTACCTGTGCTATCAGTGCCTATCACCACTAACATTGTGAGTTCGAATCTCGATCAGGGCGAGGTGTACTCGATACAACATTATGTGATAAAGTTTGTCAGTGACTTGTGGCAGGTCGGTGGTTTTCTCTTGAGTTCTCCGGTTTCCTCCACCAATAAAACTGACTGCCACGATATAACTGAAATATTGTTGCAAGTGGCATTAAACACCATAACCCTAACCCAAAAGGGAAACATTATCTTAACACACGTTTATTAAATGCTAATATCCTCATGAATTAAAACATTTAATATGTGAATCATTTGGAGAATGCTGGTGACAAAATCTCTCATCACTATTAAATAAATTATCTGATAAGTTTAAAACATTTACTATTAAAATTAATGACAAATTTTGTGAAATTGTCACTACAAATTATAGAATGTGGTGAAATGAACTGTTTTACAAGACTAGTAAGGCAATAATAACCATGTAACTATTACAGGATACAAGGCCTCATTTCCTGTTTGCTATCATATTTCCTTTTATCATATTAAATACAAATTCTGTCACCCTTAATGTGTAGAAAAAATAAAGTTTGCTTCTAACTAAAAATAATTTAAATAAATTACATAATAAGTGTTGCACATCATGTACCGAGAATTTATTTGAAAATGCTAGTATTTTTCATAGAAAGAATATACATTCTTTTTCAGGGAATAGCCATTTATTAACTTGGGGAGGGTATGTTTTTTTTCCATGAGGCAGAATTTTTTCTTCTTCAAATGTTAGCAAAATTTCTCATTGAAAACCGCAGGGTCAGATTATTTATTTTTTGCATCTTTCAGGTCAATAAAAAAAATTTATCATAAAAGTTAAATGGTCGTTCTGTATTTTATTGTTCATTAATATCTTACAGACATTTTCAAATATTTCTACCCCAGTTCTTTTAAGAATATTATACCATTAATCTAGTGCTTCGTTCACTTGTCATCTACATTTTGTATAAGACAAACTAGTAATTCTGGTTAAACAAGGGATCTTTACACAGACGAAGAAGATGTAAAAATATATGGTACCCTAATCTTGCAGTATAACCTGAAACTAAATTTGTATAAGAACCCATAAAACTCCAGGTAATCCAAGAAGTTAGGAGGGAAGCCCGAAGGATATTGTTGTTGCTTTGTTAGGAAAAAGACAAAACCAATTCTGACACAACAAAAGCCATAGTTACCAACCATGACAGGTCAATCACCCATTTAAGTATGTGTTATTTGAATAATAATTTTGACAATGTACAGTGAAACCTGTTTAAACCAAACTTAATTGCCATTGAGACCAACGTTTGTGTTTGCAATTAACAGGTGTTCCGTTTATACAGGTAAATTAAAGATTTCCTATTTTTGGGATTTTTTTAATGTATTGTTTCGATTATACAGGTAAATTAACAAAGATTTCCCATTTTTTGGGCTTTATTCATGAATAATGTTCGGTTTATACAGGATTTCGCTTTATTCAGGGTTAGGGTTAGACAGGCTTCACTGTATATGACAGAAGAATGTTAATTTCATAAGTGTTTTAATTACACATCAATACACATCATATAAGTACATATACATTTATATAGATCTGTGTGCTATTGGTTTTCTACTTTGAACAAAAAACAATTGAATAAAGGAACAACCAAATTTATTTTTCATCTACATGTATTTGTCAACAGGAAATGTTTTTTTCCTTTTAAAACTACATGTATGTGCTATCAATAAATTATGAACCTTTTTTTATAATCTGTATATTTCCTGCTCTGTATAATAAAACACTTTTTGACTGGATATTCGGTTAATAGCAAGTTTATTGTTCCCTTCTACACCAACTATTGCCCTTGTCTTCTCTCAAGCAATAGTTGGTGTCTGGGGAACAGTAAACTTGCTATCACCCTCATACCAGTCAATAAGTATAATATATCATATGACATGGTACCAAAAAATACCTTTTAAATTTAAACTATTTTGTCGTCTTTCTCTCTCCACAAATGAAGAGGAACTCTAAAATAACATCAATGAAAAACTAGAGACAATATTCTGTCTTGTTATTTGTAAAAGTTTCTATCTTCTCACTTCTAACAAACAACTTTTAAACTAAACAGTTCCTTGCTATAAATTTGTATCTAATACTTGTATCTACACTATACAAGGTAAAATAAGCAGAATTTTATGAATAATATTTCTTCTAATACATGTAATTTCTACTTACAGTGTACATGCATATGAATGGACATTAAAAATTCTGGTGATGCAAGTCTGTATATGTAGGTATAAAACACTTACCTCACTTCGTTGTTGCAGTCTTTTATTGAGTTCATGGATTCTGTAATCAGGCTGTCCCATGTATGGAGTATGTCTTCTGTATAACATAGAAAATGGAGATGAATAAAACGGATCATAGTTTAAACAGTTCATTCTGATCCCCTGTCACAATTTCCCACATAATTTGTAAAAACAATTATCTACAAAAGTGGTTTATCTCTCACACCAATCCTTGAAAAAAAGTAAAGTAGAAACACTATCTTCCCATTCATGTGTATACTATATCAGTGTCTATAATTAAATTAAACCAGGACAACAGGTGCCCCTTTATAAAACAATAGTGTATAGAATATAAAGATGGTGGAATGTTAGTACTGTGAGGTTGTCCAGAGGAAACTGTCCTACTTAAAATGTGATAAATTATTTATCTGCTCAGGACCTAAATCACTAAGCATTTGTTGTCAAATAGTATTTCCTTAGGGGTACATTCGGGAATCTTTTTTGGTGTAATTTTGATAAATTACTTTATCAAAAGAGGAACAATGAAGGACATTTTTTTTATTGTGATACAGGTACAACAAAATGTACATTAAAAAGTTTAATTTAATGTAGCTAGATAGAGGCCAATTATAAAAATATTGTTGTTTCTCACTGACACAAAAAATTGCCCAAAATGCAATGTTATCAACTCCTATATGTTTATTTAGTAATTTCACTTTTAAACTAAAAGTGATAAAAAAAAAAAATGTTTTCAAAAATAAAGATGCCTAATATATTTAAAGCACAATTGATATAAAGCTAATTACTTATATATTTATCTATTTATTTGCATTTACACCCATATGGGTCAAAGCAAAATACACACATTCTTACAAAATAAGTGAAAGAAAACAAACAGACAAACACATAACTACATGTACATTGGTACTACTGAAATTCAGATTAGAACTTTGACCGATGCGGACCTATTTTCGCAATTCCAATGACTGCTTTATAAAGTTGCAAACCGTTGGCAAAAGCTCAAATTGAGGATTTAGAATATGCTGAATTTGTATATTAGGATGATCTGTTTTAAAACTAGGGATTACTTTATGAAAGGCCTCGATTAAATTATCTCTTAATATTTTGTTCGAATTACAGTGTAGAGAGAAATGATGCTCATTGTCAATTACTTTACAGTTATCACATAACATTTGTTCCTTCGGAATATTTCTGTATCTACCTATTTCTATTTTTAAACTATGATCGCATATGCGAAATTTTGTGAGAAGTTGTCTATTCTTAAAGCTGGTTTCTTTTAGCAAATATTCTTCCAATTTTATTTGAGTCTTCAACTGACTATACAAAAAGAGTTTAGAATCATTGTTCATATTTGATCACTTTTGTAATGTTCTGTTAGTATATTTTTCCGACACAGTTTTTCTAAATTTAAATTTTAAAGACTACAATTTTGTTAAAAGGTCTATCAAGATTTTCATATTCACCTGAATCCATTTCACACTCATCAAAGATTTTTAAAGCAACTGTATACCATGTTATGTATGTATACCTTCATTATTTAATTTTGTATTAACATTATAGGCTTTCAATAAAGGATTAATAGCATCTGTGTTTAGTCTACAAAAATACATCAAAATTTGAGTTTTTATGAAAGAATCGATTGGGAATCTCCCAAGTTTCGATTTGGCCGCAATATTGCATGCACTTTTTTTAATACCTAATATAGCTTTGCAATACTTATTATGCACTTTTTCATATGACCTTTTTTCTTCAAAAGACAATAAATCACATGTAGTTCCATTTCTATTTGCTCTATCTGTAGCTCTTAATACAGGTAAGTATTCTTCAGGTAACCAAACCTCACAGTTGTATAGTAGGACTGGTCGGATCAAAATATCAAAAAGTTTACATGATAAGTTTACCGGTAATGTTTGAAAGTTGGAAAAACGGCTTTTATGGGCAAATAAGGCTTTTAGTCCTTTTTTTGTTAGTTCTTGTATACTTGTCTTAAAACTCCCTTTAAAATTTATAATATTCCCCAAAAAGTTATATTCTTTGACTTCAAGTAATAATTGGTTATTATAAAAAAGTGAAGAAGTAGGAGAATATGTATTTTGAAAAGTCATCACTTTTGTCTTTTTAATGTTGACTGTTAACTGCCAGTCAAAGCAGTATTTTTCTAGTTTATATAAAGCATTTTGAAGTCCTTTATGTGTACTTGATAATATAACAAGATCATCCGCAAAGCTTAAGCTTGAGACCTTTGATACATGTTCATAATAATAGTAACAGATATAAAAATACAAATTGTCTTGCTGTCACTTTAACAGCCCCCCCCCCTTTTCCACACACACAAAACCAAAAAAACAAAACAAAACAACAAAAAAGGGAAAACATTTTTTGTACTGTTAAATAAATTACTTTTTCATATAACAATGTGAGAACGTTGAATTATTACACATAATTAAAAGCAGTTGAAACAAGAACTGTACATGTTGAAGAAGCCAGTTTGTATATATAACTTTATGTGAATACTATTAAATCATTATAAGATATACCAGGTCATACAAATGATCTTTATATTATAACACTGCTTGTAATTCTACATGTACCTATTAATAATCATATCACACTTTTATTTGAATCAGAGGCCTCACTTAAACAATTACATTCAATTTGTTTGGAAAATTAGTCAGTATTGAGAAATTCTATATTATAAAGAGAAATATGAAATGTTATTTATAATTGTATGCACTAGAGGCTCACAACAGCCTGTATCACACAGCCAGTAAACAAGAATGTACAATGTAACATATGCTAATTTTTTATCCCCCGCTCCACCCAAAAACTGAAACTTCATATCACAATGGGGTTTAATTCATGCAAAATACAATTGCATTTCCATATTTCAGTTTGTTTATATAAAAGGGCAATGCATGACCACAGCAAGTCTACAAGGGCATCCTCCTGCACCAGTTTTACTGCATCTGCTATCAAGTATAACTAGTAGACTAGAGGAAATCTGTTGGAAAACAACAATGCATTTAAAGAAAAAAATGCATCAAAATTAGATTTTTAAAAATTATGCCAATCTTCCAAATATGTAAAATTTCAAAATTAAGGCCACTTTTCTATAAACAAAATAGCTCGTTTTCTTTATTTGCTAATAAGTAACTCATAAAGATGACCATTTGTCAAAAATTGCATTGAAATTGGAAAGAGGTAAGAACGTTCAAATTTTGGAATTTGGTACTACATTGTATTGACCCTTTTCAGTTGAGTTTATCTCAGAAAGTGTAAGAGGAAATTCATGGACAAAAACCAATTAAAAAATCCCGAGGCTCCTAAAGAGCCTGTATATCTCTCATCTGATATCATTCATATAAACTGGCAAATTAGTTTTGCAGTTTAAAAGAAGAAGTTTTTATTCATTTTCCCTTTGATTGGGGTCTTTTGTTAAAAACGAAAGTTCTTTTGTGATGGTGGTTATCGATCCCTACAAAAATTTCAACTTTGTTAGGGATCATCCAGTGCAGAGATCCTTGTAGGAAAAAATGTTGATGAGTGCCAAGAGTCTCATTCAAAAAGTCACACTAGTCCATTCTTTATTATTTTTCGCAAAAAAAAAATGGTGAGTCACAAATAAAAGTCCAGAACTCATCTAGACGAGTTGCAAGTATCTCTGATCTAGTAACTAGTCATGTACAGTTGAGTTCATCATGTTTGTAGTAGACGAGTTGCAAGTATCTCTGATCTAGTAACTAGTCATGGACAGTTGAGTTCATCATGTTTGTAGTTCCTAAGCAAAAGTGTTTATTTATTTTCCTATAACTAGGGTCATCATCGATTTTTTTCTTAAAAATTAAATGCTGCCTTGGATGGCTATCTTGGATTTCTGATCCACATAAAAAATGTCAACTTTGTAAAGGGCCATCCAATTACCATTCACACACAGTTTGTATTAAATTATGCTATGTTCAGTTTGTAGTTTATAATATAGGAAACGCTTCTATTCATTTTCCCATAGGTTCCTTTGATAAATACTAAATCCTGTGGTCCATCTTGGATTTCTGATCCTTGTAAAAATGTCTACTTTTTAAGGCACCATCCATTGAAAGACAATTTGTAACTTGCATTAATCTTTCAATAGGGTCCTATGTAAACAAGTGCAGACAGATCTATGTTTCACCTACCCTCTGCAAATTGTTTGTGTGAAATATTTTTCAGAAAAAAATTAAATCAATGTACCATGAAGTTGTACCCGCTCCATCATCAAAGTGAAGATCAAATATGGTTAATCTAGGTTATAGAAACTGACAAATTCATCAAAATTTGATGCAAATTTGATGCAAATTTAACAATGCCAGTAGAAAACTAGAGGCTCAGTGGGCTGAGCCTGTGTCACTCACCTTTCATTTGGCTTTGAGGAAACTTAATACAGAACCTTCCATACATGTAGATGCTTCCTACCAAGTTTAGGTTCATTTGGCTAGGCAGTTTCAGAGAAGATTTTTTAGATATCGACCAATCAGAAACAAGAATTGCCTGTGGTGGCCATGTTTGTTAACTGATTGGGACGAAATGAGCAATCTTCATAGAGGACATTCCATAGATGCTTCCTACCAAGTTTCGGTTAATTTGGCCAAGCGGTTTCAGAGGAGGAGATTTAAAAAAATTGGCCAATCAGAAACAAGCATTGCCTGTGTGGTGGCCATGTTTGGTAATGGATCATAACAAAATGTGCACTCTTTAGAGAGGACCTTCCATAGATGCTTCCTACTAAGTTTCAGTTCATTTAGCTGATGGGTTTCAGTCACTTTCAGAGGAGAAGATTAAAATGTGAAAAGTTAACAGATGACAGACAACAAACGACGAACACCAAGTGATGCCAAAAGCCCACGTTGCCTTTGGCAAGGTGAGCTAAAAAGAATATTAAAATGTGAATACCTACATGTAATGTATAGTATAAACATGTTACACTATATCAGCATTAATTAATTTCTAAGGGAGATAATGGCAAGAGTTATCTTTCTTTTAACAGTTTAATGGCAAGAGTTATCTCTCTTTTAACAGTTTACTACAATGGAGAAGATTTTTAGAAATGAACCATTCAGAAGCAAGAATTGCCTGTGGTGGCCATGTTTGTTAATGGATCGGGATGAAATGAGCAATCTTTATAGAAGACCTTCCACAGATGCTTCCTACCAAGTTTCGGTTCATTTGGCCAAGCAGTTTCGGAAGAGAAGATTTTTAAAAATCGGCCAATCAGAAACAAGAATTGCCTGTGGTGGCCATGTTTGTTAATAGATCGGGACAATATGAGCAATCTTTAGAGAGGACCTTCCATAGATGCTTCCTACCAAGTTTCAGTTCATTTGGCTGAGAGGTTTCAGAGGGGAAGATTAAAATGTGAAAAGTTAACGGACGACAGACGACGGATGCCAAGTGATGGCAAAAGCTCATATTGCCTTTGGCAAGATGAGCTAAAGAGGTCCAGGTCAAGTGACACATGCCTGGCTGACATGTACACTCCATGACCAATGTGTAGATCAGATATAAACAGCCTAGGTTGTATGGTAATGGAGAAAGTGACCTAATAATGAAAACTTGAAGTAAATTTAAGTCAATAGACCGTGAAAATGAGGTCAAGCAACACATGCCTGTCTGACATATACACCCTCCATGAACAATGTGTGGACCAAATAGTGTGCCTAGGTAATTGAGAAACGGATGACCTAATATGATGAAAACTTGATATAAATTTAAGTCAGCAGACCGTGAAAATGAGGTCAAGGTCAGATGACACATGTCCGACTGACATATACCCTCCATGACCAATGTGTGGATCAAATATAGTAAGCATAAGTTGTATGGTAATGGAGAAACAAACCTAGTCACAAAAAGTTGATTCTATTTTACCCATTTAATGAAATTTCTACCTGTAATAATGGCAGCAAATTTGGATGGAGGGTCTCACATAAATTGGAAAGTACACCAACCAAAATAATATCATCTCAGCTCAGGTTTCTGAAGAGGGTGAGTGATAGATTGTTGTTTAATGTCAAATGTCAGAGCAATTTTTCAGCTACATCATGGTGTAAACATGTTCCACTGTGATGTGGCTTCTGAAGAGAAGATTTTAATGTGATTTTTTTATCATCTTAAAATGTGCATATTCGGTATAAATCAGCTGGGAAAAAAAATATAAAAAAAAAAACAACAGAAGAACTACCCATTGTCATGCAGTTGCAGTTTAAATTTGAGCATAGGTGAGTTAAACCGGGACCGTGGGTATAAATAGCTCTGGGTGGAACAAACATTCATATTGTTCATTATTTTGACCACGGTTATCTCGTGGAGGAAAAATCAGTGATACATAGTTTCACAGTTACTTTTGGAGCAAAATATTTGACAGGCATGGTCACTAGTGTTCCTTTCTCCCTACGTAACTTTCAGTCTTATTAAAATAAATATTCTTCATCAGTCTAAAATCACTTCGAAAATTCAAATTTCTGAGGTATGTGACCTTTAGGTCATGTTGGTCATGTGACATACAGTTTCATAAATATGCTGTTCATATCAACAGGGGATTTTTGATGATTAGCTCCGCCCACAAATTTTGTCCGTAGGCACTACCGCAAATTCCCCTTTAAACCAATTCTTTATTTTAGTTTTTGTTAGGGTTACCTCCCTTTTCCCAATATAATTTTGACAAATATATTTTTGGACAAAAAGTCTGAACTTTTTTTTTTCACTTAAAAAATATATTATTCTATGGAAAATATACAAATTAGATCTACATTTGTAAATACAGTAGTACAGCATGGCTGTCATCCTATTATTGAAATATTGTTGAAAGGGTTGTTAATAAACACCCATAATCCTATCAATATAATCTAGGAAAATATAGTACAAGTATATCTTATTTATGCTTGACCAAATATTAAATTCTATGATGTACAGTGGTTTCATTAAGATTTTGAATAGAAGGATTTTTTTTTTAGAATAGATGGAAAATGGAGTGAGCGAAGCGAGCGACCCTTCAGGCGAGGGGTCCGGGGGCCACCTAGGCCCCCTGAAGCTGACGACAAAATGATGCAAAATCCTGGCATCTGGGCTTTTCCTGGGAGATAAATAAAGCTTCGAATTTGTCACTTTTTACACATTAAATTATTTTTTTTTTTTTTTTTTTTAGGTTTTCAGTGGATTACATTTTGTTATACTGACATTAGCAAAATAAATGACCGTGAACCTTTGCTATTAGCACTCTAATCAGGATAATATTTTTGCTAATAGAGATTCGATTTGTTTATATCTTTTATTCAAAGAAATCAAAGTCATCTAGGTCAGTTGTGCAGAACTGCTTGGCTTCAGCTACAGATTTAGCAATCTTTAGCTGTTCAAGTAAAGTCTGTTCTAACTGTCTTTCATGGTTTTCAATTTCAGCATCAGAGTCCATAGAATCAGTGTCAGAAGCAAAATTTCCAATGTCCATTGGAGTAATCGGATCACTTGGCTCAATAATATTAACTTGTTCTTCCTCTGTCTGAGTTTCTGCCTCCATTGTTATACTAACAGTAGGATTCCCCGATTAGACTGTCTTGAAACTCTTGTCCCTGCAGAAAAAAGATTCTTAAAAGTTATAGCAAATAAATGATAGTAAAACAGGGAACTAACAGATATTTCTGTTTCACTAGGAAAGCTGACTGTTCATATTGGAAATTGTAATGGTTTTTTTTTATGCATAGAAATATTGCTTTTTGGATAAAGTTTATCTGCAAGCATCATTGGTTTGAAAAGGACTTAGAGAATCATTAAAAATCCCAAATAATAAGTATGGTGTATTGTTAATGAAACATTTACAGGAGTATTGACAGAGTGAGACAATCTGATGAAGATACATTTTCTGAGGAATGTATGGCATAATGGATTTTTTTTTTAAACAAAGTCAATGTACTAAGATATTGTTTTTTTCTGGCCATGCCTTTTAAAAAAATAAAACTGGCATGTTTGTATACTGTATTACAGATATGACAGTTACATTGATTAAAAATCCCCAAAAAAATAATTCAGATTTTTAATTTCAGTGGTCAAATGATGTATGTTGTAAACAAAATAGATAAATGAAAATCTACCATTTAATCAATTCATTTTGATAATTTTGTATGGTATTTTTTGGATGAATAAAAAAGTAAATTGTATTTATTACCTTTATTCCGATTTGGTAACTTTCTTCTGGATTTCATCTGTAACCAGTTTTTAATAGAAGAGGTTATTAGGTCATTATATTGGTCTGTGCATATGTCTGGTCCATTAACTGTTAAGTGCATCAATCCTTCCAACATATCGTTTTTTAGACGGTTTCGCAAGTCTGTTTTTATAATTTTTACTTTGGAGGCCCCTTTTTCAGACCATGCGTTACTAACAGGAATCGTAAGTACTAGTTCTGTTAATCTAGTTAACTTTGGGCACATGTGCTCATATTCGTGCTTCTGTTTGACAATTCTGGTTAAGCACCATTCTGATGGTGTGAGAGTCAGCAGTCACATCTTCTTTCTTAGGAATAATTGTTTTCAACCTACTAAAATTGTATTACAAAAGACTCCATTCAGCCATACATTCCTCCAAAGATGTATCTTCATCAGAATGAGATGCATCTAGAAGTAGTTGAAAATTATTGCAATGGATTCATTGCCATAACATGCAAATTGAGTACTGTTTTTATCTGGTAAAAGCAATGGATTAAATAATTCCAGTTCCGTAAGCACTTCAACATCTGGAAAGCGTTTGTTAACATTTTCAACTAGAGCAGTTGTATAATTGTTCAAAGTAAACCAATTCTCTGTGCCTTCTTTTAGACACAATTCTAAAAGTTCCAACTTGCCACCTGGCTTTAGATCATCTTTCAAGGAATGAATAGGAGTTTTACTTTCAGCTAGGGCCATCAGTTCAGACTTAGCACAATCCAACATTTGACCTGAATTTCCGGTAGTTGGAAACTGTACATGTTTGCAAAATTTACATTGATAGTCGCCAGTTGAGCGCCATTATTTTATTTATTCACTTCATAAATTTATGAAATACAAACCTCTAGACTGCTTAGCCTTTGGGCCTGACTGGAAGAAGTCCAGTATCGTCCTTTTAGACATATTAATGATATTTCAACCATTTCTCACGTTGTTCTGCGGTGTCAAATAATTGTACATATTTAACACAGAAAACTCGCCAGCGTTGAATCGAGGAAATTATTTAGATCGAGTAATGATTGGTTTCCCGTTTCAAATCTGAAAAACGCGCTAAAGCACACACTATCAAATACGGAACCAGAATAAAGACAATCCCAAAACACGTACAACTGGTCCCGGAAAAGTACCGATCTATTTTTGTCGGAAATAAAATAGCCGGAAAAAATACCGCAATAGACGGCGAAATTCGCCGGCTTCCAGCTCTTATTGAAAACACTGATGTATCTTAGAATTTCTTTAAATTGTACATAATTATTCAAGCTACACTTGCAACCTTGTATTATGAAATGAAAGATTTTATATATATATCTTGTTGCTATTTATAAAATGAATTGATAACATTGTTTAATGACAGTGCCTGAAATGGACGGCCGCCCAGTCGCCAAATGCGACTAATATCTTATTTGGGCGACCAAAAGCTGCTCCATATTAGGTAGTCACTAGCCCGACAAAAAACGTTTGGGCGATTGCCTAAAAGACTGTTAAAAATTGTTGTTTTACCGAAACCGGACATAAACTGTAACTTCAACGGTAGATAACTCTTCTGTTCTAGTCGAAAACGGTTTGCTACGAGCACAGCGATTGGTCCAAATACATTTTTGTAGCCAATGAATACACAGCTAATGTAATTTACTGTTCTCCCCAATTATGTATTTTTATCGAGCCAATCAATACACATTTCCTACACGTTTTCATGTAATACACAAGTATTCACTAAATATTAGAAAAGAAACATGTTTTTTTGTTTTTTTATGATTTAATTATTAAAATTGTTAAAAATCACGGACGAAGTGGAAAGATGTGAACAATAAAGAGAATTTTGTCAATTTATAATGTTTGCGATCTGGTATCTTTCACGGTTCGGAAATTTATTCATTTAATCTGCTGCAAAATGTACATGTACGAATTTCATTTTACAGAAATCGGAAACCTTTTTGTGTCAATCCTTAGGTAATCATTGAAAAACTTTCCCCCAACAACGGAGAGAAAATCGTTGACAGTAATGTCAAACTACGGAAACGATCTGGCTTGTCACTTCTTTTAAACTTTTCATAGTTCATGACTCTCATGTACACAGCTACATTTTAATGACAATTGGGGGGGGTTTTCTTTTTTGGAACCAGAACTTTTGTTTACAAATTAAAAAATAACAGGAAAAGTTAACAGTTGTTTATATAACAGAAAATGACAGCACCGTTTGTTATTTCAACAAAGTGAGATACTTGTTTGGAATGAATAACCAACTGACATTACCCCGAACTGAGAGGTTATTTTACTTTAAAATCACTTCGTCATAGTGGATTGAAGCAAGTGATGTCACTCTGGGGAGTGCAAGAGCGGTCCTTGTAGTGGCATTAGTCTACTCTTTTCCGGATGTCTTTAATGTGATCATGGCATTGATCTCCCCTTACACAAACCAGCCTTTTATTGTCCCCATCCGATGGACTAGCATCGTTTCTTAAGACCACCCTAGCCAATGGCGTCAAGGGTGTCAAAAAGGTTATAACAAGTAAATTCAGGTTTCATTTGATAGCAATATATGCATTGGGGTGTTTTCGCAATTTCAGCTGCACACCTGTATCTACCAAAATTACCTTGAAGAGCCCCCCCCCCAACCCCCGTGAAACTAGTGAAAGAATGAATTTTAATGTTATTGATAAAAAAACAATTAATCTGAAAACTGTTTATATATTGGCCCAAAATTTTTTTTTCGGGCTGGCCCTCATTACAGGCACTGTATGATAATTTATTTAACACTTTCTGCAGACATTTAATGGAAAATATCAGAAGCTTATATATAAATTCTGATTAAGTGTCTTTACTGCAAAGTTATCAAAATCAAAAAGTACTGTGTATATAATCAGCAATAGCACTGCATCATACACATACATATTGTATATAGACCATGACATTGGACAGTTATAACATTCAATATCATGGCATAGTTCAGACTTCATTTTGTTTTGATCTCTATAATAGTACACATGTTTCAGTACAATGCACATTACTGTAATGTTTTCACTATCTGTACAGTGTACATGAACAAATACAATGTACATACAATCTTAAAAATCAAGTGCATTAGTATGCTAATTTTGTTTTCTTTCGGTTTGTATGTACAATACCTGATGAAAGACATAACAGTTTTCTCCCAAAAAAATGTACAATATACTTATTAATTAATTTAAATCCTTTACAAGGTCTAACTAGAGGCTCCCAGGAGCCTGTATAGCTCACCTGGGTTTAATAACATCAGTTAATAAAACTTGATGACTTCGGTAAAATAATAACAAATGTAGCCCTCGTCATTGCAGACCCCTTCTCCAAAAAAATTTGGGCGGGGGTTTCCCCTTTAATGTAAGTTATCAAAATTGCTGTAAAAAAACATAAATGTCAATGATTCTCAAAATTTAGCTTTTGCTACTTCATATTTTGTAATAGAGTTGCTTTCCTTTCATTATTTGAGTAACCAAAAGCAGTGAGTCAACAAAAAAATGTATTTCAAGAGGATTAACTCTTCACACACTTGTCGCACATTTTCAACTGTAGGAAATATTTTGTAGATCTTGACATGCTGAACATTTTTGCAGTTTAAACTTTCCCTCTATCTCTAATAGTTTTTGAGATATAAGACGAAAAGTATTAAAATTTTACAAATTTGATGAAAAAAGGGCAATAACTCCAAAATGGGTAATGGTATTTACTTCAAAATTGCACGGTATGTAGATCTTAACATGCTGAACATTTTTGCAATTTAAACTTAACCTTTATCTCTTATAGTTTTTGAAATATAAGACGAACAGTATTAAAATTTTACAAATTTGATGAAAAAAGGACAATAACTCCAAGATGGGTGATCAGATTTACTTCAAAATTGCAGGGTAGGTAGATCTTGACTTACTGAACATGTTTGCTGTTTAAACTTAACATCTATCTCTTATAGATTTTAAAATAAAGGACGAAAACTATTAACATTTAGAAAATTTGATGAAAAAAGGGCAATAACTCCAAAATGGGTAATGGAATTTACTTCAAAATTGCAGGGTAGGTAGATCTTGACATGCTGAACATGTTTGCAGTTTCAACTGACCATCTTTCTCTTATAGTTTTTGAAATAAAGGACGAAAAGTATTAAAATTTAGAAAATTTGATGAAAAAGAGGAAATAACTCCAAAATGGGTAATGGGATTTACTTCAAAATTGCAGGGTGTGTAGATCTCGACATGGTGCACAGTTTTGCATTTTAAACTTAACATCTATCTCTTGTAGTTTTTGAAATAAAAGACGAAAAGTATTAAAATTTTGAAAATTTGATGAAAAAGGGGAAATAACTCCAAAATGGGTAATGGGATTTACTTCAAAATTGCAGGGTGTGTAGATCTCGACATGGTGCACAGTTTTGCATTTTAAACTTAACATCTATCTCTTGTAGTTTTTGAAATAAAGGACGAAAAGTATTAAAATTTTGAAAATTTGATGAAAAAGGGGAAATAACTCCAAAATGGGTGATGGGATTTACTTCAAAATTGCAGGGTGTGTAGATCTCGACATGGTGCACTGTTTTGCATTTTAAACTTAACATCTATCTCTTGTAGTTTTTGAAATAAAGGACGAAAAGTATTAAAATTTTGAAAATTTGATGAAAAAGGGGAAATAACTCCAAAATGGGTAATGGGATTTACTTCAAAATTGCAGGGTGTGTAGATCTCGACATGGTGCACAGTTTTGCATTTTAAACTTAACATCTATCTCTTGTAGTTTTTGAAATAAAGGACGAAAAGTATTAAAATTTTGAAAATTTGATGAAAAAGGGGAAATAACTCCAAAATGGGTGATGGGATTTACTTCAAAATTGCAGGGTGTGTAGATCTCGACATGGTGCACTGTTTTGCATTTTAAACTTAACATCTATCTCTTGTAGTTTTTGAAATAAAGGACGAAAAGTATTAAAATTTTGAAAATTTGATGAAACCAGAGGCTCCCAGGAGCCTGTAATCGCTCACCTGGATCAAAGCTGCTTTCCATAACAACGCAACTGCACTGTGGCAGCTATCTTGGTAGGAGACCGCAACTGCCGGACACAATTTCGGAAGAGGACCATTCAATGACTATTCCATCAAAGTTTGGTTCTAATTGGGCTACTGGTTCCAGACAAGATGGTTTTTATGTGAATTTCCCATAGGGTCCTATGTTAAGCTAAGTTCGGCTGTGGGGGCCATCTTGGTCGAAGGGCCGAACCGCCGGACACACTTTTGGAAGAGAACCATCCAATGACTATTTCATCAAAATTTTGTTCTTATTGAGCAAATGGTTTCAGACAAGAAGATTTTTATGGGAATTTCCCATAGGGTCCTATGTTACATTAAATTCGGCTGTGGTGGCCATCTTGGTCGGAGGTTTGAAATGCCAGACATAATTTTGGAAGGGGACCACCCAAGGATCATTTCAGCAAAGTTTGGTTGAGATTGGCTCAGTAGTTTCAGATGAGATTTTTTAAAAATTTCATCCCCCCTTTTTCTATTTTTAGCTTGGTGGCCATCTTGGTTGGAAGTCGGGATCACCGGACACAATTTGGAAGGGGGCCATCCAAGGACTATTCCACCAAAGTTTGGTTGCAATTGGCCCAGTGGTTTCTGAGGAGAAGATTTTTATGTGAATTTCCCATAGGGTCCTATGTTAAGCTAAGTTCGGCTGTGGGGGCCATCTTGGTCGAAGGGCCGAACTGCCGGACACATATTTGGAAGAGAACCATCCAATGACTATTTCATCAAAATTTTGTTCTTATTGAGCAAATGGTTTCAGACAAGAAGATTTTTATGGGAATTTCCCATAGGGTCCTATGTTACATTAAATTCGGCTGTGGTGGCCATCTTGGTCGGAGGTTTGAAATGCCAGACATAATTTTGGAAGGGGACCACCCAAGGATCATTTCAGCAAAGTTTGGTTGAGATTGGCTCAGTAGTTTCAGATGAGATTTTTTAAAAATTTCATCCCCCCTTTTTCTATTTTTAGCTTGGTGGCCATCTTGGTTGGAAGTCGGGATCACCGGACACAATTTGGAAGGGGGCCATCCAAGGACTATTCCACCAAAGTTTGGTTGCAATTGGCCCAGTGGTTTCTGAGGAGAAGATTTTTATGTGAATTTCCCATAGGGTCCTATGTTAAGCTAAGTTCGGCTGTGGGGGCCATCTTGGTCGAAGGGCCGAACCGCCTGACCTATTTTTGGAAGAGAACCATCCAATGACTATTTCATCAACATTTAGTTCTTATTGAGCAAATGGTTTCAGACAAGAAGATTTTTATGGGAATTTCCCATAGGGTCCTATGTTAAATTAAGTTCGGCTGTGGTGACCATCTTGGTCGGAGGTATGAAATGCCAGACACATTTTTGGAAGGGAACCACCCAAGGATCATTTCAGCAAAGTTTGGTTGAGATTGGCTCAGTAGTTTCAGAGGAGAATATTTTTTAAAAATTTCATTCCCCTTTTTTTCTATTTTTAGCTTGGCTGCCATCTTGGTTGGAAGTCGGGATCACCAGACACAATTTTGGAAGGGGGCCATACAAGGATCATTCCACCAAAGTTTGATTGCAATTGGCCCAGTGGTTTCTGAGGAGAAGATTTTTATGTGAATTTCCCATAGGGTCCTATGTTAAGCTAAGTTCGGCTGTGGGGGCCATCTTGGTCGAAGGGCCGAACTGCCGGACACATATTTGGAAGAGAACCATCCAATGACTATTTCATCAAAATTTTGTTCTTATTGAGCAAATGGTTTCAGACAAAAAGATTTTTATGGGAATTTCCCATAGGGTCCTATGTTAAATTAAGTTCGGCTGTGGTGGCCATCTTGTTCGGAGTTCTGAAATGCCGGACACAATTTTGTAAGAGGACCACCCAAGAATCATTTCAGCAAAGTTTGGTTGAGATTGGCTCAGTAGTTTCAGAGGAGAAGATTTTTTTAAAATTTCATCCCCCTTTTTTCTAATTTGCAAAATCGGCAAAAGTTCAAAGTTCATAAAAAATCCTGTAATATATATGTTAAAAATTGGGCACATTCTGGCTTAAAATAGAGCAGTTTTGGCCATTTGAAGAAATTTCTATTTTTAGTAATGGTGGCCATCTTGGATACAGGACGGCGCTGACGAACACATTTGAAAGGGGACCACCTAAGGATCATTCAGACAAAGCTTGGTTGAAATTGGCCAAGTGGTTTCTAACAAGAACATTTTTAAATGATTTTTTGCTTATTTATGCCTAATTTGCATAATCGGTCAAAATCGGCAAAAGTTCATAAAAAATCCCATAATATATGTTAAAAAGCCCGTTCAAATTTGGGCACATTCTGGCTTAAAATAAAGCAGTTTTGGCCATTTGAAGAAATTTTTATTTTTAGTAATGGCGGCCATCTTGGATGGAAGGCGGGGCTGTCGGATACAATTTGAAAGGGACCCACCCAGGGACCATCCCTACCAGGTTTGGTTTAATTTGGTTCAGCGGTTTCAGAGAAGAAGATTTAAATGTGATCTTTTATCAAAATATGCATAATTTGCATAATCGGTATAAATCAGCTGAAAGAAAATTTCACAGAAAAACCCGGAATATATGTTAAACTACTCATTGCCATGTAGTTGCAGTTAAAATTTGAGCTCATTTTGACTTATACTGAAGCAACAATGGACAATTAAAATTTCATCCCCCCTTTTTTCTATTTTTAGCTTGGTGGCCATCTTGGTTGGAAGTCGGGATCACAGGACACAATTTTGGAAGGGGGGCCATCCAAGGACCATTCCACCAAAGTTTGGTTGCAATTGGCCCAGTGGTTTCTGAGGAGAAGATTAAAATGTGAAATGTTGACGGACGGACGACAGACGATGGACGAAAAGTGATGACAATAGCTCACATGGCCTAAAGGCCAGGTGAGCTAAAAAGGGCAATAACTCCAAAATGGGTATTGGCATTTACTTCAAAATTGCACGGTATGCAGATCTTGACATGCTGAACATTTTTGCAATTTAAACTTAACCTTTATCTCTTATAGTTTTTGAAATATAAGACGAAAAGTATTAAAATTTTACAAATTTGATGAAAAAAGGGCAATAACTCCAAGATGGGTAATCACATTTACTTCAAAATTGCAGGGTAGGTAGATCTTGCTCTGCTGATCATTTTTACCCCATGTCAGATTTTTGATATTATTAACGGTTTTTGAGTTATTCCCCAAAAACTGCAATTTTACCATATGTTCTATTTTTAGCAACAGCGGCCATGTTGGTTGGTGCACAGCATCACCGGACACAATTTTGAAACTAGACACCCTAGTGATGATTCAGACCAAGTTTGGTTTCCATTGGTCTAGTACTTTCAGAGGAGAAGATTTTTGAAAAAGTTTACGACGTACGACGGACGCCAAGTGATGGCAATAGCTCCAAAACTGTAGGAGGAGATAGCCGGACAAACCATGTATCAATATCCAGATGGAAGAACAAAATGACAAAGTCCATCTACCTGTCATTTTGAGAATATTTGAAGAAAATCAAAATCCTGTGGACATGCACACCTCCATTATGTGTATAAACATCCTGCAAAATATTAATGCTGTAGCTCTAAAACTGTAGGAGGAGTTAGCCAGACAAACCATGTTCCCTTTATGCAGCTAGTATGAAAAAAATGACTAAGTCCAACTACCTGTCATTTTGAGAATATTTGAAGAAAATCAAAATCCTGTGGACATGCACACCTCCATTATGTGCATAAACATCCTAAAAAATATTAAAGCTGTAGCTCCAAAACTGTAGGAGGAGATAGCCGGACAAACCATGTATCTATATCCGGACGGACTAACAGAATGACTATGCTCAACTGTCATTTTGAGATTATTTGATGAAAATCAAAATCCTGTAGACATGCACACCTCCATTATGTGTATAAACATCCTGCAAAATATTAATGCTGTAGCTCTAAAACTGTAGGAGGAGTTAGCCAGACAAACCATGTTCCCTTTATGCAGCTAGTATGAAAAAAATGACTAAGTCCAAATACCTGTCATTTTGAGAATATTTGAAGAAAATCAAAATCCTGTGGACATGCACACCTCCATTATGTGCATAAACATCCTAAAAAATATTAAAGCTGTAGCTCCAAAACTGTAGGAGGAGATAGCCGGACAAACCATGTATCTATATCCGGACGGACTAACAGAATGACTATGCTCAACTGTCATTTTGAGATTATTTGATGAAAATCAAAATCCTGTAGACATGCACACCTCCATTATGTGTATAAACATCCTGCAAAATATTAATGCTGTAGCTCTAAAACTGTAGGAGGAGTTAGCCAGACAAACCATGTTCCCTTTATGCAGCTAGTATGAAAAAAATGACTAAGTCCAAATACCTGTCATTTTGAGAATATTTGAAGAAAATCAAAATCCTGTGGACATGCACACCTCCATTATGTGTATAAACATCCTAAAAAATATTAAAGCTGTAGCTCCAAAACTGTAGGAGGAGATAGCCGGACAAACCATGTATCTATATCCGGACGGACGAACGGATGGACAAGGGGTAAATTAATATGCCCCCCCGACTCTTCCTCGCAGGGGCATGAAAACAATAAAAATGTAACTGCTATAGAAGTAAAACCACATCAACAAAAATGAGAGGAGGATGGCAGGTTGTAATTACTAATTGATTGATTGATTGCTGTTTAACATCAAGTGAGTAGCTACGAGAACGAGAAAGCGAAGTCAACCTCCACAAGGCAACTTCTTTGCCTGAATTGCCATCTAACGTGACCCCTGAGCAAAAGTAGAAACTTACGCCATTCCATGGTCTGGCCTGTCCATTGGGTGCTGCATTGGCTGCCCTGAAGGCATCCTGGGGTTGATAAATTGACCTCTGTCCAGTATTGCTAACTTTTGAATATCCTGTAATATAAATACTGAATTAATAAATTTAGCTAGTTAATCATAGTGTTTACAAACAATGTAATAAATCTCCATTTTTTTAACTACACTGTACACATTAAAAAATATAGATAGTTTAGGAATTCTATATTTCGGAATCACCATGTCTTTCGTCTGTTTGATTTATACTCAATGCCACTCCTACACGTGTAAATGATTGATATTTCAATTATATAATAAATGTTCTTCCATATATAATATACACATATGTACAAGTATGTTATCATCATATTAAAGGTAAATATTGAACCACTAAACACCTGCTTAGGTGTTACATAGCAGATTGTTGCAAATTATCCTTTTCAAAAGCTTAAAACTGACATAGACTCATCAAGGTTAAGGAGGCTAGCACATGTTTTATGATAATAAACTACAATTATCATCAACTACGTCATTTGCACCTAACAAAAACTAATTACAGTTAACTTCTTTAACAAACAACACATTCTGATTATAATTGAAAATCGAATCAGCGACAAGCATCTGATTATGCCGATTAATCGACTTTTTCCCTTAGCCAATTCCTAACACTAACTCCAGCTGATGTAGCCATTCCATAAATCTTAAACAGACCAAATTAATAGCTTTAAAGAGAGATTCATCATTTGTGTTTGTAACTCACCAATTTTTACAAAAAATAACAAAGACTCATGACATTTTGGTTGGAACTCGTCGAAATTAAATCTTACAAGGGTCTCTCGGCTTTATGGTCATTAAACAATAAAACCATAAGAGTCATGGTTCTGCAGCTGTCTGAGTCTTACAAGCTAAATCTTACCCTGTTACAATCTTATTTCACTGTGTGTTTTTCAAATAGCGTACTTAATTCTTTAACCCTCCCTTAGGCTTAATGATCTTGGCAAAGGTGGATATCGGTTATTTAGCAGTTTCAACTTTTACTATACATGTGATCTTTTGAAACTGACAGAGAGGGAGATCAAGCCAATTAATTAATATATGAGGGAGATTGGACTCATTAAGAGAGATATACATGTACTTTGCACATTAATTTTGCAAAAAAAAGTTAATTAATTTCAGTCAGCAAATTATAACTAATATATTAAAAACTAGGAAATAATCAAATACTCTCTATCTAATATTTTGCAATAGTTAGTTATTCACTTACACTTAGCTGCATATAATTTATTTTAGTATTTATATTCCTGCTTAATGTACAGGGTATTTTTGAGTCAATACATACATGTACTTATTTCATTTATTTTCAAAAGCATTTAAGTGGAAAGGGGTATTATATTAGAATCATACTACACCAAGAAACATTGCAACTTGAAAAACACTATTTGTTTGCCATAAAAGTTTATGAAACATTAAAATATAATAAATCACAATTATTCATCATGAATTTCTTTTCCGAATAATTTCCACAAGATGAAAAATCAATATATATATATAGAGCATGGGAAATAACTCATATCACTACAGAAAAATATTAAATCATATTTTGAGGTATTGTAAGAATTATTTCACAAATTAAAGTCCAATATGGGAAGTCTTGTACATATACATATGTATGATAAACTTTCCAATTACTAGGAAATTTACACAAGATTAGAACAACTGATTTAATCACCTGTAAATAAAGGTTATTATCTGGATCATCAAATTTCCTGACCACAAGTGACACCTGTCCATATCATTAATTTAACTAGTATTACTGTGAGCACAGCTCACTAAGATATACCCCCCGCTCCCCACATCTGTCCAACCTATTTCCATAACCAAAACATTACGGATTGTTCCGACCAAAAATGAAAGGGACCCTCACCTCTTCACCGGTAAGCTGCTGATAAAATTTCAAAACATTCCGAGAAACACTACATTGTACTCAAGTTATCATACGACATAGGGTAAAAATCCTATTTTCCGTCATATCAAGTCCAATAACTCTGGAACAACAAAAGTGAAAATTGTCAAAAATAAAAGGGATCCTCCTCTCTTCACCAGTAAGCTGCTGATAAAATTTCAAAACATTCTGAGAAACACTACTCAAGTTATCATACGACATAGGGTAAAAATCCTATTTTCCGTCATATCAAGTCCAATAACTCTGGAACGGCAAAAGTGAAAATCATCAAAAATGAAAGAGATCCTCCTCTCTTCACTGGTAAGCTGCTGATAAAATTTCAAAACATTCTGAGAAACACTACTCAAGTTATCATACGACATAGGGTAAAAATCCTATTTTCCGTCATATCAAGTCCAATAACTCTGGAACGACAAAAGTGAAAATCATCAAAAATGAAAGAGATCCTCCTCTCTTCACTGGTAAGCTGCTGATAAAATTTCAAAACATTCTGAGAAACACTACTCAAGTTATCATACGACATAGGGTAAAAATCCTATTTTCCGTCATATCAAGTCCAATAACTCTGGAACAGCAAAAGTGAAAATCGTCAAAAATAAAAGGGATCCTCCTCTCTTCACCAGTAAGCTGCTGATAAAATTTTAAAAGATTCTAAGAAACACAACTCAAGTTATCGTACGACATAGGATTTGTCTACAGACGGACGGCCATGGTGAAACCAGTATACCCCCCTACAACTTTGTTGCGGGGAATATAATTAGGTGTAAAAGCAATTAATTTGACTCTGAAAATACTTATTTATACAAGTAATAATTACAGTACGCACAGCACGTTTTAGCAAGAAATCTCTCTGGTCCGACGTCAGTGAAATCAAGCAAATGTCGACGAAATCTTAAAAAAAGTTGGTGTTAACACCCCGAAATGCCCAAGAAAAATCAAAGTGTTGTCGGTGATTTACTATAAAACGCCACCAAAACACGACATCGATGATTAGATGCCGTGAAATAAAGAAATGGGATATTAACCTTTATTTGTACATTTGTATGTTCTTGAGATTTGTATATAAAACTGTCATTTTTTATAATATGAATGATTCATAACAAATAATTATTTTCTTTTTCAGGTGTGCAAGCTGTCGTCATATTTTCGTTCTTTAATTCTGATAATTGCTTTTGTTTTAATCTATTATATTATGTTAAGAAAACAATGTACAAATTTTTAGTATTATGTGATCATTACCATTTATAAGCTTGTATTGTATTATTTTTTAATTAAAATAAACTTGATCTTTTGAATGCAAGCTTGGTATCTCTAGTTAATTTGTGGCTTCTGAACTGGTGTAGTTGAATTGATTTGTGGCTTCAAAGTGGGTGATAACTAATTGTAATCAAAGCCAATTAAGATCAATCAAAAACTTTTCAGATACAAATGTACCTGTTCTATAGCATGTGTGTCTAATTATTTGCCCAATCATGTTTTTGACTCAATATTCTATTGAATACATGTCTAATTACTTGGCCAATCATTTTTTTACTCCATAGTCGTAAGTCCAACAAGAATCCCTTTCGTCATAATATATAGTTTCCCTTCTTTTCGGCTCTATATCACACACTATATTCCAAAATGTCGTTACGCATGTTGCTCAAGAAAGATCCAACACACTTTCTAGCACTCAATATTTTCCCACAGTCAACTTCAGTGCCGCAACAACCCTTCTTTTCACCTATTATGCAGAATTTCAGTGACCTGCTCTCTTTAACAGAAGACATATCGATCACAAACAACCATCCAATTGACTACCTGGATGCCAGTCTTACAGACTTCTTGCCAACACCGCATCGACCCCGCAGCAACCATGCCATCGAGAAGAAACTTGATGTGATGAATAAAAGACTAATGATGGTAGAAAGAAATCAGGTCGAAATAAAGAACATCCTTGGTTACATTCTCCAGTCTTTGAAGCGTGACCAACCACTGCAGCAACAGCAGGTACAACAGCAGCAACATGATCAACTACAGCAACAACAACCACAGCCACAGCCACATCAACTGCAACAACAGCCACAACTGCAGCAACAACAACAACAGCCACAACTGCAGCAACAACAACAACAGCCACAAGTGCAGCAACCACCAACTGACTCCAAATATACCAGAGCATTACCACATTTCCCTTGACGAACTAACAAAACTAGACAAAGCCGCTTTTAATGCCACTAACTTTGCATGCAAGCTAGTAAACAGGCTGTTTCCAGAACTCTTTGGTTCAGACCACTTGAGAACAACATATTCGTACCATGGTCAAGGAAAAATCAACAAGTCCGAGCTGGATCCAATGCACAAAGGGTACGTCCAACGGTATGTCCTGTATTTCCACCCCGATGTAAAAGACCCGAAAAATTACCAGAACATGGTTTGTTTCCAAGATCAACGAGATGCTACGTTGCCAGGTAAAGCCAACACAACGGTAATGAAAAGACTGCATGACTGACACAAATCACAGATTATTAGAAATATACGCTATACAATGTACATTTGTAGTAAATGTATAAGTGACACCGCAAAATAGTGTTTTCTCATGCTACCACTTTTATGTATATGTCATTAATGTACTTTCGGTTGAAACTGCTTAAATGTTTGTTGTGGTGCTAAATACGGTTTCAAGAAGAAATAATGTTAGTTCTTTAAATACACACAATTTACAGTAGATCGTCAATTTCATATTAAATGAATCAGGCATAAATTGATATATGTATATACGTGTGTGGTCAGTGTTGAACAGTATAATTTATATGAGATAATGTATATGAATGACTTGTTGTTGTATATGTATTGTTGAGCGTTGTTATCACTTTGTGAATAAAAGAAATTATAATATACTCTTTTTTCATGTGTATGTTAATAAATCAATATTAAGGGATTAATGATAAAACAGAATACACGTATGATTTTCGCCGCAGTGTTGTCACCGACAATTAAAATATTTCACCGACATTTAGGCCCTAATTTGTATATTTTCGCGGTGAAAGTTTTACCGTGATTTCACCGACATTTTACGGAGAAAAAACACAGACCAAGGTGATTTCGTGCTAAAAACCTCTGTGCATACTGTATAGAAATTAATTGAATGTATTTTTACATAGGAGTTTTCAACACCCTTGAGGGAGTACAGGTATTGATATCACTTTGCAGGAGGTCTCCTACAGAAAACGTGAAAGATCACATACAACTTTACGGAAGATATTAGCCTATTAGGTGGTAGAAAATTCCAGTCTGTTATGTTTTTTGGGAAGAAATTATTCATTTCAAAGTGTCTTATACATGTGAACCTTCCGGCAGGAGCAGTTTTCTCCCGATTTTGAGGGTACCTTCCGTCCCTCCCGACAACTTTCAAAATCTTCCGCCTGTGAAAAAAATCAAGTACAAAAAAATCTTGACCTACATATTGCGATCAATATTTCTGGAAATTCCCCATTTGGAACTCCCGCGCTGACGAAAAACGCCAAGAGATACGAATGGTAAAGGTGAATGTCATATTTAATGATATCCGGTTATTGATCTGTTTGACACCTTTACAGGTAAATTGGGTCATGGTGATTAATTAAGGTGTTGATGATTATACAACAATTATCCACTGATTGACTGTTAATTGGGGATAAGGAAGTGTGTTTGTGGCACACGCTTAGATGATTAGAAGTGTGATAGCGGCAATTAAAAATAGTTATAAACCGCTGTGCAAACACGAGTCGTACAACCTTTGATGCCGAGGAAAACTTCTTATTTCGATCAAACATGCAATGAATTCATCTTGGATTGAGTTGTTATGGGCTTGTTTGGGACCAAAGTCGATCAAAGTATTATTTAAGGGCTAAGTTCCAGGATGGAATTGATAAACCACAAAAATGCCGAAACGTATGCTATCACCCAACGCACCAGCAGCAAAGAAGACGCAAGTACTTTGCCAAGTTCCAGAATGCCTGGAAGTCCGAATTCAAGTGGTGCCAGGCTAGCAGTAAAGGTCCAGTCTTCTCAGTGTTAAGATAAACAATACAACAGAGTGTCACCAGTACAAACCTGATACAGATGTGGTGAAAGCAGCAAAGAAGGCTTGTACCTCCTACTTGAACCAGTGTGCCAGTGCCAAGTAGACTGATGCTTAATGACTTTTATATATGTTCAATTTTGTGACTTCTCTATGTTTACTTTCTTTCACTTACTGTGATTATATCTGTGACTTTTTAAGGGTAAATTCAGTGACTACATGTGATGAATAGTGACTTTTTAATTTTAGTGCTCTATGACTTTATTGTTCAGAACATTCTGTCTTCATTGTTATTGCTTTGTTATAACCTTATGATTATGAATGATTATGAATAAATTATAAATAGTTTTTATCCTTCATTCATCATATGAAACACTACTTAAGACAGAAATGTAAACAATACATATTGAAATAGGATGCAGTTGGTTCAATACTGAAACAAACAAAAGGAAAACATCAATAAACAATAAAAACATGCATCAAATATGTCGATAAAAAATCTCCAGTTATGAGACCAAATCTCCAGCCAAAAATTTGCAAATATCCAGTTGTAGCATAGCAACTCTATCACATGTACAGATCCCTCCAAGTGTATCAATGATCATACTCTCAGGTTGAACACAGAGTTTCGTCGGACTTGAAGAGAGTGTCACTCTTAAAATTGTCTGACAAAATCCTCCCACTCTCAGATAGTTAAACTGTAAACAGGAAATGTCCCCAAATTCTGCTAACCAATAAATTTGTGCATAAAGAAACATGCGTATCTTAGTAAAGCTAAGTAAATGAGTGATATACAGTACGGAAAGTATAGATATGTTAACGGCTGTCACGAGCGATATATACAATAATATCCATGAATAAAATGTATTAACATGCAGTACCCATGTTTTAAGTGCACTAGAAGTGAATATTAATATGTGCCGATGTACTCGCAACAATCGATGCCAAGGCCCTTTCACTTGCTGCAGACAGTTGCCGGTTTACGATATTGGGTGCGTTTGCTCTTTTACGTGTTTGCCAAATGTAGGGCGAACGAACCCAGGTAAATAATTCTAATTTATATATTTATTTCTTTAAAGGCAAATTTGGATTAAAATTATTTAGTAAAATTTAAGTTTTATTTTGTTTATGGCGAATGGGTCATAAATCTGTAAATCCCATTTTTTTTCCTTGAAAATTTGCAGTCTGCGGAGTCCTGATATATGTGAAATAATATTTTATTAGTGTATTCTACGTTTTTTTTTTTACAGTTTACCTGTCAAAACATCACCCATCTCAGCATGCATGTCGTCGCATCGTGCATTCATGATATACAAATACACATATCACAGGTGTAAAAAAAAAATGTTGTTCAAGACTCCTTTTACTAAGACTTATAAACATAGATAACTATTTTGCGTTTTCGATTTTCAAGCCGTCTTCCAATTTATTTGTACTTAAAAAATAAATTGATATCTTTTTTCTTATATATGTGTATAAATATCTTAATAAAATAAATACATTTACGGTGAGAAATTATTATACGTCATGATATCGTTATTAGACACTTATTAGACAGATTTTTTTTTAAACCATTTTTGTCTTTTTAATTGATAACTGACCCAAGCTAAATTAATGTGTTAATTATATAAATCCTTGCCTTCTATAAATTTTAATTTCTTATCTAATTCTTATTCTTATTTAACAATAGGGTCAGGTTGTTATTTTCATTGAATGGCATCTCAAAATAGATGGCTTCACAGTAGGGGCTCTTCCTGTATATTGGTTACATCCTGTATATTACAACTGACAGCTAATGCATGACAAACAATTTTAATCAGCCATCATTATCATAAAATACATTTTTTTAATCTTTATTTTGATGATGGCAACTAATTCCCATCACCTAATCCAAATTAGTATAGTAGAGGAGTACCATATTTTTCGGACGATAAATCTAGATAAAAATGACGATTTTGCTTACAGTACAAAAAATGTATACCTTTATTTTGCTGTAGGTTTATTTCTGAATAAGAAGACTCGTATCATCGATGTTCTTGGTGTTATTTTTTTTTTAAATAAAGCAATAAAAGTATACTAACAGGGGGTGCAATTCTGGGGATAAAATATTCAACATCCAAAAAAAAAAAATCAGTATTCAATGATTGAAGTGTTAGCGAAAATCAGTTCAATATTGTATTTTATAATAAAATATATACTATAAAAAATGTATCTTGTTGAAAAAAATCACAGGGTGGATCGATTTACAATATAAAAATTATTATCACAAAATATCTAAATATAGCTATAGCTTTTCCATCAAACACGAGCATGCGCACGTGATTGTAGTAAAAAATGGCAGTTGCAATACATCTCACAGTAAACGTGTAGAACAAGCTTTTTATACTAAATATACTGGAAAATAATTTACATCGATTTCGTTACTTAATCGATATTTTATTGCAATAATTTATATGAGGCTATGGGTGTTCAAACGTCACTTTTCAACAATATTTCAGTAATATATTGACCTTTGAGCTACCTCTCCTGGCACGAATATGGTGCAAGGTAGAAATACACTAGGGTATTTACGTACCCGGACATTCTACACACCGGAAAGAAAGTACGCTTACAAATACGCATCGATCACAAAATGTTTGACATGTTCACCTCGAGAAATGTAAAAAAAATCTTTAAATATCCACTCTCATGTCCGACCAAATAGTCGGACTTAGAGTGTTAATTCTCAAATTTGTCGGACATTTTTCTGGAGTGAGTCAGGCATTTTGGGAGGAATATGTCCGACCTGAGAGTATGAGCGTTGATACACTTAGAGTGTACTGTATGGTGTCTGTTCTATAATATAGGCAGTATATTCATGCACAGTTCAAATACGACATTGCATTCCTAGTGTTTTTATTCAATTCCCATTGCTCAGCGATCTTACATGAACATAACCTGGTCTAATCTTTGTTGCTTCCGAAGAAATTTTCTGTCTGTATCTCCATCCTAATCTCGTCACAAGCCCTATCAAATGTATTTTGGAAATTTCAAATTTGACCCCAGGTGCATTCCGATGTATATTTTGGCTTGGGCGGATTTTTATTTGTGGTGTACCACATGATCAATTTCTTGACGTTTTTAGCAATAGTCTGTTTCTCGGTGTCAGATTTATTAAAGGTGTTGAATAATTTTCCCAATTATTATTATTAACATCTAGAAACAGACTATAACAATATAAGTCATAATTCTAATCGCATGGAGTAGTTATTGAGTTTAATAAAATGACAGACAGTTCAAAGTGGACGTTGGATAACTTTTTCTGATAGATGCTGCAAAAGGAAAGAAAATATCAATATTTTTACAGATTTGGACTAGAAAATGTGTCTACATATCACAGCTTATCTGCATTCGCTAAGACACAATCCTTCCATACCTAAATATGCATCACAATGCACCAGGGGCAAGATTTTAAACTTCCAGAATTCATTTGATAGGGCATGTGGATACATGTGATAGAGTTGCTATGCTACAACTGGAGATTTGCAAATTTTTGGCTGGAGATTTGGTCTCATAACTGGAGATTTTTTATCGACATATTTGATGCATGTTTTTATTGTTTATTGATGTTTTCCTTTTGTTTGTTTCAGTATTGAACCAACTGCATATCATTTCAATATGTATTGTTTACATTTCTGTCTTAAGTAGTGTTTCATAATGAATGAATGAAGGATAAAAACTGTATTTATAATTTATTCATAATCATAAGGTTATAACAAAGCAATAACAATGAAGACAGAATGTTCTGAACAATAAAGTCATAGAGCACTAAAATTAAAAAGTCACTATTCATCACATGTAGTCACTGAATTTACCCTTAAAAAGTCACAGATATAATCACAGTAAGTGAAAGAAAGTAAACATAGAGAAGTCACAAAATTGAACATATATAAAAGTCATTAAGCATTAGTCTACTTGGCACTGGCACACTGGTTCAAGTAGGAGGTACAAGCCTTCGTTGCTGCTTTCACCATATCTGTATCAGGTTTGTACTGGTGACACTCTGTTGTATTGTTTATCTTAACACTGAGAAGACTGGACCTTTACTGCTAGCCTGGCACCACTTTAATTTGGACTTCCAGGCATTCTGGAACTTGGCAAAGTACTTGGTCTTCTTTGCTGCTGGTGCGTTGGGTGATAGCATACGTTTCGGCATTTTTGTGGTTTATCAATTCCATCCTGGAACTTAGTCCTTAAATAATACTTTGACCGGCTTTGGTCTCAAACAAGCCATAACAACTCAATCCAAGATGAATTCATTGCACGTTTGATCGAAATAAGAAGTTTTCCTCGGCATCAAAGGTTGTCCGACACATGTTTGCACAACGGTTTATAACTATTTTTAATTGCCGCTATCACACTTCTAATCATCTAAGCGTGTGCCACAAACACACTTCCTTATCCCCAATTAACTGTCAATCAGTGTTGTATAATCATCAACACCTTAATTAATCACCATGACCCAATTTACCTGTAAAGGTGTCAAACAGATCAATAACCGGATATCATTAAATATGACATTCACCTTTACCATTCGTATCTCTCGGCGTTTTTCGTCAGCGCAGGAGTTCCAAATGGGGAATTTCCAGAAATATTGATTGCAAAATGTAGGTCAAGATTTTTTTGTACATTTGTACTTGATTTTTTTCACGGGCGGAAGATTTTGAAAGTTGTCGGGACGGAAGGGACCCTCAAAATCAGGAGAAAAAGGCTCCCTCCGGAAGGTTCACATGTATGCATGTGACGAGATTAGGATGGAGGTACAAACAGAACATTTCTTGGATCTCCTGTACTTGGTGATCACTAGTATAATTTTTTTTTCCAGTATTGTGAATTTTTTTCAAAATTTTGTACAATACTGGTATACCAGTAATGTAATTAAGATATTGGTATTGTAATTCAATTATGAAATTGGATTGCTTCATATTAGAAGGTTCATGTTATCAACTCTTGAAAAGCATACTAAAAGTACAAGTTCATTGTGTATCATTTTATTGGCATTTATAACATCGTATCAGTAATACATCACAATACACAACAATCCATTATGGATAGAGTCAAGATTATTATACAGCGACACAAGAACAACTACTTCAAGAACTGGTCTACCCAGGAACTAACATTTCCACAATACCTATTATAATACTTACTACAATACTATACACAAGTAAAAAAATATTTTTTTTAAATCACAATACTGGTATACAATACTGGAACAAATTTTTATACCAGTATTGTGCACAATACTAGTATACCAGTATTGTGATCGCCAAGTACAGGAGATCCCATTTCTTCAGTAGCATAATATCAACGAGATTAAACCAGGTCAAATGGATGTAAACTTCAGAATCTTGTGTCTGTGGTATGGTGAGGCAGTGTCTTGTTGCCTATCCACATATGCTACTATCCATGCACATACACAAACAAGGACAGTCATCTTTTTAATACTGGTCGTGGATATATAGTCAACAAGGCCCATATGCCCATGGCCTTGCCAGTGGCAGTGGCTGCAGAGGCATGCGATTTTGAAGGAGGTTGTTTTGATGCAGAGAACGTTAAACACTGTACATGGATGCAGGAATAATATACAACAAAGAAATTTACCTAAACTGCAATTGATCTATATTAATATTCTTTGATTAGGAAACTAATTAAAATCGATTTTAAACAATGCAAATGTAACTTCTTTTATGTTGACATTTTCAATGGTGCATGATGGGACGAAAACCTGATATCACACAGTAGGGTGTTGATTTAGTGTTTTATAACAATTATATTAATAATAGTATATTTCTATAAGTTTAATCTCGTTGTTTATAATTGTATATGTTATCTGAATAATCAAAGAATTTTCAAAAGATTAAAAATCAATATGCTTGTGGAAATAAATGTATTCTTTAAAATTTAATTTCAACACTTTACCTTAAAAAATGAAACCGATGTCAACATATTTTTCTTCACGAATCACGTAAAACTCGATAATTCTTTAAACAGGTAACAAACAACACTGTCTGTTATATTACAGAAAGATATATTTATTGAACATGCTACCTGTTAAAATATCTACAAACAGATATAAATGTAAATACTTCATATAGAATCGAAGATAAAATGTACCGTTTATCTGTTTGACTGTTTTTCCATTTGTTTACTAATATACTATTAGTATTAATTTAATGGGAAACCCAATGAAAAATTACAATGGAGAACACGGTGAACACCATTGCTATCTCTTCCTTACTTCAACTCGTTCTATTTTTAATTTGTCTTTAATTTCTTAATTTATTGTTAGCAGAGATCTCTTCAATAATAATCCTGTGTTTAATGATTTTTCACATAATTTATTCTTGAGATCCCCAAATGCACATCCAATTTAAGATCCAAACATCATCTAGTTCCATTTTGACATCCTCTGGTCACGAAAGCTGAAGTAGAAACTTTTGAGAAGTAACGTGGAATTTTCGGGTATCGGGTCTGTTCGCCCTATCGTCACGGTATGTGTTTTCGTATCATCCATTTTATTTTGATTTCCACAGCGCACACATTATTTTTGATGTATCTTCCGGTTTCTATTTATGGAACGTAAACAGGACTACAACGTGACATCTGTTAAAAATGTTAAAGTTTGCTTTTAAAGACGTAAGTACCAAAAACATTGACCCTACCTACTGAACCATACTTTTTGTAATGCTAAAAATTTACTTCACTTAAAAAGTAGCTGGAAAAAAAATCCAGAAGGGCTATATAAAATTGAACTATGTCGTCTGCCTCTCAGACAACGGCTCTTCCTGTCATGTAACTGTCATGGGGTCACTGATCGTACTTGTAAGCAAAAGAGCTGACTGAAATGTGCCTGTTTCTTATATAAAATACATGTCACTTTGCAGTGCATTGTGGTTTCAGCACTAAAAAAAACATCAAAAGTAAACACAATTTTGAAAGTGGTCATTTTCAAACATTCTGTTATTTTATTTAGATGTAGTATGATTTGGTAGATGGCCAGAACCATGAAATTTTAAAACCAGCCATTTCCGGATTTTATATTCGTTTCCATCCCGTATATCGACCTTGTTTTTACTTCAGACGAAAACAGATGACGCCATTTTAGTGACAGCAAAAGTTGCCAGATAATCGAGAGTATATTAAAATACAAGAATGGCTTTAAAAACAATCTTATGTACAAAGAAATATTTAACTAGCCATTCTTTGAAAATTCTAATCGTCATATGAATGAAGGGTAAACACTGTTAATCGCTATATCGGAAAATCAATAATAGTACGAAAACCCATAACACAATGCTAATTACACATTCGCCCTGGGTCTGTTTGTCCTGGGTTCGTTCGCCCTAACAGTGGGTCCGTTCGCCCCGATAATTAAAAAGTATTTTAATGAAAATAATGCATATTTTAATTTAAAATAAAGAAGTAATGATATAGAAAAGTATTAATTTAAAGAAATAACATGAGCTTTTGGAAATTAATTAAAATATTTTCAAGCAATTATAGTAACAGTTATTGATTGATCTCATTATTTTCATTTTGCTTTGGTTCTGTAATATTGCACTTTCGGTTTAAGCTTAACTTATATCTTAAATATGATAACTCTTATTTGAATTAATTATTTTGGAAAATCAGAAAAAAAGCTATAAAGCATATTTTGAGTTATAATGCGACTGAAAAATTCGTTTCCAATATTTATGAATTATAATAAATATGTAATGATATATTAGGGTATGATTTAAAGATGTATTCGATTATAGTGTTTGTGCCGATGATCTTGAACATGTTTTTTGTTATATTCTTGGTATATAGTTGGGAAAAATCGAAAAGCCTTTGCCATATTTGGGAATGTTGTCTGATGAACATTTATGATAGATCTCCATAATTTCCATGGTCAAAATATATTAAGTAGTCAATAGACACCATACAGTTTCAATTTATTTGAAATAAAAGCAAAAGTATAATGGACACATACAATTTCTACAGACTCTCGATTCACTGATCTTTACCTGCTTTACTTATTCCAAGGGACTGCAATGTTAATCGAAATATACACTTTAGCATGCCCAATATTTAAAATTTTCTCAATTTATTATCTATAAACCATCAAATATCATTTATAATTCATTTATTTTTAATAACCTACATATTTATAATTATCAGGACAAACTTTTAGGGCGAACAGGTAATGTGAATTTTCGGACCACAAGTGTTTTTCATAAAATAATAAGATGATGTTTCCTGCCTTTTCCCAAGTTAAAAAAACATCAACATTGTATGAAAAACACCAGAAATTGAAAGTTTTAAATTGTATTGAACAATTTACAGACGGGAAATTGATTGAGAAATAAAGAAGTTATTAAAATTAAAAAATTTATGACAATATTTATGACAATAGCCTGTAATTTTTTTATTGTCAACCAATACATCCTTATTGATTGAGCAAATAAGCGATAATGACATCACTAATTAGCTTGACGAACGGTCCTATAGTTTTGTAATAATCAAATGTTTAAAGTAATATTACACCAGTTTTGGGTGAAGAAAATTTTCCCCTGAAAATTCAATTTGGAATACGGCAGTATCTTTACTAAGCTATTCATGCATGTTTCAAATCGAAATATGTTCCCAACAACTAGAAATCTGCAAATCCGTGTGCATGTTTATCGTCCTCACCATTGTTGTGGAGACTGATTAACTTTCAGTTGTTTTGTTCCGATGATTGCCGATCATGACCTTGTGAAGAAAAGTTAAACAATCATGGATGCCTCGTAAGCATGCACACATTCCTGACAATGATTATTGAGAAATCTGTCTGTTTCATGTCGTGTGAACCAATTTTTTTTGCAATTATTCATATCTGGTACACACGAAATATATATTTTTTTTCTTTTTCATCAACTGAACAGTGCGCATGAGCGATAATCTCCCCAAAAGAGTTCAAATCTTGGGTCACGCACATATCATTTCAATTTTGCTTTACTGTACGGGAAAACAGAATTATCTGCTGTCAAATATTTTGCGATTTGCTCTTAAAATCTGCTTTTGAGTGGATTTTTAATGTTATGCAGTTGATATTAGTTAAAATTAAGTGACATATTAAGTGAAAATATTGAATCCAAAAATTCCATGATATTTGCCTTTCATATTACTTTAAATACTTAATTGAACATGCAGATTTCATATCTTTATTACGCATGCATCCATATCAGGCTGATCACATGTTGCTGATTTAACCACTATTATCGGATGACTACCTTTAAAATTGAGACGTCATGGCCGTGATCGTATGGTGGTTGGATTTACAACTACCTATGCAATCGGTGCCTGACACCACTGATGTTTTGAGTTCAAATCCCCCTCAATGCGAGGGGTACAACATTATGTGATAAAGTTTGTCAGTGACTTGTGGAAGGTCAGTGGTTTTCTCAGGGTACTCCGGTTTCCTCCACCAATAAAACTGACTGCCACGATATAACTGAAATATTGTTGAAAGTGACGTTAATCACCATAAAACCAACCAACCAACCAATCAAAATTGAAATGGTTCAACCAAATATTAGAACTCTGATAAGATATTAATCCATGTACTACGTGTACATTCTTCCTTATCTACTATTTTTATTCTTTAACTTATTATTTTGATATTATTCTTGCCAGTCTATCATAAAAATGTATCTGAATATTTGATGTCATTTTTCATGTATATTTGAAATGCTAACATTTAAGAATATATGCATACAATCCATAGATATGTGGAATGAGAGAGTTCTGCAGTCTTTCCAACTGCTATCTCGCTTGTTTTATATGTTAGCATACACTGACTGGTAAGTTAATATTAATTATTTTTGTAGGATTTTCATGCTATTGAAGATGACTTAAAAAATGGCTGGTGTAAGGGTTACAAAGATTCCGGATGTTCTAGATATTGAAGATATCAAAATTTACTTCAGCAACTCTCAACATGCAGGTGGAAAAATTGTCAAGATTTATTACCCTTTGTTGAACAATGATGCTGTGATATTTTTCCATAATCCAGAAGGTAAGAATCAATAGAGAATGGACATGCTTTTTTAGAACATACTTTAGTACAATATTATATAATATTGATATATTTCTGTTTGTTGTAAAATATATCAGGAGTATATGACAAAATATACGTAAATGACTTCATTTTCCCCCCGAATCACACATAAATGTGTTATCTTAAAAAAATATTATTACAGTTATTTATTTAACTTTTTTTTTTATTGCAAACACTGTTACACACACAGCATTTAGGAATAAGAGCAAAAATTGTTGGCTTGGAGTCAGCATAATGTGTCAGAATAGAGCGACATGATTACCTGTTGTTTCAGTAAGCTAGTAGAACTAAGCAAACTCATCTGAGTGTGTTGGTCTAGTACAGAACAGATGTCATTATCATCTCATCAACATGTAGATTGTTATTGCCATGATGATATAGCTGAAAAATTGTTCAGCTGAACTAACAGCAATCACTCACTTGTATTAAGGTGATTGTTTTATTTTATTGTCTCCCTTACCTAATTTGATGAAGGCTTAGGGGGTTGGTGTTATGGTATTTAATGCCACTTTCAATAATATTTCAGTTACCGGTATATTGTGGCAGTCAGTTTTATTGGTGGACGAACCCATAGTATCCAGAGAAAACCACCGACCTACCGCAAGTCACTGCCAAACTTTATTACCTAATGTTGTATCAAGTACACCTTGCCATGACCAGGATTCAAACTCACAAAGTTAGTGGTGATAGACACCAATTGCACAGATAGTTATAAATCCAACTACCATACGATCACAACCATGACAGCCTGCTTGATGAAGGGAGATAAGTTACTAAAAATGTACTTGAATATACTTAGCACATTAGGGGGATTATTTTTTAACTCACCTTGCCAAAGGCAATGTGAGCTTTTGCCATCACTTGGCATCCATCCGTTAACTTTTCACATTTTAATCTTCTCCTCTGAAACCCCTCAGCCAAATGAACTGAAACTTGGTAGGAAGCATCTATGGAAGGTCCTCTATAAGGATTGCTCATTTCGTCCCGATCCATTAACAAACATGGCTGCCACAGGCAGTTCTTGTTTCTGATTGGCCGATTTTTAAAAATCTTCTCTTCTGAAACCGCATGGCCAAATGAACCGAAACATGGTAGGAAGCATCTATGGTAGGTCCTGTATAAAGATTGCTCATTTCGTCTCGATCCATTAACAAACATGGCCACCACAGGCAATTCTTGTTTTATTGTTTCATTGCCTAACTTATATTGACTATTTTTGTACTTTAATGTACTTCCTACATTAGGAAACATGTAAGGGATTATTTTATTTCATTGTCTTCCTTACCTACATGTACTTGATGAAGGGAGATAACTCACAACTTGCATATTCCTAGCTTATTCAGAGGATTTTTTTTTATTGCATCCTTACCTTACTTAATGAAGGGAGATATCTCTAATAGTTGAATATTTTTGCCAATAATTGTGTGTCCCAAGCACAAGTGATGAGTCCAGGACTCACCTAGAGGAGTTGTAAGTATCTCTTATTACAAAAAATATTTTGTATTATCATATATATACATGTATATATCATATCTTAAATTTTTGTATGTTATGTTGTAGTTGTGGACCTGTTGCTGTCTAAAGATCATAGTATCGATGGACATAATGTATTTTTGGTCAGGACAGACACCATGGTAACTATTTTGTGGTTTTATCTTATGAAAAGAAAATTTGAACAGTGATTGTCAACGAATTCCACCAATATCAACAAAATGAACAATCACCTCTCACCTCAAATCGTTGAACATAAATAAAAGACTATGACACATGACATTGGAAATTCAGGTCCTGGCTTGAGATAGGCATAAAAATGTGGCAGGGTTAAACCGGTTAACAGGATCCCACTAATTTCATATAAAGTCAAATATTTAGTTGTTTTAGAGTTATGGGACTTTATACTATGAAAAATAGTATGCTGTAAACATGTTTCTCACTGACTCTCCTTTTTTTGGGACCAATTTTCATTAAGCTTTACTTAAGATTAGTAGGAATGGTGGTCTGAGCGTCTGCATAGTTTTTGACAATTTTAACCTTTGACGTTCCAGAGTAAAGTTGATTGATTGATTGATTGGTGTTTAATGCCAACTTTAGCAATTTTATTTATTAAATTAGAGATCTTTTTCCAATGGAAAGTAATCTGTTGTAAACATGCTGCATGCTTTGACTGATTTTCTTAAAACATTACCAAATTATCAGGAATGTTGATATGAGTGTCAATATAAATTTTTATGTGTGTTTCAATTTTGTTATTTGAGAGTCTTTGGACTTTCTACAGTTGTATCATGCACATATAGCACAGTTTAATACCAATAATTTTAATTAAAAGAGATTTAGATTGAATTTGCTGTATTAAGGATATTACAGTATGTCTTATTTTTGACTTACATTTTTTTTAGGTATTTTCAGAAGTATCTGCCAAACTAAATCCAGAAATCTCGTCTTTAGTGGCAGTTTCAAACAGGATAAAAGACCGTCTGGAATATGTTATTGAAGTTAGGTTGGAAGAAAATCCTGATGACCATTGCATAGAATTGATAGGAGACATGTACCAGATTGAACTTGCTTGGCACGCAATCAACAAATCTCTTAAAGCACAACATAAGATCCATTCTAAAATCTACCAAAAACATGAGTCTAAAGATGGTGATAGAGAAAAGTCAAAATCAAGAAGAGATGGTGATAATGATGCCAGGGATACCAGTTTTACTGTAAACCATGATTCTTTATCACACAAGTTAAGAGGTGGCACGAAAGGAAATAGCTTGAGAAATGTGTCTCAAGAAATGGTTGACATTGATACTGAACCTTATACATCACATGGGTATAAGAAGCAGTCGACAGCCAGATTTGTTGAAGATTCAGCTAATAGGAGACCCGCATCTTCACAAAAGAAGGCTTCTACACTCAAAGAATATGAAAATGTGCCAAACTATATGTCATCTCATTATGAAAATAACCACAACGATCCAGGTGTTCGCCCAAAGGAAAATAGCGTAACAGAGCTTAACCAAACAGACTTTGACAGAACTATTCCAAAATTTTCCAGTTTGAACCAGTTAGATCTAGTTCCATCAGGTACCTTAACTACAAGTAAGAGAGAACAATTAAAACAACAGCAACCAGTACATCTGGATACAGATTATGAAAACGTCAACACTGCTGATCGTACAGCTGTTATTGGAAGTCGGACATATCATGTAAATGATCCAAAAATTCGAATAAATAATATTGGGAATATATCAGATGATACAACTGACGAGGATGAAGTTCAGAGGTTGTTTCAAAGTTCCAAGGGGTCGTCAGACAGTGAAAGATCTCGTCAAGCAAATGACACATTCAGAGAGTTCTCAAATATGAGCTCACGGCAAACTTTCCCGGAAGAGAAAACAATCGTGAATCTGCCTGCCTTTTCTACAGATTTTTCTCTATCTTCTCACCAAGAATTTATCGTTGGTAATATAAAAGTTGTAGTAAGACTTCAAAACATCACAGCAGTCAACACAGATGGATTAGTAAATGCAGCTAATGGAGGTCTGTGCAATGCTGCTGGTGTTGCTGCCGCCATTTCTAAAGCAGCAGACGTCAGATTAGAAACAGAATGTAAAGATTACATCAGAAGAAATGGTATGATGAGTACAACTCAGGTCATGCACACTTGTGCTGGAGGTCGTCTGAAGGTCAATCACATACTACATGCTGTTGGACCAATATGGCTAGATGTAAGACCGGAGATATGTACCTATGAACTGTTACAGACTTATCTGAACTGCTTTGAATATGCCGATAGTAAACTGAGAATATCTTCCATCAGTGTACCCTGTATAAGCTCAGGTATGGTATATGCAGAGGTGCATGTCTATTTTTATTCCCTGTCACCCAGTTCCACATTTTGTTTTCGTTCAATGACTTAAGTTTTCCTTAAGAAAATCATTTGAAATTTATACACAAGGTCAGGGACAAAAAAAAACAGGGTAAGTTTGATGTTGGACTTGACCACTTTTTTCTGTCCAGGAGTTATTGCCCTTGATTTGCCATAAAATATGAATTTTGGTTTCTCCTTATTAACTGAGTTCCCCTTAAGCAAATCATTTGAAATTTATATATAAAGTTGAAATAGCACAGGCCAAGTTTGATTTTGGACTTACCATTTTTTCATTCTGGAGTTATGCCTGGAAAGATGCCAAAAAAATAATAATATGACCATGTAGTTTTCATCAACGAAAAATGTTTAGTAAATTTTGAAGTCCAAAAAAAAAATATAATATAATTTTTGTTTTGGATTAAAACAAAATTCTGGATCGGGGGAAAACTTTACCTCCCTTCCCGGTGAAAGTTGAATAGTCAGTCCCTTAGGCTATCTTTAAATAAAAAACTGTTTTTTGAAGTTTGTAGGTGGAAAGGCAACTTATTTTTGTCATTCAAATATCTGCATAAAATTTAATGCAAAACGTTTTGCAAAAATAGTGAATTAAAATTTGTTTTTTGGGATTCATAATAAAAAGAAATGTTTTTTGGGGTAAGTTATTGTGGGTCATTCAAGATTACAACAAACCAAAATAATTTTATGGATGACCTTATATGGTCATGTTCAAATTTACAAAATTGTATTGGTTTTTTTTAAGCATGGGGCTCATATATAATAGTCAAAATTTCAAAGTTCAAAATCAATGAAAATTATGTCATTATAGATGTTGTGACTCTTAGCTGAAATTAAAAATGAAATATTATTATAAAAAGGATTTTAACTTTACAATGCATGCAATTAAATATAAAGTAATTAAGTATATATATTCAATTCCTTACAAATGAGAACTTACAGTAACAAAAGGTTATGGTTAGAGTTGTGGTGTTTAACACCACTTTCAACAGTTATATCGTGGTGGTCAGTTTTATTGATGGAGGAAATCAGAATGCCTGGAGAAAACCACAGACCTGCCGCAAGTCACTTACAAATATCACATTATATTGTATCGAGTACACCTTGCCATGCATGGGATTCGAACTCACAACTTAGTGATGATAGCCACTGATAGCATAGGTAGTTGTATCCAACTGTTTATTTGAATGTATGTATAATTTTGGTGCCCACTTGAATATCTCAATTCAATGGGTTTTTTTATGTTTATTTCAGGTATTTTTGGTGCCCCATTGGATACCTCAGTTCAGTGCTTTTTGGATGCAGTTTTGCTCTTCTATGATAACAACAAAGCAAAACCAAGGCAGCACCTGAAAGAAATCCACATAGTAAACAATGACGAGGATGCTGTGGTAACCACGATTGTTATCATAACTTCTCTTCTTGAAGGAGGCCTGCAAGAGGCTATTCACACTGCTAAAAACAAGTACAAAAAATTCAAGGAAAGTGCTGGCAGTTCAGGTAGTGCTACAAGAGTCCAATCTTATACAGATGACTGGAGTCCACAGTCACTTCCAGCCCACACTAGTAGTATAAGGCGCACATCGTCACTTGACAGAAATTCTGCAAGGGCTAGATCTGACAGACATGAATTCAAAACATCCAATTACAAAACAGGCAAGGTCAACTCCCCTGCAGTGCCAAAGTTTTCTCCCAGGACGACAGAAACTAAAACTTCTGGTACAGGTTCAAAATATCCTGGGAGATCTCCAGTATTAAAACAAACTCTTACAAATCCTGCTTCATTAAGGCCAAAGACTGCTCCAATTAGAAGTAGAACCACGTCTTTTAATAAGACTAAAACAGACGAAAGCAGATTTAGAGACGAGTTTAAATTTCCATCAACTGATGATTTTGGAACTAATGGTGATTTTGATGGTACAGCCAGTCTACCAGCTCATTTAATTTACCAAAATGATCAAAACGACTGCCCAATTTGCTTTGAGAAAATGAAAAATCCAAAAATTTTGGACAAATGTCATCACTCGTTCTGCCAAAAATGTATTGATAGGCATTTTGGTAACGGGAAGCCTGTTTGTCCCTTGTGTGGAACGTTGTATGGAATAGTTAAAGGTGATCAGCCATTGGCTAACATGTCATACAGAGTGGATAGGTCATTGAAGATACCTGGATATGAATATACTGATGGAGCTATAATTATTCAGTATGATGTCCCTGCTGGCATACAGTTGGTAGGTTGATTAAAATACTGTCTATTGGTAATTTTAGCAAATTTTGGCTATTCTGTTTTAGCAATCTGGTTTTCTTGCTGTTCTGTTTAAGCCATCTGGTTTTCTTGCTATTCAGTTTAAGCCATCTAGTTTTCTTGCTATTCTGTTTAAGCCATCTAGTTTTCTTGCTATTGTGTTTAAGCCATCTGGTTTTCTTGCTATTGTGTTTAAGCCATCTGGTTTTCTTGCTATTCTGTTTAAGCCATCTGGTTTTCTTGCTCCCGTAGACTATTTAATTATTTGGCTTTGAGTGTACCTGATAAAGGTATTCAAGAAACATGTCATGTGCACTACATTTTGTTTCTGAATGTTTGGGACAATAATTAATTTAATGTGAAATTCAAGTACTTCTTTGTTTAAGCCATCTTTAAATTGTCATCACATGGCTCCCATATGAATTCATAGTTCAAAATATCAGAACATCAAATGCAATGCATTTTGTATAGCTATTAATTAAACTAGAGGAGTTATAAAAAAAATATCCTTATGGTAAATTTTGTGTTTTTGTCCATATTAAGATATTAAGGGTTGAAATTATGCAGAGTTAAGACATCTTTACAGTTTGAATATTTGAAACGAACCATACTGCATATAAATCAATTCATTTATTTTTTTATAAAGATTGAAACCCAGATGACCTCTGTCTACTGTAAATTTCGTTGCTGTTGTTGAGAATCAATTTTCATGCTTTATTGTGTTGACCACTATTTAGTTATCTACTTTTATGCACCGTGAAGCATAAAAAGCATTGAAAAAATAAATGTCATGATGTCTATATGCAATATTCTTCTACTGTTTACGTCCTTTGGTTTACATGCTCCCCAAGATTTCGGTATTATTTGGCTTCTTAATCTTTTGACTATGAGCTTACTTGATGAAGGTTATTCCAGAAGCCTGTCAAGCACACTTATTTAAGTATGGTATCTATATTTTTATTCTGTCAACAGTGATACAAACAAATTTAATCCACACTGTCTATTATTTCCTGCAGAAAGTGCATCCTAATCCTGGTAAAAGATACAAAGCACTAAAGCGAACAGCATATTTACCTAACAACGCAGAGGGTAAAGAGATATATAAACTGTTGAGGAGAGCCTTTGACAGCAAACTGATATTTACTATTGGTGCATCAAGGACAACTGGTAAAGAAGATGTTATTACCTGGAATGATATCCATCACAAGACCAGTGTTGATGGAGGACCAACAAAGTAAGTAATACAGTACTCCCCCTGATACAAGGCCACCAACAGAGTAATCAATACAGTACTCCCCCTAATACAAACAAGGCCACCAACAGAGTAATCAATATAGTACTCCCCCTGATACCAGGCCACCAACAGTAATCAATACAGTACCCCCCCTGATACAAGACCACCAACAGAGTAATCAATACAGTACTCCCCCCTGATGCAAGGCCACCAACAGAGTAATCAATACAGTACTCCTCCTGATACAAGGCCACCAACAGAGTAATCAATACAGTACTCCTCCTGATACAAGGCTACCAACAGAGTAATCAATACAGTACTCACCCCTGATACAAGGCCACCAACAGAGTAATCAATACAGTACTCCCCCTGATACAAGACCACCAACAAAGTAATCAATACAGTACTCCCCCTGATACAAGACCACCAACAAAGTAATCAATACAGTACCACCCTGATACAAGGCCACCAACAGAGTAATCAATACAGTACTCCCCCTGATACAAGACCACCAACAAAGTAATCAATACAGTACTCCCCCTGATACAAGACCACCAACAAAGTAATCAATACAGTACCACCCTGATACAAGGCCACCAACAGAGTAATCAATACAGTACTCCCCCTGATACAAGACCACCAACAAAGTAATCAATACAGTACTCCCCCTTGATACAAGGCCACCAACAGAGTAATCAATACAGTACTCCCCCTGATACAATGCTACCAACAGAGTAATCAATACAGTACTCCCCCCTGATACAAGGCCACCAACAGAGTAATCAATACAGTACTCCCCCTGATACAAGACCACCAACAAAGTAATCAATACAGTACCACCCTGATACAAGGCCACCAACAGAGTAATCAATACAGTACTCCCCCTGATACAAGACCACCAACAAAGTAATCAATACAGTACTCCCCCTTGATACAAGGCCACCAACAGAGTAATCAATACAGTACTCCCCCTGATACAATGCTACCAACAGAGTAATCAATACAGTACTCCCCCCTGATACAAGGCCACCAACAGAGTAATCAATACAGTACTCCCCCTGATACAAGACCACCAACAAAGTAATCAATACAGTACTCCCCCTGATACAAGGCCACCAACAGAGTAATCAATACAGTACTCCCCCTGATACAATGCCACCAACAGAGTAATCAATACAGTACTCCCCCTGATACAATGCTACCAACAGAGTAATCAATACAGTACTCCCCCCTGATACAAGGCCACCAACAGAGTAATCAATACAGTACTCCCCCTGATACAAGACCACCAACAGAGTAATCAATACAGTACTCCTCCTGATACAAGGCCACCAACAGAGTAATCAATACAGTACTCCCCCTGATACAAGGCTACCAACTGAGTAATCAATACAGTACTCCCCCTGATACAAGACCACCAACAAAGTAATCAATACAGTACTCCCCCTGATACAAGGCCACCAACAGAGTAATCAATACAGTACTCCCCCTGATACAAGACCACCAACAGAGTAATCAATACAGTACTCCCCCTGATACAAGGCCACCAACAGGGTAATCAATACAGTACTCCCCCTGATACAAGGCCACCAACAGAGTAATCAATACAGTACTCCCCCTGATACAAGGCCACCAACAGAGTAATCAATACAGTACTCCTCCTGATACAAGGCCACCAATAGAGTAATCAATACAGTACTCCCCCTGATACAAGGCCACCAACAGAGTAATCAATACAGTACTCCCCCTGATACAAGACCACCAACAGAGTAAGCAATACAGTACTCCCCCTGATACAAGGCCACCAACAGAGTAATCAATACAGTACTCCTCCTGATACAAGGCCACCAACAGAGTAATCAATACAGTACTCCTCCTGATACAAGGCTACCAACAGAGTAATCAATACAGTACTCACCCCTGATACAAGGCCACCAACAGAGTAATCAATACAGTACTCCCCCTGATACAAGACCACCAACAAAGTAATCAATACAGTACTCCCCCTGATACAAGACCACCAACAAAGTAATCAATACAGTACCACCCTGATACAAGGCCACCAACAGAGTAATCAATACAGTACTCCCCCTGATACAAGACCACCAACAAAGTAATCAATACAGTACTCCCCCTTGATACAAGACCACCAACAGAGTAATCAATACAGTACTCCCCCTGATACAATGCTACCAACAGAGTAATCAATACAGTACTCCCCCCTGATACAAGGCCACCAACAGAGTAATCAATACAGTACTCCCCCTGATACAAGACCACCAACAAAGTAATCAATACAGTACTCCCCCTGATACAAGGCCACCAACAGAGTAATCAATACAGTACTCCCCCTGATACAATGCCACCAACAGAGTAATCAATACAGTACTCCCCCTGATACAACGCTACCAACAGAGTAATCAATACAGTACTCCCCCCTGATACAAGGCCACCAACAGAGTAATCAATACAGTACTCCCCCTGATACAAGACCACCAACAGAGTAATCAATACAGTACTCCTCCTGATACAAGGCCACCAACAGAGTAATCAATACAGTACTCCCCCTGATACAAGGCTACCAACTGAGTAATCAATACAGTACTCCCCCTGATACAAGACCACCAACAAAGTAATCAATACAGTACTCCCCCTGATACAAGGCCACCAACAGAGTAATCAATACAGTACTCCCCCTGATACAAGACCACCAACAGAGTAATCAATACAGTACTCCCCCTGATACAAGGCCACCAACAGGGTAATCAATACAGTACTCCCCCTGATACAAGGCCACCAACAGAGTAATCAATACAGTACTCCCCCTGATACAAGGCCACCAACAGAGTAATCAATACAGTACTCCCCCTGATACAAGGCCACCAATAGAGTAATCAATACAGTACTCCCCCTGATACAAGGCCACCAACAGAGTAATCAATACAGTACTCCCCCTGATACAAGACCACCAACAGAGTAAGCAATACAGTACTCCCCCTGATACAAGGCCACCAACAGAGTAATCAATACAGTACTCCTCCTGATACAAGGCCACCAACAGAGTAATCAATACAGTACTCCTCCTGATACAAGGCTACCAACAGAGTAATCAATACAGTACTCACCCCTGATACAAGGCCACCAACAGAGTAATCAATACAGTACTCCCCCTGATACAAGACCACCAACAAAGTAATCAATACAGTACTCCCCCTGATACAAGGCCACCAACAGAGTAATCAATACAGTACTCCTCCTGATACAAGGCTACCAACAGAGTAATCAATACAGTACTCCCCCTGATACAAGGCCACCAACAGTAATCAATACAGTACTCCCCCTGATACAAGGCCACCAACAGAGTAATCAATACAGTACTCCCCCTGATACAAGACCACCAACAGAGTAATCAATACAGTACCCCCCCCTGATACAAGGCCACCAACAGAGTAATCAATACAGTACTCCCCCTGATACAATGCCACCAACAGAGTAATCAATACAGTACTCCCCCTGATACAAGGCCACCAACAGAGTAATCAATACAGTACTCCCCTGATACAAGGCCACCAACAGAGTAATCAATGCAGTACTCCCCCTGATACAAGGCCACCAACAGTAATCACTACAGTACCCCCTGATACAAGGCCACCAACAGAGTAATCAATACAGTACTCCCCCTGATACAAACAAGGCCACCAACAGAGTAATCAATACAGTACTCCCCCTGATACAAGGCCACCAACAGAGTAATCAATACAGTACTCCCCCTGATACAAGGCAACCAACAGAGTAATCAATGCAGTACTCCCCCTTGATACAAGGCCACCAACAGAGTAATCAATGCAGTACTCCCCCTGATACAAGGCCACCAACAGAGTAATCAATACAGTACTCCTCCTGATACAAGGCTACCAACAGAGTAATCAATACAGTACTCCCCCTGATACAAGGCCACCAACAGTAATCAATACAGTACTCCCCCTGATACAAGACCACCAACAGAGTAATCAATACAGTACTCCCCCCTGATGCAAGGCCACCAACAGAGTAAGCAATACAGTACTCCCCCTGATACAAGACCACCAACAAAGTAATCAATACAGTACTCCCCCCTGATACAAGGCCACCAACAGAGTAATCAATACAGTACTCCCCCTGATACAAGACCACCAACAAAGTAATCAATACAGTACTCCCCCTTGATACAAGGCCACCAACAGAGTAATCAATACAGTACTCCCCCTGATACAAGGCTACCAACAGAGTAATCAATACAGTACTCCCCCTGATACAAGGCCACCAACAGAGTAATCAATACAGTACTCCCCCTGATACAAGGCCACCAACAGAGTAATCAATACAGTACTCCCCCTGATACAAGACCACCAACAGAGTAATCAATACAGTACTCCCCCTGATACAAGGCCACCAACAGAGTAATCAATACAGTACTCCTCCTGATACAAGGCCACCAACAGAGTAATCAATACAGTACTCCTCCTGATACAAGGCTACCAACAGAGTAATCAATACAGTACTCCCCCCTGCTGCAAGGCCACCAACAGAGTAATCAATACAGTACTCCCCCTGATACAAGACCACCAACAAAGTAATCAATACAGTACTCCCCCTGATACAAGGCCACCAACAGAGTAATCAATACAGTACTCCTCCTGATACAAGGCTACCAACAGAGTAATCAATACAGTACTCCCCCTGATACAAGGCCACCAACAGAGTAATCAATACAGTACTCCCCCTGATACAAGACCACCAACAGAGTAATCAATACAGTACTCCCCCCTGATACAAGGCCACCAACAGAGTAATCAATACAGTACTCCCCCTGATACAATGCCACCAACAGAGTAATCAATACAGTACTCCCCCTGATACAAGGTCACCAACAGAGTAATCAATACAGTACTCCCCCTGATACAAGGCCACCAACAGAGTAATCAATGCAGTACTCCCCCTGATACAAGGCCACCAACAGTAATCACTACAGTACCCCCTGATACAAGGCCACCTACAGAGTAATCAATACAGTACTGCCCCTGATACAAACAAGGCCACCAACAGAGTAATCAATACAGTACTCCCCCTGATACAAGGCCACCCACAGAGTAATCAATACAGTACTCCCCCTGATACAAGGCCATCAACTCAACAGAGTAATCAATGCAGTACTCCCCCTGATACAAAGCCACCAACAGAGTAATCAATACAGTACTCCCCCTTGATACAAGACCACCAACAGAGTAATCAATACAGTACTCCCCCTGATACAAGGCCACCAACAGAGTAATCAATACAGTACTCCTCCTGATACAAGGCTACCAACAGAGTAATCAATACAGTACTCCCCCTGATACAAGGCCACCAACAGAGTGATCAATACAATACTCTCCCTGATACAAGACCACCAACAGAGTAATCAATACAGTACTCCCCCTGATACCAGGCCACCAACAGTAATCAATACAGTACTCCCCCTGATACAAGGCCACCAACAGAGTAATCAATACAGTACTCCCCCTGATACAAGGCCACCAACAGAGTAATCAATACAGTACTCCCCCTGATACAAGACCACCAACAGAGTAATCAATACAGTACTCTCCCTGATACAAGGCCACCAACAGAGTAATCAATACAGTACTATCCCTGATACAAGGCCACCAACTGAGTAATCAATACAGTACTCCCCCTGATACAAGACCACCAACAGAGTAATCAATACAGTACTCCCCCTGATACAAGGCCACCAACAGTAATCAATACAGTACTCCCCCTGATACAAGGCCACCAACAGAGTAATCAATACAATAGTCCTCTTCTGATAAGGCCATCCCTTCTTAATCTGCAATGAAAAATTGGCTTTATAAGAGGGTTGGTCTCTCTTGAGGAGGCTATACTAGTATTAAACTATTTGGATGCATCTGATATCTGACCTGTTAGGAAGAGTGATTAGATGTGCCTTATAAGAGGGGGGCTACTGTATTTGTTGAAAACAGTATGAATATCTATACCATAACTACCTGGTTAGTAATGGCATCTGCAATTTTGATTTAAGTGGAGATGCATTTTTGTGTTGAGTAGAATTGTCAATTATGAATAGAATCCAACTTATATTTAGTGTTTTAGAGAAAAAAAAGTACTGCATGATACATATTATCACAAATGGTTGTTTCTGTTTTTGTTACAGTGACAAATTGTCTGAAAACTGCTGACAGATTGTCTGAAAACTACTGACAGATTGTCTGAAAACTACTGACAAATTGTCTGAAAACTACTGACAGATTGTCTGAAAACTACTGACAGATTGTCTGAAGACTACTTATAAATTGTCTGAAAACTGCTGACAGATTGTCTGAAAACTACTGACAGATTGTCTGAAAACTACTGACAGATTGTCTGAAGACTACTTATAAATTGTCTGAAAACTGCTGACAGATTGTCTGAAAACTACTGACAGATTGTCTGAAAATTACTGACAGATTGTCTGAAAACTACTGACAGATTGTCTGAAAACTACTGACAAATTGTCTGAAAACTACTGACAGATTGTCTGAAAACTACTGACAGATTGTCTGAAAACTACTGACAAATTGTCTGAAAACTACTGACAGATTGTCTGAAAACTACTGACAGATTGTCTGAAGACTACTTATAAATTGTCTGAAAACTGCTGACAGATTGTCTGAAAACTACTGACAGATTGTCTGAAAACTACTGACAAATTGTCTGAAAACTACTGACAGATTGTCTGAAAACTACTGACAGATTGTCTGAAGACTACTTATAAATTGTCTGAAAACTACTGACATATTATTTGTACTATTAACAAATTGTCTGAAATGTAGAACAGCAATAAAAGAGTTGTTCCTTTACTTTAATTTGTTTCTAAGTGTAATGTTGGATACTATTACGGTAGTCTCTTATGTTCATTTACATATCCTTTCTTACTAATTCATTTGTGGAGTTCATCGAGTAAGTAAAGTGAATTTGTATTACACGATAGACCCAACCTCAACTGGAGTTAGCATTCTGCAAAATTATAAATGGTTGAAACCTGTAGCTCTACAGTCAAAAAAAAAGAGAGAGAGAGAGAAAAGAAAAACTTACTGCAGCTCATATATATGTAATAACATTTTAATGAAATTAAAAAGAATGAACGTTTATTACAGCAGTTTGAAATGTGGATGGGAATTTTGGCCAAAAAGGGTCAGTAGTACATACTATTTACTATATCCATACCATTGTAATGCAGATGTTCCTGGTTCTTATATATACTATTTCTATTTTCAGATTTGGTTATCCAGACTCCACATATTTAAACAGAGTTAGAGAAGAATTGGCAGCCAAGGGCATCATAGCTTAATGTGATGACCTATAGCTAGTAATTCAGAAAATAGAAAGTATAACATTTGGCAGCATAGGATATTGTAACTATAACGTCAATGTGTCTCCGTCCATTATATCTGTTATGCTAGTCCATGTGTATGTCTGTCCATGTGTCTTTCAGTTGAAAAAAACTTTGTTATCTATATATTTTTGCTTACAAGTATACATATCAATTGTCATCAAGGAAGTTCATACACTAAGATGTACATACAAGTAGGATTTGACAGGCTTTTTTTAAATGTCAGATTGTTGAATTTGATCATTTTTGTCTTATTTCTATTTATAGTGTACATATTTTTTATACATATAAATGCTATAGACACCCTCTAGATCTGAAATTCCCTCCCCCGATGTTTGTTAACCTTATATGTAGATGTATATGTGGTTATTAATAAGAATTTTTATAAATATTCAACACAATACCAGTTTGCTTTACATAGTATTTTTTTTTGTGTGCTTTTTTTTTTAGAAGATCAGGCATAGCGGTCATAAAACTTCTGAGTATGACAATACAGTTCAGAAACTGTGTTTTCTGCATGCGTCATGGATAATAACATTAAAAGTACCATCATAATTCATGAACAAGATTTGTTTATATCGATTATCAGATCAATTCAATAAATAAAGACAACACAATAACAGTTCAGCATAGAATTAAAACACTGCACATTTTGGTTCATAAATTTTATTTTTTTAATCTCGGACATCGCAAAAATTAAAATTGGGTGAATTTAGATCAAGTCACTCGACCACAAAAATAACACAGCGTGAAAATTTCCCCATTTACAGTACTAACTTACTATGAAGGTAGAATATATTGGTAATGACCATTACTCTTAGGACAAAAAAAAGCATAACTGATACCTCAAAAAGATTTAATATCAATTAGTAATAAGTATGTATGTCAAGGAAATTACTGTCTACTTCAGTCATATGAACTCAAAATCAAGCATTCTCATTTAAAAGTGGATAATTTTTTTATACAAGTACAAATCTCATAATCAGTGCCTATCACCATTAAAGTTGTGAGTTTGAATCCTCGTCATGGCGAGGTGTACTCGATACAACATTATGTGATAAAGTTTGTCATTGACTTGAAACAGGTCAGTGATTTTCTCCGGGTACTCCGGTTCCTCCATCAATAAAATTGACCGCCACAATATAACTGAAATATTGTTGAAAGTGGCGTTAAACATGATAACCCTAACTCGTACTCAAAGGTTTTTATGTACGCTAGTCCTGATCATACTACAACATTTTTTTCTCTGATATATGTATATGTACATTTTTCCTGTTATTGTAAATTTTGATTTATTTGATTAATAACTCATAGGCAGCTTAATACTATAAAATAAATTGTGCCACCGAAACATCAATTCAATTTTCACGACGTTCTGTAGTGAACACTTGAATTGGTATGTTTGGCATGTTATTATGAATCTTATACAATGTATTTATTATTTTTCATATTTTATTTCATTTTTAATGGGTGTGTGTGTTTTTTTAATTATTTTTTTATAGATGTGTTTTTTAACGGAATGTCGATTCACTTATATGTCATATGTTTCATTATGTTCTTTTCTTTGTGACAATTCTGAGGTGAGGAGGGCTATGTTGGAAATGATGAAGATAAGGAGGTGGGACATGGGAAGCAAGGATTAAGGAGCATCACAACTTGGGGGAGGGAGCCATAGGACATGGAGGTTGGAGTTGGGAAAAGTAGAATATTATATTTTGACTTAATGAGAATATTTTACATATACACATATACTTAGTCATCCTAACTCCTGTTACACTTTTCAAGCTAGAAACTTTTATTTTACAGAATATTTTGTGCAAATAACAAAGGAGTGCATAATATTAGGAATTTTAATGTGGCACAGAGAAGGATAATATCTCTAATCTACAACTCCTCATAGGCCACTCAACAGAAGCAAACCACATTTTGACATTTTCTTTTTACATAACATGAAGCTGTGCACTTGCTATTTTATTTTTATCACATTGATTTCCAGGGTTTACAGGTTTGTGGCTAGTGCTAAATAGGGATTTTCAATGTGGTACAGGAAGGGGCAGACAAATCTCTAAACCTGACATCCCCATATACCAGTCAACTGAGCCAAGAAATTGGCACATTTTCTTTTTTACAGGATATGAAGCTATGGACCTGCTATTTTTGTTTATATCACATTTATATATAGGGTTTCCCAGAGCTAATCAGGGATTTTCAATGTGGTACAGAGGGGGTACACATCCTTAATCCGCAACTCTTCATAGAATCAAATTTTCACATTTCCTTTTAAGGGAATTGAAGTGATGGTCCTGTTATTTTTTATCAGGATATGGATTTTATGGTTTTCCAAACAGCTATATTTAGTGTAGTTTGGAAGGGATTTCACATTTGTTTAAGTTTATTATTTTGATTAGTAAATTGTTCAACACTGATTCAAATGTAACATTTATATTATTGACACAAATGTAGCATTAATTTTGACACAAATTAACATTTATTTTTGACACTCATGTTGCACTCGTATATATGTTAATTGTTTGAACTTTTTTTTTTTTAATATTTGGCGTGTTAAGGTTGTGGTTTGATCACCATTTTAATTTTGACTGCTGTTAATCAATAGTTAATTGAAGGTTTTTTTAGCAAATATTTGAAAGTTTTATTTTAACATTTTTTAGGGCATGCAAATGATTTTCCCCCAACATATGTTGAAAGTATTTGTTTTGTTTTGAGATGTTCCCCATACCAGATGAGAATTAATTTTTGGTGGTCACATAGTTGTGATGTTCAAGTGACTGATTGGGATAATGAATGCACTAAATTTCTAAATCTTAGATCATCTTAAATGCACTAAAGTGATAAACAGAATGACAATTTAATACTCTCTAGTACAACTGTATTAAAACATAGTAGATATAATGATATTACCTTCTTTATTGAGGGGGGGGGGGGGGGGGGGGTCCATGGTTGTGATCGTATGGTAGGCAAGGTGTACTCGTTACAAAATAATGTGAAAAAGTTTGTCAATCACTTGCGGCAGGTCGGTGGTATTCTCCGGGCATTCCAGTTTCCTCCACCAATAAAACTGACCACCACAATATAACTGAAATATTGTTGAAAGTGGCATTAAACACCATAAACCTAACCCTTCTTTATGAATCATTATTGTTAGTAAGGTTAGTGACCTCATTTACCATAAGGCAGAGTCACACATTTGTAGTATTTATTGTCTGTATATTTATTGTGAACGTTTCGTTCTCAAAGTCACTCACTCTGCCTATATCATTGAGTGTCAATATTTTTAGTGGTAGTATAAAATTTATTTTGTAAGGCATTTCTCCATTTTAAATACATCTAACAGTTGGACATGTTAGTATTTCAAATTGCTGTTTGCATGGAATTCTGTATTCTTTGAAAAAACTCAAAATACAATGTACATCCAAAGAAATGATAAACAATGTAACCACTATCATGTAGTACTTGAATTTACATCTACATATAGAATAGTTGTGAGTTTGAATTATTGTTGTGTGGCAGATCAATGGTGTTCTCTTGGTACTTCAGCTTCCTCTACACATAAAATTGATTGCTAAATTGCATTGTTAGATTCCCATAACAATAATCCTGAACTATTTTTTTTAATGAAATAACTTTTTAACATTGTTTTTTGTTGTTAAAATAGAAATTTGTAAGACAATGTCATTTTTTGGATGTAAAATTCAAATAACATTAGCATGTGAACTCTGTACACTCACTACAAAAACAGAAAATATATATATTTAGATTGATTGATTGATTGGTGTTTAACACCAACTTTAGCAGTATTTCAGCTATATTGTGGCATGAACTAATTTTACAAATAAATTTCCACATCTATCAGACTCTTAGAAATAAAACATTTATTTATAAAACTATTGTGTTATATATATATTTAGATAAATATGTATTAATAAAAATATTAGATATAGAATAAACATACAATTTCAAGAGATATCAAATTACATTTGTATGATGTGTAGAAATGAGCAGGACTGTGAGTTTCACTGAACTGAACATTTATTGCTTGTTTTGAGTCGACTGCATAAGAAATTACAATCTGTTGAATTACCAGAAAATAATCAATGGGTCTCGGTGTAGAAAAGGTCAAACAAATACAAGTATTTGATGTCATAAGTGAAATTCCAAGACATTTATGCAATGTCATGATGGAAGCTTTATGAAGTGAATGGGTGTATAGCACAAAAACTGAGACAGTAAACAGAAGTTGACTGTTCTTATAGAAAAATTGTAGGATAACTAAAATTATGTAAATTTGTTGTTAGATTTAGGAAAATATTGTTAAGACTGTTATCCAAATATATGTAGTTTTTGGAGGAATGAATCACTCCACTTGTTTTTTTTATATAATAAAACATTAGTGAATTTGATGTGTTTTTGTATGATGAATATAAAGTTGAACATTGTTTATATGTCAAAATATCCGAGTTCCAGGTTAGAAAAATTTGAAGATTCAACGCTCACTGTTAATTTGTGTGTGGAGGTCAAGGTGATATGACAGAATAATGAATAACATTATTTACATTTGTAATGTTTTCACCAAGACTTACTGACAATGTAACATCCTGCAACATACTTCACCGATTATGTACTACTGGACAGAAAATTATGTCAACCATAAAAACTAGAGGTTCTGTGGGCTGAGCCTGTGTCGCTCACCTATCATTTTGTTTTGAGGAAACTTTATACTGAACCTTTCATAGATGCTTCCTACCAAATTTCAATTAATTTTGCCAAATAGTTTTAGAGAAGATTTTTTTAAATTGGCCAATCACAAACAAGATCTGCCTATGACAGCCATATTAGTTGTATGATCGTCATGACATGTGGAAAGTTTGTACAGGATCTCCCATACATCATTCCTATAAAATAACAAGTCATTGTGTCTCCTAGCTTCAGAGGAGAAGATTTTTTAAATTTCAGCCAATCAGAAACAAGAATTTCCCATGGCGATCATGTTTTTGTCCAATCGGGATGAAATAAGGAAATCATATAGAGGACCTTCCATAGATGCTTCCTGTAAAATTTTGGCCTAGTGGTTTCAGAGGAGAAGATTTTAAGAAATCGACCAACCAGAAACAAATTTTTTTTATGGTGGCCATGTTTGTAAAGGCATTGGGACAAAATGAGCAATATTTATAGATGACCTTCCGTAGATGCTTCCGACTAAGTTTCGATTCATTTGACCAAAGGGTTTGAGAGGAGAAGATTTAAAATAATGACGAATTAGAAACAAGAATTGCCTATGGCGACCATGTTTATTAATGGATCGGGACGAAATAAGCAATCTTAATAGAGAACCTTCCATAGATACTTTCTACCAAGTTTCAATACATTTGGCTAAGTGGTTTCAGAGGGGAAGATTGAAATATGAAAAGTTAACAGACGACGGATGCCAAGTGATGGCAAATCTCACATGGCCAAAAGATCGAAATACCAATTGTAGAGAAAGAAAGATATTAGAAAAAGGGGAGATAAATCTATTAACATGGAAAGAATTGAGAAATATCCATAATAAATTGTTTCAGCTAAGGAAGAAACAAAAACAGGAACCAAAATGACCAATAAACTACGAGATTTACATCTAACTATTATATTAGTGCAAATCATGTGTAAAGGTATGCTCGATGCAACTTTGTGTGATAAAGAATTGTCAGTGACTTGCAGCATGTCAATGGATAGTCCGATTTCCTCCACCAATAAAACTGACTGTCATTATATAACCGAAATATTGTTGAAAGTGACATTATTAGACGCCGCCCAAACTCTAACTATTACATTCTCTCTGACTGGTCACCCCAACAATCTTCAGGACGAACCAGTTGCAACTCAACCAATCGGGGTTTCTTCACGTCAGGAATTTATAGTTGGAAACATTGAAGCTTTACATATAGTGCCACGACTTCTATGATCTTTCAAATAAATATCAAATAAGTTTTATTTCGACTTTAAATAAAACTTATTTGATATTTATTTGAAAGATCATAGAAGTCGAGACTGATGGATTTATTTGCTTGTTGGGTGGAAGTTTTGAATAGATACATAATGACAAAAAGAAAACAATAAAAAGCAGGTGACCAGATATTCGGAAATGTTGGCATCTTCTCCTCCAAACTTGGAACAAGGAATTGAAAAAAATATCTTTGAAGTCGAGGATTTTTAAAGAATCGTTTCATCTCATGTTCAAAAGTTTTTTTTTGAAGATATATATTCAAGACGTTGTTGAAAGGTATTCTGTCACTTGCATACAGATGACGAAAGATGCTATTGGCAAATGGAGTTTGATTCAGAATTGACTATTGTTTCCATAGTATGTCTTCCGATGGTCTTGGGTGTTATCTAATATTTAAATGGTGGTTAATGAATGACGTCTTACAGAACTAATATTTATGGTTTTATTGCTCCCAAAGACTTAAATTATTTGTCTTTCAAATATTTAGGATTTGAGCTTTAATACCTGACGAAGGTTATTCCAGAAACACATGGTGCTCACTAAATTAGATATCTACTCCAGAAACACATGGTGCTCACTAAATTAGATATCTACTCCAGAAACACATGGTGCTCACTAAATTAGATATCTACTCCAGAAACACATGGTGCTCACTAAATTAGATATCTACTCCAGAAACACATGGTGCTCACTAAATTAGATATCTACTCCAGAAACACATGGTGCTCACTAAATTAGATATCTACTCCAGAAACACATGGTGCTCACTAAATTAGATATCTACTCCAGAAACACATGGTGCTCACTAAATTAGATATCTACTCCAGAAACACATGGTGCTCACTAAATTAGATATCTACTCCAGAAACACATGGTGCTCACTAAATTAGATATCTACTCCAGAAACACACGGTGCTCACTAAATTAGATATCTACTCCAGAAACACATGGTGCTCACTAAATTAGATATCTACTCCAGAAACACATGGTGCTCACTAAATTAGATATCTACTCCAGAAACACATGGTGCTCACTAAATTAGATATCTACGTTGTTATTATACATATATGACAACTTCTAGGTTTCTGTGAGTTTTTTTTATTATACATATATGACAACTTCTATGTTTCTGTGAGTTTTATTATTATTAGATTTTGGAACTGTTTTCACGGTGTGGTATTTGTCTGTTTAACATTTTTATTATAGTAATGCATGTTTCAAAATAGGCATTAGAATACGATGATAAAAACTTATAATATAGATAGATATAAATCCATGTCCTTTATAAGAAATACCAAAGGGGTAATCAGAAGCTGTAAATTGAAGGAGAGACAATACAATGGCCCAAAGAAACAGTACACACAACGATCTACAAAACATTGCACTAGATCGAGCAACACAAAACCCACTAAAACCGGGGGTGAACTCATGTGCTCTGGAAAGTTAAGCAGTTCCTGCTCCACATGTCGCACCCATCATGTTATTCTTGTTACAAACACGGTGATAAGTCATGAATAAGGAAAGAACCGGAATGTGATTACGACAATTGGAACATATTCGTTGTCATTTGTGATAGATATTCCGTAACGGTTAACCAAATGATGGTGGTGACCGTAAAACTTTCGATCGAAGTGTTGACTTCAACTAGGAACCCTTGGTTCAATAGCTTCCTTGTTAGCCGCAACCCTTTATCAAGGAAATCATAATAGGAACCACAAGCTCTGGAATATCGGATCAACTGTTGCTATAAGTGTGTTGCATAGGCATTTTGACATGTAGTTGAAAAGACACACCTAATATAAAATAAATGTTTTAATAATCTATTTTAATGTACACTATAAAAGAACAAATAATTGTACAAAATAAATATATAAAAACAAGTGTGGGCTTTTTTTAACGAAGGGCGTGTGTCGCCTGTTACTCATAGATGCTGATGAAGTCCAGCAATGCGTTACGTACACTAAATTCCATATCTATGTTTTATTAAGAAGACATTGTTAAATGTCCTAGACTTGAAAGGACACAATTAAAGACAAAATGTTGGAAGTGTGTATTCATATTCACGGCGTGGCAAATATTGGGGAAATGTCAGATTTTAATTTAATTCTTTATTTGTTTAACGAGGATTTCCAACAGCCAATGGTTACATTCAGTATCTTTCAATTTTATTATCCCAGAAGTATATGAATAATGGTAAGTGTCAATAGTTTTGAGCTATATACTTTCCTGGAAAAGTTTTAATGTGATTGGTCAAGATGAAAAACAACACACCAACAAAAGAATCTTGAAAACAATGATACTCATTGCTGAAAATGGACGCATCTTCCCTACATTTGATTTTATTCCTTCTTTAGAAATTTGACAGAATGGAGATGTCTCAATACATTTACGTATTAATATATTTTACAACAAAGCATTTTTCAGACTATTTACATCAATGCAAACTACCAATGTTACATACATACGAACAGTAATAAAAGCATCGCCCTTTACTTATTTTTGTCTAAGTGTAATGTTGGATAGTCTCTCATGTTCATTTACATAAAATTTAGTGTACCCAGCAAAACAAAACAAAACAAAAAACAGGTGAAAAAAAGGACGGTAAGACTTGTCTCTCTCCCTGGTCCCAAGCTTCATACACATAAATTTTATATTCAAAGGCAAGGCAGGTACATTGTATATAGATGTAGACAATAATAGTAATAATAATAATAATAAAAACCTGAAAACTAAAATGTTTACAGTTGTGGTAGCAATTTAAAATCATGATCATTACAAGTTACCTAAAACTACAGAAACAAGTTACAGCGTGAACAAATACAATTATGCATAATCAAAACACAAATATCATCACATGGATAAAATCAGATAACAACAACTTTGCAAATGCAGTACAATGATTTGTACTATAAGAGTGATCAACACGTCCTACTCTCTCCAAAGAAACATATTTTTCTCCGCAACAATTTTCTTTTTATATCTATCAATCTTTTAAAAATATTTAGACCATTATGTGTTCTAGCCAAGATTTATGACTCCCTCGTATTATTTAAGCATTGTCAGATATCGCGGTATCTTTGTAGTGTCAACTGATAGATTATGAGAGTTGTGCCCCTTGAAACATTTAGTAATAATCACACATTGTTTTATACTGTTTGTCGTTGTCATTCACTTTGTACCATTTCTAGTATTTATTCAATAATATACAGCACATCATAGGTAACCAGATTAAGTTGATTTCGCCTAACATGTTTAGCCTCTTTTTGGTTTACTTGCAGAAACGCATCGTGCACACTAAATTAGATATCTACGTTTTTATTTGATGTACCGTATATCATAAAAGTGATACAAACTATATCAGCATTAACAATCGTGCTAAAATTCATCAAAAGTTAGTTCTTATTGAGCAAATGGTTTCAGACAAGAAGATTTTTATGGGAATTTCCCATAGGGTCCTATATTAAATTAATATGATAGAGGAGTAGCGGTATATATGGAACAAGCCATACCTTATGTTCTGTTTGAAATAAGTGTGCCTATATGTTTGAAACTCTGATGAGTAAATTTATACAATGTTCACATCAGTATATTAAATATCAACTGAAAGAGCTTTCTTAATACTACCCACTAACCAATGTGATGTCTTAGTACAACAAAAATAATATATACAGGTATATGAAGTATGGTTTTGGTATAAATGCAATATTTTGTAATGGGATAAAATAATACGTCGATGGAGATATTTTTAGAATGTCTGGCTTTCTGATTTACAATACTTTGACATGAGAGATGGGCAAAGCCAGGGCCGGATAAAAGCCCTAAGCACAGGCCAACCTTTGTGCCCTGCATGTTCCACTGGCATAATGTAAAAACTAATGCGACCCCTTGATGCCAAGACTCAACATCATATTTATTGTTCTAAGATGTATAAATAATGCCTATAACATTTATTGGTGTTTTATTTCAGTTTTCCTATATTAAAAAAAAAAATTTGGTGTGTTTTTGAGCCTAATATCTGGCTGATAAAATAATTTGCCTTGTTGTGGGATTTTTGTGATGCCCCACTTGCCCCTTGATGCCCTAAGCAGGTGCTTATTTTGCCCAAGGGTTAATCCAGCACTGGGCAAAGCTCTAAACTTAATAATAAATGTGATAATTCTAGTGTTACATTATATATATATCCGTATGTATATATATATATATTTTTTTCAAGTAGTACTGTTTCTTGAACTCCATCATATGTAGTTCATATATATCAAAATTAGGGCTTAATCTAATAGAGTAACTTTCAAAACTCAAAATCCCATAAATGTTAGATAATAAAACTGGCATGGCTTCATTTCGAGGAGAAAAGAGGGAGATAGATCTTAGCTTAAGATCAAATACAATTGTGGATACAAATGTTGATGTAAGATATTAAAAGAAATGACAACTTTATAAGTTATTTGTAAAACATTTAAGGATTATGATTTCCTTTATTTTATTATACCGCCACTTTCATCCAAATTTTATTGGCAGAGGAAACAAGAACAAACCAAGTAAAACTACCAACCTGTTGTATTTTATATCACATAGGGTTACATAAGAGTACCAATCTCCACATGAGAAAGATGAAAATTCTATTTATAAGGATTATAAAACATTAATGATAAAAAAAAACGGTTTGATTAACAGAAATTAGATACTGTCATGATTGTTTAAAATTTAGTAATTCAAAGATTTAAACATAATATCATGTCTTGTTTAAATTTACACTACACTACTGTGTTGATTTGTGACAACCATGGAAGCACATACAATATAAATGGATGTTTGTTCGTGTAGACGTCCTTTCTTGTACATTTACTATCAAATCCTACTGCCATCTAATATTAGTCGTTTTACATCAAACAACTTCATAACCTATGACATGAATCCTCCTTGAAGTGAGTGTATAATCTACGGTGATGTCATATGAATATATTAAAATATAAACTAACAAAATCTAGTCCGGAGGTGAATACAGCTGAAATGGCGTTGTCAGTTTTATTTTGTTGTTCGGTAAATCATAGGTAAAATATTCAAATAATAATTCTTCTAATGAATCGGCTTTCGGTCCACTCTGTGAAAGAAAATATTGTTCATCCTACAAGAATAAAGAGTCAACAATAATTTCATTGAATGCAAACTATTTAACTCACAAGTTATGAAGAATAATTTATGTTTTCTGAGATTTGTTTGCACTATTTTTGGAAATTAGGAATGTACTAATGGTGGCATTGATGGTACATGGAAATGTAACTGTTTCGGGTCACATGGTCTTATTCCCAATTGTTCGCTCCTCTGTTTCAGTTGATGGGATTGTTGACCACGAAAATCTTTTTTGTTTATTTTATATTGTAATACTGTTGTAATTACATCCGGGTAGTTCTATTACCGGTCAGAAATATTTTCGGTGTAGAATATTTTATATGAATCAAATCTGTATACTATTAAAACTGAATAAAAAATGTGTACTGGAGGAATCTTTTTACACAAAAAATTGTCCAATCATTCAATCTTACCTGAACTTGTATCCTGTACTTGGTTGGCATATTATCAGCAAATACCACTAAAACCTAAACAAAATATACTCACAATAACTCATTATGTTTTACAATATAATTAACATATATTCTAACATGATGTCCTTCATTGGCTATATAAATAATGCAATGAAAATACTCACGATATATTTAATTCGCACACGCGTATCTCTATAGATGCTCGGGATAAAAAAAATTAGGAGAATAATGTTACACATGTTAAAACTGGATACAAATTATAGCTTCCATGAATTATTTCTTAAATAAAATACTTGATAGTTGGGTTATTGCCACGTTAATTGCTCTAACTCTACACATTGTTGTACCTGTCCCAAGACCAAGATTTCGATTGGTTTCTATCTTGATCTTTTTGTGCTTAGTGTTTGCAGTTTGTGAAAGACCAGTTTGTATTGTCGATCATTATTGTTTATCTTCTTATAATTACATGTTTGAACCCGATTTACATTTTTCTTTGATATCGTGCAAATAAAATATTGTAAGAAATACCAAAGGGATAAGCAGAAGCCTTAAATCGTAGAAGCCAACTTAGGCTATTTTGTTTAAGCCCTTTGGTTTATTTGCTCCCAAAAACTTATTACTTGGCTTTCTAATCTTTCAATGAGTTAACACCGTACCTGGTTCAGATTATTCCAGCAACATGTCCTGTACACTAAATTAGTTATATATGTTTACATTATTATTGTCATTTGAAAGTCAATTTTGCTTTTTAAATTTAAATAATTTAATTAAAAAAAAATATTCAAAATATGTCACAGTCTACGAAAACTCTTAAGGATTGATCACAATTTTTGTTCGGTTCATGAAGAAATAACCTCAGTCAGGTTGTACATACCGTGTAACCCACGTAGCAGGTAATGCAAGGGTGTGTACAACCTGATTGAGGTTATTTCGAATGAACCGAACAAATAATTTCGATCAATCCTTATAAATTAATTCAAACTTTTTTTGCTATGATATTGACAAATATATTTATTTTTTCAAAATAGGGCAAATAATCAGAAATAAATTTAAATAACCCCAAATGTGCCCCATTTAAAGAAAATCACCTGATGACTCTAAAATTAATTTATTATAAAAAAAGAAGTAATGATATACTACAGTACCTGTCCTTTTTCGCCACCTCTAACTAAGAAAACGCCATTCACTCCAATATCACGGATAATTCTGAAATGATTGGACAAGTTTGTAATGCAAAATACAGGCACGTTTGGTTGCTAAATAAAATCGGCTATTTAGAGCTTTATTCACCGAAACAACAGTCCGTGGGTGGACATATCGTTCCACCCGGACACATTATTCTGATTCCGAGCAAACCAATACAATGTATTTGATCTTTGTCCTTCTTGCTGCGTGCATAGCGTAGAAACAATAAATGCCATTGTCATAGTCTTCGGTTTGACCGGGACTCAAACCTACAATCTACCGCATTCGAGGCGAGCACGCTGACCATTATATGACCGATGTGGTTGATAAATTTTGAAAAAATGCCTATAAGATATTTTCCCTTAAATGTGACAACTATTTGACAAACGTCATGATTTTAGTTTCTGCATTGGTAATTTCCACTTTCAAGTAGTAATAAACGCAGTCTCCAATGCATATGGAGTCTATGTATTCCAGTTGATACGGCATTATAAAGGTTATTATAATGGCTTAAACTTTCTAAAATAAAGCATTTGGCAAAAAGTAGTTCATACAGGGCAATAACCTTATGCAAAAGTCTTCTCAAATATTTCATGATCGCCATCTTGGACTTGTCAACCATTATTTCCATGTCTCAACTTCTGACGGACTATGTTCCAGATATAACTATAAGCTTGCACCGTCGTATAGGGTTAACTCATACGTCATTCTATTACTTGCGTCCAATACAGTGAATCTTTGGACAGAGCTCAGAAGCTGACGCAAAAGTTACTCAAACAATGCCACGTTTCTCCTAGGGAGAAGTCATCACTACAATGCCACGTTTCTCCTAGGGAGAAGTCATCGCTATAATGCCACGTTTCTCCTAGGGAGAAGTCATCGCTACAATGCCACGTTTCTCCTAGGGAGAAGTCATCGCTACAATGCCACGTTTCTCCTAGGGAGAAGTCATCGCTACAAACACGAACTGGTTGATCGTTACGAAATATCCTCATCTTAAATCTTAATTAAATGGCAATGGATCCTTTGCAATTATGTAGATTTTTTCTTTCCCCTATCACCGACTAGAATTTTACCGGACTCGATTATATGAGTAACACGGCGGGTGTCTTATAAGTATCAGGAACTGCTTACCATTCGCGAGCACCTCCGATCACCCCCGGTTTTTTGTTTGAGCCCATGTTTGCTCATCTTTTTAGTTTTCTGTATTGTATTTTTTGTTTGTCTATGTTCTGTGTCTTGTGTGCATTGTTGCCCGTGTCTCTGGATTGTCCATTATGGATTGCACCTTCGGTTTTCTCTTACGTTTATTTGCATCATCTTTTTACACAATTTGCACAATGCACTGAATCTGTTCATCAGAATTTCACGACGGTATCACGAATGGAACACGAGATGCTGCTACCTTCTGATCTCACACCCGTCTTTTTGGAGGAAACTGTGTTGTCTTTTATTATGTTATTTATTTTTGAATTTATATATATACGTTATAGAAACCGAAGTGGCAAATAGCTTGTGGTTGTTTTGTCTATCAGGATTGTAATGTTTACACTGTCCCTTTCAAATGGTACTTTACTCCTATCTTGCTTTGTATTTTAATTTTTTTTTTAATGACATGATATTACAGTAAAAATCATCACGGTTTGGTATAAACATATTTTATTGGTATAACTAACATATATAAACAGAATGATAGCAATCGTACAAAAGGATTCAGAAATAAGCAAATGCTTTTTTTTAATCTGTTTCCTATGAAGAACTTACAAATATGACAAAAAATATATATGCATGCTGATTTAAATTTTAAACTTGTGAGAATTATTTATACATGGAGGGAGAAAAAAAAATGTATGTAAGCATGTAGTTGAAAGCTACACAATTTACTTGAAAATAATAATACAAAGAGATTGAATAAGATTGAAAAGGTGAAAAATATTATGTGAGCATGTCAGAGTGTAAATCTTTTACTTTTTATGATGAAAGTTTGGACTGATTTAAATACTGCATTGTTTTCTTCGTCATTTAGATTAACTGAGCCAAAAATAAGTAGATTCAGTGAAATTGTTTGAGGAATGTCCAAAAGTGAGAAGAAAAGTTGTTGTCTTAGAGTTTTAGTTTAAACATATTTTTATTTGCTAAATATAACAAATAGGGATCGGACACAAGTTTTTCCAACTTATGAAGTCTTCTCCCGAATACAATAATTTACAATATGGATTAGCATGCGCAATGAAATGATATAATATGTATATAATAGCATAGAGTTAAATATACAAAGAATGACTATATACAAAAACATAAGTTTAGACAATATACGAAAAAAAAAAAATAAACAAAAAAGAAAAGAGAATAAATACTTTTGGAGATGTGTGTTGGTTCTTTAGATCATTTAGACAATTGTAAATCTTTTGGAGTGTTTAATATATTTAAAAGCATGTTTAAAAATGGTTGTATTTTCTTCATATGTTAGGAGATCACTTCCTTTTGTCAGTAGATTTACATCAATATTAATGTTAGAAGGTAGCCAGTTAAGACTATTATATATTATTTCCCTATTATCTGTATATTTATCACAATCAAAAAAGAAATGGTGAGAATTTTCACATGGTGCGCCACAGTTACAGGAAGCATTTGATAACATTTTTACTTTACATAAATCGTAATTCAAGAAGGATGCATTGCAGCGGAGCTGTGTTAGAATTATATTTAGTTTTCTAGGACCATACGAATAGTGTCTCGGAATTGACACTGAGATTGAACTGCGGATTGCCTTTTTAAATTTATATAGTGTGTCAAGATTACGCACTGAAAGATTAAGGTTATTCCATTCCCTTACTGTAGCTGAGACGAAAGAATCTCTAGTTAAAGATAGTCTACAGAATGGAACAATAATATCGTTGCCATTTCGAAGGGGATAAATAGTCGTACTTTGGATTGTTGGGGGAATAAGATCGAGTAAATAAGAGGGTGTGCTACCGTTTTGGATATTATATAATAATTGGAGCTTTCTCCTAGTTCTTCTTTCTTCCAATCTCTCCCAGCCAGTTTCTCTATATAGATATTCTGTGTTGGTAAAGATTGGAAGTCCGGTGATAATTCTAGCTGCCTCCAACTGTAGCCTCTCCAATTTGCACGAATTAGAGACACCACAGTTGTCCCAGACCTCACATGCATACTCAAATATTGGTCGAATGTAGATTAAGTATAATTTCTCTAAATTTTTTCTATTTAATTTATATTTCAATTTACGCAAAACACATATGTGTTTAGAGACACTTTTTATTAAATTTTCTACATGTTTATTCCATTTTGTTTCCTCGCTAAATGTTATCCCCAAATGTTTATGGTCTGATGTAAGTGGAATTAATTTTCCATCAAAATAAAAATAAAAATTTGTTGAGTTTTCTACATTTTTAAAAAGCATGATTTCAGTCTTAGAGTCGTGTGACGCGGACAATCTAATAAGAAGTGAGATACAGTTTCAGTTGTTCCACAGATACAATTTGGCGATTCAACAAGGTTTCTAATAAAGAGGTGTGCATTTAAGGCACTACAATTCATGCGTAGTCTCGCATGTAATATCTGACCTAACCTACATCCAACATAATAATGGGCTGGAACTTTAGTGTTTTGAGTGTTGATAAGAGATTTAAATGAATTTAGCGATTCCAAATTACGGGTGGGAAGTGGTAGATCATTCCATGGTACAGTTGAGGGCAGAAAGTATTCAGAATAAAGACTAGTTCGACAGTTTATATAAACAATATTGTTTATTTGTCTAGTATTGTGGCTATGTCATGTACCTACAGTTTTTGGAATTAAATCAGCTAAATATTGGGGTGTTTTATTGTAATTCATTTTATGAAAGAGAACAAGTTTGTGATTATTTTTTCTATCTTTTAGTTTCTCCCATTTTGTTTCTTCATACAAGCTGTCATGTGATGTTAATCTGGTCCCCCCAGTTACTATTCTTGCTGCATCTAATTGAATATTCTCTAATTTATTTATTAAATTTTGTTTTTGATTATCCCATATAACATCAGCGTACCCCATTAAAGGTCTTATAAAAGAAATATAATTTTTTTCTCAAGAGTATCTATCAAGGAATGTTCTAGATTTTCTAACTATATTTAATCTGTTATAGGTTTTTTTAAACAATGTAATCAATATGATCATTCCATTGGCCATTATCTGAAATTATTACACCTAGGTGTTTGTGAGAGTTAACTATGTGGAGATCTTGATCATTCATTTGTAAAGGGGGATGATATGGTTTGTTTCTCTTACTGGAAATAACCATAATTTCAGTTTTATTCAGGTTGAATTTTACGAACCATTTTTCAGACCAACGTTGTATTTCATTGAGATCTTGGTTCAGGAGGAAAGCCATGTCGATGGGGTTGTCAACAATGAGATATAAACTGGTGTCATCAGCAAACAGTTTAATTTCAGCATTGATCTCGTTTACGATATCATTTATAAAAATTTTAAATAAAAGAGGTCCAAGTATGGAACCTTGAGGAACCCCTACCCTTATCGGTAACCAGTTAGAGTTTGAGCCATTAATAACCACCCTTTGTTCCCTCCCATAAAGATAATTTTGAAACCACTTGAGTAAATTTCCTGAAATGCCTGATTGTTTTAGTTTGTGAATTAAACCTTTATGCCAAACCCTATCAAATGCTTTACTGATATCGCAGAAGACCTGAACTTCTTTACCACTATCTAAGGCTTTGCCAAAATCGTTTGTTATATTGATTAGTTGATTAACTGCAGAATCCCCTTTTGTGAATCCGGATTGACAAGTAGTTAGAATATCGTTATCCATTAGATGATTGTGAATATGTTTATATACACAACGCTCCATACATTTTGAAATTACAGTAAGTAGGGATATGGGTCTATAATTTTTTACCTCGTTTTGTTTATTATTCTTAAAAACAGGCGTTATATTTGCTCTTTTCCATTGGCTTGGATAGGAAGCTACCCGTAAAGAGAGATTGAATAATTTACAAAGGGGGTATTTAATAATAGGTGCTGCTTCCTGCAACAGTCTAGGGTTAATCAAATCAGGACCAGATGCTTTTGTAGGATTTATCACTTATCACGGTTTAATACAATAAAAAAACCTCAACTTACTCGCTTGCCTTTTCTTTTTCTCCTTCAAAATAAATTGACTTCCAGTAGTTGTCTCCATCATCATCATCTTCCTCCTAGTGAAGAAAATACTCATTTCAATTTTAAGGTAATTTGGTTTATGGTGTTTAACGCCACTTTCAACAATATTTCAGTTATATCATGGCGGTCAGTTTTATTGGTGCAGGAAACCGGAGTACCCCGAGAAAACCACCGACCTGTCCCAAGTCAGTGGCAAACGTTATCACGTAATGTTGTATCGAGAACACCTCGTCATGAAGGGGGGTTCGAGCTCACAACGTTAGTGGCGATAGGCACTGATTGCACAGTTAATTGTAGATCCAACTACCATGCAATCACGACCACAACGACCCCTCAATTTTATGAGACTGCATTAATATTGTGTTTATCCTGTTGAAAAACCACGTTGATCCATCGACATTTATATTTTGAATTAAATAATACAATTATATAATTATTCCTTGATTGCCCCTTTTGATATTTTCTGTTAATAGGTGGTAAGAAGGGTTTGACAATACCAAACTGGTATGTTTTACCATTTTGTCTTTAATAATTACCTCTTCATCGTCATCAGCTGCTGCCTCAACTGGGGGTTCAACTGAAAGTTTACGAGGAGGAATTTCTACAGGTTTCTTTTCATGTGGCGTCCTATTTTACACAAATAAGTAATGAAAGTATGTATGATAAATCAATAAACAAATAAACAAAAAAGTATTTGAAATGGCAATAAGTTATTAACAAAATTTTGAAAAGGATATTCAAATTTGCTTGTATTTTGGTACTCATATGTTGAATAGACATACGAATTATGGAACTCATTGTTATTAATAAAGCGTTGCAAACACAGGAATTAACAATTTCATAAGGTCCATTGCTTGAGGGTTCAAACCAGTTTCATTCAGTCACATTTTTCGTAAGGTGTTTGTACCCAGACAAGTAATTGTTTAGTCATGTTTTTCGATTTATTTCTTTATTTTTATTTATTCTAACGGTTTCTGAAAATGTTCCTACCTATGTCACCAATCATTTCAATATAATGATACAAAATGAACTACTCACTTATTTCCAAAGAGATTTTTCATTTCCGCCTGAAAAAAAAAAGTTCACTGTGCATTAAAATCATCTTTGATTCCACAAAATTAATACTTTTTGACTTGTATCAACAGTCACAGGTCAAATAGATACCAGTTTCACCCTTGAATAACAATGGTAGCCGGAAGAAAGATAAAGCACATAACTAATGCTAAAGCTGTCATATTTAATAAAAGATTAAGGAATGAAAAAATTATAGTGCAATTATCCACTAATGAATTTAAAAAATCAGTAAAATTATACACTATCGACTCAAATCAGTGTCAATCTACTGCTTCTACAATCAAACCTGCTTTAGTTACCACATTTATCAAGCAATAACTCTTATTATAGTGCATTACATATTAATTAAGCCTATATTTAGCGACCACCTGTCTTATATGACTCTATTTCAATATAACCTTGAAATGACACATAAGTCAGGTTTGGCTGTGATTCTAATAATATAACTGTCAATATGTCAATCAGTGATTCTAATGATATAACTGTCAATAGGTCAGTCAGTGATTATAATGATACATGTATAACTGTAAATACTAGTCATACTTCTGATATAACTATCAATAGGTCAGTCAATGATTCTAATAATAATTGTATTAATTTGTTAAGTTTGAACTGTTGTGGGATCAAGTCAAGGTTGCAGTATCCGGAATTTCAAAACATGATTAGAAATCATGATATCTTATGTTTTGTCGAGACAAAAACTGACGACTTGGATGTTATTAATTTTCCTGGTTTTAAGTTCATAATGAAAAACCGAAAGAATATAGCTTATCGTCGGTCAGGTGGGATTATGGTCGGATATAGAGACACTTTAGTGAACATGATTGAAATAAAAGAAACTAGTTGTAAATATGTTCTGTGGTTTAAGTGTAAGGGGGGGTTATTCAAACTAGACCAACCGGTAATTTTTGGTGTAGTTTATATACCTCCTGAATACACAAAGTACTCATCAGACGAAGCATTTAATGAAATTCAACAGGAATACTTATCACTTTTAAATATTTCGAAATATATTTGCCTTGTCGGGGATTTTAATGCAAGGACAAGTAATTGTGATGATTTTATTATTCTAGATGACAACAATCATAATAATAATAATATTTCAGATTATGTCGATAACTATACTGAAGTATTAGAATCATTGTCTCTCCCTGTTGAACGAAGTAGTATGGATATGATAAGAAATAGGTATGAAAATATGTTGTTAGAATTTTGTAAAGGTAATAGCCTATTTATAGTGAATGGTAGAGTAGGTAAGGATAAAAATATTGGAAGATTTACTTGTAGAAATGCCAGTGTAGTAGATTACTGTATTAGTAGTCCATATTTGCTGAAATCATTCAAAGATTTTGACATCCTTGATTCTAGTAAGCTATATTCAGATGTTCACTCGCCTATTACGATATGTTTTTCTTCTGATAATTTTTCACAAAGCAGCAAAGATGAATATGTGGATTCTCGGAACCATACTGTTGAAAATATAATAAAAACTAAAAGATGGGACCCCCAAAAACAAATTCATTTTCAGAACAATATTGATATTGAAAAAATGTTAGAATTAGAACATATGCTTACTCTATGTGGCACAGAAAAAGATATGATTACTCAAGATACTGTTGACATATTGATAGAAAATTTATGTAATATATTTGTCACATCTGGCCAAAAAACTTTTGGAACTTATAATGTTAAGAAAAAAACCAAGAATAATACTTTCAAAAAAGAAAATAAACCCTGGTTTGATTTAGACTGTAGATTTGCACGTCAAAACTACAGAAAACTTAAGAAACGTTTTAAACGTTCAACTTCTACACAAAATCGCTTAGCTATGATTGACGCTGAAAAACATTACAAACATACATTGGACAGAAAATATAAAAATTATCGAAAGAAATTTTCAGAAGATATACACAATATGAGTAAAAACAATCCTAAAGAATTTTGGAAACTTTTGAACAAAGGTAAAAGAAAGAAGCAACCGAATATTGAAATTGATAAACTTTATGATTTTTTTCAAAATTTGAATACAAGAGACATTTGTGATGGTAGCAACGGCTTACCAGAGGTTAATATTCTACAGAATGAACCAATCAATGAACACATAAACGCCTATATCTCAAAGGAAGAAATTTTAAAATGTATACAAAAATTAAAGAATGAAAAAGCTTGTGGTGAGGATGAAATTATAAACGAATACATCAAGTCGACATCAAATCAATTTATAAATATTTATGAGAAGTTATTTAACATTATCTTTGATAAGGGTTTTGTTCCTCATATTTGGTTGATTGGTACAATCAAGCCTATTTATAAGAATAAAGGCGATATTTATGAACCCAAGAACTATAGGCCTATCACAATTGTAAGTTGCTTGGGAAAATTATTTACATCAATTCTGAATACAAGACTCAATAACTTTTCTGAGGAATACAGACTTATAAAAGAAAACCAATTCGGATTTCGCCAAAATTATTCAACTATAGATAACATTTTCACTCTCTTTTCGTTTTTCCAAATAATAAAACTTAAAAAAAGGAAATTATTTTGTGCCTTTATAGATTTCGAAAAGGCCTTTGATAAGGTATGGAGGGAAGGGCTTTTCTATAAAATGATGTTAAATAAAATCAATGGCAAAATGTATAATGTTATTATTAATATGTATGATAGTATAAAATCTTGTATCTCATATAATAATTGTATATCAGAATACTTTGATTGTGCAAATGGAGTCAGACAAGGGGAAAACCTGTCCCCTTTTCTTTTTTCATTGTTTTTAAATGACGTTGACACTTTTTTAGAAAACAAAAATATTACAGGACTACAAACTATCTCAGATGAAATAGAAAACAATTTAGACATTTACCATAAACTTTTTATTCTGTTATATGCTGATGACACTGCATTGTTAGCTGAGACAGCAAATGATCTCCAAACTCAACTGGATGCTTTTTATGAATATTGTAATTTGTGGAAATTAAAAGTAAATGCAGATAAAACCAAAGTAATGGTGTTTGGAAATGGGAGATTACCACAAAATTTGAGCTTCAGCTATGATAATCTAAATCTTGAGATAGTTAAAAATTTCAACTATCTTGGGATTATTTTTACTAGAACAGGAAATTTTAGTTTAACAAAAAAATATCTAGCTGATAAAGCACTAAAAGCTATGTATGAAGTTTTGAAAATGGGAAGAATGTATAAACTATCAATAAAATGTCTACTTGATCTATTTGACAAAATGATTAAACCCATCTTGTTATATGGCTGTGAAGTGTGGGGCTTTAGTAACAATGATATTCTGGAAAAATTACATCTAAAATTTTGTAAGATTCTTTTAAATTTAAAAACATCAACGCCTAGCTATATGGTGTATGGTGAACTAGGGCGATACCCTATATATATTGATATTAAAATCAGAACCGTATGTTACTGGGCAAGACTTATAGTTGGTAAACAAACAAAGTATTCTAATATATTGTATAGACTATGTCGTCAATTGAATGAAAATCATAATATGCAGTTTAGTTGGATATTGTTTGTAAAACAAATATTTAATGAGTGTGGCTTCCCCAATATATGGGAAACAGAACTTTTTGACAATGTAGATTATTTGAAATGTGTAATTAAACAGCGATTAGAGGATCAGTTTCTTCAAAATTGGAATTCTTTAGTACAAAATTCACCTAAAGCCATAAATTATAAAACAATTAAAACAGAGTTTAAATATGAAGAATATTTAAATATTTTAGAAATAAAAGATGCAATTTTGCTTTGCAGATTTAGAACAACAAATAATAAACTCCCCATCGAAACAGGGCGATGGCAGAACATTCCAAGAGAAAATCGTAAATGTATATTATGTAATAGATCCCAAATTGGAGATGAATACCATTATATTTTTGAATGTATTTATTTTAACCAAAAACGTAAGCAGTCACTGTTAAATTATTTCATATATAGACATAATATTATCAAATTTTCTGAACTTATGTCAAGTAAAAGAAAACCAATACTGAGGAAACTCTGTCATTTTATAAGTGCTATCAATACCGGTGTTTGTCCTCCAGGCTCTTAATCCTTTGTAACCTCTCTCCTAATTTATATATATGTTGTAAATAGTTGTTGTTATTTTGATTTTATTGTTATATCTCTGTACCATTGTTATACATTGGCTTTATGAGAATAAAGATATATATAATAAAAGATTAAGGAATGAAAAAATTATAGTGCAATTATCCACTAATGAATTTAAAAAATCAGTAAAATTATACACTATCGACTCAAATCAGTGTCAATCTACTGCTTCTACAATCAAACCTGCTTTAGTTACCACATTTATCAAGCAATAACTCTTATTATAGTGCATTACATATTAATTAAGCCTATATTTAGCGACCACCTGTCTTATATGACTCTATTTCAATATAACCTTGAAATGACACATAAGTCAGGTTTGGCTGTATACAAGAATATTTAAATTGACTCTTAACCATTGACCATTTGATGTTTAGCAAGCAAATATGGGAATAGGTGCTGTTTGAAATATTGAGCACTGAACTGAAACCCAACGCCAACCATACATACCGCCAAAGCACCAGCAGCTTTCTTCCCGGGATCACTTTCACGATCAGAAACTGTTACCTTGGATATATCTGCAATATGAGTACCAAATGTAAATTTTTGCTGTCCATTCTAATACTCTATTCAAAGTGTAAAGTTAATAACACTTATAACTTAATTGTATGTAAACTACAAATCTACTCAAACCACTCGTTTGGCTCTCAATCACACAGAACACGATAACACACCATGATGGTATACTACCTTACATATTATAATGACAAAGCCACTCCTCTAATTCACTTACACTAAACAAGACACATAGGTGGTCTACAACCTTACCAACTACAACAATACGAAATCCCCACCATGCTCAACGCACATTGTATAACTCGGAGTAATGATAAACAATGTCAACTGACAATAACACGAAGTACTCTTCTGGATCTGAAGGTCTACAATATTACCAACAGGAACACCAACCACCCACCCACACTACACAACACAAGTGATGGTCTGCATTTAACTAGCAAGAGCACGAACCACCCATCCACACTACACAAGTGATGGTCTGTATTTTTACCAGCAAGAGCACGAACCATCCAACCACCCATCCACTAAACAACACACGTGATGGTTTGCATTTTCACATGCAAGAGCACGAACCGCCAAACTACTAATCCACACTACCGAACACATGTGATGATCTGTATTTTTACCAACAAGAGCACAAACCACCCATCCTCCTCATCCACAGAACACAACATAAGCGATGGTCCATAATTTTACCAGCAAGAGTATGAACCATCCATTCACCTCATAGACAGTACACAACACAAGCGATGGTCCACAATTTTACCAGCAAGAGCACAAACCATCCATCCACCTCGTCCTCACTACACAACACAAGTGATGGGCTACAATCGGGTGAACCACAATACCAGCCACTCATCCACCCTATACAGCAAAAATGATGGTCTATTATGTTACCAACCACAAATCGAACCACTCATCCACCACACCCCTTCACTCTTCACCCAACAAGTAATGATCTACAATATTCAATGTTTATAGATTACCTGGAACATCTTCTCCTACTTTCCTCTTTTTTGTTCTCTTTCTCTTTTTCTTCTGGACATTTCCCGCTTTCTGTCGTTGAGGTAATGGCGGCGGTCCATCATCTGGGATAATTTCATCATCGGAAGCTGAAATGTAAAGACGAAGACGAAGGATAGTAAGCACTTATTGAGAAATATTTTAATATTTCAGTTAACGAAAAAGTATTATAAGAAGAGTTTGAAGATGCCAAAGGGATAATCAGAATCCGTAAATCGAAGAATTATAGACAACACAATGGCCAAAAGGTAAGGATAAAAGGACAAACAACGATCTACTAAATATAGACATAAAACTAAATATCGAGTAACACGAGCCCCACGTAAAACCTGGGGTAATCTCAGGTGCTCCGGAACGGTAGACAGGTCCTGCTACACTAGTGGTATCCGTCGGATTAATCTAGTTAACCACCACTAAGTGCACCAGATGGACCTTATTGTACTTAACTTCTTCGGAGGTGTTGTTTTTTGTATGTTTAATTTACTGATATAATGTATAGTGGGAATCTGGTAACGAATAGGTCGATGTGACATTAAAGCACGTGTAAACGAACTATGTCTGCCAACAACATAATTCCCTACTATAAGAAGAGTTTGAAGAAACCAAAGGGGTAATCAGAATCCATAGATCGAAGAAGAACAGACAACACAATGGCCAAAAGACAGAAGGACAGACAACACAATGGCCAAAAGACAGAAGGACAGACAACACAATGGCCAAAAGACAGAAGGACAGACAACACAATGGCCAAAAGACAGAAGGACAGACAACACAATGGCCAAAAGACAGAAGGACAGACAACACAATGGCCAAAAGACAGAAGGACAGACAACACAATGGCCAAAAGAAAAGGACAAAAAGAAAAACAACGATCTACAAGACATACACATAAAACTAAATATCGAGTAACACGAACCCACCAAAATAAAAACCGGGGATGAACTCAGGTGTTTCGGAAGGATATGCAGCTCCTGCTCAACTGGTGACACCCGTCGTGTTATTCTAGTTACAAACCCAGTGATAAGTCATGAATAAGGAAAGGACCGGGAAGTGCTTACAACAAGTGGAACATATCCGTGTTCATTTTGTAAAGAAGTTTAATTTCCTCCTTTGATAATTCAAAAAATCAATATGCGACAAACAATGGTTTTTGTATTTCACTTTATCAACTGAAAAAACAATAAAAGATTTGCTTAATCCATTTATGTTTAGAAACTTTACAACATACAGCTTTGATAACCACCTTCATTGACATAGGGCACCAATATATGCGAACCTCAGTTCTGATAAAAGACCAACAAATAGCTACGTACTTGATTATGAAAATCAACCACCCGTTTATAGGTTATGTGTGTTTATCACAGAAATGAATGTGTGAACAAAATTAGATATCTACGTTTTTATTAGACCACTTTCCATAACATTTCAGTTATATCTTGACGATGAGTTTTGTTGATGGTGGTATCCATACTGTTGCCTGAAACCAATAGTATATAAGGAGTTGAAAATGTAAGACTTGGAATGTAAGAAACCAATAGTATATAAGGAGTTGAAAATGTAAGACTTGGAATGTAAGAAACCAATAGTATATAAGGAGTTGAAAATGTAAGACTTGGAAGTAAGACCACAATGAAATTGTTACCCTCGTCTGCTCTCTTGGTATACGACCCGTAGTCTTTAGGTAGCTGACATGAGGTTGGATCATCATAAATGTTCTCTTCTATATCTTTATATGTAATACTTGAACTGTCGCCATCATTAGAATGTCCAAACCCACTGTCATTAGATAATCCTTGCGCTTCCGGTGTTTGCCCTGTTTTCGGACTGAAAAAAATGCACATTTGGACATTAGTTAAGTAATAGGCCTATGGACGAATGTTTTGTCTATCAAACTTGTTCGTGCTCCTTTTAATTTTATCTATGAAAAATAGCTTTATCTTTACCCCTTTCCAAACAATCCTCAAATGTAACAATTGGAAGTCCCTTGAGAATATGCCAACAAGGATTATGATCACAGCATATTTGGAATTTCATTTCGCAGTTACTAGTAGATCGTTTTAGGTTTGGTTTGGATTATGGGGGTTAGCTCCACTTTCAACACTATTTCAGTTATATCGTGGCGGTCAGTTTTATTGGTGGAGGAAACCGGAGAAACCCACCGAGCTGTCGCAAGTCACTGACAAACGTTGTATCGAGTACACTTCGCCATGAACGGGGTTCGATCTCACAACTTTAGTAGTAATAGGCACTGATTGGTCAGGAAGTTGTAAATCCAACTACCATACGATCACGACCAGAAGGTGGAAAACACTTGCATGACCACTGAAAGGTGGAAAACACTTGCATGACCACTAAAAGGTGGAAAACACTTGCATGACTACTAACAGGTGGAAAACACTTGCACGATCACTAAAAGGTGGAAAACACTTGCATGACCACTAAAAGGTGGAAAACACTTGCATGACCACTAAAAGGGGAGGTTTGGGCCCATTAAACTAGCTCAACTCCGCTACGTTTTATTGAAAATTCCTGTACAAAGCAAGAAATATGAGCGGTCATGTATTTGTATGTTGGGGTATCGACTTTGTCTCTCTCTACGATTTTGATATTTGATTTTGGAATTGTTTATTTTGTTTGTCTTCGTCCTGTTTCTTGTGTACCCAATGTTTCCAGTTTCTCTGGCTTGTCCATTCTTGATTACCCCTTCAGTTTTCTTAAAATTTTATTCGAACAGTGTGTTTTTTGTTGTTTTGTTGTTGTTGTATATTTGCGATAAAAAGAAATCATGTTAGAACTAGGTCAATCAGTTGTTAATCGTTAATATGTTTTTGTTGTTGATTTCTTAGAATTAAGAATATTATTCATCAAATTTCTTTTTTTAAACAAAGAAACTCTTTAAATAAAAGAAAAGAAGGTTGGCTCGGGAAATGGGTGCTTAATGCCAATTTCAACAATATTTCGGTAATATAGGGCGTTAAGATGTATTGGTTGATGATACAGGTGTACAATTAGAAAACCTGCAGCAAACCAATGACACAATTTTATTACATATAAAGTTATGTTGAGTGCACCTCGAAAAGGGCAGGAATCACAACGATAAAATGATTGAATAGATAGATGTACATTAAACAGCCATACGATCGTTGCCATGACGACGCATTGTCAGTAAAAAACATTACCATTTAAAAATTATCAAGGAATGGTAGGAAAAAACATATCAAAATAGTAACAAATTAAAGTTTGTTTTTGCCCGCAAAAACGTATGTCTCCCCCGTCCCACAAACTGTAGTCATAGGTAAAAAATCTATTTGGGTAACAAATAAAATTAAGCTTCAATGAATAAAAAAACAAACCTGTTTTTAATCCATGAAACACAAAAAAAAATTTGATCAAAAGTGCTAAAGCAAGGTTTACAGGTACTATTCCATATTGTCATGGCAAAGTTCCCCATTCCAGAAAATTGCTCAGCCTATGTTCCAATGATTTTAAAGGAGTTTTGTTCTTCTAATATCAATGGATTGGTGATGAAAACTTTTTCTGGGAAATAGTGACATTATGATAGACTCTTGTACATATATATATACAAGTTTCAGTAAGGGATATTACACTAGAGTGTTTGCAAATAACTCCCACAAAATTTAGGGGATCAACATTTCCTGGTAATATGCACAACTACATATGGTGTCCTTACTACCTACCATGTTTCATGAAATTCTGTTCAGTAGTTTCAGAGGAGTTGTGGTGACAAGCTGCTTCAGAAGTATATTTCGGAAAATTTTAAGTTCAAAGGGGCATAACTTCCACAAAATTTAGGGGATCAACATTTCCTGGTAATATGCACAACTACATATGGTGTCCTTACTACCTACCAAGTTTCATGAAATTCTGTTCAGTAGTTGCAGAGGAGTTGCGCTGACAAGCTGCTTCAGTAGTAAATTTCGGGAAATTTCTAAGTTCAAAGGGGTATAACTCCCACAAAATTCAGGCGATCAAAATTTCCTGGTAATATGCACAACTACATGTCCTTACTATCTACCAAGTTTCATGAAATTCTGTTCAGTAGTTTCAGAGGAGTTGCGCTGACAAACTGTGTGACGGACAGACGGACAGACAGACAGACGGACAGTACAAAAACAATATGTGGGGGGAGACATAATTTACCATGTTTGGAAGTAGTTCTGATACATAATTTAGGGGGGTTGGGGAACCATCATGTTTACCACCACTTTCAACAATACATATCGTGGTGGTCAGTTTTATAGGTGGAGGAAACTGGAGTACCCGGAGAAAACGATCGTCCTGCCGAAAGTCACTAACAAAACTGTATCACATAATGTTGTATCCAGTACACCTCGCCACGAACGGGGTTCGTACTCACAACTTTAGTGGTGATAGGCATTAATTGCACAGGTAGTTGTAAATCCAACTACCATACGATCACGATCACGACGGCCCCCAAATACATAATTGAAGGGACATCATACTTATTAATAAAATATAGACATGTATATCTTACAGGAAACCCTGTGTATAGTAATAATCTCCCTCTCTCTTCTGTGAATCGTTTGCAATTGTTAATGCTTCTTTTATCGCTTTCATCCATTCCTGCAAATGATAAACACATTTTCAGATAATGATACATTTTGTATATCTGTAGACCAAACATTATCAGTAATGAAAAACGATGATATAGCATTTTTTTTTCTCAGATTTTTTTTAAATTTTCGAGTGAGTTGTTTTACGCCAATCTTTCAGCTATTCATCATCATATCATGGTTTATTTTTGACTACCTATAGTTCTGGATATATCCAAAACATTCAGTTGGACATAGCGAATTTCGATTTTGATGAATAAGTTTTTTGAAGCTAAGAATGCTCAACACCATTGTCGTCAATATAAAAACGTAGATATCTAAAGTAGTGCTCTGGTAGAGTTTCTAAAATAACTTTCTTCGGGAACGCTTAACGTAAATAAAATTGTCAGCTAAATCATTTAAGTGACTTTAGGAGGAAGAAACCCCTCAGGTTCTAAACAGGATATAGCGCTGATGTCAGTTTTATTGGTAGGGAAACTGATGATCCTGGAGAAAACCACTTACCTGCCACAAGGTACTGAAAAACTTAATCGCTTAAAGCTTCATAGAGAACACGGGTTGAAATGGAATCTATAACACCAGTGCTGATAAGCACGGATTGCATTGATAAACTGTTGGCTTTCCTGTTTAGCTCCTTCAGTTTACTTGCTCCCAAAAGGCTTAAATTATTTGTCTGAGATTATTCCAGAAACATGTAGTGCGCACTAAATTAGATATCTAAATTGTTATAGATATAGCATACGATTAAACGATAGCAGTATAAATCAGGGTCGGATCCCGGGGGGGGGGGGGGGGGGGAGGGGGGGCACCCGGCGCGTGCCCCCCTAAAATTGGAAAAAATATGATTTTTTGGCGTAAATTTTCACACGAAATACCCCAACAATTTTCGCGCCTCCCTCCGCTGGGCGCAATTTTTTTAAGTGCACCCCCCCTAACTTGAAATCCTGGATCCGCCCCTGTAAATACACATATATTTTACCCCATTAACATATATATTCTTTGCCACCTTAGTTTGCAGATAATATGCTAAATGTAATGGTAAAGACACACAAATAGAACTGCTGTGTCATCTGAATCCCTTTGTAGAAGTATGTAGGGGCCGTCATGATCGTATGGTAGTTGGATTTGTAACTACCTGTGTAATCAGTGCATATCACCACTAACGTTGTGAGTTCGAATCTCGCTCAAACGAGGAGTTCTTGATACAACATTATGTGATAAAGTTTGTCAGTGATTTGCGGCAGGTCGGTGGTTTTCTCCAGTTTCCTCCACCAATAAAACTGACTGCCACGAAATAACAGAAATATTGGTGAAAGTGGCATCAAACACCATAAACCTTTTAAGATTAACTATAAGAACCAAGTAAAATTGTATGATGTTTAAAACTTCGGGCTTGCATTTGGGTACCCGTCGCTTGTCTTGGAACCCTTAACATATGTCATACTACAGAATTCATATAAACAAATTTGAAATATAATATACAGACCTTCATTTCTTTCCCTGAAGAACAAGCAAAAAAGTAAGATTTAAACTCATCCTTGTGGGTGTGGTCTATCTTAAAAGGAAAAATGGCCTCTGATTCTTTTATTCCTGAAGCTCTTGTTACCCTAGAAACATGAACATAAAAATACATATGATTTATAAAAGAAATATCAAAATCTGTTTATTACCGGTATTGAAAATAATCCTGTTATTTTGCAGATATTATTTAATTTCTTTGGACTGTTTCAATATTATAACACAATTAAAATGAGAAAGATAAAGAAGATGAAGTCACTTTTTGTGTGTGTTCGTGTTTCAGTGCGGTTCAGTGGTTTTCATGTCTTGGTAAAACAATTAATGGATTTAATATATACATGTATATATATTTCTCTATAGTTTCAGAGAAATGAGTACTTACGAGTTAAACCCAAACAGTGAGAACTTCCCAGATGGGCATTTACAAAATTCATTTCTGAAGTAATATATACAACCTTCACTGATGACCAGATATACTTTGGGCCCTGAAAATAAGAACAAATACAGCGTTAGACTCAAAAAGAAAATGATTAAGAGAGGAAGTAACCGTTCTTTCTAAAGCAATGTAATAATAAAAATGAAATAGACAAAAATATTTTGTAGAATATTAGAATTTCTCCGATATACGGACCCGGCTTTGTAAATTACAAAAAGGGTGCACTCGACTCGCAGCCGCAAGTAATAAAGTTTACCAGTTGCTTGCCCATGGTCGGTGGTTCTCTCCGGGTACTCCGGCTTCTTCCACCACTAAAACTGGTCGCCATGATATAGCTGAAATATTGTTGAAAATGGCGTTAAACACCAAAATTCAAATTCAAATTCGATTTACGGATTCTGATGGCCTCTTTGGTATCTTCAAACTCTTCTAACAACATGTCGGACAACTTAGATTGATATTTTTACCATGATGAAATTCGATTTATAACATATGATTGACCACAATATGACATGTGTGGTCCTGACTTCCTGAATCCCAATATTGATATTTACTAATTAAGTTATACTAGTAAGTGGAACAGAAAATGCTCACCACATAGAACCACCAGTAATATATTTCGTATTTTTGAGGGATCAAATATTATTTCCAAACTTTTGCTATTTATATTTGGTTATTTTGATGTTGTAAAATTATTAAGATTGACCTTTATGTACTTGTTTTGAATTATTCCTCGACCTTTTGCTTTATTTGCAATATTGTACTTACCTTCTACTAAATGAATACAGTGTACACATCCAGTTTCAGGAGCACCACTATTTGAAGTGCATTTTATAAGAAAATAAACAGGGGAACTGTAGGCATAGGCAGGAGTTTAGGACATTTATATATCACTCATACATTATGGGGAGGTCGTGGTCGTGATCGTATGGTAGTTCGATTTACAATTACCTATGCAATCAGTGCCTATCACCACTAACGTTGTGAGTTCGAATCCTGATCATGGCGAGTTGTACTCGATACAACATTATGTGATAAAGTTTGTCAGTGACCTGAGACAGGTCGTTGGTTTTCTCCGGTTTCTCGGATTTCCTCTACCAATAAAACTAACCGCCACGATATAACTGAAATATTGTGGAGAGTAGTGTTAAACACCATAACCCTAATCCATACATTATGTGTTCAAGATATTTGGAATTACAGAAAAAAAAGAACATACTGTTTCAGTTAACTGTGTTTCATTACAGTTTTAGAAAAAGATAATCGGGAAAGTCAGCAGAACACAGTATCTTGAAACAGCAGTCATTTTTTCTTTGAAAAAGGGGATAATTAAAGGGTTGGGTGCCTGTGTTGTGCTTAAAGTTGTTGGGAATTTTAATTTTATATAATTCACCATGTATCAATGGGTGGTTAGACTCGGTCCGTTACTTACATCTGAATATTTTCAGTTTATTTGCAAAATGTCGTTTTCTGACCCATCCACCATTTCCACCTTTGGCTGTTAATTCTTGACATCCTGCAAAACATATGTTTATCATGAAGTGTATAATGTAATATCCATAGTATTTTTGGATCGACGTTACAGATCGAAGTTTGACATTGAAAAGTCTCTCGGTGAGACGAAACTTCGGTCATTTTATAGTCCGTTTAAACAGGATAAGACACCTGAGAACGCCTTCTCCAGTAATTACATCAAGTTACATATATACATATAATCAGAACATTATTCAATACATAATAATTACTACTGACATAAAATGATACAATGTCGTGTTAATGCCTTCGTTTTTAATACTAAGGTAAAAGTCCAACATTTAATAATAAGGTGTAAGTTACAGGTGTTATGTTTGTTTAGCGTCACATTCAGCAACAATTTCCTAGTTGAGGTAACAAGAGTACATGGATAAACCTGCCAACCTGCTGTATGTCATCATACTATCCCGAATTGTTAACACAACGGTTAATACATGTAAATATATTTTTCGAACTCACAGCATCAGTGGTAATATAGGCACTGATTTCATAGGTAGTTGTAAATTCAACTACCATACGATCACGGGCACGACGGCCCCTGCTACTAAATATAAGTTGAATGTAAAGATCAAATGTAGAATAAGCACGCGGCGTATACTAGTATTCAAAACCCAACTTTTTCTACTTAAATCGACGTTACTATTTATAGTTTTTTTTAGCATGAAAACAAAAATGAATCCTACCAGCCACATGCTTTATACAAAATCAAAAAAATACATTAGTTTTTTCATTTAGAAAACAGCAATTTAACTTTGCGCTTTGTCGAAATCCAGATGCCTCCCCTCCCCCCCCCCCCCCCCCCCCCCCCCCCCCCAGTTAGGAAAATTGCAGATTATTTTATTCAATGAGACCAAATTATTTCTATAGGAGTTCATAAAATCTTATACTACCAAATATAAGTAAGAAAGCTGATCAAAGCATAACTTCTCTTGTATATGCCACACTCGTTTTTAGAACTACAAAATGTAAGTTCATCTGAATGTACTTTAAGCCACGCATATATATATGACTATTATTCAGCCCCAACCCATGGTGTTTCAGTCGCATAGAATATAGTACGGTAAGATAGGACCACGGGTTCGCATTTCTAACAATAAATATAGCCGATAGTGGACATAGTTATTCGTCACCTCCGAGTGTTCCCTATATATTTAATCTAAAACCACATTTGATCAACACAAATATACAGGGGTCTTTTCTTGACCAATTCTGCTGATATTGTCGCTCACAAGCGCAAAATGTTTCGAAGGAAGTTTTTCGTCAAAATCAGCAAAATTGGTCAAGAAATGACATCTGTTTATATTTTTTTTTAAATGTCGTGGATCCTGACATAAAACATTATTATAACTCCTTTAATGTAAAATAGAAGACAGCACCTTCAGATTTCTATGTTTGAAATATGCAATTATTGGATATTTGGGCAACATTTATTGACATTTGTTGTTTTTCATGAGTTTGTTGAAAAGTCTTCTCAATTTCGTATATATATTTCTGGTTGAGATATTATATTTGGTAAGCACAAAGCATGTCCGCCCTCCAATTTTCTAATGCGGACTGCTTGTTTTTATTTTATGGAATTAATAACCATCATTAGTGTGATCAATATCACAAAATCTGCGTTTTTATCTAAAATTCATACTTTCATCTTTGAAACCTAAGAATAAGGTCAACGTTCCGTGAAAATCAAAACATTGAACGTTCTTACCTTCAGTGTAAAATTTTATTTCGGAGAACAACCCAACGCATATTTTCCGTGATTAGGGAAAGAAATAATCATGCCGAATATAAATAAATTTCATATTCAGAGACATGCAAGCTAACTAAAAATGAAACAAATTAATTTCAAGTCATTCAACACACAAATACCTTTATTGTTCGTTTTCAATCAGTATTTATATATAGGCTTCTATTCTACATAGAAACATAATGACTAGGAGATTCCATATAGTCAGTGACTATATACCACAAATAAATGAATACAGTCCCTCATTCATGACTTATCACCGGGTTTGTAACTAGATTAACACAACGGGTGCCACTAGTGGAGCAGGAACTGCTTACACCTACGGGGCATCCGAGTTCACCCCCGGTTTTTAGTGGGTTTCGTGTTACTCGATTTTTAGTTTTATGTGTAATGTTTTGTAGATCGTTTTTGTTCTTTTGTCCTTTTTCCTTTGGCCATAGAGTTGTCTGTCCTTCGATTTAAGGATTCTGATTACTCCTTTGGTATCTTGTGGCCATTGTAATGTCTGTCCTTCGATTTAAGGATTCTGATTACTCCTTTGGTATCTTGTGGCCATTGTAATGTCTGTCCTTCGATTTAAGGATTCTGATTACTCCTTTGGTATCTTGTGGCCATTGCAATGTCTGTCCTTCGATTTAAGGATTCTGATTACTCCTTTGGTATCTTGTGGCCATTGTAATGTCTGTCCTTCGATTTAAGGATTCTGATTACTCCTTTGGTATCTTGTGGCCATTGTAATGTCTGTCCTTCGATTTAAGGATTCTGATTACTCCTTTGGTATCTTGTGGCCATTGTGTTGTCTGTCCTTCGATTTAAGGATTCTGATTACTCCTTTGGTATCTTGTGGCCATTGTGTTGTCTGTCCTTCGATTTAAGGATTCTGATTACTCCTTTGGTATCTTGTGGCCATTGTGTTGTCTGTCCTTCGATTTAAGGATTCTGATTACTCCTTTGGTATCTTGTGGCCATTGTGTTGTCTGTCCTTCGATTTAAGGATTCTGATTACTCCTTTGGTATCTTGTGGCCATTGTGTTGTCTGTCCTTCGATTTAAGGATTCTGATTACTCCTTTGGTATCTTGTGGCCATTGTGTTGTCTGTCCTTCGATTTAAGGATTCTGATTACTCCTTTGGTATCTTGTGGCCATTGTGTTGTCTGTCCTTCAATTTAAGGATTCTGATTACTCCTTTGGTATCTTGTGGCCATTGTGTTGTCTGTCCTTCGATTTAAGGATTCTGATTACTCCTTTGGTATCTTGTGGCCATTGTGTTGTCTGTCCTTCGATTTAAGGATTCTGATTACTCCTTTGGTATCTTGTGGCCATTGTGTTGTCTGTCCTTCGATTTAAGGATTCTGATTACTCCTTTGGTATCTTGTGGCCATTGTGTTATCTGTCCTTCGATTTAAGGATTCTGATTACTCCTTTGGTATCTTGTGGCCATTGTGTTGTCTGTCCTTCGATTTAAGGATTCTGATTACTCCTTTGGTATCTTGTGGCCATTGTGTTGTCTGTCCTTCGATTTAAGGATTCTGATTACTCCTTTGGTATCTTGTGGCCATTGTGTTGTCTGTCCTTCGATTTAAGGATTCTGATTACTCCTTTGGTATCTTGTGGCCATTGTGTTGTCTGTCCTTCAATTTAAGGATTCTGATTACTCCTTTGGTATCTTGTGGCCATTGTGTTGTCTGTCCTTCGATTTAAGGATTCTGATTACTCCTTTGGTATCTTGTGGCCATTGTGTTGTCTGTCCTTCGATTTAAGGATTCTGATTACTCCTTTGGTATCTTGTGGCCATTGTGTTGTCTGTCCTTCGATTTAAGGATTCTGATTACTCCTTTGGTATCTTGTGGCCATTGTGTTGTCTGTCCTTCGATTTAAGGATTCTGATTACTCCTTTGGTATCTTGTGGCCATTGTGTTGTCTGTCCTTCGATTTAAGGATTCTGATTACTCCTTTGGTATCTTGTGGCCATTGTGTTGTCTGTCCTTCGATTTAAGGATTCTGATTACTCCTTTGGTATCTTGTGGCCATTGTGTTGTCTGTCCTTCGATTTAAGGATTCTGATTACTCCTTTGGTATCTTGTGGCCATTGTGTTGTCTGTCCTTCGATTTAAGGATTCTGATTACTCCTTTGGTATCTTGTGGCCATTGTGTTGTCTGTCCTTCGATTTAAGGATTCTGATTACTCCTTTGGTATCTTGTGGCCATTGTGTTGTCTGTCCTTCGATTTAAGGATTCTGATTACTCCTTTGGTATCTTGTGGCCATTGTGTTGTCTGTCCTTCGATTTAAGGATTCTGATTACTCCTTTGGTATCTTGTGGCCATTGTGTTGTCTGTCCTTCGATTTAAGGATTCTGATTACTCCTTTGGTATCTTGTGGCCATTGTGTTGTCTGTCCTTCGATTTAAGGATTCTGATTACTCCTTTGGTATCTTGTGGCCATTGTGTTGTCTGTCCTTCGATTTAAGGATTCTGATTACTCCTTTGGTATCTTGTGGCCATTGTGTTGTCTGTCCTTCGATTTAAGGATTCTGATTACTCCTTTGGTTTCTTGTGGCCATTGTGTTGTCTGTCCTTCTCGATTTAAGGATTCTGATTACTCCTTTGGTATCTTGTGGCCATTGTGTTGTCTGTCCTTCGATTTAAGGATTCTGATTACTCCTTTGGTATCTTGTGGCCATTGTGTTGTCTGTCCTTCGATTTAAGGATTCTGATTACTCCTTTGGTATCTTGTGGCCATTGTGTTGTCTGTCCTTCGATTTAAGGATTCTGATTACTCCTTTGGTATCTTGTGGCCATTGTGTTGTCTGTCCTTCGATTTAAGGATTCAGATTACTCCTTTGGTATCTTGTGGCCATTGTGTTGTCTGTCCTTCGATTTAAGGATTCTGATTACTCCTTTGGTATCTTGTGGCCATTGTGTTGTCTGTCCTTCGATTTAAGGATTCTGATTACTCCTTTGGTATCTTGTGGCCATTGTGTTGTCTGTCCTTCGATTTAAGGATTCTGATTACTCCTTTGGTATCTTGTGGCCATTGTGTTGCCTGTCCTTCAATTTAAGGATTCTGATTACTCCTTTGGTATCTTGTGGCCATTGTGTTGTCTGTCCTTCGATTTAAGGATTCTGATTACTCCTTTGGTATCTTGTGGCCATTGTGTTGTCTGTCCTTCGATTTAAGGATTCTGATTACTCCTTTGGTATCTTGTGGCCATTGTGTTGTCTGTCCTTCGATTTAAGGATTCTGATTACTCCTTTGGTATCTTGTGGCCATTGTGTTATCTGTCCTTCGATTTAAGGATTCTGATTACTCCTTTGGTATCTTGTGGCCATTGTGTTGTCTGTCCTTCGATTTAAGGATTCTGATTACTCCTTTGGTATCTTGTGGCCATTGTGTTGTCTGTCCTTCGATTTAAGGATTCTGATTACTCCTTTGGTATCTTGTGGCCATTGTGTTGTCTGTCCTTCGATTTAAGGATTCTGATTACTCCTTTGGTATCTTGTGGCCATTGTGTTGTCTGTCCTTCAATTTAAGGATTCTGATTACTCCTTTGGTATCTTGTGGCCATTGTGTTGTCTGTCCTTCGATTTAAGGATTCTGATTACTCCTTTGGTATCTTGTGGCCATTGTGTTGTCTGTCCTTCGATTTAAGGATTCTGATTACTCCTTTGGTATCTTGTGGCCATTGTGTTGTCTGTCCTTCGATTTAAGGATTCTGATTACTCCTTTGGTATCTTGTGGCCATTGTGTTGTCTGTCCTTCGATTTAAGGATTCTGATTACTCCTTTGGTATCTTGTGGCCATTGTGTTGTCTGTCCTTCGATTTAAGGATTCTGATTACTCCTTTGGTATCTTGTGGCCATTGTGTTGTCTGTCCTTCGATTTAAGGATTCTGATTACTCCTTTGGTATCTTGTGGCCATTGTGTTGTCTGTCCTTCGATTTAAGGATTCTGATTACTCCTTTGGTATCTTGTGGCCATTGTGTTGTCTGTCCTTCGATTTAAGGATTCTGATTACTCCTTTGGTATCTTGTGGCCATTGTGTTGTCTGTCCTTCAATTTAAGGATTCTGATTACTCCTTTGGTATCTTGTGGCCATTGTGTTGTCTGTCCTTCGATTTAAGGATTCTGATTACTCCTTTGGTATCTTGTGGCCATTGTGTTGTCTGTCCTTCGATTTAAGGATTCTGATTACTCCTTTGGTATCTTGTGGCCATTGTGTTGTCTGTCCTTCGATTTAAGGATTCTGATTACTCCTTTGGTATCTTGTGGCCATTGTGTTGTCTGTCCTTCGATTTAAGGATTCTGATTACTCCTTTGGTATCTTGTGGCCATTGTGTTGTCTGTCCTTCGATTTAAGGATTCTGATTACTCCTTTGGTATCTTGTGGCCATTGTGTTGTCTGTCCTTCGATTTAAGGATTCTGATTACTCCTTTGGTATCTTGTGGCCATTGTGTTGTCTGTCCTTCGATTTAAGGATTCTGATTACTCCTTTGGTATCTTGTGGCCATTGTGTTGTCTGTCCTTCGATTTAAGGATTCTGATTACTCCTTTGGTATCTTGTGGCCATTGTGTTGTCTGTCCTTCGATTTAAGGATTCTGATTACTCCTTTGGTATCTTGTGGCCATTGTGTTGTCTGTCCTTCGATTTAAGGATTCTGATTACTCCTTTGGTATCTTGTGGCCATTGTGTTGTCTGTCCTTCGATTTAAGGATTCTGATTACTCCTTTGGTATCTTGTGGCCATTGTGTTGTCTGTCCTTCGATTTAAGGATTCTGATTACTCCTTTGGTATCTTGTGGCCATTGTGTTGTCTGTCCTTCGATTTAAGGATTCTGATTACTCCTTTGGTATCTTGTGGCCATTGTGTTGTCTGTCCTTCGATTTAAGGATTCTGATTACTCCTTTGGTATCTTGTGGCCATTGTGTTGTCTGTCCTTCGATTTAAGGATTCTGATTACTCCTTTGGTATCTTGTGGCCATTGTGTTGTCTGTCCTTCGATTTAAGGATTCTGATTACTCCTTTGGCCATTGTGTTGTCTGTCCTTCGATTTAAGGATTCTGATTACTCCTTTGGTATCTTGTGGCCATTGTGTTGTCTGTCCTTCGATTTAAGGATTCTGATTACTCCTTTGGTATCTTGTGGCCATTGTGTTGTCTGTCCTTCGATTTAAGGATTCTGATTACTCCTTTGGTATCTTGTGGCCATTGTGTTGTCTGTCCTTCGATTTAAGGATTCTGATTACTCCTTTGGTATCTTGTGGCCATTGTGTTGTCTGTCCTTCGATTTAAGGATTCTGATTACTCCTTTGGTATCTTGTGGCCATTGTGTTGTCTGTCCTTCGATTTAAGGATTCTGATTACTCCTTTGGTATCTTGTGGCCATTGTGTTGTCTGTCCTTCGATTTAAGGATTCTGATTACTCCTTTGGTATCTTGTGGCCATTGTGTTTACTGTCCTTCGATTTAAGGATTCTGATTACTCCTTTGGTATCTTGTGGCCATTGTGTTGTCTGTCCTTCGATTTAAGGATTCTGATTACTCCTTTGGTATCTTGTGGCCATTGTGTTGTCTGTCCTTCGATTTAAGGATTCTGATTACTCCTTTGGTATCTTGTGGCCATTGTGTTGTCTGTCCTTCGATTTAAGGATTCTGATTACTCCTTTGGTTTCTTGTGGCCATTGTGTTGTCTGTCCTTCGATTTAAGGATTCTGATTACTCCTTTGGTATCTTGTGGCCATTGTGTTGTCTGTCCTTCGATTTAAGGATTCTGATTACTCCTTTGGTATCTTGTGGCCATTGTGTTGTCTGTCCTTCGATTTAAGGATTCTGATTACTCCTTTGGTATCTTGTGGCCATTGTGTTGTCTGTCCTTCGATTTAAGGATTCTGATTACTCCTTTGGTATCTTGTGGCCATTGTGTTGTCTGTCCTTCGATTTAAGGATTCTGATTACTCCTTTGGTATCTTGTGGCCATTGTGTTGTCTGTCCTTCGATTTAAGGATTCTGATTACTCCTTTGGTATCTTGTGGCCATTGTGTTGTCTGTCCTTCGATTTAAGGATTCTGATTACTCCTTTGGTATCTTGTGGCCATTGTGTTGTCTGTCCTTTGATTTAAGGATTCTGATTACTCCTTTGGTTTCTTGTGGCCATTGTGTTGTCTGTCCTTCGATTTAAGGATTCTGATTACTCCTTTGGTATTTTGTGGCCATTGTGTTGTCTGTCCTTCGATTTAAGGATTCTGATTACTCCTTTGGTATCTTGTGGCCATTGTGTTGTCTGTCCTTCGATTTAAGGATTCTGATTACTCCTTTGGTATCTTATGGCCATTGTGTTGTCTGTCCTTTGATTTAAGGATTCTGATTACTCCTTTGGTATCTTGTGGCCATTGTGTTGTCTGTCCTTCGATTTAAGGATTCTGATTACTCCTTTGGTTTCTTGTGGCCATTGTGTTGTCTGTCCTTCAATTTAAGGATTCTGATTACTCCTTTGGTATTTTGTGGCCATTGCGTTGTCTGTCCTTCGATTTAAGGATTCTGATTACTCCTTTGGTATCTTGTGGCCATTGTGTTGTCTGTCCTTCTCGATTTAAGGATTCTGATTACTCCTTTGGTATCTTGTGGCCATTGTGTTGTCTGTCCTTCGATTTAAGGATTCTGATTACTCCTTTGGTATCTTGTGGCCATTGTGTTGTCTGTCCTTCGATTTAAGGATTCTGATTACTCCTTTGGTTTATTGTGGCCATTGTGTTGTCTGTCCTTCAATTTAAGGATTCTGATTACTCCTTTGGTATTTTGTGGCCATTGCGTTGTCTGTCCTTCGATTTAAGGATTCTGATTACTCCTTTGGTATCTTGTGGCCATTGTGTTGTCTGTCCTTCTCGATTTAAGGATTCTGATTACTCCTTTGGTATCTTGTGGCCATTGTGTTGTCTGTCCTTCGATTTAAGGATTCTGATTACTCCTTTGGTATCTTGTGGCCATTGTGTTGTCTGTCCTTCGATTTAAGGATTCTGATTACTCCTTTGGTATCTTGTGGCCATTGTGTTGTCTGTCCTTCGATTTAAGGATTCTGATTACTCCTTTGGTATCTTGTGGCCATTGTGTTGTCTGTCCTTCGATTTAAGGATTCTGATTACTCCTTTGGTATCTTGTGGCCATTGTGTTGTCTGTCCTTCGATTTAAGGATTCTGATTACTCCTTTGGTTTCTTGTGGCCATTGTGTTGTCTGTCCTTCGATTTAAGGATTCTGATTACTCCTTTGGTATCTTGTGGCCATTGTGTTGTCTGTCCTTCGATTTAAGGATTCTGATTACTCCTTTGGTATCTTGTGGCCATTGTGTTGTCTGTCCTTCGATTTAAGGATTCTGATTACTCCTTTGGTTTCTTGTGGCCATTGTGTTGTCTGTCCTTCGATTTAAGGATTCTGATTACTCCTTTGGTATTTTGTGGCCATTGTGTTGTCTGTCCTTCGATTTAAGGATTCTGATTACTCCTTTGGTATCTTGTGGCCATTGTGTTGTCTGTCCTTCGATTTAAGGATTCTGATTACTCCTTTGGTATCTTGTGGCCATTGTGTTGTCTGTCCTTTGATTTAAGGATTCTGATTACTCCTTTGGTATCTTGTGGCCATTGTGTTGTCTGTCCTTCGATTTAAGGATTCTGATTACTCCTTTGGTATCTTGTGGCCATTGTGTTGTCTGTCCTTCAATTTAAGGATTCTGATTACTCCTTTGGTATTTTGTGGCCATTGCGTTGTCTGTCCTTCGATTTAAGGATTCTGATTACTCCTTTGGTATCTTGTGGCCATTGTGTTGTCTGTCCTTCTCGATTTAAGGATTCTGATTACTCCTTTGGTATCTTGTGGCCATTGTGTTGTCTGTCCTTCGATTTAAGGATTCTGATTACTCCTTTGGTATCTTGTGGCCATTGTGTTGTCTGTCCTTCGATTTAAGGATTCTGATTACTCCTTTGGTTTCTTGTGGCCATTGTGTTGTCTGTCCTTCAATTTAAGGATTCTGAGTACTCCTTTGGTATTTTGTGGCCATTGCGTTGTCTGTCCTTCGATTTAAGGATTCTGATTACTCCTTTGGTATCTTGTGGCCATTGTGTTGTCTGTCCTTCTCGATTTAAGGATTCTGATTACTCCTTTGGTATCTTGTGGCCATTGTGTTGTCTGTCCTTCGATTTAAGGATTCTGATTACTCCTTTGGTATCTTGTGGCCATTGTGTTGTCTGTCCTTCGATTTAAGGATTCTGATTACTCCTTTGGTATCTTGTGGCCATTGTAATGTCTGTCCTTCGATTTAAGGATTCTGATTACTCCTTTGGTATCTTGTGGCCATTGTGTTGTCTGTCCTTCGATTTAAGGATTCTGATTACTCCTTTGGTATATTGTGGCCATTGTATTATCTGTCCTTCGATTTAAGGATTCTGATTACTCCTTTGGTATATTGTGGCCATTGTGTTATCTGTCCTTCGATTTAAGGATTCTGATTACTCCTTTGGTATATTGTGGCCATTGTGTTATCTGTCCTTCGATTTAAGGATTCTGATTACTCCTTTGGTATCTTCCAACTTTTGACTGTGCTCAAGTAGAACGATTGTAAGATAAACAGTTTTACTTACCTACATCTTGTAATGGTTGTGGTATTCTACTATACGAGTCACTCATTCTTATCACAATTAAAATTCTTATAACATCATGGCATTGCAAAGAAATTTGTTTTCCTGAAAAAAACAATAGCAATAATTTGTGTCACATTAATATGTGATTTTTAAATAAACTGGATACACTGTCTAAATAAAAACGTAGATATCAAATTTAGTGTGCACGACGCGTTTCTGGATTAACATTCATTCTAAACATCAGATATATAATCTAGATTAATATGAAACAGGCAACCTGTTTGAAGGACGAAGTCCTAAAATTAAATAATACGATGATCCGTACACGTTATTATCTTTTATCTTGAATGAATTTTGTAGCCGATTTGTTATGGCTGTTTTGTTCATTTTACCTACGTCGCTCTTCCGTCGAGAGTTTCGTAGACAGAGATTTTTTTATTTGAATTTTATTTCAAGTTTATTTCGATTTTGCAGAGTAAATAATTAAAGAATTGGGAATTTTTCATTGAAATATATTTCTTTTGCGTTTCTAAATATCAAATGATCTATTTTTTTAAACTTCCGGTGAACAGATATTTGGCTATCAATATAGAAAGGAGGAAAAATCGGACAGCCTACCGTTAAAAGGACTTCGTCCTTTATTACATTAAGATGTTCAACCTTCCAAACGTTTGTTGCTAACCAGTTAAGGTTTGATTGAATTAGGTAATTATGACATCGCTGACATCTTCAAAAATCATTGTCACAAAACAGTGATAGTTCGTTCTGTCTGGCATTGTATTCATTATATTATTCGTGTTCAGTTCCCGTACTCGTAATCCAAATTCGTCCAATCAGAACACTATCTTTATTGGATATAGTGTTCTGATTGGTTGAATACGAGTACAATATTGATACCGTTTGAAAGTTTTAAGACCGTAATGCCATGTTTTTTGTCATTTTTCTTTTGCTTTTCATTGAAAGGGTGTGGTTACGGTGCTTAACGCCACTTTCAAAAAAATTTCAGCTATATAGTGGCGACCAGTTGCATTGGTGGGGAAAACCTGATTACCCGGGAAAAAACACCTACAAGTCACTGACAAACTTTATCACATAATGTTGCATTGAATACACCTCGCCATGAGCGGGATTCGAACTCACAACTTTGGTAGTGATAGGTACGGATTGCACAGGTAGTTGTAAATCAAACTACCATACGATTACGACCACGATGGGCCCCTTGGTTTTGGTTTTTGTCATCATGACAGATAAAACAAGAACCAATGTAAAAACAAAATTTGACCATTGACCTTTATCTTTGTTCACTCATTGGTAGTATGTTATCGTTATCTTTTTATGAGAGAAAATCATCATGGAATATACGATGTTGAAGTGGATATCCGTACATGTATACCGACCCCTTTAATAAATATTAAATATCACTTTTCCACACATTCAAAACAATGCAGTAGCCTTTTCAGCAACAACGCAATGTATGCCAGAACCAGAAATGTGCTGTCCAAAAGGAAAGTGTGGATGTCAATATTTCATATTATTAACTTTAAAAAAAAAAAAATTCATGCTTAAAGTCCGGTCCTGTGTTTTTATTTCAAATTTTCATCATAGCCCCCCTCCCCCTCCCAAGGGATATAAAATTTTATCATTAATAATAAATTAATGAATAATAAATTCAGATTTTCTATTTAAGATAAATCTCATTTACAAAACCACTGATATTTGTTCAATTTTTAACGCTGATTTAAGCTTTAGTCGCAACAGTTTTTTTATTTTTCTCTTTAAACTGTCGAAACATAACATTTATTTAACTGTAAAATTCACAAATAAAATTCATCCCCCCTTTTCCCCTTTTTTCTTGTTTAAATCAATGATCAACAATAATCCAGAATCAAACAAATGAATAAATATAACATAGATTTCTTTTACATGCATCTTTTTACCATGCGGAGTTTTAAATCGGTCATCCAATCAGGACGCTCATTATTCTTGTCCAAGATAAAAATACATCGCTAAAATTACCTGTGGGTATTTCCCTACTTCAACTCGTAAATTTACATAGAAATCGAAGATATTTCGTCATAAAACTTCACACATGGTTTTGTCTATCATATTTCTTGAAGACAAACATAAAATTGTATTGCATTTATCAATATTTTATGAGTATCAACAGTTTTTTCAACACCGTATCCGTTTCTCGATACAGCCGCAACTTCAACTCGTAAATTTACATAGAAATCGGAGATATTTCGTCATAAAACTTCACACATGGTTTTGTCTATCATATTTCTTGAAGACAAGCATAACCTTTTATTGCATTTATCAATATTTTATGAGTATCAACAGTTTTTTCAACACCGTATCTGTTTCTCGATACAGCCGCCCGATTACAGTGACCCGTGACCCAGATTAGCACGTTCCGCCAGTTTTTTCTTAATAATGTTGTTTAATAAACAGTGTTTCAAGCAGTTTGTTTTTAATGTGGATCTGTATTTTGCTGTCCCGATTTATGTCATTTAGTTTCTGGAACTCTTTTAGCGATTTGATTTTTGTTTTGTTTTCTTATTGTTATATTGTTACAACGAAAAATATTTACACATGCAACATTTAAAGGTTGGATTAAAAATATTGAACGCACTTTCTTTTCAGCTATACTGTGGAGGAGCCCGGATTACCGGAGTACTCGGAGAAACTACAGACCTTCCGAAAGAACCTTACAAGCATTATCATATAACGTTGCATAGAGTACACCTTGCCACAGCATGAAATCGAACTCGTAACGTCAGTAATCATAGTCATTGTTTGCACAGGTAGTTAATCCAACAACAATACTATCACGACCACGAAGGCCAGGAGCAACACCTGATTTTATATCTCAGTACTACAATTTTATTCTTATCACCAAAATTAATCAGTCAATGTGCTACTACGTGATGACATAACAGGTGTGACCAACAAAGTATGATACCTATGCAATGTACTTCATATGAACAAAGAATTTACACAAAGTAAACAAAGTCAATGGCCCTTGAAAAAAATAAAATCACGTTCGGGAGACGTATACCACCAAATAAATAACTAAGACAGAGTACGGTAACTGTGGAAAGTTCCATCTCAACACGAACAACGAAATTACATAATGATGATGATGATAAGATGACACCAATGTCACTCGATATGTGGCTTAATAATATGCACACACAAGGTTATTTCATAGATATCTAATTTAGTGCTTACAACGCGTTTCTGGAATAAGCTTCATGAGGTACTAATTGTCAAAATATTGGAAACCAAAATATTTTTAAAATGTTTATGAGAGCAAATGGTATTTACCATATATGATGGATCGATAACATATGGTTGCTGTAAAAGAATCCTAGATACAAATGGTCGTCGTGATGGATTGGTCGACCGTATCGGAATTTCTGTATCTGAACTGCTTACCGACACGTTCCCGATGTAATTTGTAGAGCCGGTTTCTTTCGATAATTTTTTTCTATAATTCGTCGATTTGTAAATAATAACTTTACGTTGGGTGTCATGGATGGAGCATATCAGATCAAGAGGCTCACTCTCGGTTTTGTGAGAACTCAGAGTTGTCCAATTGATATATATATATAAATTGTGGCTGAAATTTGTTTTTTGTAATGCAATACAGCCAGTGAGGAATATATCTCATGGAACACTTGATATTAGCGCGGGAGAAATTATTAACGTGTCACATTAAGTTTTAAATCAATTATGTTTCACTGGTGGTGGGTCAGTGCTACTGTCAATTGTATTGCTCCTAAAAAGTTACACATGTGATAGATTTTGGTTACCCATAAAACATTTAACATGACAAATGAATTTGTTTGCATGGTTGCAATGCAATATTGCTCTAAATAGTACTTTGTATATTTAATGTATTATGTTGATTAATCTTTACGTTTATGATAAGTTATCTTATCTTATAAAGGTTTCTAAATACAAAAATGCCTGCTTTCAGTAACACTGTTTTCAGTAACACTACTGACAACAACAGTAATAACACTGATATATGATTATTTTTTATTGCTTGGAAGTATAATTCGCCTTTTGTACAATTTATCAAATTATATAGTTTCATATAGTATTTTGATTTCTTTGATCGCCACATATTATTTTGTCGGCAAGATTTTTGAGAACAAAAAATGTCTGATTTTCAGTAACACCACTGACACCAGTAGCAATACCACTGATATGTAATTATATTTGACAACACGAGTTACAGTTTTAAATTCAATTGTCTTGTGTGATAAATATATTATCCCAAATTCCCAACAGAGAAAAATTATGGACATTATATAACCCTAATATATCATGATTTTAATCTGATTTCTTTTTATTTTCGGTGCTTGTCATTATTTTGAATAAGAGAAACGAGTGACAGGAACCGCAGTAGGAGAGAAGAATATTGATTAAAGAAGCGACAAAAGTACAGAAAGGACACTAATCTTTGCAGGCGCCATTTAATTTGTCAGAATATCACAAGGAAAGCCAAGAGAGACACAGCAGCGAATAAAGCTAAAACAATTCTAGGAAGAGAAAGAGAGCAACAATAGCGCCAGTTACACCACCAGCCTCTCAAACTCCTACAGTATCTCATCAATAGCATTCTGGCTTGAGAAGACGAGAACGACATAAAGCTATAAGTGCTACAGAGACAGTGATAAACTTAAGTCAGAGCTAGATGAGACGAAAAGGACAAGTATGAACATTAGGAGAATGCTAAGAGAAATAGTAAGGAACAAGGAAAGACAGAACAAAGGACGGCGCATTTATGGAATTAAACACAATATCAGAATATTGGAAAGCCGAATCATTTTAAATTGTTTGGGAGGAATAAACCAAAGGGCCAAAACAGGGTAGCCAAAATCGGTTAAGGTCACCTTTGCCTGAGGGAGGAGAACCTTAGTTTTGATAATAATTATATTATTTAGAAACTGTAAATTTCAATAATAAATAAATCTAATAAACCTTGTCAGTGCCGGAAAGGGGAATGCAGGGTGGGGTGTCAAAGGTTAAGACATGCTATTTGACAAAGAGGATTCAGGCAAAAATAATGTAATTCTTTGAAAGAGATGCCAATTACGCACCAGGAAAAGAATAAAGAAACAAAAATGCATACTGAAAAGATGCATTAAGGAATTATATCTTAAGTTTGTGACCATAAAGGAGCAATTGCTGATTTAAATGAAAACATATTATGGACACAATTGGTGATAAAAAACGAAAGATTAGATCAGAGGATAAAGAAATTGTAATTACAATCACAGAAGATGTGACAAGAACCATAGGGCTACTCACTGATACATGTCATAGCCAAATGGGTAGATACAGGATACATATCTTTAATATATGGAATCAGCTCATATTCCACAGAGAGCAGAAGTAAACGACACAGGAAAATGAAGGTATAGTTTGTCTTAACTTTGCCGACATGTTTCTAACCAGGAACGGAAATTGCGAACATGAACTTCAATGCCTCTTAAGGCCAGGCAGTACTACATGCAAATATCTATTACAACGGAAAGGAGACTAATGAAAATTCCTCATGTGCAGTAACAATTTGTGTGGATAACAATCTGTGCAATATGAACATACCAAGACCAAATATAGGACAACATGCAATTCGAACATCTGGACATGAAAAATGTGCATCGTATGATGTAGATGGTGTTTTAAAAGGGACAACAAATCAGAAAGTTCTCCATTGAAATAATATAGAAAAAAAACAACGAGGTTCAAAGTATTTTTTTAGAAAATGAGGAACTGAACATTACGTTGTATTATGTTATACCTGAATATGTTGAAAAGAAAAGAAAACTGTTACCTTCGCTTAAAATAGTGTCTGAAACCATGACGATACATCAAATAATTACCAAGAAACCCGGAAGAATCTTATTTCGAGATGTAAGTTGAACATGCGAAACAGAGTAACATGATGAACAGAGCTTCAAATACCTGTTACAAGCCCTAGTTAGACCACATCTTGTCTCCTTCAAATACCTGTTACAAGCACTAGTTAGACCACAGAGCTTCAAATACCTGTTACAAGCCCTAGTTAGACCACAGAGCTTCAAATACCTGTTACAAGCCCTAGTTAGACCACATCTTGTCTTCTTCAAATACCTGTTACAAGCCCTAGTTAGACCACATCTTGTCTCCTTCAAATACCTGTTACAAGCCCTAGTTAGACCACATCTTGTCTCCTTCAAATACCTGTTACAAGCCCTAGTTAGACCACATCTTGTCTCCTTCAAATACCTGTTACAAGCCCTAGTTAGACCACATCTTGTCTCCTTCAAATATCTGTTACAAGTCCTAGTTAGACCACAGAGCTTTAAATACCTGTTACAAGCCCTAGTTAGACCACAGAACTTCAAATACCTGTTACAAGTCCTAGTTAGACCACAGAGCTTCAAATACCTGTTACAAGCCCTAGTTAGACCACAGAGCCTCAAATACCTGTTACAAGCCCTAGTTAGACCACAGAGCTTCAAATACCTGTTACAAGCTCTAGTTAGACCACAGAGCTTCAAATACATGTTACAATCCCTAGTTAGACCACATCTTGTCTCCTTCAAATACCTGTTACAAGCCCTAATTAGACCACATCTTGTCACCTTCAAATACCTGTTACAAGCCCTAGTTAGACCACATCTTGTCCCCTTCAAATACCTGTTACAAGCCCTAGTTAGACCACATCTTGTCTCATTCAAATACATGTTACAAGCCCTAGTTAGACCACATCTTGTCTCCTTCAAATACCTGTTACAAGCCCTAGTTAGACAACATCTTGTCTCCTTCAAATACCTGTTACAAGCCCTAGTTAGTCCACATCTTGTCTCCTTCAAATATCTGTTACAAGCCCTAGTTAGACCACAGAGCTTTCAATAACTGTTACAAGCCCTAGTTAGACCACAGAGCCTCAAATACCTGTTACAAGCCCTAGTTAGACCACAGAGCTTCAAATACCTGTTGCAAGCCCTAGTTAGACCACAGAGCTTCAAATACCTGTTACAAGCTCTAGTTAGACCACAGAGCTTCAAATACATGTTACAATCCCTAGTTAGACCACATCTTGTCTCCTTCAAATACCTGTTACAAGCCCTAGTTAGACCACATCTTGTCACCTTCAAATACCTGTTACAAGTCCTAGTTATACCACATCTTGTCTCCTTCAAATACCTGTTACAAGCCCTAGTTAGCCCACATCTTGTCTCCTTCAAATACCTGTTACAAGTCCTAGTTATACCACATCTTGTCTCCTTCAAATACCTGTTACAAGCCCTAGTTAGACCACATCTTGTCTCCTTCAAATACCTGTTACAAGCCCTAGTTAGACCACATCGTGTCTCCTTCAAATATCTGTTACAAGCCCTAGTTAGACCACAGAGCTTTAAATACCTGCTACAAGCCCTAGTTAGACCACAGAGCTTCAAATACATGTTACAATCCCTAGTTAGACCACATCTTGTCTCCTTCAAATACCTGTTACAAGCCCTAGTTAGACCACATCTTGTCACCTTCAAATACCTGTTACAAGTCCTAGTTATACCACATCTTGTCTCCTTCAAATACCTGTTACAAGCCCTAGTTAGACCACATCTTGTCTCCTTCAAATACCTGTTACAAGCCCTAGTTAGACCACATCGTGTCTCCTTCAAATATCTGTTACAAGCCCTAGTTAGACCACAGAGCTTTAAATACCTGTTACAAGCCCTAGTTAGACCACAGAGCTTCAAATACCTGTTACAAGCCCTAGTTAGACCACAGAGCTTCAAATACCTGTTACAAGTCCTAGTTAGACCACAGAGCTTCAAATACCTGTTACAAGCCCTAGTTAGACCACAGAGCTTCAAATACCTGTTACAAGCCCTAGTTAGACCACATCTTGTCTCCTTCAAATACCTGTTACAAGCCCTAGTTAGACCACATCTTGTCACCTTCAAATACCTGTTACAAGCCCTAGTTATACCACATCTTGTCTCCTTCAAATACCTGTTACAAGCCCTAGTTAGCCCACATCTTGTCTCCTTCAAATACCTGTTACAAGCCCTAGTTAGACCACATCTTGTCTCCTTCAAATACCTGTTACAAGCCCTAGTTAGACCACATCTTGTCTCCTTCAAATACCTGTTACAAGCCATAGTTAGACTACATCTTGTCTCCTTCAAATACCTGTTACAAGCCCTAGTTAGACCACATCTTGTCTCCTTCAAATACCTGTTACAAGCCCTAGTTAGACCACATCTTGTCTCCTTCAAATATCTGTTACAAGCCCTAGTTAGACCACAGAGCTTTAAATACCTGTTACAGGCCCTAGTTAGACCACAGAACTTCAAATACCTGTTACAAGCTCTAGTTAGACCACAGAGCTTCAACTACCTGTTACAAGCCCTAGTTAGACCACAGAGCTTCACATACCTGTTACAAGCTCTAGTTAGACCACAGAGCTTCAAATACCTGTTACAAGCTCTAGTTAGACCACAGAGCTTCAAATACATGTTACAATCCCTAGTTAGACCACATCTTGTCTCCTTCAAATACCTGTTACAAGCCCTAGTTAGACCACATCTTGTCCCCTTCAAATACCTGTTACAAGCCCTAGTTAGACCATATCTTGTCTCATTCAAATACCTGTTACAAGCCCTAGTTAGACCACATCTTGTCTCCTTCAAATACCTGTTACAAGCCCTAGTTAGACCACATCTTGTCTCCTTCTCCTTCAAATACCTGTTACAAGCCCTAGTTAGACCACATCTTGTCTCCTTCAAATATCTGTTACAAGCCCTAGTTAGACCACAGAGCTTTAAATAACTGTTACAAGCCCTAGTTAGACCACAGAGCCTCAAATACCTGTTACAAGCCCTAGTTATACCACAGAGCTTCAAATACCTGTTACAAGCCCTAGTTAGACCACAGAGCTTCAAATACCTGTTACAAGCTCTAGTTAGACCACAGAGCTTCAAATACATGTTACAATCCCTAGTTAGACCACATCTTGTCACCTTCAAATACCTGTTACAAGCCCTAGTTATACCACATCTTGTCACCTTCAAATACCTGTTACAAGCACTAGTTATACCACATCTTGTCTCCTTCAAATACCTGTTACAAGCCCTAGTTAGCCCACATCTTGTCTCCTTCAAATACCTGTTACAAGCCCTAGTTAGACCACATCTTGTCTCCTTCAAATACCTGTTACAAGCCCTAGTTAGACCACATCTTGTCTTCTTCAAATACCTGTTACAGCCCTAGTTAGACCACATGGAGAAATAGAACAAATAGAAAATGTGCAACGAAGAGCCATGAAACAAATACCCTCACTAAAAAATATGGAATATAACCAAAGGCTAAGGAAACTAAACATGCCAAGGCTAAAATATAGAAGGGCAAAAGGGGATATGATAGAGGTATTTAAAATTTTGAATGGAATTTATGACACGTATGCTACAATTGGAATGATGGAATTAATGACACAAGCAAACACAACGGGCCACAACAACAAAATAAAGAAACAGTCATGTAGACTAAACGTGAGGAGATACTCATTCACAAATAGAGTGGTAGATATTTGGAAAAGTTTGCCAGAAGAAATTACAGTTGTCAAAACAGTAAAAGAATTTGAAATTGGTCTTGACAACCACTAGAAACACCAAGAGTGCAAATACGACTTTTCGATGGACATAAATATTCGATCAAAACCCGGATGTCACGTAAAGTCGCGCACAAATACGACAGAAAATATCACAGAGGCGGACATAGTGGCTGAGTAAGCCAGCGTCCACAGTAGTTCCTATGGTGTCCTATGGTATGGATATAGCTACAAAACATTTGTATACCAAGAAATATAGCACATGAAGGCAAATTCTGAGATTTGGTTGCTGGTAAAGAGAAGTATGTGTGCCAAGTAATAATTTTGGAATTGAAAGAAATTCACGATACAATAAATACGTAGAGGAGTTCCTGGAATAACCTTCATCAACTACGACTGGAATGTCAAATAATTTATAAACCTTCCGGAACAAGAAAACAAAAGGGACTAAACCTGTAAATCTTCAGGACTAAACACAAACCTGTAAATCTTCAGGACTAAACACAAACCTGTAAATCTTCAGTCCTAAACACAAACCTGTAAATCTTCAGGACTAAACACAAATCTGTAAATCTTCAGGTCTAAGCACAAACCTGTAAATCTTCAGGCCTAAATACAAACCTGTAAATCTTCAGGCCTAAACACAAACCTGTAAATCTTCAGGCCTAAACACAAACCTGTAAATCTTCAGGCCTAAACACAAACCTGTAAATCTTCAGGCCTAAACACAAATCTGTAAATCTTCAGGCCTAAACACAAATCTGTAAATCTTCAGGCCTAAACACAAACCTGTAAATCTTTAGGCCTAAACACAAACCTGTAAATCTTCAGGCCTAAACACAAACCTGTAAATCTTCAGGCCTAAACACAAACCTGTAAATCTTCAGGACTAAACACAAACCTGTAAATCTTCAGGACTAAACACAAACCTGTAAATCTTCAGGCCTAAACACAAACCTGTAAATCTTCAGGCCTAAGCACAAACCTGTAAATCTTCAGGACTAAACACAAACATGTAAATATTCAGGCCTAAACACAAACCTGTAAATCTTCAGGACTAAACACAAACCTGTAAATCTTTAGGACTAAACACAAACCTGTAAATCTTCAGGCCTAAACACAAACATGTAAATCTTCAGGACTAAACACAAACCTGTAAATCTTCAGGACTAAACACAAACCTGTAAATCTTCAGGACTAAACACAAACCTGTAAATCTTCAGGACTAAACACAAACCTGTAAATCTTTAGGACTAAACACAAACCTGTAAATCTTCAGGACTAAACACAAACCTGTAAATCTTCAGGCCTAAACACAAACCTGTAAATCTTCAGGCCTAAACACAAACCTGTAAATCTTCAGGACTAAACACAAACCTGTAAATCTTCAGGACTAAACACAAACCTGTAAATCTTTAGGACTAAACACAAACCTGTAAATCTTCAGGACTAAACACAAACCTGTAAATCTTTAGGCCTAAACACAAACCTGTAAATCTTCAGGACTAAACACAAACCTGTAAATCTTCAGGCCTAAGCACAAACCTGTAAATCTTTAGGACTAAACACAAACCTGTAAATCATCAGGCCTAAACACAAACCTGTAAATCTTCAGGACTAAACCCAAACCTGTAAATCTTCAGGCCTAAACACAAGCTTGTAAATCTTCAGGACTAAACACAAACCTGTAAATCTTCAGGCCTAAACACAAACCTGTAAATCATCAGGCCTAAACACAAACCTGTAAATCTTCAGGCCTAAATACAAACCTGTAAATCTTCACGACTAAACACAAACCTGTAAATCTTCAGGCCTAAACACAAACCTGTAAATCTTCAGGACTAAACACAAACCTGTAAATCTTCAGGACTAAACACAAACCTGTAAATCTTCAGGACTAAACACAAACCTGTAAATCTTCAGGCCTAAACACAAACCTGTAAATCTTCAGGCCTAAACACAAACCTGTAAATCTTCAGGACTAAACACAAACCTGTAAATCTTTAGGACTAAACATCAACCTGTAAATCTTCAGGACTAAACACAAACCTGTAAATCTTCAGGACTAAACACAAACCTGTAAATCTTCAGCACTAAACACAAACCTGTAAATCTTCAGGCCTAAACACAAGCTTGTAAATCTTCAGGACTAAACACAAACCTGTAAATCTTCAGGCCTAAGCACAAGCTTGTAAATCATCAGGCCTAAACACGAACCTGTAAATCTTCAGGACTAAACACAAACCTGTAAATCTTCAGGACTAAACACGAACCTGTAAATCTTCAGGACTAAACACAAACATGTAAATCTTCAGGCCTAAACACAAACATGTAAATCTTCAGGACTAAACACAAACCTGTAAATCTTCAGGACTAAGCACAAACATGTAAATCTTCAGGCCTAAACACAAACCTGTAAATCTTCAGGACTAAACACAAACCTGTAAATCTTCAGGACTAAACACAAACCTGTAAATCTTCAGGCCTAAACACAAACCTGTATATCTTCAGGACTAAACACAAACATATAAATCTTCAGGCCTAAACACAAACCTGTAAATCTTCAGGCCTAAACACAAACCTGTAAATCTTCAGGCCTAAACACAAACCTGTAAATCTTCAGGACTAAACACAAACCTGTAAATCTTCAGGACTAAACACAAACCTGTAAATCTTCAGGACTAAAGACAAACCTGTAAATCTTCAGGCCTAAACACAAACCTGTAAATCTTCAGGCTTAAACACAAACCTGTAAATCTTCAGGACTAAACACAAACCTGTAAATCTTCAGGACTAAACACAAACCTGTAAATCTTCAGGCCTAAACACAAACCTGTAAATCTTCAGGACTAAACACAAACCTGTAAATCTTTAGGACTAAACACAAACCTGTAAATCTTCAGGCCTAAACACAAATCTGTAAATCTTCAGGCCTAAACACAAACCTGTAAATCTTCAGGACTAAACACAAACCTGTAAATCTTTAGGACTAAACACAAACCTGTAAATCTTCAGGACTAAACACAAACATGTAAATCATCAGGACTAAACACAAACCTGTAAATCTTCAGGCCTAAACACAAACCTGTAAATCTTCAGGCCTAAACACAAACCTGTAAATCTTCAGGACTAAACACAAACCTGTAAATCTTTAGGACTAAACACGAACCTGTAAATCTTCAGGACTAAACACCAACCTGTAAATCTTCAGGCCTAAACACAAACCTGTAAATCTTCAGGCCTAGACACAAACCTGTAAATGTTCAGGCCTAAACACAAACCTGTAAATCATCAGGACTAAGCACCAACCTGTAAATCTTCAGGCCTAAACACAAACCTGTAAATCTTCAGGCCTAAACACAAACCTGTAAATCTTCAGGCCTAAACACAAACCTGTAAATCTTTAGGACTAAACACGAACCTGTAAATCTTCAGGACTAAACACAAACCTGTAAATCTTCAGGCCTAAGCACAAGCTTGTAAATCATCAGGCCTAAACACGAACCTGTAAATCTTCAGGACTAAACACAAACCTGTAAATCTTCAGGCCTAAACACAAACCTGTAAATCTTCAGGCCTAAATACAAACCTGTAAATCTTCACGACTAAACACAAACCTGTAAATCTTCAGGCCTAAACACAAACCTGTAAATCTTCAGGACTAAACACAAACCTGTAAATCTTCAGGACTAAACACAAACCTGTAAATCTTCAGGACTAAACACAAACCTGTAAATCTTCAGGCCTAAACACAAACCTGTAAATCTTCAGGCCTAAACACAAACCTGTAAATCTTCAGGACTAAACACAAACCTGTAAATCTTTAGGACTAAACATCAACCTGTAAATCTTCAGGACTAAACACAAACCTGTAAATCTTCAGGACTAAACACAAACCTGTAAATCTTCAGCACTAAACACAAACCTGTAAATCTTCAGGCCTAAACACAAGCTTGTAAATCTTCAGGACTAAACACAAACCTGTAAATCTTCAGGCCTAAGCACAAGCTTGTAAATCATCAGGCCTAAACACGAACCTGTAAATCTTCAGGACTAAACACAAACCTGTAAATCTTCAGGACTAAACACGAACCTGTAAATCTTCAGGACTAAACACAAACATGTAAATCTTCAGGCCTAAACACAAACATGTAAATCTTCAGGACTAAACACAAACCTGTAAATCTTCAGGACTAAGCACAAACATGTAAATCTTCAGGCCTAAACACAAACCTGTAAATCTTCAGGACTAAACACAAACCTGTAAATCTTCAGGACTAAACACAAACCTGTAAATCTTCAGGCCTAAACACAAACCTGTATATCTTCAGGACTAAACACAAACATATAAATCTTCAGGCCTAAACACAAACCTGTAAATCTTCAGGCCTAAACACAAACCTGTAAATCTTCAGGCCTAAACACAAACCTGTAAATCTTCAGGACTAAACACAAACCTGTAAATCTTCAGGACTAAACACAAACCTGTAAATCTTCAGGACTAAAGACAAACCTGTAAATCTTCAGGCCTAAACACAAACCTGTAAATCTTCAGGCTTAAACACAAACCTGTAAATCTTCAGGACTAAACACAAACCTGTAAATCTTCAGGACTAAACACAAACCTGTAAATCTTCAGGCCTAAACACAAACCTGTAAATCTTCAGGACTAAACACAAACCTGTAAATCTTCAGGACTAAACACAAACCTGTAAATCTTCAGGCCTAAACACAAATCTGTAAATCTTCAGGCCTAAACACAAACCTGTAAATCTTCAGGACTAAACACAAACCTGTAAATCTTTAGGACTAAACACAAACCTGTAAATCTTCAGGACTAAACACAAACATGTAAATCATCAGGACTAAACACAAACCTGTAAATCTTCAGGCCTAAACACAAACCTGTAAATCTTCAGGCCTAAACACAAACCTGTAAATCTTCAGGACTAAACACAAACCTGTAAATCTTTAGGACTAAACACGAACCTGTAAATCTTCAGGACTAAACACCAACCTGTAAATCTTCAGGCCTAAACACAAACCTGTAAATCTTCAGGCCTAGACACAAACCTGTAAATGTTCAGGCCTAAACACAAACCTGTAAATCATCAGGACTAAGCACCAACCTGTAAATCTTCAGGCCTAAACACAAACCTGTAAATCTTCAGGCCTAAACACAAACCTGTAAATCTTCAGGCCTAAACACAAACCTGTAAATCTTTAGGACTAAACACGAACCTGTAAATCTTCAGGACTAAACACAAACCTGTAAATCTTCAGGCCTAAGCACAAGCTTGTAAATCATCAGGCCTAAACACGAACCTGTAAATCTTCAGGACTAAACACAAACCTGTAAATCTTCAGGACTAAACACGAACCTGTAATTCTTCAGGACTAAACACAAACATGTAAATCTTCAGGCCTAAACACAAACATGTAAATCTTCAGGCCTAAACACAAACCTGTAAATCTTCAGGACTAAACACAAACCTGTAAATCTTCAGGACTAAACACAAACCTGTAAATCTTCAGGCCTAAACACAAACCTGTATATCTTCAGGACTAAACACAAACATATAAATCTTCAGGCCTAAACACAAACCTGTAAATCTTCAGGCCTAAACACAAACCTGTAAATCTTCAGGCCTAAACACAAACCTGTAAATCTTCAGAACTAAAGACAAACCTGTAAATCTTCAGGACTAAACACAAACCTGTAAATCTTCAGGACTAAAGACAAACCTGTAAATCTTCAGGCCTAAACACAAACCTGTAAATCTTCAGGCTTAAACACAAACCTGTAAATCTTCAGGACTAAACACAAACCTGTAAATCTTCAGGACTAAACACAAACCTGTAAATCTTCAGGCCTAAACACAAACCTGTAAATCTTCAGGACTAAACACAAACCTGTAAATCTTTAGGACTAAACACAAACCTGTAAATCTTCAGGCCTAAACACAAACCTGTAAATCTTCAGGCCTAAACACAAACCTGTAAATCTTCAGGACTAAACACAAACCTGTAAATCTTTAGGACTAAACACAAACCTGTAAATCTTCAGGACTAAACACAAACATGTAAATCATCAGGACTAAACACAAACCTGTAAATCTTCAGGCCTAAACACAAACCTGTTAATCTTCAGGCCTAAACACAAACCTGTAAATCTTCAGGACTAAACACAAACCTGTAAATCTTTAGGACTAAACACGAACCTGTAAATCTTCAGGACTAAACACCAACCTGTAAATCTTCAGGCCTAAACACAAACCTGTAAATCTTCAGGCCTAGACACAAACCTGTAAATGTTCAGGCCTAAACACAAACCTGTAAATCATCAGGACTAAGCACCAACCTGTAAATCTTCAGGCCTAAACACAAACCTGTAAATCTTCAGGCCTAAACACAAACCTGTAAATCTTCAGGCCTAAACACAAACCTGTAAATCTTTAGGACTAAACACGAACCTGTAAATCTTCAGGACTAAACACAAACCTGTAAATCTTCAGGACTAAACACAAACCTGTAAATCTTCAGGCCTAAACACAAACCTGTAAATCTTTAGGACTAAACACGAACCTGTAAATCTTCAGGACTAAACACAAACCTGTAAATCTTCAGGCCTAAACACAAACCTGTAAATCTTCAGGACTAAACACAAACCTGTAAATCTTCAGGCCTAAACACAAACCTGTAAATCTTTAGGACTAAACACAAACATGTAAATCTTCAGGACTAAACACAAACCTGTAAATCTTCAGGACTAAATACAAACCTGTAAATCTTTAGGACTAAACACGAACCTGTAAATCTTCAGGACTAAACACAAACCTGTAAATCTTCAGGACTAAACACAAACCTGTAAATCTTCAGGACTAAACACAAACCTGTAAATCTTCAGGACTAAACACCAACCTGTAAATCTTCAGGCCTAAACACAAACCTGTAAATCTTCAGGCCTAAACACAAACCTGTAAATCTTCAGGCCTAAACACAAACCTGTAAATCTTCAGGTCTAAGTACAAACCTGTAAATCTTTAGGACTAAACACAAACCTGTAAATCTTCAGGACTAAACACAAACCTGTAAATCTTCAGGACTAAACACAAACCTGTAAATCTTCAGGCCTAAACACAAACCTGTAAATCTTCAGGCCTAAACACAAACCTGTAAATCTTCAGGCCTAAACACAAACCTGTAAATCTTCAGGACTAAACACAAACCTGTAAATCTTCAGGACTAAACACAAACCTGTAAATCTTCAGGACTAAACACAAACCTGTAAATCTTCAGGACTAAACACAAACCTGTAAATCTTCAGGACTAAACACAAACCTGTAAATCTTCAGGACTAAACACAAACCTGTAAATCTTCAGGACTAAACAAAAACCTGTAAATCTTCAGGACTAAGCACAAACATGTAAATCTTCAGGCCTAAACACAAACCTGTAAATCTTCAGGACTAAACACAAACCTGTAAATCTTCAGGACTAAACACAAACCTGTAAATCTTCAGGCCTAAACACAAACCTGTATATCTTCAGGACTAAACACAAACATATAAATCTTCAGGCCTAAACACAAACCTGTAAATCTTCAGGCCTAAACACAAACCTGTAAATCTTCAGGCCTAAACACAAACCTGTAAATCTTCAGGACTAAACACAAACCTGTAAATCTTCAGGACTAAACACAAACCTGTAAATCTTCAGGACTAAAGACAAACCTGTAAATCTTCAGGCCTAAACACAAACCTGTAAATCTTCAGGCTTAAACACAAACCTGTAAATCTTCAGGACTAAACACAAACCTGTAAATCTTCAGGACTAAACACAAACCTGTAAATCTTCAGGCCTAAACACAAACCTGTAAATCTTCAGGACTAAACACAAACCTGTAAATCTTTAGGACTAAACACAAACCTGTAAATCTTCAGGCCTAAACACAAATCTGTAAATCTTCAGGCCTAAACACAAACCTGTAAATCTTCAGGACTAAACACAAACCTGTAAATCTTTAGGACTAAACACAAACCTGTAAATCTTCAGGACTAAACACAAACATGTAAATCATCAGGACTAAACACAAACCTGTAAATCTTCAGGCCTAAACACAAACCTGTAAATCTTCAGGCCTAAACACAAACCTGTAAATCTTCAGGACTAAACACAAACCTGTAAATCTTTAGGACTAAACACGAACCTGTAAATCTTCAGGACTAAACACCAACCTGTAAATCTTCAGGCCTAAACACAAACCTGTAAATCTTCAGGCCTAGACACAAACCTGTAAATGTTCAGGCCTAAACACAAACCTGTAAATCATCAGGACTAAGCACCAACCTGTAAATCTTCAGGCCTAAACACAAACCTGTAAATCTTCAGGCCTAAACACAAACCTGTAAATCTTCAGGCCTAAACACAAACCTGTAAATCTTTAGGACTAAACACGAACCTGTAAATCTTCAGGACTAAACACAAACCTGTAAATCTTCAGGCCTAAGCACAAGCTTGTAAATCATCAGGCCTAAACACGAACCTGTAAATCTTCAGGACTAAACACAAACCTGTAAATCTTCAGGACTAAACACGAACCTGTAATTCTTCAGGACTAAACACAAACATGTAAATCTTCAGGCCTAAACACAAACATGTAAATCTTCAGGCCTAAACACAAACCTGTAAATCTTCAGGACTAAACACAAACCTGTAAATCTTCAGGACTAAACACAAACCTGTAAATCTTCAGGCCTAAACACAAACCTGTATATCTTCAGGACTAAACACAAACATATAAATCTTCAGGCCTAAACACAAACCTGTAAATCTTCAGGCCTAAACACAAACCTGTAAATCTTCAGGCCTAAACACAAACCTGTAAATCTTCAGAACTAAAGACAAACCTGTAAATCTTCAGGACTAAACACAAACCTGTAAATCTTCAGGACTAAAGACAAACCTGTAAATCTTCAGGCCTAAACACAAACCTGTAAATCTTCAGGCTTAAACACAAACCTGTAAATCTTCAGGACTAAACACAAACCTGTAAATCTTCAGGACTAAACACAAACCTGTAAATCTTCAGGCCTAAACACAAACCTGTAAATCTTCAGGACTAAACACAAACCTGTAAATCTTTAGGACTAAACACAAACCTGTAAATCTTCAGGCCTAAACACAAACCTGTAAATCTTCAGGCCTAAACACAAACCTGTAAATCTTCAGGACTAAACACAAACCTGTAAATCTTTAGGACTAAACACAAACCTGTAAATCTTCAGGACTAAACACAAACATGTAAATCATCAGGACTAAACACAAACCTGTAAATCTTCAGGCCTAAACACAAACCTGTTAATCTTCAGGCCTAAACACAAACCTGTAAATCTTCAGGACTAAACACAAACCTGTAAATCTTTAGGACTAAACACGAACCTGTAAATCTTCAGGACTAAACACCAACCTGTAAATCTTCAGGCCTAAACACAAACCTGTAAATCTTCAGGCCTAGACACAAACCTGTAAATGTTCAGGCCTAAACACAAACCTGTAAATCATCAGGACTAAGCACCAACCTGTAAATCTTCAGGCCTAAACACAAACCTGTAAATCTTCAGGCCTAAACACAAACCTGTAAATCTTCAGGCCTAAACACAAACCTGTAAATCTTTAGGACTAAACACGAACCTGTAAATCTTCAGGACTAAACACAAACCTGTAAATCTTCAGGACTAAACACAAACCTGTAAATCTTCAGGCCTAAACACAAACCTGTAAATCTTTAGGACTAAACACGAACCTGTAAATCTTCAGGACTAAACACAAACCTGTAAATCTTCAGGCCTAAACACAAACCTGTAAATCTTCAGGACTAAACACAAACCTGTAAATCTTCAGGCCTAAACACAAACCTGTAAATCTTTAGGACTAAACACAAACATGTAAATCTTCAGGACTAAACACAAACCTGTAAATCTTCAGGACTAAATACAAACCTGTAAATCTTTAGGACTAAACACGAACCTGTAAATCTTCAGGACTAAACACAAACCTGTAAATCTTCAGGACTAAACACAAACCTGTAAATCTTCAGGACTAAACACAAACCTGTAAATCTTCAGGACTAAACACCAACCTGTAAATCTTCAGGCCTAAACACAAACCTGTAAATCTTCAGGCCTAAACACAAACCTGTAAATCTTCAGGCCTAAACACAAACCTGTAAATCTTCAGGTCTAAGTACAAACCTGTAAATCTTTAGGACTAAACACAAACCTGTAAATCTTCAGGACTAAACACAAACCTGTAAATCTTCAGGACTAAACACAAACCTGTAAATCTTCAGGCCTAAACACAAACCTGTAAATCTTCAGGCCTAAACACAAACCTGTAAATCTTCAGGCCTAAACACAAACCTGTAAATCTTCAGGACTAAACACAAACCTGTAAATCTTCAGGACTAAACACAAACCTGTAAATCTTCAGGACTAAACACAAACCTGTAAATCTTCAGGACTAAACACAAACCTGTAAATCTTCAGGACTAAACACAAACCTGTAAATCTTCAGGACTAAACACAAACCTGTAAATCTTCAGGACTAAACACAAACCTGTAAATCTTCAGGCCTAAACACAAACCTGTAAATCTTTAGGCCTAAGCACAAACTGTACACCTTCAGGACTAAACACAAACCTGTAAATCTTCAGGCCTAAACACAAATCTGTAAATCTTCAAAACAAAAGGGCCTAACCACAAACCTGTAAATCGTCAGGACTAAACACAAACCTGTAAATCGTCAGGCCTAATCACAAACCTGTAAATCTTCAGGCCTAAACACAAACCTGTAAATGTTCAGGCCTAAGCACAAACCTGTAAATGTTCAGGCCTAAGCACAAACATGTAAATCTGCAAAACAAAATGGCCTAAGTACAAACCTGTAAATCTTCAAAACAAAATGGCCTAAACACAAACCTGTTAATCTTCAGGCCTAAACACAAACCTGTAAATCTTCAGGCCTAAGCACAAACCTGTAAATCATCAAAACAAAATGGCCTAAGTACAAACCTGTAAATCTTCAGATACTTTAATTGAGATTACACGAAGCCAGTCATACAAAGACAAGTAATAAAATGAATAACAAAAAATACCGTACACTCAGAACGAAATTTCCAAAATCATAGAAAGAGACATAATTATTCGATACCCCTAACACAAAACTTGGCTTGGTACAAGTAAAGCAAACATAAACATATATCATATCCATATATAGAGAGATGAAATACAGCAAACTGACATACAATTAGGTCAAGATAGAGGTCGAGACAAATTAAGAAAGCCCAATAGATCAAAATACAGATACACGGAGGCGGAGGGGATGAGTTCATTACCGTTTACAATCGACAGGGTCAAAGATACCTACCAAAATCACGTTTTAAATATATAAAATCACATCACCGAACATCAGTGTATTTTCGTCAGATTCGCCCACATTGTCCATTTAAAAAATCCTGGAAATGTAATAGGCTGTTGCTTGATAGCATTGAAAATGACCAATGAATGGGAAATTACCGTCATGGGACACACTTGAAATTAAAATGGCTTTTCAAACGAGGAAGTTGGAACACTTCACAACTCAACATTATGATCACCCTGCTTGAGTTTCTTTTGCTGCCATATGTAATATGGAGGATTGTGAAAAGTCAAGAGTGTGGGCAGATACATTGTTATATATTGTGTTGTCATATTTTTTTTTTCAATGATTTATCCCTAGTTTACAAATGCAGCAACTTTAAATTTGACAATTTTATCCCGACACACACTTTGTGTATTATTATTATGTCGTAACTGGGTTAAGCTTAAATATGTTATTTTATATGTAGGAAAAGAGTCACAGGAAGCATCATATTGTAATACAATATATGTGTGTACATTACATAAAAATGGAAGTATATAATTAATAAATTAATTGGTTCTTACCATTAATAACATTCAATGAACAAGGAAGTATAATCTATTACATCTTCAGTAGTCCTTTGTCCGTATCGTAAAATTTAAATGTTAAATAAATTATTTACCTGTTCCTATACAGGTAAATATATATGTAAGGTCATGTCTGCACCTTTGACAAAAGCAATATAAGTTTGGTATACAATGTCAGTGATTGCATGTGATCTTGTTAAATGTCCAATCAAATCATGTCATCAGACTTCCTTGTCGCGGAAAACAAAAAATATAAATCAATATATTATAAAAAAATTTCGCATTTTTTTCTTTCGTTTAGATTTGTTTACTTTCACAATATAAGCATCTTAAAATTAATGAAAGAGGAAATATGAATTTCTCTCACGGTTATCTACCCTCTCATAAGGCTAGCGGAATACACATTGAAAACATGCACTAAATTTGATATTTACGTTTTTATTTCTGTTTTAATATGAACAGAAATAATCCAGCAATACAAATATTAATTGTGGCTAATATGCAAAGTCAACTAAAGATCACAAGCTTTATAAATGTATGCACCTTTTGTAGAAAAAAATTTGATGATACCAAAGGGGTAATCAGAAGTTGTAAATCGAAAGAGAGGCAATACAGTGACCAAAGTAAAAAGAACAAAAGGACAAATAATAACTTAAATGTGCAAAACACTACACAGAAAACTAAAGATCGAGCAACACGAATTCCACTACAATCCGGGAGTGAGCTCTGGAAGGGTAAGCAGTTCCTGCTCCACATGTAACACCCGTCATGTTACTCTTGTTACACACCTGATGATAAGTCATGCATGAGGAATATGTGCATTTTGAGTTTTGAAAGAACAATATGTTATTCATATAAAAAGCCATAAGTCTATTCTAAAATTTTGCATTCGGTGCAAGGATCCAAGATAAACGCAAAGTAGTACCAAGCATTATTAGAGGTAGCAAGGTAACATTGACTTGTCATGTCAGATAAAAGTGACATTTTGGTAATTGTCGTTTCTATAGAAAAAAGGAACCCAGAATATAGTAGTTTGTGTTGCTGGAGTATTTTCGTTCATTTTTCCAAACATAATGATGACAATTGTCCTACTGAGTCAGTTTAAATATCACGAGGAAACCTTAATTTTACTTCTGTTTCCAAGTGTTTTAATTAAAACATACAAAATATCCTTTTTAATTACTAATAGTAGTACAGGACCCCCCATATAGCCCAAAATCCCCATGTTAAATTCCCCATAGGGAGGAGGGGGAAAATTGTGCAATTAGTGCAGTTGGTTTTAATTAATGCATTGTGTTGTGGTTTATGCTAATTATTGTTGATGCATTATTTATTTCAGTCCTGACTTGGTACAAGCATTTTTAAAGAAATGGTGGGTTGAATCAGATTTTAAAGCGCCAAACCTCCCGCTTTCATTACGGCTCAAAGGTTCCGGCTGTCACTATAACAGTATTTATAACAATACTGGAGCAAAATATGTAAAATAATTGTCAAAGCAGTACCAAATTCAGTGAAGTAAATGTAAAAAACACTCTTACGTCACACATTGATAAACAAATATTTTTGACATCTTTGTACTACATGTGTATTAGCTGCATTGTGTAGCACATATGATATCATCATCGCTTAAATGATGTAATTATATAATGTTATATTTTGTAGAAGCCTTAAGAAATCCATTAAAATATAAACGGTGATGGTCAGTTCAATAAAGATGATTAGTGTATACAAATGTGGTATGAATCCCATTCTTAAGATGTTATGATGACCTCGTATTAAACTGATAAAGTTAACTTTCTATTTAAACATGATCAGATCTCGAGGACAATTTAATTTTGTTACTTTTGAATAGTTGACCAGTACAAGCCAGACTTTATAAATTAATATATACAGATATGTTGTACATCGTTTGTATTAATCCTCTGTCTTTGGTAGTTGGAATTCCCACAGTGGTGGGCTACCAATGATTTCTAAATCTCTATTGTTGTAACATTTCCGTAAAATAGATAAAGCGGATAGGTGAGAGCTTATTGATGTAAGTCTGGGTATCGCTCAGAGGACACATTCATTAGATAGATTAAGTTAAGACACCTTTGTAAATTTTATATATATATATATATATATATATATAGTCAATTACAAGTATATGTATCACACCACATGATTCTCGCGAACTTCAAGTTCACGCTTGATGAGTTTGGGTATAAAAATAACCAGTAAATAAATACTTTATCGAGTCTTGCTACAACACGTCACGTTTACTTTCCATTTCGGGGTATAAATGAAAAATCTTTTTTCTAGATAAGTTAACAGGACTGGTTAATTATGAACATTGTTTGTGTACATACATACATTTATATGATTGTTATAATTAATAAAATATGCTCGTTAAGTTGTAGCGAGTCACTCACTCTATTCATTCTTGTTTTATCTTAATATAGAAAAGACTATTTTTATTTTCATATGAGAGTATCGAAGGAGAAAATAAATCCATCCTCTTGTCATGTGCGTGCAAATATTGATATTGAATGTTTGTATTTATCTCTGTACCGTTGTAATGCATTGGTTTATGAGAATAAAGAATCTTGAATCTTGATAGATTAGTGACACATAGTAACGGCACGGTTAAAAAGATCAAAATCTGCGCGCCAGGTTTAAAATCGTACAAAGTTGTCGGAGAGACATCATTGTCCGCACCCGTATCAACTGAATTATTCTATTTAAAAAAACCAAAGTCTTCGTAATGAGAAGTTACTTACTAGTGAATTAAATACAGAATATAGAGGTAAGTACATTATTTGAAGTTTAATTTCAATATTATCTTTGAATAATTAAATATAAAACATTCCTGATGTGCCATTGTAATCACTAAAGATTAAGAAAGAATGTTATTTTGTATGGAATATTTGAAAAAGCTCAAGTTGCAGAATTTAATGTAAAAATGATAATTACTTAATCCACACAGGATAAAATATATTTATATGTATTTTTAGGCTTGATATCAGTTCTTTGAATTTATATTTGCTGTTGATTTGAAGCGAAAAAATATACAGAATAGTTTTGTTTGGGGTATATATAATGTACTTTGAATGAGAATTATAGGCTTGCTTAAAACTGGCATTAAAATCCTCTACAATGGAAATAGAGTTTTAGTGGTATTGTCACTGTTGTTGTAGATACGCCGATCTGAAGATATGAATAACACCTTCACTGTCGTGTACCCGATACGAAATGGTCATTTCAAGATGGCGGATTGTACATCGTCGAAAAGGTAGGTGTGAAGATTTTGACTATTATCGTTCTTTATAAGTTATCTTAGTGTCTATGAGTTACACGTTTAGATAGGGCAGTCTTTTTTCTACTTCACCATTAAGTCAGTAAAGCTCGATCCTTTTGGTTTGATCGTAAACTGCCTTCGCTAGTTGATCAATGCAGCGAAAAATATATCGAGGCGTAGAATCCGATTTTATTTCACCAATTCATACCGCCTAGTGACTTTTTATATTAACATGTCGATACCAAAATTATTCAAACATGTGAATTGTCCAACAAATGTCATTTCAGCCTTTGACAAGCCTTGTATCCCTCTTAAAACGTGTAGGAAAATTTTGTTTACGTCACGGAACGGTCACGACAAAAACATGACAAAAATGTATGGGAATGGTCTCATTTTTTGGGTGTAGGAATGGACTTTCAAGTAAAGGAGTGGTCTTTTTTGCTTAGGAATGGTCTCCATGCTTGTAGAGTTTTTCATACAATGGTTATTACAAAAGAAGGGGAAAAATAATTAGCCCAGTCCTTTTATTTCAGCTTCTGCTGTATAGACAATGTTCTGTCTTTAAATAATAAGGTATAAAGAAATTTTATTGAAAATAAATTTGTAAACAGAAAGTTAGAAAAAAGGGGGGTGGTAAGTCCGTGCCGCGAGCGCCTGTGACAGCATGTAGAACCAGTACCGTCTTAACCTATGTGCACACTGGGCAGTTGCCCATGCCCCACGCTCACAAGGGCCCCAGTAGCTCTTTAAGACACTTATTGTTTTAGTAGTGGTACTTAACTGTAATCATCATTATGAAGTCTCTTATTTACAAAGTGTAATCCACATTCCTTCCTCATTTACACGAGATATTCTATATTGGTGTAGCCGAAAATAGCAAATCATATGTTTTATGGAATTTAATAAAAAGCCCGATTATTATTATTTTTTTTTCTTATCAAATTCAAATAGTGTGCTTCAAAAGGGGGGCGTCGTGGCCGTGATCGTTTGGTATGGCGAGGAGTACAACATTATGTGATAAAGTTTGTCTGTGATTTGCGACAAGTCTGTGGTTTTCTCCGTGTTCTCCGGTTTCCTCCACCAATAAAACTGACCGCCACAATATGACTGAAATATTGTTAAACACCATAAAACCAAACCAAGCTAATCAAAATATATTGATACATTTTACTTGTTTTTGATCTATTAAACCATGCGATAATTGATTTTATTTTAATTCGCGCAAATGTAATGTCTATTTGCGCAAATGTAGTGCACCGAAATATAACTGTAAGAAACACACATATTCTGTACAAAGTTATATGAAGTCGACATATTTCTGAGAAAAAAAAAATATAAATGATATATTCATTAGATACAAACTACTGGGGAAATCAAAGACATAATGTTGGAGAAAATGGTGGTGACATGTGTTTTTATTATTCACCGAGTATCGATTTATTGAATATTACTTCAACGAAACAGATTAAAAGGAATATTTTTCTGAACGGCATCATTCACCCATAAATCCAGATCGAATTTCTAAATTGTCGGTTTTTATTTCTTCTGTAATTAAATATATTGGCCGCATAACAAATAAATATGAATCCATATTATGAATTGACAGAAATGCCGAGGAATGGGATACAATATGTTACCATATATGTTCATTGCTCCACGCTGGCAACAGCTGATGTTGCTTACACAAGAAATAGATTACTACATGTATTAAGAAAATTATTGCATACAATCTATAATGTGTATTGCATTCTATCCTCTATATTAAAATGTGTAGGAGTATAATTGTATTTTCATATGTTTGTGTATATGACCAATAGGCAAATTATTCCTTGTTGGGAAATTTCTATAAAAAAGGTGTTTTTTTTTACATTTTATTATTGTTTGTTGTTTAACGCCATCTTCTATAATAGTTCTGTCACACCGATGAGTAGAACTTCAATATAACACACTAAAGGAAACAAGAAATTGGTAAAGGTAGCATTGGTATATCAACATGCATGGGTAATATACATATATGTATACATAACCGCATCGGTGATGTAATTGTTAGTGTGATCGCCTCAATTATGTGAAGAGCAACATTATGTGATAAAGTTTGTCAGTGATTTGCGGCAGGTCGATGGTTTCCTCCGGATACTCCGTTTTCCTAGTTCTAATAATAAAACCCTAAATGCTCGCTTACTCGCAAGGGTTATAACGGGATGCCATTACACGTAATGGAGCAGCCGCCGAGATTTTTTGCGCTCGCTTACAGAGCTTCTGACGCCTGCATTTATCAATAATAAGACATAACCTTTCCTTTTGTCCATTATTATAACAAGTTTTTATCACCTACCAGTATTTTAGAATGTAATTCCCACAAAATAAAAATCCATGTTTACTTTCAGTCTCTGAACATTTTGAATTTCGTCATTTCCGGCCTCATTATTTGGATGTCGATACCATATTTGGCGATTTAGGCGTGATTGTTTACATCAGAAATACCATATTTAGAAAAGCTCCGCCTTCCGTAGTTTCCGGTTATCGAAAACGATCGATAAATTTGAACAAGGTGGTTGCTACCTTTGAAAAGCATATATTTCTCAGCCAAACCGATTTAACAAGGACTGGGATCATCAGTAATAGTTACAATGAAATGTTTGAAGCGTAAATAGTGAGTTTTTATGTTTCAACTGCAATTTTTTTTTGCTCCATTGTGACGAATGGGACCGCGTTGTAGCTCTGCCGAGACACAAGTTTGTCACATTGCAGCTACGTTTTCCTCCACCAATAAAACTGACCGCCATGTTATCAATAACTGAAATATTATTGAAAGTGACATTAAACACCATAACCTTAAAGGCATACAGGCTGTCAGAATTGATTTGTTTTTTCATATTAAAAGTTGCCAATATTCGATGTTTTATACTAATTGCAGTTGAAATTTTTCCTAATATCATACGTAAATAGCCTAGAACGAAGGAAATACGTCGCTGTTTTATTTTCTTGAATCCAGTAAAGAATCCAATGATTACCCGCATAATATTCATACGACCTACACAGTAACCTCATTCGGTAAAGCGTTTGCGAATGTGCGAAATTGTTTGTTGAAAAAAAAGCACATGGCACAAACCAAAACATTGACGGATTCTACACGAAAATGACACAAAAAGGAGGATTCAGCTAGCTTTGTGTAAAAATTAAAAAAGATGTTATACCGACCTACTCCATTTTTCAACACGTAAGCATAATTTAGTATCTTTTTTCGGCCGAATCGTATTTTGACAGTAGAATTGCATCGCAGTTTTTTTTATATATTCTTTTTACAGGAGAAAACGCTAGGTGATATCTCTTTTAAATTAGAGACTAAAATAATGAGCTTCATGTCTGTTTTTTTTTCGAAAAAGTCAACTCAAGTGTTGTCAATAATATGCAATACAATTTGTTTACAATTTTCCCTTTATCGGAACCCTTTGCAGAGTTTGGGTTTGTTTTCATTGATTTCATCACGTATTTCCGATTTTAAGTGTCATTCTTACAAAATACCATTATATAATATTAACTGATTACCCCGGGATCCAATTTCATAGATATATTTCTTAAATTATATTAATTCTAACGAATTTACATACAACATGCTACCTGGTTATTTATAGCAGTTATCAGTATTCGGCAAACTTCGGAAATAAGAAGCCGACTTATAATTAGGTGTGTTAATGGCGATTCCACCGAGAGACATTCGAATTCTTTTCACTAATTACGACATTATAACATATTTTTTAAACCTGGCATCTTGTTCAGAACATTTTATTAGTATAAAACATCGAATATTGGCAACTTTTAATATAAACAAAAATATCAATTCTGACAGCCTGTATGCCTTTAACCCCTAATAAAGGGGTATACAATTGATTAGTGTTTGTTGTTTAATGTCATCTTCGGTAATAGTTCTGCAACACAGGGGAGTAAAACTTCAATACAATACACTAAAACAAACAATAAGTTATGAGTAAAGGCTGTATTTATATAAACTATAGGTATTATCAACATGTTTGGGTGACATGTACATAACTTGTGTGTATACATAAAACCTAGCTGCAATAATGTAGCTCCTGTGACAAACTTGTGTCTCGGCAGAGCTACAACGCGGTCCCATTCGTCACAATGGAGCAAAAAAAAAAGTTGCAGTTGAAACATAAAAACTCACTATTTACGCTTCAAACATTTCATTATAACTATTACTGATGATCCCAGCCCTTGTTAAATCGGTTTGGCTGAGAAATATATGCTTTTCAAAGGTAGCAACAACCTTGTTCAAGTTTATCGATCGTTTGCCATAACCGGAAACTACGGAAGGCGGAGCTTTTCTAAATATGGTATTTCTTACTACACGTACTAAACGGCTGATCTAAACATTCACGCCTCAAATCGCCAAATATGGTATCGGCATCCAAATAGTGAGGCCGGAAATGACAAAATTCAAAATGTTCAGAGAGAAAGTAAACATGGATTTTTATTTTGTGGGAATTACATTCTAAAATACTGGTAGGTGATAAAAACTTGCTATAATAATGGACAAAAGGAAAGGTTATGTCTTATTATTGATAAATGCAGGCGTCAGAAACTCTGTAAGCGAGCGCAAAAAATCTCGGCGTGTAATGGCATCCCGCTATAACCCTTGCGAGTAAGCGAGCATTTTGGGGTTTTATTATTAGAACTAATAAAACCACATCTGTGGTGTAATGGTTGGTGTGCTAGCATCATTTGTTGTAGATCATGGGTTCGAGTCCAGGTCCAATCACACCAAAGACTATAAAATTGGTATTTGCTGGTTTTTTTAAGGATTAAATTATTTTTTTTCATGTGAAACCAAAATAAATTTTGTTGAAATTTTAGTTATTTTCATATATACATTTTTGATAGTACATTATGTAATTAAATAAAACCCAAATATGTGTTTCGTAAAATCGAGTACCAAAGAGTAAAGTCAATCGAGATAACGCATGTTATTCTGTAACCTAGGCCTAATATGGAGGAACGTAATTCGACCGAGGCGAGTCGAATGTTAGCAGTGTATAATGGTCGACTGATCTTAATATAAAACGGTTGTATCCCGCAACGGTTCATTCAACCTATGCCAACATTTTGAAAAATAGGTATAAAAGGGCAAGAAAAAATGTTGGCATAGGTTGAATAGGTTAATTGTTATATAAACATGACTGGTGTTGTTTAAAGAGGCATTTAGCTACGATTTTGACCCAAAAAAATTAAATGTTTTGGAAATTGGTAAATAGCTTTAAAATGATGAAATAAAGGTAAATATTTCACATTAAACAGCTTATCGTACCACTTTTCGCCTTTTGAGAACGAAAATTACCATCGATTTATTATTTCCTTTCAAGCAAATAATTTGACCTCGCTTTCTCCGTATGCAACTGACCTTACTAGTGACAGGTAAAAACGAATAATTTGTATTTTGTCGCTTATTAACTGCAAACTTGCATGGTTCTTTGTCCGTAATTAACGCCGACTAAAACCAGATTCACAGAAAATAAGAAATAAGTGCATTGTTGTACTGATTTAATGACGATTCGGCAAACCCCGTAAACAATGCCGATAATTAATAAGATGGCGTCCATTTCTTGATCGATCACACTCGGAGTACTTTATACTGACAACAATGTAGCTTCAGTAAATGAGGAAGTTGCCTTTTCTGGTACATCAATTAGGTGTACCTCCATTTTTTGATTTTTGGTGTGTTTTTGAGCCTAATATCTGGCTGATAAAATAATTGCCTTCTGGCGGGATTTTTTGGGGTGCCCCCTTGCCCCTTGATGCCCTAAGCACGTTCTTATTTTGCCTAAGGGTTAATCCAGGCCTGGGAGCACATTACCACAACTCTTAAAAAAGTCCTGGTAAATCATTACCGCGACTTTTTGATGTGCATGTATACTTCAGGGGCGGATCCAGGATTTCAAGTTAGGGGGGGGGGCGCACTTAAAAAAATTGGGCCGAGCGGAGGGAGGCGCGAAAATTATTGGGGTATTTCGTGTGAAAAATCACGATTTCACGCCAAAAAATTATATTTTTCCAATTTTAGGGGGGGGGGGGGCGCCGCGCCGGCTGCGCCCCCTGGATCCGCCCCTGTACTTTACCACGACCTTTTGAGGTATACATTACCGTCCGCGACGTTTTTTAAGTAAACATTAGGTATCGCGACTTTTTTCCACGGGTATGCTAAGAAAACGTTACATTATCGCGACTACTAATGAAACATATATTGTTGGCTTAAAAGTTGGCAGGCTTCTGAACCCTCCCCCTTTTTCTGTATGATACCAATCTTTTTTCAGAACGGCATCAAGTCACCCAAATTATAATTTGTTTTATTTCAAAAATACATGTTAATAATATGTTTCTGTTCAAGTGGGTGAAATGTGCTCACCTAAATCGGCTATATTTGTAATCCATGGTGTTCACAATTGAGAGAAATGTCACCGTACCACGCGGCTTTACATAATCATTTTGAAAAGAGGAACAGCTTCGATGTCTTATAATACTTTTAATTATCTCCCTTTAATTTTAATTTTGACTGAGACACTACATACATAGAAATTGTCTCGGCTATTTATGCACCTGTTTATTAGAATCGAAGCACCCAGCGCTTTAACAAATGTGAACTAGCATACTCACTCCAGTCCATGTTGTTTTTTTGTCAGTTTTTTCTTGTGTCTGGAACCTTTTTCTTCTTCCCTGTTTCTCTGTTTTGAAAGTTTGAACATTTTATTTACCTTATTTTTCTTTATTACAAGTGTGGACACAGAAATGTGCTGTCCAAAAGGCAAGTGTGGATGTCAATATTTCATATTATTAACTTAAAAAAAAAAAAAAAAAAAAATTCATGGACACAGGGGTCCTGGATTTTTTTTTAATAAAAAAATAATCCTGGATTATTATTTTTGCTTAAAGTCCGGTCCTGTGTTTTTATTTCAAATTTTCATCATAGGGATATACAATTGTATCATTAATAATAAATTAATGAATAATAAATTCAGATTTTCTATTTAAAATAAATCTCATTTACAAAACCACTGATATTTGTTCAATTTTTAACGCTGATTTAAGCTTTAGTCGCAACAAATTTTTATTTTCCTCTTTAAACTGTCGAAACATAACATTTATTTAACTGTAAAATTCACAAATAAAATTCACCCCCCCCCCTTTTTCCCTTTTTTCTTGTTTAAATCAATGATCAACAATATTCCAGAATCAAACAAATGAATATATAACATAGATTTCTTTTACATGCATCTTTTTACCATGCGGAGTCAGTGTGTTTTAAATCGGTCATCCAATCAGGACGCTCATTATTCTTGTCCAAGATAAAAATACATCGCTAAAATTACATGCGAGTGTTTCCCCACTTCAACTCGTAAATTTACATAGAAATCGGAGATATTTCGTCATAAAACTTCACACACGGTTTTGTCTATCATATTTCTTGAAGACAAACATAAAATTTTATTGCATTTATCAATATTTTATGAGTATCAACAGTTTTTTCAACACCGTATCTGTTTCTCGACACAGCCGCCCGATTACAGTGACCCGTGACCCAGATTAACACGTTCCACCAGTTTTTTTTCTTAATAATGTTGTTTAATAAGAGATAATCTACATCTGATCTATCCCAGTGAGCTAGAAATTAAAGACACTACCATAACAGCTAAATCTGATTCATACCTATCAGTAGACACCATAGGACGGTTGTACACAAAATTGAATGACAAACGTGACCATTTCAGTTTCCAAATAATGAATTTTCCTTTTCTGAGCAGTTATATACCTACATCTCCAGCGTATGGTGTATACATATTACAGTTGATCCACTACTCCAGAGCTAGTGTCCCATACAGTGACTTTTTGGAGATAGTATTCAGCCTAGACTAAAATAATAAAATAATTCTTCAAACATATTACGGTTATCATCACGAGTTATTCTATTGATATCAGGTGAGTGTGTCACAAATCATCGTGGACATATTTCCCAGTGTGCTTCTTCTTCTTTTATCGATTTTGACTTAATACCGGCTTTGACCTTTGGGTAATATTTTTACAACGGGTGTCGCATGCGAAGCAGGGTATGCTTACCATTTCGGAGCATCCGTTATCACTACCGGCTTGTTGTTTTCATTAAATTTATTATTGATTTTTAACAATACATAAATTTAGTAAATCGTTTTTTTGTGTTTTATTTTAGCAACCATGCTTTTGATATACCGGAGAGGGCGAGGGGTACCCGAAAGCGGAAAAGCTAGTAAGCCAGAAGAACCTGCGAGAAAACCACAAGCTGTCAGGGAATATCACAGAGCTCATGAGGCAGAGATTCTTCCAAATGTTCGGAGAGGATTACATCTTCAGGACTACTGACATTTTTCTCTGGATCAAATGACTATAATTGTAATTGTTTGCAAATTGATAATAAAGATATAAAGAGTTGATTTCATAAAATTATTTAAATAACAATGAATATTTTTTTAACAAATATATTTTTATGTAAAAAATGACTCCCTGTCAATATCACAAAGTATAAACGATTACAATATGTGTACAATTGCTGAAAGAGTTCTTAACCAAATTTACCCACATTAGTGTTAAATTCAAAAGATCTAAATTTTAATGTTTCATCCCGATAATTCTGGCAGCAGTGGTCCACTATGCCTTGGTGATTGAAAGTATCAAATTGGCAGTAGTAACACTTGTACCTATAGATAAAAGAAACATTGCATAATGAAATGGAAAAGATTATAACAATTTAATAGCAAATAAGGCATTTTGGGTATTTTAAGATAAGATTGATCATATGAAATAAGAAGATTTACATTAAAGACCACAAACGGAAATGAACTTCAACAATATTATTAATAGGCATATCTTATATGATGGAGAACATTCCTAAACAAAAAAGACCACTCCTTTGCTTGAAAGTCCATTCCTACACCCAAAAAATGAGACCATTCCCATACATTTTTGTCATGTTTTTGTCGTGACCGTTCCGTGACGTAAGCAGAATTTTCCTACACGTTTTAAGAGGGATACAAGGCTTGTCAAAGGCTGAAAAGACATTTGTTGGACAATTCACATGTTTGAATCATTTTGACATCAACATATTAATATAAAAAGTCACTAGGCGGTAGGAATTGGTGAAATAAAATCGGATTCTACGCCTCGATATATTTGTCGCTGCATTGATCAACTAGCGAAGGCAGTTTACGATAAAAACAAAAGGATCGAGCTTTATTGACTGAATGGTGAGGTAGAACAAAGACTGCCCTATCGAAACGTGTAACTCATAGACACTAAGATAACCTATAAAGAACGATAATAGTCAAAATCTTCACACCTACCTTTTTGACGATGTATAATCCGCCATCTTGAAATGACCATTCCTTATCGGGTACACGACAGTGACCTTTGAAGAAATTTAAATCTCTTGGGGCTTATACTAAATAAGGGTAATAACAAAATTACCGAACTCCGAACAATCTTACAAAGGGAAAGTCAAAACTCATAATTATATAAACAGACAAAATCAGTCAAAAATAACAAATAATATTATGAATATATACTTTATTACATAGCTAATCATCTTATCTATATATCATGTACATCAGTAGCTTTCACCCAAGAATTAAATTTTGAAGGCCAATGGAGCCATTTAACACGGTACTGTTTATGTCTTCCTTTTCCTTTTGTCCTTAGCACATTCTCCACTTTCCATAAATCTGTATCTGTCACTGTAATTTTCTGTAATTCAGATTGATAAAATGTTCCCTTAATATCCTCTCCATTATAATCCTTGATTCTGTATACCGGTACACTTTGTCTCCAAAACCGTTGTGCAATAGTGAATATTTCTCCAGTCGATTTTTCGTCGTATTGCCGAGTAAGTATATTCCTCAGGTGTGTAAGACACACCATATCGCCAATTTTGAATCTATAGCGAAGGTGTTTATTTTTACAAGGTCCCCTTTTTGATTTGTCAAAAACGATGATATACGTACAGTCTCTTCGTTATCTTTTGTTACATCTTCTGGGGGCATATCTATGGTGCTATGAACTGTTTAATTATATCCCTCTGCAAAACCCTGTAATCTATATATGTACCGGTAGGATTGTTTGTAGGTAAAGTACCTGTATATTTTTGTTTGAATTGTTTTAATCGCTCTTTCAGAAACAGACGCCTTGACTTCGTTATAAGCATAAAAATGTTGAACTCCTTCACGTTGGAATGCTCTCTGTATCAATAGGGATTTAAACTCCTGTCCCATATCCGTACGAATTCTGTTCGGTCGGCGACCATCTTTGAAGATATCCTCAAAGGCGCGAGCTACCGAAACTCCTTTTTTGTCTTTTAACTTTCGTAGCCATAAATATTTGGAGAATACATCTATGACTACCAAGACATATGCGAATCCATCCAAATTTAACCATATCCACAAGGTCAGCGGACCATTGATCGTCAATTCCTGCTACAACAATGTGCGTCCTATTCCTATGTTTTCTTAATGGTCGTTGCATACTGTAAGGTTCTTGTCGTTGAAGTCATTTCTTAATTTTGTATTTGCTAATGTTGTATTTGCCATCTTTTCTAACATACAATTTATCGGGCTCCGAAAAGCTAGCAGGACTGGCTGGGTCATAATATATCTTCTTAAGACAATCTTCCCAAGACATGTTAACACGGCAACAGTTCTAACTAAAATAACTGCCAGTAATATATAAACTGTTATTTTAATAATTAATTTTCTTCTTCATTATCGGCATTACTTTCATTGTCATCATCTACATCACTTTCACTATCAGAATCGGGGTAGTCATAATGTTCTAGATACTCTTCCAGTTGATGTCGATATTTTTTCAAAGCCATGCGTACAGAGGTTGGTTCATCATATCCTACTTGGTTGTACATTCGCACAGTGTCCATAATGTTGGTGTGTATTTTCCCACCTTGCAACTTCATTATATAACCTATTAAAGTAGCATATTTATTCATGAATATTTTCCAGTCATCAGATTGCAATTTGTCTTCAGCTTTATCCATGGCTTCTTCTTTTGTCAACCTCGTCTTCGTGTATTTTTCAATTTTTTATTCTCGTTCTTCGTCATTACCCTCTAGGGCCATTTCCACAAAGGTATTAAAAAGTTCATCTTCATCATGATGAGAGCTTTCCTCGGAAATGCTCATTATAATGGGTGATTGTTCTAACTTTGGTTTTTTGCTTGGTTCGATTTCTTTTTAGTTGATTTTGTTCTGGACACCATGTTTTGATATGTCTTTGCAAATCGTGTAAGCTTACGAATAATATCCCACAATCGTCACAAGAAATCATGCTGGCAAGTTCTTCTTGACACGTCTGATCACTTGGAGTGTATTCTTCAAAATGATCTCCGTTGATTATTTTATCATTTATAATTTTTTCACTGGTAAGGGGTATACTATTGTTATTGCTAATTTTACGTGTATTTAAAATATCAGTACGTAGTCTTAAATGCTCAGGAGTTGCCGTTTTGAGAACGACCAGTAAAAACTGGAAAGGCTTTTGAACTGCCTGTTCGAATTTTTCTAACATGTATTGTGTTTTCCCTGGATACATCTGTTTGGCTAAGGTCATTATGTTTTGCTTATCCACAGGATTTTTCAACAAAAACAGATAGTGACAATTTCTTCTTTGTGTGGGATCTTTACTGAAATAAAGATTCTGATTTAAAACCACGACTGATAAATTTCTGTGGTGACTTCCTTCTGTAAAGAAATCAGTTATGCAGGGATCCTTTGACGCTGTCGTCATTAAGTCGTCTAACACTATCATATTTCTAACTGTAGGATCGAGATATGAATCTTTTTCTAAATCAAGTGGTATTCCTTGTTCAAACTCAACATTAGGCCATACGGTTGTTTTTATTTCGTCATACATTGGTTGCCATCTTTTATACAACCATATTATCCACTCGTGAACGGGTTTACATAAATTCTTGACGTTTTGTAATATATTTTTGACATGGTAGGTCTTGCCACAAGATGACGGACCACTCAGGATCGCTATGAATGAATGCCGTAAAACAAAAGCTTATTCCCTCTTAATAATATATGGCGACTGTTCGGTATCTACACCCATCTGCGGCGGCGGTGGTGGTGGTATATTCCCCTCCTGCGGCGGCGGTGGTATATTCCCCTCCTGCGGCGGCGGTGGTATATTCCCCTCCTGCGGCGGCGGTGGTATATTCTCCTTCTGCGGTGGTATATTCCCCTCCTGCCGTGGCGGCGGCGGTGGTATATTTCCCTTCTGCGGCGGCGGTGATATATTCCCCTTCTGCGGTGGCGGCGGCGATGGTATATTCCCCTCCTGCGATGGCGGCGGCGGATACACATGAGTGCTCTGCGGATATGGATGGGTGATTCCATGTTTGTTTCTATTATGTCTCAACATGACATCTTTTCTTGAAAATTTTACAAGACATTTTGAACAAGTCGTAGAATCCATCCGTATAGTTTGACGTTCAGACGATAAATGAAAATTTTGCCATATAATGTATCTTTATGACGTGTAAATTTATTATATTAATCTTTTGATTTTTTCCTACAGGTTCATTTTAAGATGGACTACCAAAGAGACGAGACCTATTCGTGTCAGTAATGTGGAGCTGAGTACTTGAAGCAGTCTCTTTTACAACGACATCAACGACTTCTGAACCATCATGACATTTTCACATGTAATGTATGTCAGAAAACCTTTAACAGAAAAGACAATCTAACTAGATACGAATTAAAACAACAAGATGATTCTCTTTTTCATTGTAATGATTGTGGAAAATTATTTGGAAGAAAAGATAATTTACAAAGACACGTGGAACAACACCACAATCAATATGGAGGTGGAGCAAAAATACCTGCAAGCAGTGACGAAAACGAAGAACAGATGCGTAAGAAAAGACTTACAGCAGAGAGTAATCCTGAGAATTATTATACCCTCAGAATAACCAAAGAACAACGCATTCCAAAATTTAATACAACTGCTTTGCATTACAAAGTCGATATCAAAAACCTAGATGTGAGAGACCTACCAGACATTGTGAAGACATTTAAAGTGCTTTTCCAATCTATAATAAGTAATATTACAGAATTCATGCAACCAAATGGTCTCGTTCGCATATCAGTTCAGTGTCCAGAGCTAGATGTTCCCATACCTCTCCCATTTGTCAAGTCAAAAGATCTTACAGTTGAACGACTCCTCACTGAAATTGAGAGAGTATTACAGTCCTATGAAGAATTTGTTTTAGACGAAACACTTGAGATTGAATTAGTGCATGCAAGTTTACCCGATGGAGGGGTTGGACGATCTGGTAATTTGTTGATTTGGAAAGACATATAAAAGAAAAAAGAAGTTTAATAAGAATCCAAAATAATGATGACATATGTTGCGCGAGAGCATTGGTTACAGCGAAGGCTCGTATTGATGGTCATCAAAGGTGGAGTAGCATCAGACAAGGGTGAAAAATCCAAACAGATCTTGCATTATCTCTACATCAAGAGGCCGGTGTGCCCTTAGCGAAATGTGGAGTAGAAGAAATAAAACGCTTTCAAGCAGTCATGAAATAATACCAGATCCATGTGATTTCAAAGGATCATTTCAACGCCATTATTTATGAAGGTCCCGACGCTGGCAACAAGATTTACCTTTACTTACATGACGAGCATTATGACGTGATAACCACAATGTCGGGATTTTTGAACAAAATGTACCTCTGTCTTCAGTGTAAAAGAGGATATGATAAGAAAGAAAAGCACAAGTGCAACAATCCTTGTAATTGCTGTCTACATATTCATGAAGATGGTTTGACTAGTTGGAAACATTGTCAAGACTGTAACCGGTATTTAAAAAATGACATCTGCTATTCCCTTCATAAGAAACAAAAAGCGTCGGGAAAATCTATTTGTAAAATGCACTATCGTTGTATTGCATGCTCAAACACATCAACAAAGAAATGCACAGAAAACCTCATACATGTGGAGAGAAATACTGTAAAATTGGCAAGGATTTTTTCGATGAACGTCACCAATGCTATATTAAACCTGTAAACCATCATTCATCCACCAGACAGTCCGACAAATCGGAGTCAGATAGTAGGAAAAGAAAAATGTCATTTATATTTTTCGACTTCGAATGTACACAAGAGGACATGGTGCCATGTGAAGAGGGATATAAAGTCTGACGAAAATGGAATAAAATGTATGAATTGTCGAAAAAGTAATTGTGGAGTATACGAGCACAGGCCAAATTTATGTGTTGCCCACAAAGTATGTGAACTTTGTCTGGACAAAGATATAACAGACACAAGCGTTTGTGATCTCTGCGGTGAAAACGAAACAATATTTATAGGCCCAAGTACGACAGACGACTTCTGTCGTTGGCTTTTCTCTGAAGTAAACACAGGCTGTACGGCGATATGTCACAATTTGAAGGCATAGGATAGCTATCCTATTTTGGAGTACCTACATCAAAACGCCATTTTACCTAAGGTTATTTCGACAGGGTCGAAATCATGTCTATTGATGTACCTCAATGCAAACTGCGAATGATAGATTCTATCAATTTTCTACCGATGTCACTGTCTGAACTCCCGAGAACGCTTGGTGAAGAGGAGATAAGCAAATGATATTTTCCGCATTTGTTTAATCGAAAGGAAAATCACAACAAAGTTTTTGATAACCTCCCTGATATTAAATTTTACAATCCTGATTCCATGAAACCGGAACGGAGAACAGAATTTATGAATTGGTACTCCCAACACAAAGATGACTTCTTTGATTTTAATAAAGAACTGCTTAGATACTGTAAGTCTGACGTTGACATACTACGGAAGTGTTGTCTGAAATTCAGAAAGATGCTTATGGAAATTACAACTCGAGACGAAATAAAAGGGATCGATCCTTTTGAAAAATGTATAACGATAGCTTCTGTAGGTAATTTAGTCTACAGGACACTTTTATTTGCAATCTGAACGAATCAGTATAATCCCACCACATGGTTACCGACCGGAACAAAAGCAGTCTATAAAAGCATTGCATTGGCTTAAGTATATGTCCAAACGTTATGACGTCAACATTCAACACGCTTTTAATGGAGGAGAAAAACATAGAACCGTTTAAGGTAGATGGTTATAGGGAGACAACATCGAGTGAGAAAATCGCCTACGAGTTCCATGGTTGTTTTTGGCATGGTTGCCCGAAATGTTTCTCAAGAAGCACTGTAAATCATGTTAATGATACAACAATGGGTGACTTACATTATGAAGACTTTGGACAAAATGCGATTCCTCCAAGATAAAGGATTTTCATATGAAAGCATATGGGAAATGTCAATTTGATCAGGAATGTAAAGTTAACGAAGACTTAAAATCTATGATTGTGGCATCGGAAATAGTTTCCCACTTGGAGCCAAGAGATGCATCTTTTGGTGGAAGAACCGAGGCATTTACACTGATTAGAAAAGCGTAGAGAGAAAGGAAAATCAAGTATTATGACGTGAACTCTTTATATCCATTTATAAATAAAACGGGAAAAGTTCCCTTAGGTCACCCTGAGATAATAACGGATGCATTGACAGATATAGAAAATAATGAAGGCCTAATTAAGTGTAAAATTCTTCCCAAAAAAGGAACATATATTCCCGTTCTACCTTACAAGTCAAACGGAAAACTTATTTTTGGTTAGTGTCACGCTTGCACTGAATTCAAGCAACAGATGCCTTGCAACGATTCAGATGAGCAGCGTGCGATCACTGGAAAGTGGGTCACCGACGAAGTGAAAAAGGCTATAGAAAAGGGATATCAAATATTACGGGGCATGGCACTTTCAAGAAGTAGCGCAATATGACCCTATTGCAAAGTCAGGAGGAATGTTTACAGATTACATTAATAAGTTTGTAAAGATAAAACAAGAAGTCAGTGGATAGCCGAAATGGTGCAAAACTGATGATGACAAGAGGAAGTATATTCAAGACTACTATGATAGAGAAGGGATATGGCTAAATGCCAACAACATAAAGAAGAACCCGGGACTGCGACAATTAGCCAAATTAATGTTGAATAGTTTCTGGGGGAAATTTGGACAGAGAACAAACTTACCCCAGAAAACCTATGTATCAGACGTAACAGTTTTCTTTGATATGATGACCGGTGACAATCAGGAAATCAAAAATGTTAGATTTGTAAACGAGGAAATAGTACAAGTGGATTGGGTTCACAAGGAAGATTTTATTGACACTTCTGGAATAACAAATGTAGTGATCGCGGCTTATACAACAGCACAGGCAAGATTAAAGCTCTACCAATACCTTGAACGCTTAGATAGAAGAGCCTTATATGCAGATACAGACTCGATTATATTTACGGTCGCACCAGGAGAATGGGAACCTGAATTAGGTGATTATCTGGTGAACCAAAAAATTATGCTAAGAAACTAAGAAAGCCAATACAAACTTTTGCTAAAGTCAGAGGCATAACCCTTAACCACAAGAATTCTCTGGATATCAACTTTTACACTATACTTAGCATGGTGATGCACAATAGAGATGGACATTTAACTGTTGTTGACCAAAACAGGATCGCCCGGGATTCACAAACCACAAAAATTATCACAAAGACCGAAGCAAAAGACTATGACATAGTTTTTGACAAAAGGGTAATCCAAAATAACTTATTTTCTGTACCATATGGAATGTAGTTTATGTATTTTTATATATATATACATGTATATATATATAAATATTCTAATCAACACTTTGCATTAACAATCTTTTTATTCCGACTCTAGTGTACAATCATTACAATTGATCAAATTAACATTTATTGTAAATAACGAAAGTAGGATACCGAAGGGACAAGTGTACAATGTCTGTATTGAGAAGAATTTGAATCTATAGACAATGAGAGAAAGAGATAATAAACACAGTTTGATTTAAACATAACCCTTTTAAAAACCTTTGAGCATCATATGTTGTTCTGATAGAGTAAGCATTCTTTCACCAATTCAATTCAAAAGTGACAAACTTAAGTTGGCCTTGGGGTATCTTTATCAGTTTAATACGAGGTCATCATAACATCTTGAGAATGGGATTCATACCACATTTGTATACACTAATCATCTTTATTGAACTGACCATCACCGTTTAAATTTAAATAGATTTTAAGGCTACTACAAAATATAACATTATATAATTACATCATTTAAGCGATGAAGATATCATATGTGCTACAATATGCAGCAAATACCCATATGTAGTTTTGCATTCTAACAAACGAATACTACTAGCCACAAAAAGAGAAACAAGTATCATATGCATTTCCCTATTTTACAACAACAAAAATGAACAATGACAATTAACAAAAACACACCCTTTACAAACAACAATTAAAACGTGCATCTAATATGCATCACCTTCTTTGTGTTCTTCCATACAACTGTTCAACACAATTTCGTTTAATCACATCGGACCTTTTGAATCTTGACGGCAATGGTATTTGTTATCTTAAAATATTTAAATACGGAGATTATTTACCTATGACTCTTTAATTCTACAAAGGGAAATTGTTTAACCAGGTGTTATTTTTATACTTATATGTAATAACCAATGCACATATGTCACCCAAAGAATAATTTCGCTGCAAAAATGACTGAAGTAAATAATGCATCAACAATAATTAGCATAAACCACAACACACTGCATTAATTAAAACCAACTGCTTTAATTGCACAATTTTCCTCCTCCTCCCTATGGGGAATTTAACATGGGGATTTTGGGCTATATGGGATCCTGTACTACTACTAATCTCGCCACCATGACTTGATTAACCGCTACGGAACATCTGTGTTCCACTTGTCGTAAACACTTTCCGGTCCTTTCCTCATTCATGACTAATCACCGGGTTTGTAACTAGGGTAGCACGACGGGTGCCACTAATGGAGCGGGAACTGCCTACCCTTCTGGAGCACCTGAGTTAACACCCGCTTATAGTGGGATTCGTGTTACTCGATCTATAGTTTTATGCGTAATGTTTTGTAGATCGTTGTTTGTCATTTTGTCCTTTTTCCTTTTGTATTGTGTTGTCTGTTCTTCTTCGATTTACTGATTCTGATTACCCCTTTGCTATCTTCAAACTATTTTCTTGTTTGATAGCGTATAACAAGTATTTTCATATTTTAAAAACAAATGTGCATGGGTGGGATTATGCAATTCAGTAGCCATTCTCCAATATTCACTGTGAACCTGAATGTAGGGTAGTGTTTCGGCACTGATATGGTTTATTAGATATATTTATTATTGAAATTTGCGGTTCCTGAATATGTAAATTTTTACAAAGTTAATGTTCTCCTCCCTCAGGCATAGGTGACATTGGCCAATTTTGTTTGTACTGTTTGGAATCTATGGTTTTATTTCTCCAAAACTCTTTTAAATTGTTTGGCTTTGGGGTCTTTCGATTTTTTGCGTACCTTATGAAGGTTATTTCAGAAACGCACTAACTTTGACATCTACGTTTTCATAGCCTCAGATCATAGTTATTGTTCCAGCGTGTCAAAACCGACTTAATAAACGGATCAGATCTACTCTTTTGTTATGCGTCAGGCCCCTTAGATTTCCACTGAAATAATCTCTTCTGTCTGTGTTCAAATGTCCACATTATCATCCCCACTCCTAAAAGGCTATTTCTTCACGCTTGGCTTCTATCAGGAATATCCTCCGGTACAAAGGCTTTATTGAAGAATCAGCCTCTCACCAAGGTCTATCAGACGCTCACACTATTATTTATAGCGCCACATGGTCAATTTATCCTCTTGATGTAGTGATCCATTCTCTACATTCTGTTCGACTTTTTTTTATCTATCTGTTCAGCTTGTGGCAAAATATCGGACATGGGCTCCTATCAAAAGCTCTTAAGCTAACCTATTTTGAGGCAGCTAACGAAAATCATTTAAAGTTTCTCACTTTTCATACAGTATAACTGATATTTCAAGGGAGTCACATGAGCATAAAAACTTAAGATATGAAAATGTACAGTTGAAAGCAAAGCATCTCGACACCTGATCAACATTCTAAACTCTTTTTGCAAATATTATCTTTACATTAACACGTGTATCCAGAATGCACAACGTCATTATGTCTGATTTATGGTTCCTGTATCTAATTATTAGCGTTTTTTGTCGCAACGGTTAGCTCTGTATTTTGCATTGTTTGACTTATCACCGGGTTTGTAACTAGATTAACAAAACGGGTGCCACTAGTGGAGCAGAAACTGATTACCCTTCCAGAGTACCTGCGTTCACCCCCGGTTTTTAGTGGGGTTCGTGTTGCTCGATATTTAGTTTTATGTGTATGTTTTGTAGATCGTTGTTTGTCCTTTTGTGTGTTTTCTTTTGATCATTGTGTTGTCTATCTTTCTTCAATTTACGGATTTTGATTACCCCTTTGTTATCTTCAAACTCTTCTTGAATTGAAAAATAGCAAATATGTGTACTAATCATCACATAACACTTAAAAAAAAGAAATTCTACATTTGATATCTCTGTGGATTTAGACTTCGAATGATGAAGGCCTACAAATGAACATTGCAATCCAGGATTTCTCAATAGCCTTTGATAATTCTATCAAAAATGGGCGACTATGAATTCGAGGACCAATTAATAATTTGCTGGCTAGATATCAGTATGGTCCTGACAAATAGGATAATGAAAGTAGTACATGTAGTTGCAGGAGAACATTCAGAAGTAACAGTTGATCCAGGAAATTCCCCGAGCGACAGTTCTTTGATCGTTACTCTTTCTTTGTCACGGTTCTCAAATTTCCTTGCCGTTATCGATCTCTTCAATCTAGGTTTCCTTAAGTAATCCTCTGTATTGATAGCGGGAACAAAACCTCAACCAGTTTGTACATAATATAGGTTTTTAACTAGAGCGTCTTGTCTGGAAGTCAATGCAGTTCTAGGTTGTGGAGCATGTTTAAGACGCATCATTCTTTTGTTTTGTAGTCTCCTGTTATGAATCTCACTGCTTGTAGTTGGATTATTTCATGTAGGACTCCATACAACTGCACAATACTCCATCGTTGATCGTAGTTAGCGAAATATTTCCTGATTTCTTAGATTCATGTGAGCAATATCACAGATTTCCTCTTATGAAGCCTGATGTATCGTTCACTTTTTACGCTAGGTGTGCATCATTGTGAACTTTAAACTATAAAATCTCTGGCTTTTGTTTTTGATTCCCAATAAAATGTAACTTGTTTGGCATTGCAACTCATTCCCCAGTCGTTTGCTCATGTTTCTATCTTTTGAAATCTTCTTAAAGAATTCCATGATCTTTTGTTGTTTTTATGGGAATATAGAGTAGGCAGTCATCTGCAAGCAATCCGAGGCATATTACTGAATACTGATGTTACTACATCTGTGAGATCATTTATACAAATATACCAACATTGACGAAATTAGGGATAAACAATATCGAAAAGTGCTTTAATACAACACCTAGCAAAACCCAGCAATTCTTAAACTTTTTTTTCGTAAAAATATCGATTGATTAAAAAGACCGTCGAGAGCTTATACAAAAAGGGTCCGCTCTCAAGCACCGACAATATATTGACATTCCCCTCTCTCGCTGTGCTAAAGCCAGTATTTGTATCAACAATGTATTCATAGAGATTAAGATTTTCCACATCTAATTAGATGACTGCAATTGGTACAGGTTCAACGGCGTGGCTAAATTAAATAAACGTTAGATAATACCAAAGGGGCAATAAAAAGGACAATCCAGAAAAACTGGCAACATGGGTACACAAGACGAAGAAAAAGACAACAAAAACACAACATAATATGTGTTGTACACCACTATGCGCAAACAACCACAAATAACGTAACTAAGAAATGCGCCCTCCAACAAACAACTGGAGGTAAAGACGAACCGAGCATCAACGCTTTATTGTGGAAATCGTAATGAACATCACAACACGGAACTCAGAACATAAAGACACATAATAGGACAGCACAAAAAAAAAATACAAATAATTTTGGCAGTTTGACACAAAGAATCAGCGGATACGGGTGACTATCTCAGTGTTGTGGGTTCTGGTGCATGTTTGTCATCTGAAATCCATGACATTGCAACCAACAGCTGCACTTCAGAAACAAACAAATATACAGTATCTCAACATCGGGCCATCAGAACATCTGTAGACAAAACTACCGCTAGCATGTCACTATTATCCACCAAAATACAACCAAATAATTTAGATCTTGCTTTTCACAAAGCAGCGTTAATGATCCCCAAAAGGTGTTTTTATTGAAAAAATAACTGGAATATTCTACCATGGTTTGTTTATTATCTAATAGATATCCGTTGCACTAAATGGCGCTTTAATCGACCTTGGCTAGATAAATATCAATGGTTGATATATTTAAGAATCAGAAATCGGAGTGTGTTGTATACGTTGAGTATTGTTTAAAGTTCTGAGCATGCATTTGTTAGAGATCCTATAAATGACAGGGCAAATTTGGATTTTCTAGTAAAACGTCACTTCCGTCAGCCTGGACATCATTGCACAGGCAATGAGAGGCCCAGGTTACGATGGGACTGCCAATATGACCGGTAAATTATTTGCCGTCTGCACACGTATTCAAACAGAAATTCCAGAAGCCCACTATGTCCAGTGCTATGCACATTGCCTGAATTTGGCTGTTGTCAAATCGTGTCAGCTCCCGATAATCTGCAATACAATGGATGCTGTAAAAGACATTTCATTTGCCTTCTCATCTTCTTCGAAAAGAACATGCAGGTTTAAAACTATGCTACAACATGCAAAATTTGTTTTTGTATTATATACAGTCCGACAAAAGTTAAACACCACCTGACTTGTTTCAATAATATTTGTTCTAATTATGAACTTATTTCAAATCGGTTTGCTGTTTTCGTTACCTGTACACACATATTTACTTACCTGTAAAACAGGTTATTGATCGATTTTTATTTATGTGTATATGACAAGGCGTGTAAAGTGCCACGCGTACTTTTCAACATTTGTGTTTGCGAACGAAAGCTGATTTTTGTTGTGTAGAGTTTTAAGTTTCATTTTCTATTGGTTTGGTATGGTGCTGCGAACATTAACCATACCAGAAAGGTGGCAAGTTGTTGGCATGAATAACGGTGGTTTTAGCCATAGAAGGGTGGCAGAGCACTTCAGGGTTAACCATTCCATCATTGTACGACTGATGCAGCGTTTTCGTCAAACGGAGAATGTTACTGACCGTCCACGTGCAGGTAGACCTCGCAAAACGACGCCGAGAGGACCGGCTCATATCCAGACCGGCGCGGCAACGGCCGTTCAGTACAGCTGGTGCACATCGTGGTAATTTAGCGTTTGGAGGCCACATTAGCGCACGCACTGTAATCAGACGCCTCCACCATCAGGGAATGCGAGCGCGACGACCCATAAAACGTCCACAGTTGACATTACGTCATCGCCATGCTCGATTTGACTGGTCACATGATCATTTAGGGTGGACTATTCGCACATGGAGACGGATCCACTGGTCTGATGAAAGTCGTTTTTTGTTACGCCCTACCGACGGCCGTGCAAGGGTTTGGCGCCAACGAAACACTTCATTTCAGGACAACCACATTTTGGGCACAACTGCTTTTGGGGGTGGGGGTGTAACTGTCTGGGGTTGTTTTTCCTTTGACTGTAAGTTGGACTGTTACGTTCTTGATGGTAATCTGACAGGCCAAAAATATCGTGACAATGTGCTCGCTCCACGCGTAGTCCCCCATTTCGACAATCATGCGTTGGCTGACAGGCCAATGTTCATAGACGACAACGCTAGGCCACATAGAACCCGAATTGTACAACATTTTTTACAGCAAGAGGCTGTTCAAACAATTTCATGGCCTGCGATGTCGCCAGACATGAACCCTATGGAGCATGTATGGGACTTTATTGGCCGAAAAATTAACCAACGCAATCCAAAATGTCAAAATATTGACGAATTAAGAACTGCTATCTTACAGGAGTGGCAACAGTTCCCCAAAGAACGGCTTAAGCGTCTTGTGCGAAGCATGACGAGGCGTGTTACAGAACTTCACAATAAAGGCGGTGGATATACTCGTTATTGATTTTTATGCCTTATACATACGCACAATAGATGCATTTAAAAGTTCTTAAAATCTGAAGACTGCATTTTAATGCAATGTTAAAAACTTCCATCAAAGACAAACTGGTTTTACGTTTTTCCAGCGCCTGTTTTGAACCCCATTTTTGCCACGTCATAGTCACGTCTTTCAGGATGATAAATACTTCGTAGATTGGTAATTTTAGAGCCCTTGGTGTAGTCTTTTAAGAAGTGTGAGAAAAATGGTATTGATGTAAAAAAATATATCGATAAAAATATAGGGTGGTGCTTAACTTTGGTCGGAGTGTATATTTGTTTTGAATCTTTTTTTAATTTGTTGCTTAACATGGTTAAACAAATATATATATCTATTTGGCGGAAAGGAGGTTAAAAGGAGCCCAAATTCCGAAAACAAGATTTCATATTCGGAGGGATTTTCAATATATATTTTTGATCAGGGACAGTCTTGGTCATGATTGTATGGTAGTTTGATTTACAACTACCTGTACATGTGCATATCACCACTAAAGCTGAGAGTTCGAATCTCGCTCGTGGCGTGGTGCACTCGATACAACATTATGTAATAAAGTTTGTCAGTGACTTGCGGCAGGTCGGTGGTTTTCTCTAGATATTCTGGTTTCCACCACCAACAAAACTGACCACCACGATATAACTGAAATATTGTTGAAAGTGGCGTTAAACACCCTAACCCACAAAAGGTACAATATTTATTGATAACAAAGACATGAAATGTACGAGTGAAACGCGATTTGCTATTTGCCAAATGACAAATCGAACCCACCTTTACTTTAATTGGATACAGATCATGCACGTGTGGAGTAAAGAAAATCGATAAGTTTTATAACTGGATTATTAGTTCAATAAAGGGATGTGATAAAGATAGGGTCTCTTAAAATAAAGCTATGTACTAAAATTTATGTTATATATATAAAGTTATTTAATAAGAGTTTTTTCTTTTAAAGTCCTCACACATGTGTATTACAATATTCATTATTACACACTAGTTCAGCCACAAACTAATCGTCAACATTTTTGAGTTAGTTCTGAACTAACATGTCAGAAAGTCTATAGTTCTTTTTCGACTAGTCAACATTCAAATGCCAACTTGTTATGCAACTTGTCGATTTTTTCATCACATCTTGTGGAGTTGTCAACTCGAGTTGTCAACTCGACGACATTTTAAAGTGCACATGTGAGATGTTTGGGACGTCATGTACACTTTTGTTTGTATATACACATGTATTAATATGTAAACATTCTTAAAACACATGTGAACATAATGACATATGAAGTAGACTTGTTACTTTTAAAACTTATCAAGTATCTTTCTCAAAGTATAATTTATATCTGTTCTCTATGGAGGCCTAATTGGGGGCAGGGATGCGATATTTTTTGCAGGGCTTGATAATAGATTATGATTTTATAACATTAACGATGTAAACAATTTTTAGTACTATTACAGAATATCCAACAATACTACAGACATAGTCCAAGTAATTGTTAAGCTATACTTAGCACAACACAACTTGCAAGTTGTTATTTTTATGCCCGATCAAGAAAGTTGAGTCGTATTTAGGTGGACACTTGTCCGTCCGTACGCACATCCCGATTTAGTTACGTTTTTGCGTTTATGTTCATATCCTGAATACTGTAAAGTCATAATATTTTGTTAGTGGATAGGATAGATCTTGAATAGAACAAAAGGATTCACCAATAACTAGGTCATAAGTGACTTGATTAAGTTTTTGCGTTTGGGTCAATAGATAGTCCTTGGTCGTATATCAGAGTACACTATAAATTAATTTTTATGTAATGAAAAATAGTAGACGCTGATATTTTTTTTATGTCCTTTTGGCAACAATCAACAAAACAAAACAAAAGTATAATTCAGAGCTCAAACATCTTGGTCTCTAAAAAGGATACGTAATTGTTGGTATAAATGTGATAAAGTTCTAGGCCTAAAGATTTTATTTTGATTCTCTACAGAATGACAGAAATCTGAATCTGATTGTGCTTCTGGACATTGTCATTATTAATTTACACTAAAGTTTACCTCTTGGTATCATTTGTCTTTAACCAACAATGTGTACCTTTTTCTTTTTCGTGAATTTCCGCTAACATAAGTATCAAATTTACGATAAACGTGCGTGTATCATTCTCGCACTTGGTTCCATTCAAGAAAAGTTTAACAATCATTGAAAACACAAATTGAATACATAAACATCCATAATTTCCATTAGAAATGTTTACCTTTATACACTGCAAGAAACTTAGCAATGAATTTATGTTATTATTAAAGTGAGTATAAATTAACTAACTGTACACATGCCCTACAACAAAGCAAAGACAGTACATGTACATGTATACCTATTAATAAAATAATTACTGCCCTTACTTAGAAATGGTATTTCGAAAATTCTAGCTTAGCATTTTTTCAAGACATCTTTGTCAAAAGTTGAAATATGAACAAATTCTATAATGTCAAGCTAAACATATTTAACTAATTTTTGTTGAAATTGCCTTATAAATAATAGTTTCTTTGATAAAATGGTATGCCACGTTTACCTCTTCTATTCAAATATCATGAATTTTATAATATATTATATTACTTATTTTCCTTTGCAAATCCAGTTCTCACTTATAGATGTTATGTTAATGGGCTTAAAATTGAGGCCAGTAACACCGATAAGTAAATTGCTGGTACCCTGAATAAGGGTCAACCCCTAAATAGGGGTAAAGGGAGGAGAAGGGGAGATTAAGGCTAGGAAATAAAGAGGGGGAGATTAAGGCTAGGAAATAAAGAGGGGGAGTGCCAAGGGTTGAATAGAAAAAGGGGAAAGAGGGAAGAAGGGGGAAAGGGGATTGGTGGGTAAGGGCTACGGCTGGGAAAAAGGTGAAGAGAGAATGTCGAAGGGTTAAGGGCAGGGGAAGAGGGAGGGGTTGTATTCAAATCTAACTGGTACGAAAATTAGCTAAACCCATAAAAACAAGATTTATCTCCCTTATCCTTTTTCAACACAAATTCTTGATTTCCAATTACATTTACAGTAAAAGGAAAAGATCTGTAATGCACAAATTAAAATAAAATAAATAATACATATTAGTGGTGTTCATAGTTGAACAAAAAGATGCCACATATATTACATATTATATTTCAGAAATTTACCAACAGATGTATCCTCTATAAAATAATTATGCGAACAAATCTAGTATTTTCTTTAAAATATCAAGCATTAAATATGCAAGCAACCTATGAAAGTATTTCTTGTTTCAATGGAAAATTACCATGACTAACAACATCTTTATAAAAGTTAATTGTTTCCCAGGTTTAAAGAAATTGAAAAAAAATCTATGTTCCTTAGTTTATGAAGCAGAACAGGACTGTGTGGCCCATGCCAGTTAGCACAAGCATTTATATGTCAAAAACTATCAAAGTAGCATTTCAATTACACGTATTTCGATTTGATACGGCATTTTCTAAGAATTAGACTGAATGTGAATGTGTAACTATAACTGGTGTCAGACCAATTATTCACATTCTAAATTAGCAAATCTATAAATTATAATTATGAATAACTGGATAATTTTAGAATTATTACAAATTTTCAAATTTCTCCCAAGTAAAAATTGTGTGCATTAACAATAATGTATTCTTATTATATATATATATATATAATATATATACGTCTGAAAATTAAACCAAACAGTGTTAGAATTAGATTTTAGAGCTGTCAAATTTTTGTTCTTCCCTCGACGGGATTTGAACCCACACCATTGTTACACTGCAGCACCATTCGCTTAGCCTTACGTCCAGCGCCCTAGACCACTCGACTACATCCACTCCCTATATATACATAGACTAGACTTGACTAGCGAATACATCTCATCAGTGAACAGAACGCAACTAATATCTCGTAATGATTGACTTATCTGTTGAATTAGTCGAACTTCTGAAACATGCAGATGTAAAGGGAAAGAAATTAACTTGGAATTTACAGGTTAATGCCAGTGCAGTAACAGTCAAGATGATCTGGATCAAGGCTGAGAAACCCGTTGCCACAATTGGAGAAGTTACCAGCCAGGCCCCTAAAAAGAAACACCTGTTTCATTCCAGAAGGAAAAGAAACGTACAGTTACGTCTAAACTCTAAACCAGTGGAAGGCGAAAAGGAATCAAGCCGTTGTCAACACCAAAGTACACGAAGAAGCACAGACTGATAATCCCAGATAGACGACACAACACAGACCGACCAGCAAAGCAGTCATGACCTAAAACACAACACACCACCCAGAGTAATACAAAAGAGGGAGCGGTCCACGCAGAGCAGAAGTCATATCAAAGGCAGGCCATTAACGCCTACGAAATATCGTAATGAAGAAGAATCCCAGAAGCCCTGGAAAATATGCACATCGGTACGCAGTCCGTATATGCCAGATTTCTTATGCCACAAGATTGAATTCAAAGACGGAACGATGTCCTACTCAGGCATTCGATCCAGATGATCCAACACTGATAGACCACTAACCAGAATACGAAATGGACAAACACCTTGGTGACAGACTACCGACACCTACATAATAACGAGAGGTTCGTCATAAGCTAAAGGCAAGCAGAAATAAAGAGCACGCCTCTAATATGTCCGCAATACCTGGTGAAGGTAAGCCGGACGTTAAACACCAATAACTAGCTAACTATATACTCTATGTCCTTAGTTATTGAGGGAGAGCACTTACATGGGCTATGCCTGATGTGCAATCCCATTGGATATTGTATAATTAAATTATGCACTTTATTCAATGAAATATTTGAATTGAATTCAAAAAGTCATACAATTTAAAAAAAAATTAAAGTCGGAACATACAACATAAGCTCTGAAGAGTTTTTAAAACCGACATAACACAAATAATATATAAAAAAGACAAAGCATGCAAACACACGCGATTTACAAACACATTACATACAATACAAGGTAGTTTTACAAACACATTACATACAATACAAGGTAGTTTTACAAACACATTACATACAATACAAGGTAGTTTTACAAACACATTACATACAATACAAGGTAGTTTTACAAACACATTACATACAATACAAGGTAGTTTTACAAACACATTATATACAATACAAGGTAGTTTTACAAACACATTACATACAATACAAGGTAGTTTTACAAATACATTACATACAATACAAGGTAGTTTTACAAACACATTACATACTGTAACGAATAGGGTGTAAGGCATAGGAGATAATATTGTTTGTATGTATGCATATATGACACTTTTATTTATTCTTGTTACTCTGGCACATTTTCACTTTGTTCTTGTTGATACCGTGCCGTATTCCGGTGCCTTGAGTAACTGTCGCGACTGTGATGTGATTGAATGAACACTATTCTTGTTTCAGGTATCGTGATCGCGAATATTTATTGTATGTAAATTGTTGTTATATTATATGGGAAATATGTAGTTAGGACAGAGTTCGTTCTCATTGTTTGACCAAAAGGTGGGTCTACGACAACTTCCCAATGTTTTGTTCTCCTTATAAACCTTGTGTCACATTCTCTTACCTTTTTCATTGATTCATGCTAGGTTTATATATTGTATTTGGGCTTGGTTTCTATAAGGGTAAGCTTTATTAAGCCCGTTTTTCCCTATCATCTTGACATGACAAACTATGTTTATACTTTCCGCCATGTGTATCCTGTGTGTAATTTAATGCGCATATGTGTTATCTCACACTTTATGTGGCCCGGTTTGCGGCCCTGTTAACGGATATAATTACCGTGGGAACCTCCGTAAGAACGGACCAATCAACGACGACGATTCACGCCACAGCCAAAAGTGTGGAGTCTGCGTAGATATAAAAGGGCATCGTCTGCACGCCACAGGAACGACCCCCCAACAACCATAGACGACAGCGAACTTACCAGACAGCAACTACTATTTGACACCATAGAACGACCAGTTTAAACCAAGAGACGTTAAATCCGTAACCAGGATACCAGTACGTTTTCATTTTATTTACACTTTCGACTTGACCTAGATATTTTACTACGATTTTACTACGACTTTACGACGACCGACCATTCCATAGGGGGGACCTCATAGTTATTATTATCGCTCACGGGGAAGTTATATTATTGTTGTACTTTACTTGAATATTATTACACTTGAATATAATAAATTGCTTTGTTTAAGAACCTATATAATTGTTGTCATAATAAACTGTTATCCTTTGGATAAAACCAGTGCCTTAGACCAGCCATGCTACCAATGGTATAAACTACTACCAAGTTATATAGAGTGAGTTTGTTAACCAAAACTCACACACCGTACACCGAGCCCCCTAGGTTCAACAATACAATACAAGGTAGCTTTACAAACACATTACATACAATACAAGGTAGTTTTACAAACACATTACATACAATACAAGGTAGTTTTACAAACACATTACATACAATACAAGGTAGTTTTACAAACACATTACATACAATACAAGGTAGTTTTACAAACAAATTACATACAATACAAGGTAGTTTTACAAACACATTACATACAATACAAGGTAGTTTTACAAACACATTACATACAATACAAGGTAGTTTTACAAACACATTACATACAATACAAGGTAGTTTTACAAACACATTACATACAATACAAGGTAGTTTCATTTGTCATGCCATTCAAAACAGATATATGTAAATTATAGCAAGCAAAGCATGAAATTTATAGCAAACATATCAATTTGAACTAAAAGTAATCAAACAAATTTATGGCAAGCAAATAAATTTGAACTAAAAATAAGCAAGCACTGAAACAAACTAAACAGCAAAGTAAAACAAAATAAAATAAGCATTAGCAATAAATAAAAGGAGCTGATAAACTATTTTGATTTGCAGGTAGAACACTGTTATGAACTACCATTCCATGTGTTGATAAGATTTTAAATTGATTTAAAGATGTTTCTTTTCGAAAACAGTTTGGTAGCTCATTCCAGAGTTGTGCACCTGCAAATCTAAAGGACTGCAAACCATAATGGGTTGTTCTTACCTGAGGTATTACTGCTTTATCAGGGCCGGAACTAAGGGTTTGAAACAGGGGAGGCAGTGGGAAAATGTGACTTAACGGCCCAAAATAACGCATTTTTTAAAAATCGATTTCCATACGATTGAGACGCTTTATATACCAGTTACTATCGACAATAGCGACCAAGCTGCCGAGAAGCTTCTATGGTAAATTAAGCATAACACAACTGATTGATTTTTTAAATAATATCTCAATGAATAATTTCAAATGACAGTACTTAGTCGGTGAATGCAAGATGGATTTTCCTATTGCCATTTGAATCCCATCTTTTAAGAACAGTTTCTGGATTTACCTGTCCGACAGTATTATTACGATGGACCTATATCTCCAACTCACACAGACGTAGAAAATGGTTTTCAATTCTTAGAGAAATCGCGAATTTAGATGTGATACAATGTATGATATGATCAATGAATAAAAGAAAGTAGTTAAGGCGATAATGATATTCGATACTTTCGACTGGAGCGTTTGCCCTGTGTCTTTTTCTTTTTTGTACTTCTTGGCTTTGTCGGGCAAACGTCATTTTCATTTGCGACGGACAGGCTCATAAACATCATGAAACTTAGCATCGGAATCTGCACTTATATGCCCTGAAAAGGCAAAACAAAATCTCGAGCTTCTTCGTGGGCTTTTAGTCACAAGACTCGGACTGGAGAAGGATCGACAAAGGTCTTATGTACCCTAATACGTACTCTAACATAACTGCAACCACGATAGAATCGAATTTGAGTAACACAGCTTGATATATATGATGAAGCGTCGGATGCGGCCTGACCTTCTTCCATCTCCCTTAATTTCATTTTCCATTTTCAGAAAATCAGACGAGGCACTTGCCTCGTCTCCCTCAGAGGTAGTTACGGCCCTGTTTATTTTGGTACCTAAAAGACAGAATAAGATGATTTTTTTTATTGTAATTAAATCTTGAAGATATACTGGACATTCTCTATTTATATGCGAGCGTCAGCGAGCTCTTTATGGTATAAAATGTGTACTTAGGATTTTTTGACAAACATTGCTTCACATACTGATACATATTATTTTTCCTGCACATTGTAAACACGTTCAGTGTAACACACTTACACACTCTACTAATGAAGATCTTCTTAATATACGTCCGATATCACTGAAACCCGGAACCCATGTGTAATAAAAGTCATTTTGTTAGCTTGTTCTATTTATATTGATATTTTCAAATTTTATTAAATCTCTTCTGACATACTGACAAATTTTTTTTTTCTGCGTGGAAGTTAACTCGAATCCTCTATCGGCACTATCGCTAGACCCTAAAAAAAGTCGTCCCCGATATATCTCGGCCCAAAAAATCTCGACACTATTTTGATGCACTGGATGAGCGTGAAATTGGCAGATAATTTTCAGATTCGCGAGCATTCATGGCCGTGTCTGTTTCATATTATACAAGCGTCAGCGAGCTCTTTATGGTATAAAATGTGTACTTAGGATTTTTTGATAAACATGGCTTCACATACTGGTGGATATATTTTTTTCCCTGCACATTGTAAACACGTTGAGTGTAACACACTTACACACTCTACTCATGAAGATCTTCATAACATAAAGCGCAAAGGTGATCCTAAATCTCGTACCCTCTCTCGTACGTCCGATATCACTGAAACCCGGAACTCATGTGTAATAAAAGTCATTTTATATTGATATTATTTTCAAATTTTATTAAATCTCTTCTGACATACTGACAAGAATTTTTTTTTCTGCGTGGAAGTTAACTCGAATAATACTGCGCCCTCTATCGCCGTATCACTAGACCCTAAAAAAAGTCGTCCCTGATATATCTCGGCCCAAAACATCTCGACACTATTTTGATGCACTGGATGAGCGTGAAATTGGCAGATAATTTTCAGATTCGCGAGCATTCATGGCCGTGCCTGTTTCATATTATGCGAGCTTAAGCGAGCTCTTTATGGTATAAAATGTGTACTTAGGATTTTTTAACAAACATGGTTGAACACACAGGGGCTCGCAGTTATATTTTCACATCACCAGGTATCTGGGTATGTATTAAAAAGAAGAAGGGAGGACACTTTTTGGGTGGCCAAAAGTGAAAGTAGAGTTTCGGCACTTTTTTTCGCTTCAGAAACGGTTTAGTCTTTGTTCTTCCCATAAAAGTAATGCAAATATCGATGTTTTTTGCTGATTGACTGGTTTACAGTGGAATAACACTCGTTTTTAAATTCCAAGCGGTTTGGACAACTTCTTATCATACTCAATTCCGGTTTATACGGACTTAATAATATTGATAGAAATAAAAAAATCGAAATATAATTTTAAAAGGTAGGAAAAAAGTCAACTTAAATCTCTTGCATTAAAATATATTTTTTCCTTGTCTCAATCAATCTGGAAATAAAGGAAGACAACATTTTAAGAATATCTTTTGACAAGATGAGTAAATAATTTCCCGCAAAAATCCCAGTTTAAATCCTTCGACCAATGAAAACTCCCCTTGATATTTAGTCCGTATAAACCGGAATTGAGTATGATAAGAAGTTGTCCAAGCCGCTTGGAATTTAAAAACGAGTGTTATTCCATGTTATGTGTAATAAAAGTCATTTTGTTAGCTTGTTTAACTTATATTGATATTTTTTAATTTATTAAATCTCTTCTGACATACTGACAAGAATTTTTGTTTCTACGCGGAAGTTAACTTTTGAGATTTCGTAAGGAACGATAACTCGAATAAAGGAACGACAGCTCGATTGAATGAGACTAGATTCGGCCCTAAAAAAAAGTCGTCCCTAATATATCTCGGCCCAAAAAATCTCGACACTTTTTGATGAAATTGCCAGATAATTTTCAGATGCGCGAGCATTCATGGACGTGCCGGTTTCATATTATTTTTTAATTTATTAAATCTCTTCTAACATACTGACAAGAACTTTTGTTTTCTACGTGGAAGTTAACTTTTGACATTTCGTAAGGAACGATAACTCCAATAAAGGAACGACAGCTCGATTGAATGAGACTAGATTCGGCCCTAAAAAAAAGTCGTCCCCAATATATCTCGGCCCAAAAAATCTCGACACTTTTTGAAGCACTGCGTGCAATTGTCAGATGATTTTCAGATGCGCGAGCATTCATGGCCGTGCCGGTTTCATATTATGCGAGCTTAAGCGAGCTCTTTATTGTATAAAATGTGTACTTATGATTTTTTAACAAACATGGTTGAACATACTGTTGAAGAAAAAAAAAATTCGACGCTTTGTAAACACCGGTTTCCGAGTAACACACTAACCCACTCAACTAATGAAGATCTTCTTAACATAAAACGCAAATGTGATCCTGAAGTCTCGTACCCTCTCTCGTACGTCCGATACCACTGAAACCTGGAACCGAGGGTAATAAAAGTCATTTTGCTAACTTGTTTTATTTTATATTGATATTTTTAAATTTATTAAATCTCTTCTGACATACTGACAAGAATTTTTGTTTCTATGCGGAAGTTAACTTTTGAGATTTCGTAAGGAACGATAACTCGAATAAAGGAACGACAGCTCGATTGAATTAGACTAGATTCGGCCCTAAAAAAGGTCGTCCCCAATATATCTCGGCCCAAAAAATCTCGACACTTTTTGATCATATCCAGCTTATTCAGTCATCACGTGATTGAACTTTAAATCGCAATTGAAAAACAAACTGCTCAATATAGAAAACTTATGCTGATATCCACATCATCTTGAAATGTTTATCGATAAAAAAATATTATTTGTATCAGTTTAATTTAACGAGAAAATACTTCTAAATCAATTTTTAAAAAGTGCATAAAAATCTCGATAAATCATGTACAATCCCTATGAATTTACGATAATTTGTAAATTCAGTCGATGGAAATTGTCAAATTTGATCAATAAAATTAATAAGAAAACAATTTATGCTGATATCTTGTAGAAGCTGAATAATTAATCTTTCCGAAAATCGAGTTCTTAACAGTTTAATTTGTGTTCTTATTACTTCCAATTTGATTTGAAAATGACAAATTTTTTAAGATCGATCAAGAAAAATCCAACATGGCGGAGCTCACCGGAAGTAGTGTTCATGTTTGATAGTACGCGGATTTGACAGATCAGTGTATAGATCATCTATTTCACTCATTTATTCATGACACTTTAAAAATATTCCACTTAATTAAAACTATTTCATAAGAATGTGCATTTTCCTCTTTAGCAACTCTGTGAACACGCCGATAATAATGTTTGTTTGTAATTTTTAGCACTTGGCTTGATTCTGTCCTGTCAAATGTGAATTGATATTTTTTATTACAATTATGTAAATTGTTTGGAGAAGTGAAGTCCACACAGAGGAGTACAATACAACCTAATTAACTATACACAAAGCCATAAAAATATCAGAACCCCCCGGTGTGATTATTTCCTGTGTGTGTACACAGGGGCTAGGTGCGTCCGAAAAAAAAAAAAAATAAATAAATACTATATAATACTACAAGGGGGCGAACTCACTTGCTTCCATTTTTTTAAGTCGTCGTGTTAAATTGATCGTAACTTCGGAACGCCTTAATATTTTCAAAAAATGTTTCCACCAGTCGAAAGTCAAGTAATTTTCCTTTCCAAAGAGACCCCAATTGTTAGTATAGGCCTCCGAACTGCTGAGGTATCATACACGAACCAAAACAAAACGGCGTAAAAATCCGAAGTCGTACAAACGCTGGGATGACCACCTCCCATCTGTGTACAGACTTTCCCATGCGTAAACGAGTCATTTTGACTAGCTAAATACTTCCATCCATTCAAATTATGATAAAATTTCTTACCTTACGCCAATTTATATGTCCTTTAAGTCTGTTTTTGAAAGAAATCCCATTTGCATCCTTGACAAACGCCATAGACGTGAAAATTGAGAGAGTTCTAACGGGCTTTTTGATTGGTTGAACAATCTGTTTCAGTCAATTAAAAAGCCCGTTAGAACTCTCTCAATTTTCACGTCTATGGCGTTTGTCAAGGATGCAAATGGGATTTCTTTCAAAAACAGACTTAAAGGACATATAAATTGGCGTAAGGTAAGAAATTTTATCATAATTTGAATGGATGAAAGTATTTAGCTAGTCAAAATGACTCGTTTACGCATGGGAAAGTCTGTACACAGATGGGAGGTGGTCATCCCAGCGTTTGTACGACTTCGGATTTTCACGCCGTTTTGTTTTGGTTCGTGTATGATACCTCAGCAGTTCGGAGGCCTATACTAACAATTGGGGTCTCTTTGGAAAGGAAAATTACTTGACTTTCGACTGGTGGAAACATTTTTTGAAAATATTAAGGCGTTCCGAAGTTACGATCAATTTAACACGACGACTTAAAAAAATGGAAGCATGTGAGTTCGCCCCCTTGTAGTATTATATAGTATTTTTTTTAATTTTTTTTCGGATGCACCTAGCCCCTGTGTGTGTGTACAGGTAAATAATATCAATTCACACACTTTTTAAATAATATAATTCGACCAGTAAAAATGACAACAAAATATACAAAAATGTAAGAGTAAGCGATTTTGGCTATCCTGTTAAATAAAAACTACATTCTTGCACAGAAGCAAAACCTTTTATTAACAAAAACCAAACAACAAAAAAGGGGGGAAACGACAAAATGAATAGGCAACATTATGCATCCCGATTTTGGCTATCCTTTCCAACTCATAAACACTTATTTAGCGTTTCAATCTTTTGTAACCTCGAGCATAGGTATTTAATTTTCTAAATCTTCACTTTTCGCTGCAAGAATGTAATGTTTTGAACTGATTATTTTTAAATGGAAGAATTTGAATAGTAAATTTCACATTTTAATGTAAAAGTTACATTAAATAATTCATCTGAATAATATCTTAACTATATATTTGTTTTCAGATAAATGAATTCACTTATTACCTAAAAAAAAAAATGCATTTTACATGTTATATCAGTATAATCAAGGATATATGACCAGAGACATATTATTTTATATGTTTCTGATATGCACGGGTTATCGAAAGCTAGATCATAATTAATTACAATCGAGAAGTCATTACAGAATTATCGAACATAATTATGACCGTAATATGCGAGCTTAAGCGAGCTCTTTATGGTATAAAATGTGTACTTAGGATTTTTTAACAAACATGGTTGAACATATTGTCGAAGAAAAAAAAAATTCTACGTTTTGTAAACACCGGTTTCCGGGTAACACACTAACACACTCAACTAATGAAGATCTTCTTAACATAAAGCGCAAATGTGATCCTGAAGTCTCGTACCCTCTCTCGTACGTCCGATACCACTGAAACCCGGAACCCGTGTGTAATAAAAGTCATTTTGCTAGCTTGTTTTACTTATATTGATATTTTTTAATTTATTAAATCTCTTCTGACATACTGACAAGAATTTTTGTTTCTACGCGGAAGTTAACTTTTGAGATTTCGTAAGGAACGATAACTCGAATAAAGGAACGACAGCTCGATTGAATGAGACTAGATTCGGCCCTAAAAAAAAGTCGTCCCTAATATATCTCGGCCCAAAAAATCTCGACATTTTTTGATGAAATTGCCAGATAATTTTCAGATGAGCGAGCATTCATGGCCGTGCCGGTTTCATATTAGTTGCATATGGAAATTGCCAGATAATTTTCAGATGCGCGAGCATTCATGGCCGTGCCGGTTTCATATTAATTTAAAAAACTTCTAAAGTGACTGTTCTTATGATCTTCTTATTTTAAGGGAAGGTATACAGTATACTGTCAATTGTACATATGTTAGAACATTAAACATCAACTATTTTTTTTACAGGATTATAATTACCTCCCTTTTTGCTCACTCTTCTGTGTTACTATAAACAACATGGCGACCGCTTGGCTCGAGAAACTTCGAAGTGCACAAAAGACATGTTTATTGCAAGATGGTAACCCCTTATAACCATAATGTTATTGATATGAATGTCACCTGATTAATCTATTGAAAAAATAGCGTGACAGTTAAACTCTTTTCAACCATTTTTCTTCTATATTAATTTAAGGTTCATCACTACATCAAATTCAATATCATGCACAGATTCCTCTGCCCTCCGACGGCTTTTTGTTCGACTTACTGGAGCCGTGGGACGTCAGAGCGCTCTCCATAAGGAAAACATCGGATTTGCCGCTCGAACTCCGGGTCGGCACATTTCCACGTAATCTCGTTGGGATGAGGATTTCGAAGAAATTTTCTGTCTGTTCTTCATCCTAATCTCGTTTCAAACCCTATCAAGGGTATTCTGGAAATTTTAAATTTGACCACCCGGTGCATTCCGATGGATATTTTGGCATGGACGGATTGTGTCAGATCAAGTGCAGGTAAGATTTCATAAATAGACATATTTTCTAGTTCAAATCTGCAAAAATATTGATATTTCCTTACCTTTTACAGCGTATATCCGACAAAATAATCCAAAATCTACTTTAAGCTGACCGCCATTTTACTGAACTTTAGAACTACACCACATGATCAAAAATCGTGACGTATTTTGGTATAGTCTGTTTCGTAGTTCGAGATGTCGATGTCAAATATTATATTATAATTTAAAAATCCCATATACACGGCTTGAAATTTTGTAATTTTGTTATAAATATTTTATTAAGACCAATCAACAGCCCATAAAAGATATGCTTGCATATACACAATAAATAATTTACATCAACCTTTCATTTAGAAACATGCTGTAGCAAAATTCGTGACGATTTTGATCACGTGGTGTAGTTCATGAGTTCAGTAAAATGGCGGTCAGCTTAAAGTGGATTTGGGATTATTTTGTCGGTTATACGCTGTAAAAGGTAAGGAAATATCAATATTTTTGCAGATTTGAACTAGAAAACATGTCTATTTATGAAATCGTACCTGTACTTGATCTGACACAATCCGTCCATACCAAAATATCCATCGGAATGCACCGGGGGGTCAAATTTAAAATTTCCAGAATACCCTTGATAGGGCGTGAAACGAGATTAGGATGAAGAACAGACAGAAATTTTTTTCGGAATCCTAATCTCAACGAGATTAATTTCCACGTTTCGTGGCTATCAGATTTTATTTTCTATCCGAAACCCTTATATAAATCGCTTCACCAATCATTTTTCTATTCATTCATAACCATCTTACCCTCAGAAAGTGGTGTACACTCGATTATTGAACGATTTTCCCTTAGACCTTCCACTTCTCTTTTGGCACTAGTACAAAGCGAAGTGAGCAGCCACAAGGCGACTTCTTTGCCCGAATCGCCCTCCAACGTGAGCCCTGAGGACACTATTTTCTTACCTTTGAATGTATGGATTTTTATTGATATAGTGCCTAGTGCCTGTGCATCAGAATTGAAAATGGTCTATGTTCAATATTAAAGTATATGTGACTGACCATTAATGTTTTTGGTCATGTCAGTGTGGAAGGGGGTTTGGGCTATATTTTTTTCCATCGAGCCAGAATTTGTTTTTTTTAAGTGAAACAAATATCAGATTAATTTACGGGGAAATGAATAATCAGTGTTTTTATTCATCCAATTTGTCAAAATTTCTGGTTGATAACTGCAAGATTTTTATTTTGTGCATCTTGTTTGTCAAAATATTTTTTCATTAAAATTTGGCTACAGAAATTTCACATTATTTTTCATCTAAATTTAATGTAGTTTTTTTCTTTGAATTAAATGTGACAAGGGTTTCAGATAGTATTCCAATGGATTTCCTCACTGAATTATGATTGTTGAGTTAAATTTGATTGCAGTAATACTTGTGCAGTATTTAATTCTTTATTTATTTCATGAGGATTACATACGGCCAGAGGCTACTAGTAGGAAACTCTTGTCGGTTTGCAGTGGTCTTATTATGCTGTGCTCCTTTAGGCATATTGACTTTTATTGTTAGCTAAAATAAAAATCTTTGAAATTTTTGAATCTCTGAATAGTTACTTTAGTTGACTTGTATTGTGTTCCATAGCTGTATACTTTAGTGTACATATTTACTGAATTTCTTTAGGTTTTTCTCTTGTCCTTTGGTAATATACAAGAAATACACTGTGTAATCAGGATTTAAGGAAGTTATCTTTATTTATAAATATTTCAGATTGTATTAAATGAATTACCGTAAGAATATTATTGTTGAATTTTGTTTATCTGTATGTAACTCTGGGCCATTGTGATCATATGGTAGTTGGATTAACAACTACCTGTGCAATCGGTGCCTATCACCACTAATGTTGTGAGTTCGAATCCTGTTCAGGCAAAGTGTACTCCATACAACATTATGTGATAAAGTTTGTAAGTGACTTGTGACAGATCAGTGGTTTTCTCCGGGCACTCGATTTTCCTCCACCAATAAAATTGACCGTCACGATATAACTGAAAAATTGTTGAACACCATAAACCCAAATTTGTATGTAACTCTTTATTTTTAAGTCACTTTATTCCATTGATAAAACAAAAAATATATTTTCAGGGAGAAAAAAGATCCATTTCACATTTACAGATGGCACAGAGATGTCTGAAGAATATGATGTAAGAACTGAAGCATTAGTTGGTATGTATTATTTGAAGATTTGAACATACATGTACAATAACATGTATCAAACTATCAATTAATTTTCATTTTTATGATCATTTTCCAATGCTGACATATTTGTATTACCCATATATCATATGAGAACAGTCTTTGCCTTAATTTTTTTTCACCTACTAGCCCGAAAGCCAAATTTAGAAAAAAAATTATATATATTGAAAACAAATTTCTTTCATAATTTTCACTTGCCGGAATCCAATTTTACTTGTCCAGGGCTTCGGGCAAGTGGGTTAGCTTGAAGACGGTGCAAAACATTGAGATGAAACTGCATTATTTTTCCTACCAATTTATATGAATCGAAACTTTCTCAACTATTTTCTTATGTCTAAATACTGCCTTGTCAATATGTGTCAACTTCTCAACTCAATACAAATTTAATTCAATTTTGTTTTATACTGCTAGGAAAGGTTTACAATAAAAATAGAGGATAAAAAATTGATGATACACTTTTATAATAAATTGAAGAATTTATATCAGTTATTCACTTGAGACAGACTAAGTAATATACATTTTGTATTAAAAAGCTAAAAAAACACAAGCATGGTATACCATTTTTTGATTTGATAATTTGACGTAACTCACTAAAATGTACAAATGGACAAAAAATTAGGACATTTGAGAGTAATGACATTGTTTTATTCTTTTTGTTATAGTTAGAAAGTGGAGGAAAAAAATGGGTAGCATTGCTTCGAAAAATACAGAACAATGGCAATATGAAATTGGTGAACAATTAGCTCCACGAAATTTAGAATCTGCAGGCATGATAGAAAGTTTATCAAATGTAAGTGGAACAAAAAGTAACTAGCAAGGCTTTCAATATTTTTCAAGTCTACCAGTACTTCTCTATTTATAGGCAGTACTTTTTATTATAATTTGAACAATGGTCATAAATATCTTATACAACACTTTTTAAAATCAGGAGGTATCAAAGACCATTTTAGGTGGGTAAAAGTACCTGGTACTGCCTCTTATTGAAAGGCCTGAACTAGTAAGTTAAGGTTATTTGTGGTAGCAAATATTACTTGGATGTGCAAGTTATTGAAATATATAAGAATATATATATGGTACATGAACAAATTTTATTTTAGGAATATCGATAATATTTATAACTTATTCTACAACTTGTTCAATATTTGACTTGTTATAATTCTATGACTAGTATAATGTAATTGTCCAATTGGTTTATTTCATATCAAATAATATTATTTTATTTTATATATGTATACCGTACATAAACAATAAGACATGCATGTTCATTTTTATAAAAGTTATTATTTATTAAAAATTTGAAAAAAACCCAACTACAACATGAACCACTCTTCTGGAAAATCTGCATTCTGGTTTATCTAGTTTTAAATGATATGAAATTGATCATTTGTTCTCTTAATATCTTAGCCGATGACAAATGTGCAAAGTTTAGCATTATTACTAGATATTTAACATGTGAGGATAACAGTTCCTGTAGTTTTATGGTGGCATGCAGGGTTGACAATATATTAGGGTTTTAGGGGACAATATATTAGGGTTTTACTGTAATAAATAAATGAGTTGCTTGATAAACTCTCTTTTTTTTAATTTTACAGCCAATTTTTGTAAGACAGGATAGCAGTACAGCATTTATTGGTCGAGTTCGGAACCTTCCTTATCCTATAGAAACTTATAATGTAACCATTGACGATGACAAGAAAAACATAATAATAAGAACAACAAATAAAAAGTAAGTGAAGTAGTCAAAACTTGGGTTGATGAGAAAGAATCAACTATTTTTACTTCGAATTAGCAGAGTGTTCAAGTTATGTGGGGTATACTATGCCAGTCTAATCAGAATTAGATATTTAGAAACTCCCCCTTTTCTGATATGTCACACATAGATATCTAACGAAACCATGTAAAGTGACACCCTCTTCTAGTTTAATTCTCAAACTCAGTATATATTTGTTAACAGTAAAATCTCAATTTTGTTAATTTTGGTCATTTCTCATATCAAATACTTTGAAACAGATTTAAATATGTTGATGAACCCAATAAAAAATACAACTATTATTTACATTAAATCCCTACAATCATAGATTTTAATGTCCTATGAAGATACCTGGCCATTTTGTTATCTTCTCTAACTAAAAGAAAGGAAAAATTTAAGGTAATAAATATTCCGAAATAATGAGCTGGTGTGACCCCAAAACATAAATAAATAAAGTATTTAGTGTAATCTTTTTGAGTGTTTGTTGTTTAATGCTAATAAGTAATTTTTCAGCCATATCATGGCATAAGCCAATTTCCATTTTGGTGAATTAATATTTTTTCCTGCATTCTGATTGTTTACATAATTATGTGTAAATTTACAATGACACAGGAAATGCTGAAAAAATGATGTGTGGAAACTAGAAATGTGTGTTTCTTTTTAACACTTGCTAGAAAAAATGTGAACGTAGGACCTAAATTATAAAGTGCTTACAGGAGAGGGATTAATAGAATCTTAACACCGGTAGAAGTTCAAGATTAGGAAATTTCAGCCACCCGACGGTGAAATTTCAATTGTCAAGAGTGAGGCTTTCCAAGTTTTTCCCGGAGGGTGAATATATGATATATGATCTAAATAAAGAAATGTAATAAGAGATGCAGTCAAACCTGTAATAAGAGGTCACCTTTGGGATGAAGAAAAAGTGGCCTTATAAGACAGGTGACTGCTTAAATAAGGTTCAATTCATATGAAATTTTCTATGACAAGACAAGAAAAATATGACCTTATAAAACTTTAAAACAGATGACTACTTAATAGAGGTGAATCGTATGGGCAGGTTTGACTGTATTACTTTAGATTCTGAACAAAGAACTTAATAATAACTATAAGAGATACATATTAATTCCATTATTCTATTACCATGTACTTTTCCTTTCAACAGATATTACAAGAAATTTGACATACAAGATATGTTGAGAGCACAGATACCACTGGAACAAAGTAGTATTTCTATAGCACATGCAAATAACACATTAATAGTATCTGTAAGTATAGATATCTGCATTTACTGTAAATATAAGTAAAACTGTGGGCCATAATGAAGAAGAATGTAAAATGATTTTTTTCTTATTAGACAATTTTAATGAAGTAAAAATCTAAAACTATAAGTCTGATCAAACTGAAACTTTGGATCTAATAAGAAAAAAATCATTTTACATTCTTCTTCATTATGGCTGTCACAGGGCATGATAGTTTCTGATCCAAAGAAGAAATCTCAGAAAATAACCAACAATTGAAACTAAAAAGTGTTAGGTATTTATTTCAGGTGTTTTAGGATATATTAATATATAGTACATTCAGACCATTTCAATAATATACTGTAGTACAATTTTTCTCAAAATAATGTTGATCATAAAAAAAAACCAAAACGGTTAAGAGTTATTTCCCTTTATATTGTAAGCATGATCATTTAACAGAATATTTCAAAAAACCAAAAAGATTCATATTTTTATTTATGAACTACCATACATCAATAGAAAAAAAAACTTCTCAGGATTGATGTATTGATGAACATAAAGAAAATGCTTACCATTTTGCATGGATCTGACTGGAGTCCAATACTTCTATCATACATATTAGATGAACTATGAAAAGAAATCTGGTCTAAAATTACATTCTGCAGTACCAAACTATTGATTGTCATTAATAAGTTTGCTTTATTTTATGCTGATCAAACTTTCAATATGGCTACCATTAAACTATTTATGGTATTTCATTTGCCAATATTTAACGAAGAAAAAAATCTGAAACCATAAGTCTGATCAAACTGAAACTTTGGATCTTTAAACAATTCTTAATACATCTCTTGTTGTTTTAAATCAATCAAATGATGGAGTGTCTTTGAAATGTCTGGTTTGCACTTTTATCACTTTGATTTTATGTTAATTAAAAGATTTGAACAAAAGTAGTACTTGAATCAAAATACCCAAATCCATACAGGGACACAAGTTCACATGTTTGCTACCACTGCCAGCTGGGCTCCCCAAAATAACAATCTTAGGAACCAGCAACTGACTTTGCAAATGAAATGTTTATAAATCAAGTAGCCAGCTGGGCTACTGTCTGAAAATTTTCAAGGGTCCAGTTCAAATTTGAGGGGTCTTGGGCTACTTGACCACTGTTAAGTTTTGTCCCTGTCATATTTGGTTTTGTTTGCAAATATAGATGTTTTTCTTCTAAGCATTGTATTATAAGGTTTAATGCAATGATTTGTTTATCAATGTGTAATTTTTTTATGTTACAAACCGCATCAGTGGTGTGTTTGCCTCAAGTTCGATAGATCATGAGATCGAGCCCGGTCGGGTCAAGCTAAAACTATAGAATTGGTAAGGTATTTGTTGCTTCATTGTTGAGCATGGGGCATTAAGGAGTAAGAGCAAAGACTGGTTGGATTAGAATCAGGATAATGTGTCTGAATGGAATGTCATGTCTACCTACAGACTGTTGTTTCAGTGAATTAGTGCTATAAAATTCAACTAAGAGTGTTAGTCTTGGTACAAAGCAGACATCATCATCATATCATTGAAATATAACTTGTTCTCATCATGGTATAGCTATAAAAATAGCTCACTTAGCACTAAACAACAATCACTCACTCACTCTATATTACTAACAAACTTTACAAAAAAGATGTTTAACTTTAATATGATAATAGGTGTTACCTAACTTAGGATGAAGTCCAATCATTTTTTTTAAACAAGAATATGAGACAGGTGCTACCTTTAGTGCCAGCGATGCACAATCCACATTATCTAATATTTAAATCATGTAAATCCTTGGGATGATTGAAATAGAAATTTTACTTACTTTTGTGTACTTTTTGGAGTGTACTGTAGTACAATGTAAGGATGCTCTTTCCATCTATTGAAACAGGCACGGCCATGAATGCTCGCGAATCTGAAAATTATCTGCCAATTTCACGCTCATTCAGTGCATCAAAATAGTGTGGAGATTTTTTGGGCCGAGATATATCGGGGACAACTTTTTTTAGGGCCGAGATATATCGGGGATGACTTTTAACATTAATAACCGGAAGTAGTTCTAGATTATTGCGCATCCGATTTTCTGCAGATGTAACCATGTATTGGTTTCTGGTGTGTCATTTCCGGTGCATGAAACTTAAGCCATTAGTGATATGGATCTGGAATCAAAATATTGCTATTTCTACCATAGTTGGGACTTCGTCCCATATTATGAGTGATGCTGATGAGTTTGCACATGAAATAACTTGTATAAAATAGCATTTAATCTCATAGCACTTGTTTTATTTTGTAGTATAAAAAACCAAAAGCAATATTAGACATGGAGAAGCAAATACAAACAGAAATGAAAAAACTAAAAGCAGCCAAAGATGGGGATGTTGATTGTACACCTAGCTGATAACAGTTATATATTGCATCATGTTTATAAATAGAAAGCCACATGTTTTTTGGAAAGAAGGAACTATTCTTATATTGATTCGTATGTGATTAAATCCTACAAAGTCAGCTTTGGGCTATGTTGCTGTTGAATGAATTGATTGAAGGTGTTAAATTGTATGCACATTGATAATTGAGGTAAACCGCCTGTAGCAATCAGCTATCGTCAATCCTGGTTAAATAAATAAAGAATTAATTATTAAATTGTGCATCAGGGTATTTTTACATATTTTTATTTTAAATAAATAAAAAAATATATCATCGTTAAATAAATAAAGAATTAATTATTAAATTGTGTATCAGGGTATTTTTACATATTTTTTTTTAAATAAATAAAAAAATATATCAGTAATGGTCAATGACAGTGATATAGCTGAAAGAAGCAACACAAAACACTACCTCAGTATTGATGCAATAAGTAAATTATTTTGTAGTCTTGTAATTATTTTGGAGTACACATGACTGATAGTTGTATGTTTTAACAGCATTATGTTGAATGATGATGTCATAATTTATCTTATAACTGCTGAGAACATAGAGAAAAATAGGTATACCTGAAAATTATCTAATAATTGATGATGTGATATATTCTGTATGAGTATAATTTAAGCAATTAAAAGTTTAAATCTTGAAACTTGATTTATTTGTCCATCATTATAATTAAGAAAAGAAAGTTTAAACAGTGATGGTCATCAATTCCACCAATATCAACAAAACTAACTATCATCTCTCATCTTACCTGAACTCACTGAAAACAAATTAGACCATGACATATGACCTTGGAAATTCTGGTCCTGGCTTGGGACAGGCAAAAATATGTGGCAGATTAAACTGGTTAATGGGGTCCCCTCTTGATAACTGAATCTCCAACAGCAATACATATATAAACAAACGATAAAAAAACCTGCACAGATTCGCTGAGTATACTTGTATCGTATTTGTGAAAATATGAAAAGTTAATGGTTGGTTTATACCTGAAGTTGGAATAGATCTAATTAAATATTTTAGATAGTGGCATTTTCTTTAGATGCTATTTTATGTTCAGATACTGGTATCTCTCAGCCTTAGCTCACTGATCCCAAGGGGGTGTGAGTTTTTTTGCATCCATCCTCTGGGCCATTTGAACCAGAAAACTGCCAGAATTATGTATAGAGGGCATCCATCCTCTGGGCCATTTGAACCAGAAAACTGCCAGAATTATGTATAGAGGGCATCCATCCTCTGGGCCATTTGAACCAGAAAACTGCCAGAATTATGTATAGAGGGCATGCATCCTCTGGGCCATTTGAACCAGAAAACTGCCAGAATTATGTATAGAGGGCATCCATCCTCTGGGCCATTTGAACCAGAAAACTGCCAGAATTATGTATAGAGGGCATCCATCCTCTGGGCCATTTGAACCAGAAAACTGCCAGAATTATGTATAGAGGGCATGCATCCTCTGGGCCATTTGAACCAGAAAACTGCCAGAATTATGTATAGAGGGCATCCATCCTCTGGGCCATTTGAACCAGAAAACTGCCAGAATTATGTATAGAGGGCATCCATCCTCTGGGCCATTTGAACCAGAAAACTGCCAGAATTATGTATAGAGGGCATCCATCCTCTGGGCCATTTGAACCAGAAAACTGCCAGAATTATGTATAGAGGGCATCCATCCTCTGGGCCATTTGAACCAGAAAACTGCCAGAATGATGTATAGAGGGCATCCATCCTCTGGGCCATTTGAACCAGAAAACTGCCAGAATTATGTATAGAGGGCATCCATCCTCTGGGCCATTTGAACCAGAAAACTGCCAGAATTATGTATAGAGGGCATCCATCCTCTGGGCCATTTGAACCAGAAAACTGCCAGAATGATGTATAGAGGGCATCCATCCTCTGGGCCATTTGAACCAGAAAACTGCCAGAATTATGTATAGAGGGCATCCATCCTCTGGGCCATTTGAACCAGAAAACTGCCAGAATTATGTATAGAGGGCATCCATCCTCTGGGCCATTTGAACCAGAAAACTGCCAGAATTATGTATAGAGGGCATCCATCCTCTGGGCCATTTGAACCAGAAAACTGCCAGAATGATGTATAGAGGGCATCCATCCTCTGGGCCATTTGAACCAGAAAACTGCCAGAATTATGTATAGAGGGCATCCATCCTCTGGGCCATTTGAACCAGAAAACTGCCAGAATTATGTATAGAGGGCATCCATCCTCTGGGCCATTTGAACCAGAAAACTGCCAGAATTATGTATAGAGGGCATCCATCCTCTGGGCCATTTGAACCAGAAAACTGCCAGAATTATGTATAGAGGGCATCCATCCTCTGGGCCATTTGAACCAGAAAACTGCCAGAATTATGTATAGAGGGCATCCATCCTCTGGGCCATTTGAACCAGAAAACTGCCAGAATTATGTATAGAGGGCATCCATCCTCTGGGCCATTTGAACCAGAAAACTGCCAGAATTATGTATAGAGGGCATCCATCCTCTGGGCCATTTGAACCAGAAAACTGCCAGAATTATGTATAGAGGGCATCCATCCTCTGGGCCATTTGAACCAGAAAACTGCCAGAATTATGTATAGAGGGCATCCATCCTCTGGGCCATTTGAACCAGAAAACTGCCAGAATTATGTATAGAGGGCATCCATCCTCTGGGCCATTTGAACCAGAAAACTGCCAGAATTATGTATAGAGGGCATCCATCCTCTGGGCCATTTGAACCAGAAAACTGCCAGAATTATGTATAGAGGGCATCCATCCTCTGGGCCATTTGAACCAGAAAACTGCCAGAATTATGTATAGAGGGCATCCATCCTCTGGGCCATTTGAACCAGAAAACTGCCAGAATTATGTATAGAGGGCATCCATCCTCTGGGCCATTTGAACCAGAAAACTGCCAGAATTATGTATAGAGGGCATCCATCCTCTGGGCCATTTGAACCAGAAAACTGCCAGAATTATGTATAGAGGGCATCCATCCTCTGGGCCATTTGAACCAGAAAACTGCCAGAATTATGTATAGAGGGCATCCATCCTCTGGGCCATTTGAACCAGAAAACTGCCAGAATTATGTATAGAGGGCATCCATCCTCTGGGCCATTTGAACCAGAAAACTGCCAGAATTATGTATAGAGGGCATCCATCCTCTGGGCCATTTGAACCAGAAAACTGCCAGAATTATGTATAGAGGGCATCCATCCTCTGGGCCATTTGAACCAGAAAACTGCCAGAATTATGTATAGAGGGCATCCATCCTCTGGGCCATTTGAACCAGAAAACTGCCAGAATTATGTATAGAGGGCATGCATCCTCTGGGCCATTTGAACCAGAAAACTGCCAGAATTATGTATAGAGGGCATCCATCCTCTGGGCCATTTGAACCAGAAAACTGCCAGAATTATGTATAGAGGGCATCCATCCTCTGGGCCATTTGAACCAGAAAACTGCCAGAATTATGTATAGAGGGCATCCATCCTCTGGGCCATTTGAACCAGAAAACTGCCAGAATTATGTATAGAGGGCATCCATCCTCTGGGCCATTTGAACCAGAAAACTGCCAGAATTATGTATAGAGGGCATGCATCCTCTGGGCCATTTGAACCAGAAAACTGCCAGAATTATGTATAGAGGGCATCCATCCTCTGGGCCATTTGAACCAGAAAATTGCCAGAATTATGTATAGAGGGCATCCATCCTCTGGGCCATTTGAACCAGAAAATTGCCAGAATTATGTATAGAGGGCATGCATCCTCTGGGCCATTTGAACCAGAAAACTGCCAGAATGATGTATAGAGGGCATCCATCCTCTGGGCCATTTGAACCAGAAAATTGCAAGAATTATGTATAGAGGGCATCCATCCTATGGGCCATTTGAACCAGAAAATTGCCAGAATTATGTATAGAGGGCATCCATCCTCGGGGCCATTTGAACCAGAAAATTGCCAGAATTATGTATAGAGAGCATCCATCCTCTGGGCCATTTGAACCAGAAAATTGCCAGAATTATGTATAGAGGGCATCCATCCCCTGGGCCATTTGAACCAGAAAATTGCCAGAATTATGTATAGAGGACATGCAAATAAAAAAAGAAAATAGATGCCTCATTTATTCTGATCTGACATCTAATATGGCTGCTACAGGGCATAATAGATTTTGATCTGCTGAAATATGACAAAATCTTCTCAGAAAAAAGCTGGCGAAAAAGTTCTTGTCATATATTTGAGGTGTTTTTCAGTGTACCTGAGTGTAGGTTTAAATCACACTAACTAAAAATCTAACTCTTAACACTGTTGGGTTGAATGTACAGAAATTTATATAAAAAATATTTCCTACAGGATGGTATCCCTTCAGTCTGGTATATATATTGTATAGTAAATATGGCTTAGGTGGCTAAATACTTTTGACTTTATGGGTCTTTATGCTAAGCGAATGCATGCTGCAGTGTACCAATGGTGTGGGTTCAAATCTTGCAGAGTACAGAACAAAAATATAAAAGATTGTCAGCTTCTAAAAAGATATAATTTTTAACACTGTTGAGTTGAATTTTCAGACATACAATATACATATAATTTATTTAACACAAAATGGTTTGGATGTCAGTGGCCAGAAGTTTCACAGTATATCCATTATATTCTTGTTTTACTTTGACAATCTAAACTTCCGTTCATAGTGCAATCACTTGACGTTCTTCGTCTTCCTGTAGACTCTTTGAAAAGTCTCATCTGAAAGCAATGCTCCAATTTAAACCAAAATTCGGCTCAACCATTCTTAGGATATCTACTTTCAAAATTATATCTGATGATTATACCAACCATTCAGCATGACTACTGTTACACAGATAGATCATAGGGGTAAAATATGACTACACTGGAAATAAAATGAAAGGTATAGTATATATGCTGAAACATTGTGCGTTTTGTCGAAATATGCAAAAAAAAAAAAAAAAATGGTTTGAAAATCTTCTGTGAAAGCACTGAACAAATGTTTTAAGAATGACTTGGGCTAGTCCACCACTGGTCTCTTCAGCAATTATATCCGAAAGTTCCGACCACCATTATATTCAAGATGGCCGTCTTTACAAAAAAATAGATATTTCTTCAAATGTCCAAAACAATAAAAATACAGCTTATTTTGCAAACACAACACATATAATAACTGCAATATCTTTATATAAATATTTTAGATTATTCATCACTGAATCCATTAAACCAGTTTAAAAGTCCTCTACAAAATATATGATTGTTTGTGTTGATTGGAAATCCAACATGGCAACCACAGCAGGTCATATTTAACACAGGACACTAAGTAAAACTATATTTCCTCCAAAACCCACTAGACTTGATTGAACACAAACTGTATGAATAACCAGACTAGACGAGTATCAAATTGTCTGCACGAATTATTGTTTGTAGCTCTTTTCTCATTATGATAATAGCTGAAATACTGCTCACTTGACATTAAACAACAATCAATTAATATTAATGACAACAAATACTTCTTTTTGACTTGTTTTAACATTGCTAATTGTTAAAAACTGTAGGAGAGGGTGACCGCCATATATCATGCATCATTTATTCTACTATAAGAGTAAAACACAATGTCCATTAGTAGTCGCCCTTGGAGATATAACACAAAAATAAAAAATGAATAAAGCTGTTATATTGCATACAATAAGCATACATTTTTTTTGTATTTAATAATTTACTTATTTTAAATATACCGGTACATATTGTAAACATTAAATGGTAATTTAAATATACTAAAATGACTTTACCACTTTATTTCTTTTCCAATTTTAAAAAGATAATTCTGTTCAAGTGTCATAATGCGAAATTTATTACATATTTTAGAATAACAAAATACAATAAAATACTTTTAAAATGCAGCAATTCAATGGAAATTTGAGTTTTATTAGTGGCATACTGAGGACACAAGATCTGTTTACATTATTTCTGCAATTTATATTCATACAATTTATATTTGTTTTCGTATATATACTCTAACATGCAATCACAAGTTTTCTTTATGGGCCCATGATTAAAAATTTAAATTGTTGTACATTTATTTATGGAGCCGCTCTGGTCACGATCCCATTTTAATTTTACATCTACTTTTACCTATTCAATCAGCCCTTAGGACCACTGAAGTTTATGAATTCGATTCTCTTGTGTCGTGATGTACTCAATACAACTTTCTGTTACTTAACGACACGTACAGCCTCCATGATAATCCACTCGGAGTCACTAGCTACATACCTTGCCTCTCCAACTGACTACCCTTCAAAGTTAGATAATTTCTTCTTTAGTTGGGCCCAGGTTTCTCAATGAGTTAGGTAGTTGGATGACCTACCAACTCAAACAAGCCTATCACCAATACGGTGTGGATTCGCGCCCGGCTTTGTAAATTACAAAAAGGGTGCACTCGACTCGCAGCCGCAAATGATAAAGTTTACCAGTTGCTTGCCCCATGGTCGGTGGTTCTCTCTGGGTACTCCGGCTTCTTTCACCATTAAAACTGGTCGCCATGATATAGCTGAAATATTGCTGAAAGTGGCGTTAAAACATAATAAATCAAATCTTCTTTAGTTGAAAGGTCCTGATTATATAATTAGGTGTTCACGATAAAATTACAAGTATTTCTATTTCCCTTTTTTCATAGGACTGAATAAGTTAACAGCCGTTTTTACTAAAGTTGAACGCGATATACCCTCCAGTTGTTTTTAGGAGGTCTCAGAATATCTTATTTACGTTATTTGTGTTTGTTTGTGTATAATGGTATCTAACACATATTGTGTTGTGTATTTGTTTTTCTTGTCTTCGTCTTGTGTACCCTATGTTGCCCGTTTCTCTGGATTGTCCATTTTTGATTGCTCCTTCGGTATTCTCTAACGTTTATTCACATCGACGCCTAATATTTTGTCAACAGTGTAATCCCACAGAAGCAATACACACGACGTTTTATTGTGGATATTTGTCTTTGTTCTAACTCGAAACAGTATTATGGTATACTTCAATAGATTCAGCGATCAGTTGTTCTATTGACATGTTCATCACTCCAATTAGATAATCGTCTTCTGCTCCATGTAGGACACCCGTCGTGAAGGTCTTATATAAAATTATGCATAGTAAGAGGCGAATTAAATGTTTACTCGGGAACATGTCAACTTAAAGGTCCATAAAATGGAAAAACAAAAAATACCAGATTGTCGCAACATTATCAAAATCTAATAGAAAAATCGCAGAAAGAGGCAAAATCGATAGTCCTAGCACACACATATATGACCACTCGCTTTCCTGGCTCGGCACAGACACTTCAATAAAAAGTGTCGGGGTTGAGCTAGTTTTATAATGGCGAGTGTACAACACTTCGAGAGATGACTTTAATTTAAGTGTCAGTAGTTGTTATCCATGTAATAGTAATTTATATGACAGATGTAGTCCCTTGATTAGAAGTTGCTGGAAATTTTTCAAATTGCTTACAGGGAAAGATATAATATATCATCTGACTTACAATTAACAGATAACAAACAGGTCTCACCCATGGTGATGAAAACAGGTAAAATAAAACCCAGTTTCTTCAAAGACAGGTTGCAATATATCATATAGCTCACACCATACTTTGGAAATGAATATTGGTAATAAATAAGACATTGTGGTAAATATAGGAGAAAAGAGCGAAAAGGGGTAAATACTGGAAATTTAAGTGAACTAAACAAATCTTTTCAACACGGTTTGGATGTCAGATATTGGCTAAAATGAACCAGGTTTCAGAAGATAGTTTTAGAAGGAGATAATAAAAGTAAATTTGTCATGTGAATAGAAATTATTTTCAGCATATTTGAAATTTTTTGGCTTCCCAATTTTTGGACTTTGAGCATATCTTATGCAGGCATAGGCGAACCTAACCGATTGTGGCTATTCTGTTTAGGTCCTTTGGTTTTATTACTCCGAAAAATATCTAAATTATTTGGCTTTTCAATCTTAGTTTTTACTTTGAGCGAACCCGATGAAGATTATTCCAGAAACGTGTCGTGTGCACTAAATGTTTTGAAGGAAACTATTGTTGACATTTTCACAACAGTTAAAAGTTCATATGTTTGATTGATTGTTGCAGGTGTTACTTTCATTAGTTCTTTTTTTCCCTTCTTTGTAAAATCTGTAAATTTGAATTTAGATAAGGTTATTTTTACTTATACATTGTTCTAATATATATATTTGCCCTGTATCTTACTATGTTGTAAATTGTAGGGAGAGAGCATTTATAATGTTGTTATAACTTCTGCCCAATTACAATGCCGATATTATACTTTTATAGCAATAAAATATGTTTAATTCAAAAGGGAACTATTTCCAACATATTTTGAAATGGTATGTTAGTGCTGTAATAATACGAGACATGAAAGAAATAATTTTCAAACAGGAATGTAATATATACAGCTCTCATTTCTTTTGCAGAAACCAAATTGGTAACAAATGAACAGAGAGTAGCCTTTGCAAAGTACACAGGAGGGTAAAATTGAAATTAATTAAAAATACAAATAAAAGGATTAACAAAAATAGGACGTAAATATCACAAGACTAATAATGGAATATAGAAATGAATAATAATTATTGTTAAGATTATAAGAATATATTATAATGATAATATTATTACATTTCCTTAAAAGTTCAAGACTGGTTCATTGGATTGTTATTTCGGATTATTATTTTAAATTAATACAACCCAAAAAGCAAAATATATAGAATTATGTAAGAAGACAGTCAAAACATACCTAACGTAGTATAAATCGATCAAATACCGTCCCATTGGTCTTGAACAGTCCTCATTCCTTTAGTTTATTGCCCCATTGGTCTTGAACAGTCCTCATTCTTTTAGTTTGTTATTATTTTAATGGTTGATTTTGGTGATTGTTTTGCCCAGATATGTTTTACAAGGAGTGCATTAAAAAGATAAATTAACACTAATTATCGAGTTTTAAAGTAAAAAGTCCATCCATTATATTTTATTGTCATGCAAACACATCTCGAACATAAATTCGTCTGTACAACAAAAATATCTTCCGATGGAAAACCCGCACGCGGTCGTACGATAATTTTAACTGATTAAACAACATTATTAAGAAAAAACTGGTGGAACGTGCTAAAGTGGGTCACGGGTCACTGTAATCGGGCGGCTGTATCGAAAAACAGATACGGTGTTGAAAAAACTGTTGATACTCATGAAAAATATTAATAAATGCAATACAATTTTATGTTTGTCTTCAAGAAATATGATAGACAAAACCACGTGTGAAGTTTTATGACGAAATATCTCCGATTTCTATGTAAATTTACAAGTTGAAGTGGGGAAACACCCACAGGTAATTTTAGCGATGTATTTTTTTTTTTTTTTATCTTGGACAAGAATAATGAGCATCCTGATTGGATGACCGATTTAATTCATTTGTTTGATTCTGGAATATTGTTGATCATTGATTTAAACAAGAAAAAAGGGAAAAAGGGGCGGGGGGAGGGGGGTGAATTTTACAGTTAAATAAATGTTGTTTCGACAGTTTAAAGAGAAAAATAAAAATTTGTTGCGACTAAAGCTTAAATCAGCGTTAAAAATTGAACAAATATCAATAGTTTTGTAAATGAGATTTATTTTAAATAGAAAATCTGAATTTATTATTTATTAATTTATTATTAATGATACAATTTTATATCCCTTGGGAAATTTGAAATAAAATTTGAAATAAAAAGCAAAAATAATAATCCAGGAATAGTTTTTTTATTAAAAAAATCCAGGACCCCTATGTCCATGATTTTTTTTTAAAGTTAATAATATGAAATATTGACATCCACACTTGCCTTTTGGACAGCACATTTCTGTGTCCACACTTTATCTGCTAGAAAAAGAAACAGGAAAGAAGTTTTGGCGAATTATAATAAAACAAGAATTAATATAGGCCACCAACATGGCAGTTGGATGGAATTGAAGGAAGCGTTGAGAGTTTAAACTCATCACCCTGAAGTGTAAACATCAGTACCATAGCGCATGTAATTCGGCAATTAGGGACATGCACAATTAATGACGCACGCATTCCCGGAAACATTCAAAGAATAAAGTTTCAGAGTTCATGTAAGCACATGCAGTCATCATGTCCAGCAACACGGACTGGTAATTAGATAAAGTCCAGACGTCTGTTTTTTCTCACTGCAAATATGTTGACAAGATCTTCGACGCTTAGATTTCTTGTTCTGTGGTTGTGTAACAACGATAAATTTCATAATCTCTCATCACCCATTGTAGCTCTAAGACAGTTTATTTACGCGGCGCATCACACTGAATGAACGCTCGCTAGACACCGAAGACACTGGCATTGTTATCAATACTGTAAAAATTGCATAAATATTAGGGTACAAGTCTTGGTTTGTGACATTGAGTGTCTCCAGTACTGTTTGTGGTTTTTGCACATCAATCATATTCCAGCGTGTTTTCCACCTATCAACTTAATCAAGAAACGCTTGTCTGTCGTCAATATCCGTACGAAAAGAATCAAAGATTGAATTAGTTGTCTGATCTGTTAATGTGTGGAGCTTATCTTTTTAAACATTTCATCCAATGTTCTAACTTTAAGTGTAGGTTTAGCGCCAGACATTTTTTTTACTGCAAGTCAATAGCCCGACAACAGTTCTTTTGACGGTCAATGACAAACTAGTAAATGTATCAATTCATTTCTAGATTCAGATGTTAAAAAGCTTTTGAAAAACAAATTGTGTTTTATTTTATGTCAAGACAAAGCCTTTGAAGATAAAATGAACTGTCAATTTGAAAGAGTTAGTTAAGGTCACAGTACTCATTGCAAATGTTTATCTTTCAACTTGTGGAAGCTTGTCATCAGTACAATAAACATAAAACAGACATAATTAAAATATGTAATGCGTTGTTTTTCATTTTTCATCAATAAAACATTTTTTGGGAAAACAATATGTATAGGCACGTGCCTAAAGTGCCTTACGGTAGCTACGCCCCTGGATTCCTATTTAAATTCTACTGTAACTACATTCATGTCCCTTTTTGTAGTTCTATAGAATTAGTATACAAACAAGGATTAATATATATGATTTTAAATAGGCTAAATGTTTTTTTGGGTCATTTATTTATTAGGGTCAGGATAAATTGGTCGCGATCGTATTGTTTAAATTAGAGATTCTCTTATTGATGTTTTGAAAAAAGATTTATAAGATTTTAATGTATAAACATTTAAGCTAGTGATTTTCCCCAAAAGTACATGTATGCCATCTGTCATATGATTTAATATACTGTTCACCTATACTACATTGTTTATAGTTACATGTTGGACACCTTATACAACCTTCCCGAAATGTGACAACCCCACCACTTTTTATCGAGTGTCTGTACCAACCCATGAAAGTTAGCGGTCATGTGTTAGTGGTATCAATTTTGCATATTTCTGCGATTTTGGAATAGTTTCGACATTGTGGTATTTTTTTTTTTCATTTTATTATAAGGTCAGTGTTGTGAAAGGTCACAAGAATGAAACTACATGTAATGTAGTTACAGATTATACACAAACGAGTATCTTTGATGACAAGCAATGGGTAATGATGCGTGAGAACTGTTGCTGCTACAGATAACATGAACTTGCAACCCTCTACGGCATGTAATGCCAAATATTACCAAGTTCCACACACAAACAAATCAAATTGGTCAAAACTGCCCAAAATATGAGGTGCACATCCTTAAAGTGTGTATAATCACCGCGACTAAGGCAAGCAATGGCACTGACGTAAAGTGAACTTAGTTTTACATATGAATGTTTCATACATTAACCCTACGTCATCAAAACATATTTAGCAAAGAAATTAACATTGTTTTGGCTAAATGCAAAATTTAAGAAAGGCTGACTATTTATGACTATATTTAATCTAATGTCTAAATGTTAGACACGCGAGTGATTAAAATGATCAAGGAAGACTGTTTTTTTTTTTATGTTTTGTATGTAAAACGTTCATGCATGAAGAGTTTATTTATAATTTTTGGATATTAATTTATTGAACATTTAAATAACCATCAAAGCATATTTCAGATTCACTTTATATAATTACATAGTATTTACCTCTCAGTTAGCTTATGTTCATAGATTTACAGATAAAATATCGTGCTTTCCAACAAGAATTTTTTTTACGTATTATGTTTGATGTTAAAATGAAGTCACGAATATATATCTGCAAAAACTATTCGAATCCCACCCAGGCGATATGTACATGATACAACACTATGTGATCAAGTTTGTCAGTGACTTGTGACAGGTCGGTGGTTTTCTCCGGGTACTCCGGTTTCTTCCACCAACAAAACTGACCGCCGAGATATAACTGACATATTGTTAAAAGTGGAGTTAATCATCATAATCCTAACTCAAACCCTAATCATTAACAATTGTGAAATACATAAAGATGTATGTAATTGTTAACAGTGATAATCTTTGATAAAGGGCAATAGCATGGGAAAAGAATTATTAAAGATAAGACGACTAAATCTGCTATACATACGGGTTTTTTTTGTCTTCGTTCTGTGTCTTGTATCCAATGTTGCATGTTTCTCTGGATTGTCCATTCTTGATTGGTCGTCGCGTTTTTCTAACGTTTATTTAAATCAGCATATTATCGTACATATGCGGTTTTGAGTTACGATATTTACTAGAATATGTAATCTTATATGATTGATTGATTGATGAATAACGCCAACTTTAGCAATCTTATATGAATGTCAAAGTATTAGAGTAACATATTTAGTAGCAAACACAGAATTTAGTGTCAAAGATATGGAAAATGATTTATATAAGTAACTATGCTTGTTTCTCAATCCAATTGTTTTATATTATAATTATAATTGTATATTTATATTGTTATTTTCGTCAGTTATATTGCTATGTATAAACAATAGCATTGTGCTTTCAATAATTTAGGGTTCCCTAACTATCATAATAACTAACATCACCCGTTACAAAAGATTGGTATGACTGATTGTGATGTAAGTAGAGTGTCAACTACATAGATTACAATGAACTATATAGATAAAGGGTGGTGCTAAGATGTACATTGTACCTATAGGTGGATCGATGTTGACATTGTCGCAAATTGAAGTTAACTCCATGTTTTTTTGCGGGATACGTGTTTCGTTCTCTGTGTTGTGTTTTGCAGATATTGTCTGTCTTTTTCTGTTTGTCGTTGTATTGTCTAACCTGTTGTTTTGGCTTGTGATTACCCCTTTCTGTTTGTCGTTGTATTGTCTATCCTTCTGTTTTGGCTTGTGATTACCACTTTCTGTTTGTCGTTGTATTGTCTATCCTTCTGTTTTGGCTTGTGATTACCCCTTTCTGTTTGTCGTATTGTCTATCCTGTTGATTTGGCTTGTGATTACCCCTTTCTGTTTGTCGTTGTATTGTCTATCCTGCAGTTTTGGCTTGTGATTACCCCTTTCTGTTTGTCGTTGTATTGTCTATCCTGTTGTTTTGGCTTGTGATTACCCCTTTCTGTTTGTCGTTGTATTGTCTATCCTTCTGTTTTGGCTTGTGATTACCCCTTTCTGTTTGTCGTTGTATTGTCTATCCTTCTGTTTTGGCTTGTGATTACCCCTTTCTGTTTGTCGTTGTATTGTCTATCCTTCTGTTTTGGCTTGTGATTACCCCTTTCTGTTTGTCGTTGTATTGTCTATCCTTCTGTTTTGGCTTGTGATTACCCCTTTCTGTTTGTCGTTGTATTGTCTAACCTGTTGTTTTGGCTTGTGATTACCCCTTTCTGTTTGTCGTTGTATTGTCTATCCTTCTGTTTTGGCTTGTGATTACCACTTTCTGTTTGTCGTTGTATTGTCTATCCTTCTGTTTTGGCTTGTGATTACCCCTTTCTGTTTGTCGTATTGTCTATCCTGTTGATTTGGCTTGTGATTACCCCTTTCTGTTTGTCGTTGTATTGTCTATCCTGCAGTTTTGGCTTGTGATTACCCCTTTCTGTTTGTCGTTGTATTGTCTATCCTGTTGTTTTGGCTTGTGATTACCCCTTTCTGTTTGTCGTTGTATTGTCTATCCTTCTGTTTTGGCTTGTGATTACCCCTTTCTGTTTGTCATTGTATTGTCTATCCTTCTGTTTTGGCTTGTGATTACCCCTTTCTGTTTGTCGTTGTATTGTCTATCCTTCTGTTTTGGCTTGTGATTACCCCTTTCTGTTTGCCGATGTATTGTCTATCCTTCTGTTTTGGCTTGTGATTACCCCTTTCTGTTTGTCGTTGTATTGTCTATCCTTCTGTTTTGGCTTGTGATTACCCCTTTCTGTTTGTCGTTGTATTGTCTATCCTTCTGTTTTGGCTTGTGATTACCCCTTTCTGTTTGTCGTTGTATTGTCTATCCTTCTGTTTTGGCTTGTGATTACCCCTTTCTGTTTGTCGTTGTATTGTCTATCCTTCTGTTTTGGCTTGTGATTACCCCTTTCTGTTTGTCGTTGTATTGTCTATCCTTCTGTTTTGGCTTGTGATTACCCCTTTCTGTTTGTCGTTGTATTGTCTATCCTTCTGTTTTGGCTTGTGATTACCCCTTTCTGTTTGTCGTTGTATTGTCTATCCTTCTGTTTTGGCTTGTGATTACCCCTTTCTGTTTGTCGTTGTATTGTCTATCCTTCTGTTTTGGCTTGTGATTACCCCTTTCTGTTTGTCGTATTGTCTATCCTGTTGTTTTGGCTTGTGATTACCCCTTTCTGTTTGTCGTTGTATTGTCTATCCTTCTGTTTTGGCTTGTGATTATCCCTTTCTGTTTGTCGTTGTATTGTCTATCCTTCTGTTTTGGCTTGTGATTACCCCTTTCTGTTTGTCGTTGTATTGTCTATCCTTCTGTTTTGGCTTGTGATTACCCCTTTCTGTTTGTCGTTGTATTGTCTATCCTGTTGTTTTGGCTTGTGATTACCCCTTTCTGTTTGTCGTTGTATTGTCTATCCTTCTGTTTTGGCTTGTGATTACCCCTTTCTGTTTGTCGTTGTATTGTCTATCCTGTTGTTTTGGCTTGTGATTACCACTTTCTGTTTGTCATTGTATTGTCTATCCTGCTGTTTTGGCTTGTGATTACCCCTTTCTGTTTGTCGTTGTATTGTCTATCCTTCTGTTTTGGCTTGTGATTACCCCTTTCTGTTTGTCGTTGTATTGTCTATCCTTCTGTTTTGGCTTGTGATTACCCCTTTCTGTTTGTCGTATTGTCTATCCTGTTGTTTTGGCTTGTGATTACCCCTTTCTGTTTGTCGTTGTATTGTCTATCCTTCTGTTTTGGCTTGTGATTACCCCTTTCTGTTTGTCGTATTGTCTATCCTGTTGTTTTGGCTTGTGATTACCCCTTTCTGTTTGTCGTTGTATTGTCTATCCTTCTGTTTTGGCTTGTGATTACCCCTTTCTGTTTGTCGTTGTATTGTCTATCCTGTTGTTTTGGCTTGTGATTACCACTTTCTGTTTGTCGTTGTATTGTCTATCCTTCTGTTTTGGCTTGTGATTACCCCTTTCTGTTTGTCGTATTGTCTATCCTGTTGTTTTGGCTTGTGATTACCACTTTCTGTTTGTCATTGTATTGTCTATCCTGCTGTTTTGGCTTGTGATTACCCCTTTCTGTTTGTCGTATTGTCTATCCTGTTGTTTTGGCTTGTGATTACCCCTTTCTGTTTGTCGTATTGTCTATCCTGCTGTTTTGGCTTGTGATTACCCCTTTCTGTTTGTCGTATTGTCTATCCTGTTGTTTTGGCTTGTGATTACCCCTTTCTGTTTGTCGTTGTATTGTCTATCCTTCTGTTTTGGCTTGTGATTACCCCTTTCTGTTTGTCGTATTGTCTATCCTTCTGTTTTGGCTTGTGATTACCCCTTTCTGTTTGTCGTTGTATTGTCTATCCTTCTGTTCTGGCTTGTGATTACCCCTTTCTGTTTGTCGTTGTATTGTCTATCCTGTTGTTTTGGCTTGTGATTACCCCTTTCTGTTTGTCGTTGTATTGTCTATCCTTCTGTTTTGGCTTGTGATTACCCCTTTTTGTTTGTCGTTGTATTGTCTATCCTGCTGTTTCGGCCTGTGATTACCCCTTTGGTATTTTCAAACTTTTCTTACAAAGAGACATTTTTAGAGTAGAATGTGTTAAAGTACAGAAGGGGCTGCTAAATCCTTTCTTAAGCTCGTGGTTTGTGTATCCGGATCGTGCCGTCCTTACATGACGTCACCGCCAACCACGAGCAGCAGACCAATTAACTGCCTACAGAAAATCAAACATAAGTTTTGAACATTTTACTATCATTATAAATATATAATTATTATCTGGATTTCTTCTTCCTTTTTTAAAGAGAAATTTTAATTTAAAAAGTAATATTAAACATTAACATATGAACACATACAGACATGTGAAGTCAATGCATCGTGTTTCGCCAATTATATGGCAACTAGTGCGTATAAGTATGTGTTTATCTTGGGATGTCATGTCGTTTCGGTTCATTGAACTGATGTTCCGCCTCGTATGTTTTACTGCTGTGTTCCTGATATATACTATAATCTATAATCGTCCAACCATTGAATACTAAGCCCCTTACTAGCAAATTTAATATTCATCTACATATATTTGACATAGATTTCAATCTTCATTACACAATATTTCTTCTGCTTCAACACGTCATTTTGACATAATTTCGATTTAAGCTAAAGTATTTATGAAATAAATACACCACAGCCATCTGTATTACATATATATTTCTTCTGCTTCAACATGTCCTTTCGACATAATTTCAATTTAAGCCCAAATATAGCCATCTGTTTAGCTTACCTTTACTCGAATCGAATGTACTTGAAACGAGGTGTCATTTTATAGCAGGCTTAAAAGATCTAATTTTGATGCAATTTAAACCACGTTTTCCAAATATAAATTCTTTCGTTACAAAGATTCAATAAATCACTCAAAATCAAATAAAATTAAAAAGCTAAAAATGATAGGACGTTGTACCTTAGTGAATTGATTGTTCTTTTATTTACCTTTATTTACCTATGTATTACGATAAAGGTAAAAAATCGGGTCAATACTAAAGTCCGGTTTAGCTCTTCAAATCAAACATCTCTCTTGACATTTCTGTATACTACTTGTTATACATAACTGAACATAACTAAGGTCTCCCCTAGTGGCACACGTTTTGTCTGTGAATTATCGATGTTTTCTTAAAGGATATGATATTTCATTTCAAATGGGTCGAAGGGATCAAATCTAAACTTTTTAAATAAATAAATGAATATAATATTATATTATTTCAATGGAATAGGCGTAAATTGAAAAATAAAAACTAACAGTGCGAAAAGAAAATTTTAAATTTAAAGATAATTGGGAAATTTATGTTTTAATCCGTATCAGACAGAGGTAAGACAACGTTAAAAGACAGGTGTAGATATTTTGTTTCTTAAAACTGCACAACGATTATTACGCATTGAGATTAAGTTTCGAATAAGTGAAAGATTAATAGACATTTTATGTTTCAAAGCAAAACTTGCCTATCATCTAAATGTTTGTAATTGGTCATTTTATTTCTGTTTTATATCTTACTATGGAGTAATATGAACAATTATAGGATATAATTATTCTATCGTTATGCCGGAGAAAGTAATCCACACAAGGCCATGGACTGAACATCATATTTCTCCAGCCAAACTGTACAGACAACAGAAAGCTGATATCAGGACACCTGTAATTAATACATATGCTAAACAGGTAAGCTTGAATTTTTTATTTTATAACAATATATTATTTTTACTTCATTAACGACATTTTTATACGTTAATTTGATTGAAGAAGAGCTTGAAGATACTAAAGGGGTAATCAGAATCCGTAAATCGAAGAAGAACAGACAGCACAGTGGCCAAAAGAAAAGGTACAAAAAGTACAAACAACGATCTACAAAACATATACATAAAACTAAAGATCGAGTAACACGAACCCTACTAAAAACTCTTTTCAAAATTAACAGAGAAACTTCGACGCAAAATGGTAAAATCCTGGAATATAATCACTACTAAGTGTAGATATAGTCGACATCAAGACATGGATGATACCGACATATGATTGTTAAAGTTGAAAAACAAACGGAGACAGAAGACACAATTAATAAAGGCATGACATATTCAAAAGTTAAATCATACCGTTCAATCACAACCGGAGACAGAATACATAATTTTTGAAAAAATAACAATTGTTTTTCAAGTGTTGTCATTCTGGACAGAGCTCAGCTACAGACACAAATGCTACTCAAACAAGGCTACGTTGTTCCTAGATAGAAGTCATCGCTACAAAAATTCTACGGTCGTCATCACAATCTGGTTGGCCGTTACGAAAAACCCATACCACAAATGACAATGGATCTTTGACTTTTTACGTAGATGTTTTCTTTCCTCTATCACTGCCAAGACTTTTACCGGACTTTACTGTATATATGAATATATAACGGGTGTCTTATAAGAAGCATCCTTCGCGAGCACCTGAGTTCAACTCCAGGTTTTTGGTGGGGTCCATGTTGCTCATCTTTTTAGTTTTTTGTGTTGCTCTATTATGTGTCTTTACACTCCGAGTTCCGTGTTGTGATGTCCGTTACGATTTCCGTATACAAACTATGTTTGGTTCGTCTTTACCTCCAGTTGTTTGTAGGAGGGCGGATGTCTTAGTTAAGCTACTTGTGTTTGGTTACATAGAGTGGTGTCCAACACATTTTGTGTTGTTTTTTTGTTTTGTGTTTTTTTCTTCGTATTGTGCACCCTATGTTGACAGTTTCTCTGGATTGTCCATTTTTGATTGCCACTTCGGTATTCTCTAACGTTTTAACCCCTATTTTTGAGCTGCCGTGACCAAACATTTGCCATGATAATGAAATCATTAACTTTTACGAATTCGCTTTGAATTTTCTATCAATAATAACATCTACTCATTTAAACAGGGCATGCCAAATTCCAATGAAAAAAGAAATAAATTGAAAAACAAAAATTACCAATCTGTCGGAACAGTTCCAAAACCCGATAGAAAAATCGTAGAAAGAGGCTAAATCGGAACCCTAACACATATATACATGACCTCTAACACATATATACATGACCTCTAACACATATATACATGACTGATCGCTTTCTTTGCTTGGCACAGACATTTTGATAAAAAGTGGCGAGGTTCATCTAGTTTTGTTGGCTCAAATTTCTCCTCTTAGTTTACGAATGCGCTATGCATGCAAGTGTTTTCCACATGCGAGTACAATTCCTACCCTCAGATATAACCGGGCGAAGCTCGTTGTTCTGAAGAATGCACCAATCTTCAACATTATGCATAACACAATGTACATTTAATCTTCATGACACAGAAGTTATCATATGTATTATAGTAGTTCTATTAAAGATCGTCAACCATCATTTAAATATATTAGATAACACTCAAGGTCATCGTAAGACACAACAGCAAAACAATAGTCAACTTGAAAACAACGTATAATTGCCAATACCATCTTTCGTCATTTGTACGCAATTGACAGAACACGTTTCAACAAGGTGTTGTTATCTTCCAAGACACCTTTTAATAGATACAATGAGTCTATTCTTGTATAAATCCTTGATTTCATAGTTCAGTCTTCAGAAGACGATGAAGTTGTAAAAAGTATGAATACAAACTGCAAGCTCGAGCGTAGCGTATGAGTTGTAATGTTAAATCACAGACGAAGACATAAGACCCAATTAAGCAAGGAATAAAAAATTTCACTGTTGACACATAACATTAAATCACAGCTGTAGACATAAGACACCAACAAATTCCACTGTAGACAAATAAGATTAAATCACAGCTGTAGACATAAGACAACATTAATCAAGGCAAGGTTTTTTGTGAAAGGTGCATTTTTTCAATTATTGCTTTGTCAGATTTTTTTGTGTAAATCATTCCACGTACTGGTGTGACAGTCGATATTTGTGAAAGTTCTTGGTCTTTTCTATCCGGATTGTAGAACTTCTAAACGGTATTCTACCCCTGTCTTATAAACGTTAGATAATACCGAAGTGACAATCAAAAATGGACAATATAGATAAACTGGCAACATATGGTACACAAGACGAAGAACAAAACAAATTCACAAGACAATATGTGTTGGACATCATTATACGCGAACGAACACACATGACCTAATAAGACATGAGTCTACAAACAACTGGAGGTAAAGACGAACCGAACATCATTTTTATGCGGAAATCGTAATGGACATCACAACTAGGAACTATGCAGTCAATGTCGTACAGGATTAAAACTTTTGTATGGAACAAAGAAAATAAACAATTCGTATAGATAGGTGTAAACTCACATTCGTGTATTTTTGCAGTGCTTTACATTTGTGTTTTTGCTGCTGATGTTTTATGTTCATCCTGGTTATCTGTTTATAATTAAGGATCCAGGTGGCTCAATGAGTTAGGTAGTTGGATTACCTAGCAACTCATACAAGCCTATCACCAATACGGCATGGGTTCGTGCCCGGCTTTGTAAATTACAGTTTACCACTTGCTTGCCCATGGTCGGTGGTTCTCTCTGGGTACTACGGCTTCTTCCACCACTAAAACTGGTCGCCATGATATAGCTGAAATATTGCTGAAAGTGGCGTTAAGCACCAAATATCAAATAAATCTTTTTTTATAATTCATCCTTGACTTGGATACTTTGTGTCATCAATATAATGTGGACGAGTGATATCTCACCTTTTTGTACTCATTTGTGTTGTACTGTTATTGCTGATGTAATCGGGCCATCTCTTTGTTTTAAATCTGGTATAACTTGGATAGTCAGCGTCATCAATATTCTAATAATTGCTATCACTGGGTCGATTCATCTGCCGGTAGAATATTAGTTCCCAGGGATATCATCCGCCCAGTAGTCAGTGCTTCTCCATGCACAGACATGGTTTATTAAATATATTTATGTTTGATATGTATAGTACCTAAATAATGTAATTATTATTTACACGAAGGTCACCCCCCTCCTTAGTAATAAGTAACCTTATCCGAGTTTTGCTATGCTGTTTAGTACATTTGGTTTTCTTGCTCTCAAAGACTTTGAAATGATCTGGCTTTCCAATCTTTTGACTCGATACAACATTATGTGATAAAGTTTGTCAGTGACTTGTGACAGGTCGGTGGCTTTCTCCGGGTACTTTGGATTTCTCCATCAATAAAACTTACCATCAAGATATAACTGAAATATTGTTGAAAATTGCGTTAAACCCCATAACCCTAACCCAACCCAACCCTAACCCTAGCCCAACCCTAACCCTAGCTCAACCCTAACCCTAGCTCAACCCAATCTTTAGACTGTGAGAAACGCATCATGTGCACTAACATAGATATATACGTTTTTTATTAAATAGGTTAAAATACAAAGAAAATGATCATGTAGGCCCCTAATGGAAATTTCATGATGATGACACGTATTGTCCTGTACATACAATCCTGTACATATAATGTTTACGTCATATATAGGTAGACTCATGTTAATGTAGAATATAGAACCTTTATATTATTGGTGTAAAGTCCTGAGCTGAATTTTAAAAGTATACATATTTACTTTAAAAAGAAAATTCAGTTAAGCCGTGTCAACGTGAGAGCATCTTTATTAAATATGAATTTTATAAAAATGAGGTACCAGGCAGGTAAAATGTAAAACACAATTTAACTTGATACAAGGTTTGTTTTTTACTTTCTAGGGGCCGTCGTGGCCGTGATCGTATGGTATTTGAATATACAACTACATATCCAATCAGTTCCTATCACCACTAAATTCGTGAGTTCAAACCCCGTTCATGGCGATGTGTACTCGATACAACATTATGTGATAAAGTTTGTCAGTGTCTTACGACAGGTCGGTGGTTTTCTCCGGGTACTCCGGTTTCCTCCACCAATAAAACTGACCGCTACGATATAACTGAAATATTGTTGAAAGTGGGGTTAAACACCATAAACCAAAACCAAACCTAAATCTATTAATTTCTAAAATCCTGTTACCGGAAAACACGATCAAACTGGTCTAGATCTTCATATGTTCACATGTACAGTTTTCATAGCTCAACCACGTATCAAGACTCGGAAAATGAGCTATTATTTAAATAAATCCTTGAATCAAAATGACATGTACTTTATCCGACTAAAGACAGAACGTAATACACGTGGATTGCGAGTCAAAACTTGAGCTACATCTTAATATCAAAATATATCTTATCGCTTTGACATATCAGTTCAGGAAAAGAAATCTGATTTCCTGTTTAATTTGAGTTTAGATAAGGATAGTATACTAGTTTTTTTTCCATAAACTTCTGAAATCCACCCCCAAATTCTTAAAGGACGATTCATAGACTAAGTGCTAATATCTGTCTTAATTATTAAGGATGGACATAAACTCTGTGATATTAGATGTGGAACCGTATATCTGTCTAGCCACCATTTTTTCATTTTTGCGACCACAGATTTATAGCAATTGTGAATAACGAAATCCCTATGTTCCTCTACCATATTTTCATGTCCTTTCTGATTTATTTTGTATTCTTGTTAATGACCTTTCCTCAATTTTCTGCTCTATCATTAGAAAGTTCTCTGTAATATACTGATTATCTAATGATTGGATTGTACAGATTGTTGTTCGTTATAATAGTGTGAAGGTTCTTGTCAATACATGAACAGAACGCATGACGAACCTTTATTTAAATTAAAAAGGAAGATATCAATAATAACCTTCATCAGGTACATCAAAGCCAAATAATTTAAAGTTTAAAAATAATACATTTTCATTTAATGTTTATATCATGAAATTAAATCTTTACATCTGGACACGGTATCGTATTCATATTTTTTTGTTAGCATCTCATACCATAAATAAACTTGAAGACATTTAGTTTTAAATCTAAATATCAGTTGTCAACTTTTGATAAAAAGAAGTTATTAATATTTAAGATGGCAAATAACAACACGTTCCATTTAAAGACATCGATTATGAGCAAATGTTGACAGTTCATGCTGGACGAATTTTAACATAACTATTTATAATCATTTTGGCATGTAATAAAGAAAAAAAATGAATCGTCTTTTTACTCATCTGCAGTCTAATTTACGGACAACTTGAACTTATTGAATTATTTTTTTTGTCCATTGGAGATAATTTAATTTCTTTTCTATTTAAAGAACAAAATGATATACGATTACATTTTGTATATAGCATTTATTAACGATTCGTTGGAAATTTATGAATTTAAAGGACATCATAATTGAGAGGACACATTTTCAGTTTTGTACATGAGAACAGAAAATTATATAAAAAAGCGTACACCAGCGCACTCAATTTAATCCCCGCTAAATTATTTTCTCTATGTGTATGCACATAATTCCGAAAATGAGAACTTAAATTTAATAGCTCAATCTTCGATTAAATTAGTATTTCTCAAAATTTTTCTCCGATTAAATTAGCTTTTTCAAAATTTTTCTCTCATTAAATTAACTTTTTCAAAATTTTCTCCGATGAAATTAGCTTTTTTCAAAAAATTTCTTCACATTAATTTAGTCTATTTCAAATTTGTTCTTAAAAATTTAAGGTGACATGCACTTTTGACACCATATTATAATATACACACTAAATAGTAATGGGGTCATGATCATGTATCTGTTGACCAATACATACATCATGTTAGGTTGTATATTTTAATAGATCCTTACGTAAAATTTCACTTAAAATATTTGTAGTGCTAATGAAATGATCACATGAAACTCGTTATACATGAAAATTGAAAGAGAGACACTCAAAAACAAACCGTGTCAATATTTGAATTTAATTTAAATCTCGTTATCCGTTTTTGTATCTTTAAATTGTAAGTAGTCAAACATTCAAGTAATGAAATTACCTTCATAAACCACAAGTTAATTCCATATTTGATTTGAATGATTTCAATATTCTACCAAATTACGTTGACTGACGTTCCCCTTTTCTTTCATATTAGTTTAATAATATTTACATTTTGCTAAAACTTATCTTATGGAGGCATTCTTGAGATAAATTTGGGTTCGGTTTGTGACATTATAAAAGTGCCATAAACGTAGGCGTATTTCGTAACTTTTTGAATTTCCATTCTACACACTAAGAGGTTAAAAAAGATACAATTTTTATTTGGAGAATGTAATCTTTTTTGGACTGCTTCCCGTTTTGGAACAAGGGTCCGTCTCAAAATAAACCAAACAAGACAATACCAAATGTTAGTACAATGCTGGAGGGTAATTCTACACATATCTATGTTGTTCATAGTAGTGCATAGAATTAGACAGTGCGTGCAATTACCCACAATGACTGTACCTTCTTCACATATATTAATTGGTGTTGTAACACAAAGTTCTTTGAATGGGGATGATGTAATTTCTATGCATGTACTTTCCTTACGTAAATCTTGATATTTACAGTACCGTGAACATTTTTGAGGTTAGAGTTTCATTTTTGTGTGTATTTATTAATATATTTTGCTCTATTAAATTATTTTTAAAATAATAACCTATCAAATTTCTGTTTTTCTTTGCAGCTTCAGCAATGCAATCGTCTATACGACAAAGTGACGGAACAATTTCGAAAGTCAAATGAGAAACTCCCAAATATTGAGACTTCAAAAAGTTTGTCATATTACCAACAACGACCAAGTTTCACAAAATCTGCACCTGGGACGTTTTATTTTGATGATCCCTATGAAATACAGAGACTAGAATGGTCATTGACCAGTCAATTTCGAGAAAAACGGCATCACACGGAATATATGAATTACAGCCGACATCATCAAGACCACGCAGACGATAGCCGTTCGATCTCGGTTTATAGCGACAATTATGAAATAGATCCATTTCAGTTAAGTGATATTTTGCATAAAAGAGGTTTTAGGAAACCCGTGCTTGTGTGTTATGATAAAAACGGTGTAGAAATAAGAAAAACTAAATCACGAATCATACGCCCAAATAATGGAGCTCTACCAAAAAATCCGTCAGTGAGAGAGAAAATTAAAGGCAGAGCTAGGCTCGATTACGAAATGGCTAACATGAGGGCTGTTGCATTTTGTGAACAGCAATCTCAGCGAAAATTTCGAACTGCTTCCGCTGATATGAGAAATAGGGATGTAGATTTAGTGGAAGAAGATTTCCTGGAGCGTATAAACAAGCAGGATAATAATGACAATAATAATAATGACGATGACACTGGAAGCATCATAATGTCAATGGACAAAGATGAATTATTTCAAAGGATAGATAAATGGATCGATGACGTCAGCATTGCCCTTGGAGAGTCTTCCCACTCGACGTCAAAGATTGAATTGCAATCATGCGAGTGAAAAATTTTATGGATTCCTAATAGTTACTTCACAGACATGTTGCTAAAGAATAACATTCTTTAATATATATATATATACACAGTCAAACCTGTATTACGAGGTCACCTTTTGGAAGAAGAAAAAGTAATCTTTTAAGGCGGGTGACCTCTTAAAAAAGAGTTTCACTTCATATGCAATTTTCTATGACAGGACAAGAAATATACGATCTTTTAATACAGGGGACTGCTTAATAAAGGTGACCACATGGACAGGTTTGACTGTATTATTGTGTGGCGTCTTCAGATTTGTGGAATTCACGTTCTACCAATATATGCAGCGAAATATTATTTGCATTCAGAACTGACGTTTTCAAAACAAACCTCAGTGTGTGTTATTTTTTCTCCCTTTGAAATGTACAATTCAAACGGCAATTGGTTTACTGTCATATTTGAATTTCATATGTGTAATATATTGGAGCATGCATAATTTCATTCTAGTCCAATCAAAATTTTGTACTAAATATACAATAAATTGCCAATAATATATAATATCGTTCATTGTTCCGGACTGTTATTTTAATAACCAAATATACATCATGGTGTATAATCAATGTGATTCCTTTCAGATTAAATTTCTTCCAGACTTTCAACAATAACTTTCAGCCTGAAACATAGTTGTTGGAGATTGTTTTGTTGTTGCTCGAGAATGACAAGTGGTGGAGTTTGGGTTGGTTTGGTTATATGGTGTTTAACGTCTCTTTCAACAATATGTCAGTTATATCGTGGCGGTCAGTTTTATTGGTGGAGGAAACCGAAGGACGCGGAGAAAACCACCGACCTGTTGCAAATCACTGACAAATTTTATCACATAATGTTGGCCACCTCGCCCTGATCGGTATTCGAACTCACAACATCAGTGGTGATAGGCACTGATTGCATAGGTAGTCTTAAATCTAACTACCATAAGATCACGGCCATGACGGCCCCACAATTGGCGAGGAAGAAATGCATCACTGTTTACAATATATATTGCTCGAAACTATGGAAGCGTATATGGTACACCCAATGATGAGTTATTTCTGAACTAACATGTCAGAAAGCTTAGTTCTTTTTCGACTTGTCAAAATTCAAATGCCAACTTGTTCACTTGTTATGCAACTTGTCGACTTTTTCATGACATCTTGTGGAGTTGCTTAGTCAACTTGACGACATTTTAAAGTGCACATGAGATATTTGGGACGTCATGTACACTTTTGTTTGTACATATGTAAACATCTTGGTCTCTAAATAAGGATCGCGTAAGTGTTGGTATATTTTGATTTGATTTGATTTTTGGTGCTTAACGACTTTCAGCAATATTTCAGCTATATCATGGCGACCAGTTTTAGGGGTGGAAGAAGCCGGAGTATCCGGAGAGGACCACCGACCATGAGCAAGTAACTGGTAAACTTTATCACTTGCGGCTGCGAGTCGAGTGCACCCTTTTTTGTAATTTACAAAGCCGGGCGCGAACCCACGGCGTATTGGTGATAGGCTTGTATGAGTTGTTAGGTAATCCAACTACCTAACTCATTGAGCCACCCGGGCCCTTGTGTTGGTATAAACGTGATAAAGTTCTAGGTCTAAATATCTTATTTTGATTCTCTACAGAAGGACAGAAATCTGACCCCTTTATCAGCTGATTGTGCTTCTGGACATTGTCATTATTAATTTAAACTAAAGTTTACCTCTCGGTATCATTTGTCTTTAACAAACCATGTGCATCTTTTCCTTTTGTGCATTTCCGCTAAAATAAGTATCAAATAAACAATAGTCGGGAGTGTATCATTCTCGCACTTGGTTCCATTCATGAAAAGTATAACAATCCTTGAAAACACAAATTGAACACATAAACATCCATAATTTCCATTAGAAATGTTTACAATATATTTACCTTTATACACTGCAAGAAAATTAGCAATGAATTTATGTTATTATTAAAGTGAGTATAAGTTAACTAACTGTACACATGCCCTACAGCAAAGCAAAGAAATTACATGTACATGTATACCTATTAACAAAATAATTACTGCCCTTATTTAGAAATAGTATTTCGAAAATTCTAGCTTAGCATTTTTTAAAGACATCTTTGTCAAAAGTTGAAATATGAACAAATTCTATAATGTCAAGCTAAACATATTTAACTAATTTTTGTTGTAATACACCCTTTTTAAATAACAGTTTCTTTGCTAAAATCATTTGTCAATTTTCTATACAAATATCATTAATTTTATAATATCTTACACTACATTTCTTCCTTTGCAAATCCAGTTATCATATACATATATCGGAATGGGTACATTGCACATTTGAACCCAGTCATGACGATAGGTATATAACTGGTACCCTGAATAAAGGTCAATCCCTAATTTGGGGGTATGGGTGGGAGTGTTAGGGTAAGTGAAAAGGCGAAGGTTAGGGAAAGGGAAAAGGCGAAGGTTAAGGAAAGGGAAAAGGAAAATGGGAGGGTTATGGAAAGGGAAAAGGAAAAGGAAAAGGGGAGGGTTAGGGAAAGGGAAAAGGGGAGGGTTAGGGAAAGGTAAATGGGGAGGGTTAGGGAAAGGGAAGAGGGGAGCTTTAGGGAAAGGGAAAATGGGAGGATTAGGGAAAGGGAAAAGGGATGGTTTAGGGCAAGGGAAAAGGGGAGGTTTAGGGCTAGGGAAAAGGGGGGGGGTTTAGGGAAAAGGGTAGGGTAAGGGTTAGAGGAAAGGTTAGGGGGAAGGTTGGGAGAAAGGGGGAAGTTAGGGACGGGAGGAAAGGTTAGGGGTAAGGGGGAATTAGGGGCAATGAAAGGGTTAGGGCTAAGGGCCGGATATAAGGAGAAGAGTCAGACTTAAAGATGGGAGGATCAAGGGAGATAAGGGGAGAGTCAAGGGTGGAAGAAAAGGGGAGTGGAGGGGGTGAGAACTAGATTTGTAAAGAAAAAAAATACTAAAAGATATTATAAAATTCATGATAATTACATAGAAGAGGTAAAATTGATTTTAGGAGAGAAACTGTTATTTAAAAGGTGAATTACAACAAAACTTAATTAAATATGTTTAACTTACCACGTTTACCTCTTCTATACAAATATCACGAATTTTATAATACATTATATTACATTTCTTCTTTTCCAAATCCAGGTCTCTCTTACAGATCTCTTAACATTGAGCCCAGTAACACCAATATGTATATCACTGGTACCCTGAATAAGGGTCAACCCCTAAATAGGGGTAAAGGGAGGAAAAGGGGGGGGGGAGTAAGGGTGGAAAATGAAGAGGGGGTGCTAAGGGTGAAAAATAAAACAGGGAACAGGATTAATAGTGGAAAATAAAGAGGGGGAGTGCTAAGGGTGAAAAAAAAAAAAAAAAAGGAAACAGCAGTACCCGGAGAAAACCACCAACCTGTCCTAAGTCACTGACAAACTATATCACATAGTGTTGCATTGAGTACACCTCGCCATGAACGGGGTTCGAACTCATAACGTTAGTGGTGATAGGCACTGATTGCACAGGTAGTTGAAAATCCAACTACATGTATACGTACTATACGGTGACGATAATGACTGCCAGATAAAAAGATTACATAATACATTGATAAAACATGAAATGAATAACTAATCAGTACAATCTGTGACATTCTAGTAGTTCTCAAACAGTGCATATAAAAGTTGTCTGAAAAAAAGACTCGACTTTATTTTGTCGTATCATATATACCACACACAGTTGATCGCACCAGTAGATCTCGCGTGTAAGAAACCTTTCAATGCATATTTATTAATTGTTATTGGCACTGTATATTAATATTAATAGCAAATAATAACTGCGAGTCATATTGAACGTAGTTAAACGGATAAAAACATACACATAAACATTACAATATGAAGATAAAGTTTAAATTTAATTGTCAAATTCAATTTAATAAAGGATTGTCGTCTACACCTCATATTACATATATTACATTACATTATTAAAATCAGTACCGTGAATTCATATATCATGGCTGAAGTACTTTTGTGCCTTCATCCATACATACAATTTGCACCTATTTGTTTTACAACTGTCGGTTTAAAATTTAGTTCAGTAATGCATAAAAGTATGCTTAAAAGCTTTATTTACAGAAATTACTCAAGACTAAAAATGAATACGATATCAGATTTCAGAATAATGGTCCAATTATTATATGATTGATTGATTGATTGGTGTTTAACGTCCAACGAGCAATTTTTCAGCTATATTCAGGACGAGAACATTTAAAAATTTAAACGCCACGGGACTCGAAACAAGGAAAGGTGATGGGAAGGGACGGATAATTTAGCCAGTGCAACAGATCTCCTATAGACCACTCATAATGCTCATAATGAGCTGTTACACTGGGTTCTTTAACGTGCGAAAAGGGCGGCAATCTCTCAACACGGGACCTCGGTTTTATTTACGTCTCATCCGAAGGACGGGTTGGTTGTGAATTTATACATCCCGCACAACCGACGGACGCCCCTTCAAGCCGAAGAAGCTCTCGGTCCCATTTTTATACCCCGGGGTTCCCGCGGGGTTGACCCCTTTTAGAGGACTAATGCCTCTAGGGCGGAGAAACCTGGTGCCTATTCTACCCCCGGCACACCCCCTGGGAGGGGGGCCAATTATTATAAAATATTGCAACGATACAAACATATAATGTAATTATCAATAAGACTAAGGTTCTCCTTTCTCAGGCAGAGGTGACCATAGCCTATTTTGGATATCCTGTTTATGACCTTTGGTTTTATTGCTCCCAAAACTTTAAATTAATTGGCTTTCCAATTTTTCGATTTTGAACGTACCTGATGAAGGTTATTCCAGAAACATTTTATTTCAGGATCTAAGTCAATAGAAATACAGATAAGGGACAATCCGCATACAATACAACAATGATACAAACACAGGCTATAGATATAGAGATAGAAATATCAGGATAAGATACGCATACGTTGCAACAATACAAACACATGGTACTTAAGCTAGAAGATATATACGCAAAGGAAAAAAACCGGATACAATCCAATACAGTTGTAAAAACAAAATGCCATAACCAATAGAGATATACCTAAACGGACAATCATTAAGATACAATACAACAACGATACATACACATGGTACCTAAGCCAGTAGAGATATGTACGCGTAAAGACACAATCCGGATACAATACAACAACGATACATACACATGGTGCCTAAGCCAGTAGAGATATGTACGCGTAAAGAGACAATCCGGATACAATACAACAACGATACATACACATGGTATCTAAGCCAGTAGAGATACGTACGCGTTAAGAGACAATCCTGATACAATATAACAACGATACATATACATGGTACCTAAGCCAGTAGAGATACGTACGCGTAAAGAGACAATCCGGATACAATACAACAACGATACATACACATGGTACCTAAGTCAGTAGAGATACGTACGCGTTAAGAGACAATCCTGATACAATACAACAACGATACATACACATGGTACCTAAGCCAGTAGAGATACGTACGCGTAAAGAGACAATCCTGATACAATACAACAACGATACATACAGATGGTACCTAAGCCAGTAGAGATACGTACGCGTAAAGACACAATCCGGATACAATACAACAACGATACATACAGATGGTACCTAAGCCAGTAGAGATACGTACGCGTAAAGAGACAATCCGGATACAATACAACAACGATACATACAGATGGTACCTAAGTCAGTAGAGATACGTACGCGTTAAGAGACAATCCTGATACAATACAACAACGATACATACACATGGTACCTAAGCCAGTAGAGATACGTACGCGTAAAGAGACAATCCGGATACAATACAACAACGATACATACACATGGTACCTAAGCCAGTAGAGATACGTACGCGTAAAGAGACAATCCGGATACAATACAACAACGATACATACACATGGTACCTAAGCCAGTAGAAATACGTACGCGTAAAGAGACAATCCGGATACTATACAACAACGATACATACACATGGTACCTAAGCCAGCAGAGATACGTACGCGTAAAGAGACAATCCGGATACTATACAACAACGATACATACAAATGGTACCTAAGCCAATAGAGAAACGAACGCGTAAAGAGACAATCCTGATACAATACAACAACGATACATACACATGGTACCTAAGCCAGCAGAGATACGTACGCGTAAAGAGACAATCCGGATACTATACAACAACGATACATACAAATGCTACCTAAGCCAATAGAGAAACGTACGCGTAAAGAGACAATCCTGATACAATACAACAACGATACATACACATGGTATCTAAGCCAGTAGAGATACGTACGCGTAAAGAGACAATCCGGATACTATACAACAACGATACATACACATGGTACCTAAGCCAGTAGAGATACGTACGCGTAAAGAGACAATCCGGATACTATACAACAACGATACATACACATGGTATCTAAGCCAGTAGAGATACGTACGCGTAAAGAGACAATCCGAATACAATACAACAACGATACATACACATGGTATCTAAGCCAGTAGAGATACGTACGCGTAAAGAGACAATCCGGATACAATACAACAACGATACATGCACATGGTATCTAAGCCAGTAGAGATACGTACGCGTAAAGAGACAATCCGAATACAATGCAACAACGATACATACACATGGTACCTAAGCCAGTAGAGATACGTACGCGTAAAGAGACAATCCTGATACAATACAACAACGATACATACACATGGTATCTAAGCCAGTAGAGATACGTACGCGTAAAGAGACAATCCGAATACAATACAACAACGATACATACACATGGTATCTAAGCCAGTAGAGATACGTACGCGTAAAGAGACAATCCGAATACAATGCAACAACGATACATACACATGGTATCTAAGCCAGTAGAGATACGTACGCGTAAAGAGACAATCCTGATACAATACAACAACGATACATACACATGGTACATAAGCCAGTAGAGATACGTACGCGTAAAGAGACAATCCGAATACAATACAACAACGATACATACACATGGTACCTAAGCCAGTAGAGATACGTACGCGTAAAGAGACAATCCGGATACAATACAACAACGATACATACACATGGTACCTAAGCCAGTAGAGATACGTACGCGTAAAGAGACAATCCGGATACAATACAACAACGATACATACACATGGTACCTAAGCCAGTAGAGATACGTACGCGTAAAGAGACAATCCTGATACAATACAACAACGATACATACACATGGTACCTAAGCAAGTAGAGATACGTACGCGTAAAGAGACAATCCGGATACTATACAACAACGATACATACACATGGTACCTAAGCCAGTAGAGATACGTACGCGTAAAGAGACAATCCGGATACAATACAACAACGATACATACACATGGTACCTAAGCCAGTAGAGATACGTACGCGTAAAGAGACAATCCTGATACAATACAACAACGATACATACACATGGTACATAAGCCAGTAGAGATACGTACGCGTAAAGAGACAATCCGAATACAATACAACAACGATACATACACATGGTACCTAAGCCAGTAGAGATACGTACGCGTAAAGACACAATCCGGATACAATACAACAACGATACATACACATGGTACCTAAGCCAGTAGAGATACGTACGCGTAAAGAGACAATCCTGATACAATGCAACAACGATACATACACATGGTACATAAGCCAGTAGAGATACGTACGCGTAAAGAGACAATCCTGATACAATGCAACAACGATACATACACATGGTATCTAAGCCAGTAGAGATACGTACGCGTAAAGAGACAATCCTGATACAATGCAACAACGATACATACACATGGTACATAAGCCAGTAGAGATACGTACGCGTAAAGAGACAATCCTGATACAATACAACAACGATACATACACATGGTACCTAAGCCAGTAGAGATACGTACGCGTAAAGAGACAATCCTGATACAATACAACAACGATACATACACATGGTACATAAGCCAGTAGAGATACGTACGCGTAAAGAGACAATCCTGATACAATACAACAACGATACATACACATGGTATCTAAGCCAGTAGAGATACGTACGCGTAAAGAGACAATCCTGATACAATGCAACAACGATACATACACATGGTACATAAGCCAGTAGAGATACGCACGAGTAAAGAGACAATCCGGATACAATACAACAACGATACATACACATGGTATCTAAGCCAGTAGAGATACGTACGCGTAAAGATACAATCCTGATACAATGCAACAACGATACATACACATGGTATCTAAGCCAGTAGAGATACGTACGAGTAAAGAGACAATCCGGATACAATACAACAACGATACATACACATGGTACCTAAGCCAGTAGAAATACGTACGCGTAAAGAGACAATCCGGATACAATACAACAACGATACATAGAGATGGTACCTAAGCCAGTAGAGATACGTACGCGTAAAGAGACAATCCTGATACAATACAACAACGATACATACACATGGTACCTAAGCCAGTAGAGATACGCACGAGTAAAGAGACAATCCGAATACAATACAACAACGATACATACACATGGTATCTAAGCCAGTAGAGATACGTACGCGTAAAGAGACAATCCGGATACAATACAACAACGATACATACACATGGTACCTAAGCCAGTAGAGATACGCACGAGTAAAGAGACAATCCGAATACAATACAACAACGATACATACAGATGGTACCTAAGTCAGTAGAGATACGTACGCGTAAAGAGACAATCCGGATACAATACAACAACGATACATATACATGGTACCTAAGCCAGTAGAGATACGTACGCGTAAAGAGACAATCCTGATACAATACAACAACGATACATATACATGGTACCTAAGCCAGTAGAGATACGTACGCGTAAAGAGACAATCCTGATACAATACAACAACGATACATACACATGATATCTAAGCCAGTAGAGAAACGTACGCGTAAAGAGACAATCCTGATACAATACAACAACGATACATACACATGGTACCTAAGCCAATAGAGAAACGTACGCGTAAAGAGACAATCCGGATACAATACAACAACGATACATACACATGGTACCTAAGCCAGTAGAGATACGCACGAGTAAAGAGACAATCCGAATACAATACAACAACGATACATACACATGGTACCTAAGCCAGTAGAGAAACGTACGCGTAAAGAGACAATCCGGATACAATACAACAACGATACATACACATGGTACCTAAGCCAGTAGAGATACGTACGCGTAAAGAGACAATCCTGATACAATACAACAACGATACATACACATGGTACCTAAGCCAGTAGAGATACGTACGCGTAAAGAGACAATCCTGATACAATACAACAACGATACATACACATGGTATCTAAGCCAGTAGAGATACGTACGAGTAAAGAGACAATCCGAATACAATACAACAACGATACATACACATGGTACCTAAGCCAGTAGAGATACGTACGCGTAAAGAGACAATCCTGATACAATGCAACAACGATACATACACATGGTATCTAAGCCAGTAGAGATACGTACGCGTAAAGAGACAATCCTGATACAATACAACAACGATACATACACATGGTACCTAAGCCAGTAGAGATACGTACGCGTAAAGACACAATTCGGATACAATACAACAACGATACATACACATGGTACCTAAGCCAATAGAGAAACGTACGCGTAAAGAGACAATCTGGATACAATACAACAACGATACATACACATGGTACCTAAGCCAGTAGAGATACGCACGAGTAAAGAGACAATCCGAATACAATACAACAACGATACATACACATGGTACCTAAGCCAGTAGAGAAACGTACGCGTAAAGAGACAATCCGGATACAATACAACAACGATACATACACATGGTACCTAAGCCAGTAGAGATACGTACGCGTAAAGAGACAATCCTGATACAATACAACAACGATATATACACATGGTATCTAAGCCAGCAGAGATACGTGCGCGTAAAGAGACAATCCGGATACTATACAACAACGATACATACACATGGTACCTAAGCCAGTAGAGATACGTACGCGTAAAGAGACAATCCTGATACAATACAACAACGATACATACACATGGTATCTAAGCCAGTAGAGATACGTACGCGTAAAGAGACAATCCTGATACAATACAACAACGATACATACACATGGTATCTAAGCCAGTAGAGATACGTACGCGTAAAGAGACAATCCTGATACAATACAACAACGATACATACACATGGTACCTAAGCCAGTAGAGAAACGTACGCGTAAAGAGACAATCCGGATACAATACAACAACGATACATACACATGGTACCTAAGCCAGTAGAGAAACGTACGCGTAAAGAGACAATCCTGATACAATACAACAACGATACATACACATGGTACCTAAGCCAGTAGAGAAACGTACGCGTAAAGAGACAATCCGGATACAATACAACAACGATACATACACATGGTACCTAAGCCAGCAGAGATACGTGCGCGTAAAGAGACAATCCTGATACAATACAACAACGATACATACACATGGTATCTAAGCCAGTAGAGATACGTACGCGTAAAGAGACAATCCTGATACAATACAACAACGATACATACACATGGTACATAAGCCAGCAGAGATACGTACGCGTAAAGAGACAATCTGGATACTATACAACAACGATACATACACATGGTACCTAAGCCAGCAGAGATACGTACGCGTAAAGAGACAATCTGGATACTATGCAACAACGATACATACACATGGTACCTAAGCCAGTAGAGATACGTACGCGTAAAGAGACAATCATGATACAATGCAACAACGATACATATACATGATACTTAAGCCAGTAGAGATACGTACGCGTAAAGACACAATCCGGATACAATATAACAACGATTTAAAAAGTGTTTTAACCAATAGCTATGTATAAATGTATTTAAACAGACAACGATCTGAATACAGTACAACATCAATACATACATACACAGGGTACTAAAGAGAGTAGAGATAGAAATATGGAGATGACCATGATACAATGCAACAACCCATACAAATGGAAAGTGTCTTAGATAATAGAGATATACCTAAAGTGATGACCTGGATAAAAAAAATTGACACAAAACACACAGTACTTTATGGTACTTTATTACATCTATCTACTTTTAAGAGTTATTAGACCTACTACTCCCCTTTTAAATTTATCTACATTATATCATTGTGTCTACCGTCGTCCTTTCTACTGCTTATAAATTACTTATTTTTTATGTCCCTTTTTGTATATATCTACTGGCTACTTATTTTTTATGTCTCTTTTTGTATATATCTACTGGCTAGAAAAGTCCAGTAGATATATACAAAAAGGGACATAAAAAATAAGTAATTTATAAGCAGTAGAAAGGACGACGGTAGACGGGAGGAGTGTCAAATCTGACAGACATTATTGCAACAGGAGTTATAGCACATGGAACGACGGAAGACGGGAGGAGTGTCAAATCTGACAGACATTATTGCAACAGGAGTTATAACACATGGAACGACGGAAGACGAGAGGAGTGTCAAATCTGACAGACATTATTGCAACAGGGGTTATAACACATGGAACGACGGAAGACGGGAGGAGTGTCAAATCTGACAGACATTATTGCAACAGGAGTTATAGCACATGGAACGACGGAAGACGGGAGGAGTGTCAAATCTGACAGACATTATTGCAACAGGGGTTATAACACATGGAAAGACGGAAGACGGGAGGAGTGTCAAATCTGACAGACATTATTGCAACAGGAGTTATAGCACATGGAACGACGGAAGACGGGAGGAGTGTCAAATCTGACAGACATTATTGCAACAGGAGTTATAACACATGGAACGACGGAAGACGAGAGGAGTGTCAAATCTGACAGACATTATTGCAACAGGGGTTATAACACATGGAACGACGGAAGACGGGAGGAGTGTCAAATCTGACAGACATTATTGCAACAGGGGTTATAACACATGGAACGACGGAAGACGGGAGGAGTGTCAAATCTGACAGACATTATTGCAACAGGGGTTATAACACATGGAAAGACGAAGACGGGAGGAGTGTCAAATCTGACAGACATTATTGCAACAGGAGTTATAGCACATGGAACGACGGAAGACGGGAGGAGTGTCAAATCTGACAGACATTATTGCAACAGGAGTTATACCACATGGAACGACGGAAGACGGGAGGAGTGTCAAATCTGACAGACATTATTGCAACAGGAGTTATAACACATGGAACGACGGAAGACGGGAGGAGTGTCAAATCTGACAGACATTATTGCAACAGGAGTTATAGCACATGGAATGACGGAAGACGGGAGGAGTGTCAAATCTGACAGACATTATTTCAACAGGGGTTATAACACATGGAACGACGGAAGACGGGAGGAGTGTCAAATCTGACAGACATTATTGCAACAGGAGTAATAGCACATGGAACGACGGAAGACAGGAGGAATGTCAAATCTGACAGACATTGCAACAGGAGTTATAGCACATGGAACGACGGAAGACGGGAGGAGTGTCAAATCTGACAGACATTATTGCAACAGGAGTTATACCACATGGAACGACGGAAGACGGGAGGAGTGTCAAATCTGACAGACATTATTGCAACAGGAGTTATAACACATGGAACGACGGAAGACGGGAGGAGTGTCAAATCTGACAGACATTATTGCAACAGGAGTTATAACACATGGAACGACGGAAGACGGGAGGAGTGTCAAATCTGACAGACATTATTGCAACAGGAGTTATAGCACATGGAACGACGGAAGACGGGAGGAGTGTCAAATCTGACAGACATTATTGCAACAGGAGTTATAGCACATGGAACGACGGAAGACGGGAGGAGTGTCAAATCTGACAGACATTATTGCAACAGGAGTTATAGCACATGGAACGACGGAAGACGGGAGGAGTGTCAAATCTGACAGACATTATTGCAACAGGAGTTATAGCACATGGAATGACGGAAGACGGGAGGAGTGTCAAATCTGACAGACATTATTTCAACAGGGGTTATAACACATGGAACGACGGAAGACGGGAGGAGTGTCAAATCTGACAGACATTATTGCAACAGGAGTAATAGCACATGGAACGACGGAAGACAGGAGGAATGTCAAATCTGACAGACATTGCAACAGGAGTTATAGCACATGGAACGACGGAAGACGGGAGGAGTGTCAAATCTGACAGACATTATTGCAACAGGAGTTATAACACATGGAACGACGGAAGACGAGAGGAGTGTCAAATCTGACAGACATTATTGCAACAGGGGTTATAACACATGGAACGACGGAAGACGGGAGGAGTGTCAAATCTGACAGACATTATTGCAACAGGAGTTATAGCACATGGAACGACGGAAGACGGGAGTAGTGTCAAATCTGACAGACATTATTGCAACAGGGGTTATAACACATGGAACGACGGAAGACGGGAGGAGTGTCAAATCTGACAGAAAATATTGCAACAGGAGTTATAGCACATGGAATGACGGAAGACGGGAGGAGTGTCAAATCTGACAGACATTATTTCAACAGGGGTTATAACACATGGAACGACGGAAGACGAGAGGAGTGTCAAATCTGACAGACATTATTGCAACAGGAGTTATAGCACATGGAACGACGGAAGACAGGAGGAATGTCAAATCTGACAGACATTATTGCAACAGGAGTTATAGCACATGGAACGACGGAAGACGGGAGGAGTGTCAAATCTGACAGACATTATTGCAACAGGAGTTATAGCACATGGAACGACGGAAGACGGGAGGAGTGTCAAATCTGACAGACATTATTGCAACAGGAGTTATAACACATGGAACGACGGAAGACGAGAGGAGTGTCAAATCTGACAGACATTATTGCAACAGGGGTTATAACACATGGAACGACGGAAGACGGGAGGAGTGTCAAATCTGACAGACATTATTGCAACAGGAGTTATAGCACATGGAACGACGGAAGACGGGAGGAGTGTCAAATCTGACAGACATTATTGCAACAGGAGTTATAACACATGGAACGACGGAAGACGGGAGGAGTGTCAAATCTGACAGACATTATTGCAACACGGGTTATAACACATGGAACGACGGAAGACGGGAGGAGTGTCAAATCTGACAGACATTATTGCACCAGGAGTTATAGCACATGGAACGACGGAAGACGGGAGGAGTGTCAAATCTGACAGACATTATTGCAACAGGAGTTATACCACATGGAACGACGGAAGACGGGAGGAGTGTCAAATCTGACAGACATTATTGCAACAGGGGTTATAACACATGGAACGACGGAAGACGGGAGGAGTGTCAAATCTGACAGACATTATTGCAACAGGAGTTATAGCACATGGAACGACGGAAGACGGGAGTAGTGTCAAATCTGACAGACATTATTGCAACAGGGGTTATAACACATGGAACGACGGAAGACGGGAGGAGTGTCAAATCTGACAGAAAATATTGCAACAGGAGTTATAGCACATGGAATGACGGAAGACGGGAGGAGTGTCAAATCTGACAGACATTATTTCAACAGGGGTTATAACACATGGAACGACGGAAGACGAGAGGTGTGTCAAATCTGACAGACATTATTGCAACAGGAGTTATAGCACATGGAACGACGGAAGACAGGAGGAATGTCAAATCTGACAGACATTGCAACAGGAGTTATAGCACATGGAACGACGGAAGACGGGAGGAGTGTCAAATCTGACAGACATTATTGCAACAGGAGTTATAGCACATGGAACGACGGAAGACGGGAGGAGTGTCAAATCTGACAGACATTATTGCAACAGGAGTTATAACACATGGAACGACGGAAGACGAGAGGAGTGTCAAATCTGACAGACATTATTGCAACAGGGGTTATAACACATGGAACGACGGAAGACGGGAGGAGTGTCAAATCTGACAGACATTATTGCAACAGGAGTTATAGCACATGGAACGACGGAAGACGGGAGGAGTGTCAAATCTGACAGACATTATTGCAACAGGAGTTATAACACATGGAACGACGGAAGACGGGAGGAGTGTCAAATCTGACAGACATTATTGCAACACGGGTTATAACACATGGAACGACGGAAGACGGGAGGAGTGTCAAATCTGACAGACATTATTGCACCAGGAGTTATAGCACATGGAACGACGGAAGACGGGAGGAGTGTCAAATCTGACAGACATTATTGCAACAGGAGTTATACCACATGGAACGACGGAAGACGGGAGGAGTGTCAAATCTGACAGACATTATTGCAACAGGAGTTATAACACATGGAACGACGGAAGACGGGAGGAGTGTCAAATCTGACAGACATTATTGCAACAGGAGTTATACCACATGGAACGACGGAAGACGGGAGGAGTGTCAAATCTGACAGACATTATTGCAACAGGAGTTATAACACATGGAACGACGGAAGACGAGAGGAGTGTCAAATCTGACAGACATTATTGCAACAGGGGTTATAACACATGGAACGACGGAAGACGGGAGGAGTGTCAAATCTGACAGACATTATTGCAACAGGAGTTATAGCACATGGAACGACGGAAGACGGGAGGAGTGTCAAATCTGACAGACATTATTGCAACAGGGGTTACAACACATGGAACGACGGAAGACGGGAGGAGTGTCAAATCTGACAGACATTATTGCAACACGGGTTATAACACATGGAACGACGGAAGACGGGAGGAGTGTCAAATCTGACAGACATTATTGCACCAGGAGTTATAGCACATGGAACGACGGAAGACGGGAGGAGTGTCAAATCTGACAGACATTATTGCAACAGGAGTTATACCACATGGAACGACGGAAGACGGGAGGAGTGTCAAATCTGACAGACATTATTGCAACAGGAGTTATAACACATGGAACGACGGAAGACGGGAGGAGTGTCAAATCTGACAGACATTATTGCAACAGGAGTTATACCACATGGAACGACGGAAGACGGGAGGAGTGTCAAATCTGACAGACATTATTGCAACAGGAGTTATAACACATGGAACGACGGAAGACGGGAGGAGTGTCAAATCTGACAGACATTATTGCAACAGGAGTTATAGCACATGGAATGACGGAAGACGGGAGGAGTGTCAAATCTGACAGACACTATTTCAACAGGGGTTATAACACATGGAACGACGGAAGACGGGAGGAGTGTCAAATCTGACAGACATTATTGCAACAGGAGTTATAGCACATGGAACGACGGAAGACAGGAGGAATGTCAAATCTGACAGACATTGCAACAAGAGTTATAGCACATGGAACGACGGAAGACGGGAGGAGTGTCAAATCTGACAGACATTATTGCAACAGGAGTTATACCACATGGAACGACGGAAGACGGGAGGAGTGTCAAATCTGACAGACATTATTGCAACAGGAGTTATACCACATGGAACGACGGAAGACGGGAGGAGTGTCAAATCTGACAGACATTATTGCAACAGGAGTTATAACACATGGAACGACGGAAGACGGGAGGAGTGTCAAATCTGACAGACATTATTGCAACAGGAGTTATAGCACATGGAACGACGGAAGACGGGAGGAGTGTCAAATCTGACAGACATTATTGCAACAGGAGTTATAACACATGGAACGACGGAAGACGGGAGGAGTGTCAAATCTGACAGACATTATTGCAACAGGAGTTATAGCACATGGAATGACGGAAGACGGGAGGAGTGTCAAATCTGACAGACATTATTTCAACAGGGGTTATAACACATGGAACGACGGAAGACGGGAGGAGTGTCAAATCTGACAGACATTATTGCAACAGGAGTTATAGCACATGGAACGACGGAAGACAGGAGGAATGTCAAATCTGACAGACATTGCAACAGGAGTTATAGCACATGGAACGACGGAAGACGGGAGGAGTGTCAAATCTGACAGACATTATTGCAACAGGAGTTATAGCACATGGAACGACGGAAGACGGGAGGAGTGTCAAATCTGACAGACATTATTGCAACAGGAGTTATAGCACATGGAACGACGGAAGACGGGAGGGGTGTCAAATCTGACAGACATTATTGCAACAGGAGTTATAGCACATGGAACGACGGAAGACAGGAGGAATGTCAAATCTGACAGACATTGCAACAGGAGTTATAGCACATGGAACGACGGAAGACGGGAGGAGTGTCAAATCTGACAGACATTATTGCAACAGGAGTTATAGCACATGGAACGACGGAAGACGGGAGGAGTGTCAAATCTGACAGACATTATTGCAACAGGAGTTATAGCACATGGAACGACGGAAGACGGGAGGGGTGTCAAATCTGACAGACATTATTGCAACAGGAGTTATAACACATGGAACGACGGAAGACGGGAGGAGTGTCAAATCTGATAAACAAATACTACTTATTGTTTATTGATTTAAAGAATAATACACAAAGCGAAATAACTCTTACCCGATTTAAGAAAACGGTCGAATTTCTTAGTACTTGAAAAACAATCGCGATAATAAAAACTAACGAATATTTTTCACCTTCATATAATCGAAGCTTAATCAAGACATTTTGCAACATGAACAGATAGATTGGAAGAGTGGCAAACACAATAGATAATGTGCTACTGTTTCAGAATCTTAATGCTCATTTTGAAATGCAATTCAATTTGTCACTTATAAGTATAGATATTTGTACAAGACAAATACAAATAAACGAACATTGTTGAAAATTTTGAAAGTATTTGAAATAAATATGTGAACAAACACAAAATATCTCAATACCAGTTTTTAACCTATACAAAATATTTAACACATATTTAACATATTGTATTGATCGTTTGTTTTCCATGGCTTAGTCTGGTACCCGTGACCCCTCGGATTTTTTTGTTTAATATCGGGGTCAGGTAACGGCTGAATCCATGTTTTTAATGGCGGCCGCCATAGCGTACAGATATTCCCATCTCAGCAAAGGAAATGATGCACAGCATTGAATGAAGGCGTGTCTTAAGTGGGTAATTGGCACAGTTCAGATCAGATACATTTGTTTGTCCCTTTTAGTTATTTTAGAGGTTGAAGACATCACGCGGAAATGTACTTTTGGTCACATTACACAAAAAAAAAGATGACAGATTTGTGACACCTAGTACCTTGTAACTTTTTTTTACTGTAGAAGATATTTATTTTTGACATTTTCCTTCTTTATATCATACTGCAACCAATAATAGATGTAAAGGATTGCACACATTATTGTGGGGCACATGTACAAGTTAAGACAATGGAGACAAGTTGTGAAGTTGTACTTTCCTAAGTACATTGACAAGGTAGTAATTATTGAGATAAAACAGACGTGTCATACAGTTTGGTTACACTGGGAGGATATTTCAATATGTTTTTATTTGTTTTAAAAACATTTTCGGGTTCAGACATTGTTTAGATTGGAGAAATGGAGCGCTGGAGATGGTGTGTCGTGATAACACCCCCCTTTTTTTTTTGTGTAATGTGACCAAAAGTACATTTCCGCGTGATGTCTTCAACCTCTAAAATAACTAAAAGGGACAAACAAATGTATCTGATCTGAACTGTGCCAATTACCCACTTAAGACACGCCTTCATTCAATGCTGTGCATCATTTCCTTTGCTGAGATGGGAATATCTGTACGTTATGGCGGCCGCCATTAAAAACATGGATTCAGCCGTTACCTGACCCCGATATTAAACAAAAAAATCCGAGGGGTCACGGGTACCAGACTATCCATGGCTGTGTCAGAGTCAAACTATTTTTAGAAGTCATTTTTATGTAATATTAAAGGGATCAAAGCACAACACAATGATATAATGTAGATAAATTTAAAAGGGGAGTAGTAGTATAGGTCTAATAACTCTTAAAAGTAGAGAGATTTAATAAAGTACCATAGACAAGCACTCAATGTCGGTTAAAGTAAGTGAACTTCAAAATAAACTAAGCATCGTTTTTCCTACGTGGAAAAAAACCTACTCAGTCTGTCGTTTTCAAATTTGAATCAATTCACCAATCTGTCCATCAATTTAAACGAAGTCCATGTTTCTTATAAATATATATTAGATATCCAGAAGATGCCATTAAACTTTAAATTATGGCTCTTTAAAAAACAGTTTCCCCATGCTTAATTGATTATATTATCTTTCATCAAGTATCCATGATGTAAGCAATATATAGAAGGTCTCATTTTACAAATACATTGTAATTTACTTATCATAAAAATAAAATCCCATGACCTTGCTAACAACTTTATACAGAGAAAATTAACTAAAAGTAATATCACAAATGTTCTTTGTCAAGAGTAGTATGAAGATATCAAGCAGTAAATCAAAGTACAGAAAATACAGCTGTTAAAAAGTAAAATGGCTAAATGGTTACATTATGTAAATATTTGCAAGCATTTATCTTCCTTTAATGCAAACATATTTTTGTATTTTTCACATTTTGTTTTGGGTATCTTATATTATACTTTCTTTGCAGCGACATTAAATATGAATTGGCAACATTTCATAAAAAGTGCTTGGGGCCGGGTGGGAAAGTCGTGGCATCTGACCACAAGCCTAAGCACCACTGGCATAGGTTCGTGCCCATATACAAATTCTATTTCCGATCATAAATTAATTTTCGATTTTAACCTGGAAGTAAAAAAAAAAACATTGTGTTATAACTACAAAAACATGCCATCTTTTCTATTCTGGTCTGAATCCCAAGATTTCGTAAAAATAACGGGTATTTCACACGAAAACCCAAGATTGTGTTCAAGAAATCTGGTATTTCTCATTTTGTGACTATCGCGCGTGTACCATAGAGCAGGTATCTGTTGTTTCTTGATCGTCAAGGTTCAGTATGAGTAGGAGTTAATTTCAGGCATTAACATTCGTTATGTGTGTGTGTGTGGGGGGTGGGGGTTAAAATTGAAAATTATCACATGTTCACAGGAATGGGGATTATGAAACTTATGGAAATTTAATCAAGTATCGTCTATCATATGAAGTGATTGGATTACCATTGAAAATTGCATGACGTACATGTATAATAGTGAATTTTCTCTCTGACCCGTCCCAAAGTTGAGAAGAGCCCGAAATAGTCAACCAACTTGAAATGGCGCCTATACAGGCTTTACAGGGATGAACTGACCTTTCGTAGTTCCTTTTCGTTTAGTTTTAGATTTTGCTTATCCCTTCTTCTCAGTATTTTTCATAATCTCAGTTGGAGTTGAAGTTCCAGTAGATTGATTTGCATACTCGGCACATTTTTTGTGTGTAAAAGCTCGGAATAATAAAACACATACTCCTAGGTTGAAAGTCCTTTATAACAATCATTCTATTTGTATATGGGTGTGTACACACATGACCGGTATTAGGAGGTGTGGACCCAATTGTTCTCTGTAAAACATACAGTGTGTTGTGTGTACTTCAACAGCCGAAAGTAGATAATTCCAGCGCGGGGCTCTATGCACACATTTGTAGTACAGATGTAATGTGAAATGACATCATTTTGTATGTAAATAGTATAAAAAAAGGTAAAAGATTCAATGTTTTTTTTCTATTTTACACTCACTTACTCCCTTCCATGACCATTTGCTTTGTCAAGAAACGACACTGGAAACCTCTAGGAGGTTAGAATTTTAAGTCAATCAATATTACACCCATGTTCCACTTGCCGTAAACACTTCCCGGTCCTTTCCTCACTCATGACTTATCATCGAGTTTGTAACTAGAGAAACACGACGGGTGCTACTAGTGGAACAGGAACTGCTTACCCTTCCAGAGCACCCACGTTCACCCGAGGTTTTTAGTGGGGTTCGCCTTACTCGATCTGTAGTTTTCTGTGTAGTGTTTTGTAGATTGCTGTTTGTCCTTTTGTCCTTTTTCTTTTAGCAATAGTGTTGTCTGTCCCTCTTCGATTTACTGATTCTGATTAACCCTTTGGCATCTTCACACTCTTCTTAGCCATTAATTAGAAATTCGTCTTATGCTTACACATTTATTGTTTAATCAAGTCTAGTTTCTGAGAGAAAAAACATATTTTATTCATTTTCATCATTCATGGTGGCCATCTTTGATTTCCAAACGACTGACAATTAGTAGAGGACTATCTATGGAAAACATCCAAGATTTGACATGTGATTTCCAACGGCTCAGTGGTTTCAGAGAATAGCTTAAAATATTTCCCCCATAACTTTGAGAGCTACAATTTCAACTAGAGTTATTCCCCTTTTACTAGTCTTCTCCCAGTTGCTCTCTTAATTAAATAAGTTGTATACTGTATGTATATATATTGTAACTAATTAAATTGCTGTTTGTTACATTCTATTAGGTGAAGATACATATCCTGTTATTCAAACTCTTTTCATTTTATGAAATAAAATATTGCTTCAATAAAAAATATTATTCATGTACAGCTTGGGTTCAGGCAACTTGTAAGTTTGTCAGTGACTTAAAGCAGGTCGGTGGTTTTCTCCGATACTCCCGTTTCCTCCACCAATAAAACTGACCGTCCCGATATAGCTGAAGTATTATTGAATGTAGCGTTAAAACCATAAACAAAACCAAACCTAGTACCTATTCATTTTCTCATAGGAACACAAAATGGGACACTTTATGTTGATTCTTACTTGTTAATATCCGCTATCCCACTAACCGATGCTGTCAAATATTTTGCAGGAAGATAACTAAGTGCTTATTCATACACAGTTTGGGTTCATACAACTATTTGTTGCCATGCAGCTGGAGTTTAAAGTGAACACATTGTGAATAGAAAATAAAGTTGTTACTTTCAATTTTGACCGACACAAATTTGGAAATTACCCACTCATTGTCAGGCAGCTGCATTAAAATTTTGGGCTCATTTTGACATAAAAAAGCAGTAAGATTAATTAAAGAAATATATATTTTTAGTAGTACACGGCTGGTAATCGGCACAAGCAGAACAGTTGGTTCTGCAAAGAAATTCGTGAGGATAACTTCCTGTCAAAAATTGAAATTTTCTTTTTTACTGCTCGAATATTGCAAAATCAGAGAATGCTATGCTGTGACGAATGCTTTCACGATTAGAAACATGCATAGTTTATTCTTGTATATGAAGTGTAACTCTCGCAAAATCAATCGTCCCACGAAAAACATGACGAAAATTGTGACACTCTTACTTTTCTAAGTTGTTCTTGACAAAGATGCAAGTTAAATTTTCAATATTTTTGCATCATGGGAGTCTAAATGTAATCGGGGATAAATTCCGATTCGTCAGGAGTAAATTGAAGTCTAGATAAATCTACAAACTGTCAATTTTCTCGTTTTCCTGCTTGAGGAGATCGGTTCTGATAGAGCACATTGCGAATGCATGAGGAGATTTGCTAGTTTTGTTAATTGTTTTCTGCAAAATTGATAAATTGACACTTTTAAACACAAAACTGATAAATACTCTAATCAAAATAAACTATTCTCTGTCCACTTTCAGGAGATGCCAGAATTCAAGGGAAAGAGGAAAAGGGGACTGACATTGACTCTTTACAAAAAAAACATTTCGATATAGATTGCCTGTATCACCGCCAAGGAAACGAACAAAAACAAGTAGCAGTACACCAAATTTAAAATCCCCATCAATCAGGACACCAAGTTTATTAAAAAAATCTCTTTCAATTTCAAAATATTTATATCCTTTCAAACGGGTTTACACATCTATTCGGCGCAACCTTTTTACTAAAGATGACGGAAACTTCACCGCAGATCTACACAAGTTATAATATTACATGATTTCAGCACATACATAGGTCTAACGTAAATAAACATTCACTTAGTGCTAGTAGTCATGAATAAATTAAACACAAGATATCAATTAAACTGTGGACATATCCTTAAAATCTGTAAAGCGCTTTACATCTTGTAACCACTACTAATTACAGAGATCTTTTTTACTTACAAGTGTGAACACATAACACACTACATAATAGAAAAACAAACCACAAATTAATATTATTCTCAACTGTATGATATTTAATTTACAGTGTATCATTTGTATTAGAAATTATAAAGATATGATTCACATTAAGTTTAATTATTCTTGATTATAAAATTATCTTGCAGTGCATTTTCAATTTTTTCCAATGTAAGGGAAGTTAATCTTGTGTATCCAATACACAATGGAAGTTGTCACAAACAAAAAATGATCAATAACAGGGGCGGATCCAGGATTTGGGATTAGGGGGGCGTGAGTAGGAGAGGGGTCTGGACAGAGCCCTGGTAGGGGGCCCAGGGGGGGTGGGCGAACCCCCCCCTAAGCTCTGGTGGTTTGAGGAATTACATACATTTATTTAAACCAACCACACCATTTTTATCAGACCAAAAACAACTTTACTTTTAGTCTTAATTTTGTCGGATAATTGTTAACAGTATGTTTTTTGTCAGATTATAAGAACCTGAAGAAAACAATTTTCTTTAACAACCGTGACGCGAATTGTTCAACTCGTGACTGATCGATCACGATATTTTAACCCTTCAAAGAACTATTGGTTTAGTTTTAACGCATTCCTGGGGCCCGGATGGTTCAATGAGTTAGGTCGTTGGATCTAACAGCTCATACAAGCCTATCACCAATACGGCGTAGGTTCGCGCCCAGCCTTGTAAATTACAAAAAAGGGTCACTCGACTCGCAGCCGCAAGTGATAAAGTTTACCAGTTGCTTGCCCAGGGTCAGTATCAGGATTTAAGTTTACTAAATGCTTTGATCTGTAAAGATTTGTTTTTCTTATAGTTGTAAAATTGACTGAAGAAATAATGTTTAATTAGCGTGAGAAAATAGTTGATGTCTGGTGCCTCGGAACCAATCAGAATGGAAAAATCTTTGAACTACTGACGGCGAATACATATATGAATCAGCGAACACACCCAACGTGTATTTACAATGTGTAGGAATATTTTACTACAGGTCACGAGTTAACCATTCATGAAAAAGTTATTTATTGAACTGCTTAATTAACGTTGTATAACATATGCTTTGCGAAGTTAAATCATGGGAAACCGCAGTTACAATTATGAATTGATTCCTTAAATGAAATGTTTCTTTCTAGGTGGACAGCCCATGAACAATGAAATATTACTATTATACTTTTAAAAACCTGACGGCAAGAACCGACGGGAAGAAGGGCATCAGTTCGTGAATTTATTACCAGACAGACATGCAAAACTTGTGATTATACAGTGGATTACACGTGTCGTACCAAAACTAGCAAATCTCCTCATGCATTCGCAATGTGCTCTATCAGAACCGATCTCCTCAAGCTGGAAAACGAGAAAATTGACAGTTTGTGGATTTATCTAAACTTCAATTTACTTCTGACGAATCGGAATTTATCCCCGATTACATTTAGACTCCCATGATGAAAAACTATTGAAAATTTAACTTGCATCTTTGTCAAGAACAACTTAGAAATGTAAGAGTGTCACAATTTTCGTCATGTTTTTCGTGGGACGATTGATTTTGCGAGAGTTACACTTCATATACAAGAATAAACTATATATGTTTCTAATCGTGAAAGCATTCGCCACAGCATAGCATTCTCTGATTTTGCAATATTCGAGCAGTAAAAAAGAAAATTTCAATTTTTGACATGTACATACCTTGCGAAGCGTCTTCGTGAACTCTCCTCCACCAAAACCGGAAGTTATCCTCACGAATTTCTTTGCAGAACCAACTGTTCTGCTTGTGCCGATTACCAGCCGTGTAATAGCAACTGTCGTGGATGTAAGACATAACTGATGTACACAATTTTAAAAATGAACCATGCCCCCAGACAATCCCAGTCAACTTTGGCTTCATTTAGACCAATGGTTTATGAGATATTATTGTGACTTCTTATCAAAAGAAGCCCAGTTTGCATGAGGGGGTCATCGTGGTCGTGATCGTATGGTAGTTGGATTTACAACAACCTGTGCAATCAGTGCCTATCACCATTAAAGTTGTGAGTTCGAACCCCGTTCATGGCGAGGTGCACTCGATACAACATTTTGTGATCAAGTTTGCAAGTGACTTGCCACAGGTCGGTGGTTTTCTCCGGTTTCCTCAACCAATAAAACTGACCGCCACGATATAACTGTAATATTGTTGAAAGTGGCGTTAAACACCACAAAACAAATTAAATCCAACCAGCATGATCAGTATTAATTGGTCGACATTAAAATCTCAGAGAAAAACTCGGAACATATTGTCGTGAAATTCATATTTTTAGAGCAGTCGTCTTGGAAGGGTTGCAGGACATAATTTTGAATCTATGTGAGGAATAAAGTAAAATGTAAATTTTTTCATAATCTGTGCAAGTGGCTGAAGGAAACAATTCATAGAAAAATCTGAAAAATATGTTGGGTTCAAATAAAGCAGTAATGGTCAGTTATGTAAATTAATCTTTTAGTAACAGAGCAAAACACAACAGTTCAGAATTTCAAGGTGGAAAAATTAATTTCAATCTTACTCTGAGGTTTGTTAGTGGTCCATTGTTTTTACCATGTACATTTAAATAGACTATGGTAATTAATGTTAGGGATCCCCATTAACTGGTTTAACCCCACCACATTTTTGTGCCTGTCTCAAGCAAGGGTCTGGATTTCCAATGCCATATGTCATGGTCTTACTTTGTGTGCAATTGTTTGAGATGAGAAGTGGTTGTTCGTTTAGTTGCTATTGGTAGAATTGTTGACCATCACTGTTTTAAACTTTCTTTTTCTAATATAACAGCAGTGAATTTCCTGTTGGAAGAAAAAGGATAATCTATGATAAACCAAAGACCAACAACAAGTATAGTATTGTGCTAAAAGTGAGTCAAGTTTTCAAAAACGACCTACATATAGTCAGGTCTGGTTGGACAACACTGACCACAAGTTAATTCTTACTTTTTGGGAAAGGTCTGCATATATATGTAGGTGAAAAATATGTAACTATAAAGATTATAATACTGATGAACAGTATGTGTAATCATTGGAGTTTAAATTAGATCAGTTTGGGTGAACATGTAAATGTGCATACTCATTCACTTTCAAAAGTAAAATAATTTTATTCTGTTTTTAATTATATTATTTTACATAAATTGAATCAGAAACAAACTCTTGAGAATTTGTTTTTTCTCTCAAGAAAGCATGTTTTTATATGAAATTATAGGGCAATCTTAAAATCTTGACTCACTTTTGGCACAATATGGAACTGAAAAAAAAAAAATCTTGAGTAATTTCAAGAGCAGCAGTTGACACTGATTGGATAGGATAATTCAAATCTAATTATCTTAGGATCCAACAATGGCTGCTGTGCAAAAATACATGAAGATGTTATAAGATACTACAATATTACAAGCTACTTATGGAATTATACTTATAGGGGAAAAAAGAAATATGAACACAAGCAGTGTATAATAACAATATTTATTCCATTTTACAGAAAAAAAAACAAACAAACATGATTTATGATTGGACAATGAAGGCACATGTCTACAAATTATGGTAAAATAATCATCAATTGGTTATGTATCTAAAACCAATAATACAAAATATTGCTTGTGACAGTGACTTACTTTTGTATTTTAGTACATTATTTCATAAAAAAAAAATACACAGCTGATTTTTTATTGAAGAAATTGTATATTATTGCAAAGTATTTTTTTGGGGACAATATGAAGAAAAAAACCTACTAACTGATCAGTCTTATTTATTCCTTGTTAACATATAATAGAGATTAATCAAGCTTTCAAAATCTTTTCATAAATTTTATCCATTGAATTAGTTTTAGTGGCAACAGTTTTAAACTAGATGCTGTATCGCTCACCTGATTCAGGCACTGTTTGGGTTCAAACCAGTTTGAAGTTTTTTCCCCATAAAGCTTTTTATTCAAAATACTGAGAACAAAATTTTCTTCTTTAATTTTTCCCATATAATCCCATGTTAGAACTTTGTCCTAAAGTTGCAGTCATCTTGGATTTCCGATCAACAATAAAAAAAACAAAACAACAAAACATGAATCATTTAGAGGTTAACATAAAGAGCATTCCTACCGAATAGTATTTTTATCCCATGAGTGGTTTCAGAGAAGACGATTATTGAAATTTTATCCAATCAGAAATTGGTCTTAGCAGCCATTTTCCATTTCCAAATGAAATGGAAATGACAGTAAAATGTTGAGGAATCCCCAAAAACATTTTCATTATATTGTGAAAAACATATTTGAATGCTTAAATGCTAATGAATGCCGACGATGACTACGTCAACAACATGATGCAAACTGATGACACTACCTGACATGGATCTATGAAAGAAATTTAATAATTTAGATAATACAGCAGTTTCCAAGATGCAGTTTGAACCAAAACTTTTAATGCTTTATGAGAAGTTATGTCTGTTCAAAAGGTTAATTTTTTTGTGACAATCTAGAGTTAGCTTATAAAATAGTTGGTGCATTTGATGAGATCCCCATTATACTATCCACAATTTCAATAAATCAGGTCTCCCTCATCTCCTGCTATGTGACAGTATGTTAGTACCACATAGAACCTTTCTAATCTTAACAACTGTATAAATCAATAGAAATATTATATTATAAAATAATTTCTTTGGTTTTAAAAAGAGGGAAAAGTTCAATTCTAAAAAAAATAAATGAGAACTGATCCCATTCATACCACAAATGTATCAAATAATTTAAAATAAAATGGTAACTTTTGTGGAAGAAAATGTATGCAAATTTTGATGGTAAATTTTTATTAAATCTTTTACCTGTAATGAGTACAAGAGGTAGCCATTGTTACGCACACGAAGTTCTTAGCTGCCTTTATTTTTTTATGTGTAACCATATTTACAGTCCTGAAATCATTGTTTCATATGTCTCACTTTGTTTATTTGGAATTTTACTGCATTTTCACCCCTCCCAAATATAATTTTTAATGATCTCAGTATTTTAGAAAAAAAAACTATATTCTAGTTTTTATAATCTAAACCTTTATTCCAAAAAAAAATAATACAACAGTGTGTGAAGAAATAATGCATTTCTTAACAAAATGATTTTGTGTTAGTAAAACATAAAAATATTATTAATATCGACATCAACAATTTTTTGCATAATTATCTATAATTCTAATACAACCCCAAAAAGAATGTTAATTTATTTATTAATTGTTTGATTTTCTTTTAATTACAGAAAAAATCTTATCCATCTGCCAGGGAAATTCTAACAAGTGATAACACGATGTGAATTCCTGTAATATATTGGACAGACGCATCTGATCTCAATCACATACATGTATATAATAAATAAAACCCTGCACCGTTACACTGTGTGTCTACCGTTGCACCATGTCTACCATTACACCATGTCTCTCATTTTCCACAAAGAAAAACAAAACAAAAAACAAACAAAGATTTATGGTGTTTAACGCCACTTTCAACAATATTTCAGTTATATTGTGGCGGTTAACAAACAAACAATTCAGACATATAAGTTATACAAATGTAAGAACAAAAGTCACATTTTTATTACAACTAAACATTATACATAATAATTTGTCCAATAATGTTAAGTAATGTAGATGTAAATGATGGCTAATCATGATTCTAAATTTGAGCAATTATGTATTTTAATCACAAATCATTAAATTCCACCTTTAAATTGGGAAAAATAATTTAACATTTCAGTTTAAAAAATAATTATCATCAACAAGTAAAATTCATTATCATATAGCGGGTAAAAAAAATTCATGGTTTTGCATCGTGAATGCTTTCATTTTTTTTTATTGGATGATGTGTAACATATTAATATTGGCAGTCTTTATTTTGGTTTTTGTGATAAAATGTCAAAAATAAGTTAGATTTCGCAGTTTGTGAAAATAATCCACTAGTATTTTAGTATTTATTTTACAAACAACCAAGAAAATAATCCTTATTTTTATCAATTACTTGAATGATTGATTGATTGGTGTTTAACACCAACTTTATCAGTATTTAAGATATGCCATGGCATTATTAATTATTGGTAATTGCTTGAAGTAGTCGTAGGAAAGAAGTGTCAACACAGGAAGATATTTTGTCTGTCTGTGAATATACAATGAAACTGACAAAGCTAACAGAATTGGATGTGATCATAACAAATGAAATGGTAGATCTAGGATATATAGTGTGATTTTGAGCAACTCATGACTGCATCACAAATATACTATATATAGCATTGGTAATATTAACTAAGTCAGAGGGATGAAAGAATCAAAGTCACATGACATATACTGATGGAAGATGTGGATTGGTAATACCCAGGACATGTAACTACTTCAGAGATCCTTGAAAGCCTTGACAAGTCCTGGATCCCTTATTTTCAGTTGGTACTTACCAGTTTTCAAATATTACATTTTTACAATGGTGAGACTCCCCAAAGTTTTCAAATATTACATTTTTACAAAATTTTCAGAAATGTCTTCTGGACTCCTCAAAATAAATTGCTATAAGTATCCCTGCTATTTAATATGGTCGACCTAGACCAAAACAATGTTGAGTAACCAATAGCAACCTAATCACAACCAAAGGCTCCCTCAGTCTGTTATTGATCAACTGATTAACAGTTGCCTTTAATTCCTTAAAATTTGAGAAAGTGTCAGTATGGAGATATTCAACATAAAAACTTATAACAAATAATATATATAAAAAAATTATTTTCAACATATCTTAGTTTAAAACATAATTTTTATATACATGTACTTATATTGTACAATATAATTATAATAAATAAACAAATAAACATTATTTTATATCCTTTAATTGTGTATTTTTCCACAAACTGATCTTCTTAATAATTACCGGTACATGAAATAATACATTATGCCTAATAAACTCATTTATCACATAGCAAGAGTTTAAACTTCATCCTATTATATTATAAGATGTGAACATTTTATGTCATTTCTAATTTTTGTCTAATGGAGACTATCTTGGATGGAGGGAAAGATTTTCAAATATAGTTAAGAAAGGAGATTGCAATGGATCATCTGAGTAATGTTTGTAATGGTTTCAGATTACCCCTTTGGTATCTTCAAACTTTTCTTTGATTTAAATTTGCTTTGTGGTCTTAATGGGTTAATTTAAATAAAATTAGGTCAAACTACATGTAGTCTTTCTTTTGATAATTGGCAAACTCATTATTATACAACAAAAATTTTCCAATTTTAGCTCATTCTAGCATAAGATGTAAAAATTATGGACATTTAATAGAAATTTCTATTTTTAGTAAATGGTGGCCATATTGGAGAGGGGTTCAATCACATTGAATTTCACTTGCTTAAATGAAAGTGTGTGCAACCTTATATGCCTTTACAAAACACTACTTAAATATTGATTTATTTTTTATTTGATTTTTGGTGTTTAACGCCACTTTCAACAATATTTCAACTATATCATGGCGACCAGTCTTAGTGGTGGAAGAAGCCAGAGTACCCGAAGAGAACCACCAACCATGGGCAAGCAACTGGTAAGCTTTATCACTTGCAGCTGCAAGTCGAGTGCACCCTTTTTTGTAATTAACAAAGCCGGGCGTGAACCCACGCTGTATTGGTGATAGGCTTGTATGAGTAGTTAGGTAATCCAACTACATGTACCTAACTCATTGAGCCACCCGGGCCCTCTTTAATATTGAAAGATTGAAAATAAAAATAGATTTACTTTGAAAAAATGGATGTTCCTTAACATATGGCCAAGCGTATATACCGATTTATATCTGGTATATGCTTCATGTACATTTCACCACTTTTTATTATTCTAATGAAGTTCAGTAAGTTTGTTTCCCCTCCTTGATAAAATAAAACATGATCAGTGATCACAAATAAAACTAACAATGAGAAAAACAATTGGATATAATTATGCTAAAACAAAAATAATAAATAAATAAAAAATAAAAACCGTCAATGCCATCATGCTTTAACAAGGAATAATGATAAGCTTTGATATTATATCCTGGCTAGTCAGTCAGTTTATGATCCTGCAACTGCTAGCTTGGATTTAGAAATGATTCAGTAACGCTCCTCATTTATATAACAAGTCAAGGTTAAAATATATACAGAAATACTTATCTTACTAGCCATGGAATCAATATAGGATTTCATTATACATGATAATATGAAGAATTCTTAACAATTTAACCCATAATCATCATAACAATTCCACTACAGTTTTGCATTGTTCTCTGCTATATATTATTCAACATATTTTCTGACAATTTGCGGTGATCTTAACATTGATTTTTGAGAATTTGAACAAGGATCATACAATTAGGGTAATATTTTATATACATAACAAGTTGATCAATGGATTTTGTATTTTTTAGTACATAACATATCAATCACTTGGGAAAACAATGACTTAACATTATATTATTTCTTAATATACAATAAAGGGATCTGTTATGTGCAGCATGACATGACTGCAGCAAGTCAACAAGGGCCATCTCCTTTACCAATTGTACTACAATCAATTTTAACTCGGAAAACCATAACTGATATAGGAAATCTGTGGGAACTCGGAAAACCATAACTGATATAGGAAATCTGGGGGAACTCGGAAAACCATAACTGATATAGGAAATCTGTGGGAACTCGGAAAACCATAACTGATATAGGAAATCTGTGGGAACTCGGAAAACCATAACTGATATAGGAAATCTGTGGGAACTCGGAAAACCATAACTGATATAGGAAATCTGTTGGAATAACAATCAACTTGATGCCTTTGTTTCAATTAATTTAAAGAAAAAATGCTTCTAAATTAAATAAAAAATAAAAATTGTGTATAATTTCCAAATATTCTGTACAAAAGATCACTTAGGTAGAAATTTCAGGTGGATCGGTCAACTAGAACAAAGTTATTGCAAGGAAATGATTGTGTCTACGAACAGACAACAATTACAAACCCATAACATTGTAAGACCAAAACTTTTTGAAGTACATGTATAAAAATGAGCACTTTCAATACATACCATTTCAAATATGCCAACATGGTAAAATAGCACTAAATAATAATTGGTTGTGTACACTCAAATGTACAATACACATCCAATTCATGGTCCATTTAAACACTAAAAGGTATATAAACTTTTTGCATTATTGTGTTGAATCAATCATGATATCACCGAATTAAGTGATCAATTACTTTAAAAACAATTTCTAAAAACAAATGCATACATTCAGTATAAATTATAGCTTTAGGTTATGCAGCTTTCAAAGAATTTTTTCTTGAAAGTCAGAAAAAAGGATGGAAGTGTATAATTTACAAACAAGATAAAGAGCTATGCCATGTACAACATGATACAACTGCAACAAGTCTACAAGAGTTTCATCCTGCACCAGTTCTACTGAAAAGGATAATTTTTCAGTATGTCATCACTAAGGTAGAATCTGCTTGAAAGGTGCAGGAAGAAATTTTACAGAAAAAAAAACCACAAAAAATTTTAACCCTTTTTGACTCTTCATATCTCAGAAAACTGTAAGAGCTACATCAAATCTATTGGTCCATTCCAGACTTTTTGACTTCCCATATATTCAGCACTGATTCCCAGTGGGTATGATAGCAATATTTACATTACAATTGACATATGGCAGAAGAAATTTCCAAAATTGGAGTGAACTGGTATGTATTCTAAATGATTAAAGCTTGTTTTAAAGTATTGGACAAAAAGAATTACACCCTCAAAAAAGAAACAATAAATAATGTAGATCTTATCTTTAAAGATAGCATTTTAAGCTGAGATTTCTGGAGATCGTTTTACGCTATTATAATTTCAGCCTAATAATGTAACCACTGACTTATGAACTGATCACATAAATATGAGATTTTATCAAATGACACAAACAATCGAAAACAGGTGACTGTCGATAATGGGTGACGTTACGATATGTTTATTTACAGTGAAGACAGTTGATATTATTGAACATATGCTATTCAAATCAATTTTGGTAATGTTTAAATAATAGCAGTAAATCTATCTGATTAAGAAGTAATCCTCCTCCTTAATCAATGTATGGTGCTCCACCTCCTCAATATTCTTACATGATGATGATTACTATAGCTTAACCTATTTACAAGTCTTATGGCATTGAAATGGATTTGGACCCTTTTAACAGTATCCCATGATATATAAATATATAGGGTTTATGTCAAGTACATAAAAAGCAAGAATAACAACAAAGAACATATACATATATATAGAAAAGACCATCCTTAAAAAAACTTGTCAGATTTGTCATTTCTCAACTCATAAAGTGAATAGGTACATTAGTAAGTATATAATCAATAATCAATTTTCTTTAAAACATCCAAAAAAGCTTACTCATGCTTTATATAATAAAACCGGAAGAAAAATTGTTTTGGTAAATACATTTTTGCTTTGTACTACTATAAAGTTGTAGCTACGGTGAGTGATTATCTTGAGAAATGGAAAAACCCAATTCATTTTTTATAGATGGCCTAATATAAATTGTTTAATCACAAACAAATTCATTGTATTTTTCAGACATTGCCATAAAAGTAAAACTCTTCAATATATACATATAAAACTGTCAGTTTTACCAATCATTCTTCTCTTTTTTTCCAAAACAAGTTTTCTCATTCTGTGTAATGCATTTAGCAAGAGGCAAGCATAATATTTAAGAAAACCCCCCCCCAAAAAACCTATTCTGTACATGGTGTACTACATAAATTAAGGTACAATGTACATGCATCATTAAATGTTGGCATTTCATAACAATGTTATAATATCAGGTATTGAACTATTGAAAAATTTTAAAACTCAAATGGAATGGAAATTTGAATTTGAATTTGCTAAGTACAATGTACTCTGGTTTTATATACATACAGTATATGAGCTAAATACAGCTGACAATTACTAGAAATGGGCCATACTTTTACCTTGAGTTATCAAAAAAAAAAGACCCCTGATCAGAGTTATTAATGGACCATATTTTTACTGTGGATTACCAACTAAAGCCACATATCAGAAGAGGTAGAAATGCAACTTGTCCAAAAGAGTCCTAGACTCAACATTTTCAGATTGGACTGATCAATTTTAGATTCTTACAATGGTCGGATTCACACAAAATGTCAGAAATATCTTCTGAAATCATCAAAATTAACTTGTTACAAATATCCCTGCATGTATTATTAAATGATTGACAAAGTATATATAATTATTGCTAAACATAGAAATAAGTTTTACAGAAAAAATAAATTCATTTTTGCCCCTTCTAGTGATTTTCTCCAGGATTTCCTTTATGACAAATCAAATCAACAATCTATTACGTATAGGTTATTCAATACCTGGTCATAGTACATTGTATATGAAAAAGAATGCCTCGAGGCAAAGCCGAGATGCATTCTTCTTCATATACTAATGACCAGGTATTGTATAATCAATTTAGCCCATTCTTTCTTTGTGTCATGATTACCAATTATTACTAATTTAGGCAGTCTAAGCCAGATTAGTTTGAATGAGTATCAGCTTAAAAGCATTTCCTTCAATTACAACATATGTACTGTATAAGATGCCTGTGTTTTAACAAAAAGGTATGTAGCCAAGTTTTATAATGTTTGATAATAACATTAACATATGTAAATTAAGTAATCATGATAACATTAAATATTGATTAAAGAAATTATAAGTAATTAAGATTTTTCTCTAATAAAAATAAATAAATAAAAAATACTATTTTTCTATCATATTCAATTATTGTCCCTGAATTTGGTGAGTTTCAACTCCCTCACTTTCCTAATAAATGTCAGAGTTTATCATTTACCTCACCCACAAAGATTTTCTGCTAAGTTTTTTTCTATTGTAATCAGTTATTATTTGGAGTTATCTCCCTTATAAATATAACAATAAAATCTAAGGTTTAGGGATTGTTGAAACTTTTGTTTTATTTTAGTTATTGTTATCGACTTGCTGATCTTTTTACAATATATCTCAGGTGGATGAATTAATTAACTTGGATTGTTTGGGTAAATTAGTGACTACATTCCCTATGCAGTCTCCAGATTTTCCCTATTCAACATGCTCTATATAACAAAACTTACACTACTGGGGTCGGTTGTTGAACTTGTGATTAAACTAACCAGATGATTAGCCAAAATTACATAATTAATTCCTAATCCCATACTTGGATTATGCAATGATTAAATTTTGTTGCTGAACTGAGATTTAATCAATGCATTAACTAATCATATTTAATCATTGAATAAGCCAATTATGTGATTAAGAATGAATCATGTAATTATGGCTAAACATATGATTAGCTTAATCACAAGTTCAACAACGGACCACTGGAAAATAAAGTTTGAAATTTTGGCTCAACTAAACCGAGGTACAAACATGTATGACAGTAAGTAAAGAATAAGGGATTCGTACAACTGTTATGTATGTTTACATATGAATGAAAGGGGGGAGTTCATAATCTTTAAATTGTTACAACATAGCAAAATTTGCAGCATTTACTGATATGTATATCTATATATTGCCTCAAGGGGTTTTCCTTACTCTACCTTTACCATGTTTACAAACACATTCACCTAATTAAATCAACACAAATATGCACTGATGCCTACAGGAATTAAAAACTTTGGTATATGAAAAATTTTCAATAACACAAGACAAAGATTAGTATGGGCTAAAGAATGCTAGTACAATTGTCTAATTGTTGTTTAAAGTGAGCAGTATTTCACCGATATTTATGACCATGATTGATGAATGAGAAATCTTTAGGGATCAGTGACTAACAAGGTTGACCTCAAAATTGAAAATAAATAAGTACCTATAAACATAAAAAAGTAATTTAGATTTTAAAATAAAAAGTAATTTAAATTCTAAAATAAAGAGTTAAAGTCACCAAACATTTTTTTAATAGAAAATATTTTCAGCTGAAAAGAAAACGTAACAACTAACATTTAGAAATTATCTTTTTTTTATCTACATGTATGCTTTAAATTACAGGTAAATAAGGCCATTCTATATAGATTACTTGTTAATTTGATATATTTTGTCTGAAAATTGGGACAAGCAACCATTATTTTATTAATTCTTTACAAAGTGACCATTATTTTAATTCTTTAGCAGGCGACCATTATTTCACTTCTTTAGCAAGCCATCATAAATTTATTTTTTTAGCAAGCGACCATTACTTGATTTCTTTAGCAAGGGACCATTATTCTAATTATTTGGTCTGTATATATTTTGGTGAGCAGACAAAAAGACATTGAGGGAACAATAAGCTTTGTTTTTGTTTATTCAAGTAATTGTTTTTACAGACTATCTGTTAGACCTTGTTTTTGCATTGTTCATATTTATGTGGTCATTAGCTCTTTAAAAGTATGTTGTCTTGTGTAGCTTTAGTGAATCTGTACATGCCTAAGGTTTTTAACTGTTTTTATATATCTGTATGATGGCTGGAGAATTAGTTATCTAGAAGGCAGTGTTGTAATTCTATTAGTCACTTTAACCCTGTGCCACATTTTTACACCTGTATCCCACCAGGCCCATTGACTTCTGTAACTTACTTACAAATGTAGCCTTTTTATGTTCTTGAATTTGAAATTTTGAAGATTAATTAAAAAAAATTTTTTTAGTTTTATTACAAAAATAAACAATTTAGTTTCTATCAAAAATATCTTTTTGTCCACAATACACATATCATATTCAAGGTCAAACAGTACTTATAATTAAAAAGATGCAAGATATAATTCATATCAGTACTGCAGATATTAATTTTTTTTATCAGCCAAAGCGAATTAAATATATTTTTTTAATTTTCAGAAGAGTAATAAGTGATTTGTAGAAATCCACTGATTGTCAAACATTTCTAATCCAGCAATTAACCTGAGAAGTTTTAATATACAATTCTATAAATACACGAAGTACAAAGGAATGATAAATTTATCAATATCCAGTGTTTCAGCTAGACTTTCAAATCTTCAGGACAATTGCCAGTTTTATCAAAATTTCTTCAAGAAATTCTTTAATAATCAAACTAATTTTTATAAAATTCTTCAGGACAATTTGAGAAATAGGTGGGCAAATGTCCTAAGACTGGTGCCTAGCTGAATCACTGATATCACATCTATTAATTTAATACACAACTTAGAATATTTGTATGAATGAAAAAACTAGAAAAGAAGTATGCCCCCGCACTTGATAATTATGGACAAAGTTGTTTTGTTAGGAGTGATTTAAAAAAAATGAAGTGTGTCATGCCCCCCACCTGACCATCAAAATCCTGTGTACAGGCACACCTCCATTATGTGTATAAACATCCAAAAAAATATTAAAGCTGTAGCTCCAAAACTGTAGGAGGAGATAGCCGGAAAAACCATGTATCTATATACGGACGGACGAACAAAATGACTAAGTCCAACTACCTGTCATTTTGAGAATATTTGATGAAAATCAAAATCCTGTGGACATGCACACCTCCATTATGTATATAAACATCCTACAAAATATTAAAGCTGTAGCTCCAAAACTGTAGGAGGAGATAGCCGGACAAACCATGTATCTATATCCGGAAGGACGGACGAACGAACAGGGGGTAAATTAATATGCCCCCCCGACTCTTCGTCGTGGGGGCATAAAAACCATTATGTGGGACATATGAAAATCTCTCACCTGTGAGAGAATATATCTAAAATGATTACATTTTTATACAATCATTGATAATTCCTTAATAAAACAATAGTGTTATTTTTTTTTTAGATTGCATTGCAACCATTTTGATAACAGTCAATAATGAAAGGACTTTAAGATGTAACAAATAATGAAAAATATACAATTAACATATTATGTGTGATTTACAAAAATGTATGTGTTTATTTGTCAGTCAGTCAAAAAAAAAAATTGCCTACATGCTCTATATATATACATATATTATATAACATTGCATACATGTAAATAGATTGGTATGAATTCGGCCTGTACGTTTTTTTTTGTGGATAAATTTTCTACAGAATTTACAAATTATTTCATCAAGGCCTAGACACAACAAGAACAATATATTACTTTTTAGGACAAGTTCAAAATTTCTAACATTAATGGTTCTATTTTGGATGTCTGTACCTGAAGAATAATTTTAGCATGGTCATTGCCAATTTTTTTCAACTCTGTTATTTTGCGAAGAAACACCGGGAAATATGCTTGAGCATGGGAGAAAGAGATCTTATACTCTAGGTAACTTTTCAGTAACACGATGTACCGATTCTGTATATCGGACACAAGCTGCAAATTCTTCAACCCTGGACTTTCAGGATTAAACACAATGATGGCTTGAATTATTGCAAAGACGCTAATGTCTTCCTTACACGTCTTCTTCATCTCCCTGCTAAAGTTTATATGAGTTTCATAAAGGTCAGAATATCCTGTCACATCTTTAAGAACTTTGGCTGGTATAAGTCCTTGAAGTGTCCTCCAACCTTCCTGTTCAATGTCGTAAAAAAAAATGGAACGTAACATAAGGGATTGTAAAACACACGATTTCAATGCTATTATCTGGTCCTCTTGAGTCAGTTCTTTGAAATCGTCCATTAACTTGACGAACTGAATCAATCTTCTAACAGCTTGTTCAGAAGTGTTAACAAAGTCATTGGAATCATTGTAACTCTCTGGTGTTAAATTTTCACAGTGATAATTAGCCATGGTTGCTGCATACCCACAAGTCAAGTGGTCACAAAGTTCTTCCTCATTCCGTAACAACACCCTACAATGTGTTTTATCCACAACAAGTTCCTCTATGTCCACCCCAGGTGTAACGATTGTACTCGATATGTCAACAGGACCTTCTGAAGTGGAAGAGTTAGTTTCGGTACTGCTAGCTTTTTGACTTGAGGTACTTGTGGCATACTGACAGGACTGGTCTGGCTCTTCGTCCATTGGTTCTGTTTTTATTAACGTGGCTAACGTTTCAACACTTTCCTTTCTTTTCTGACGATTTTGTATCACTTTAGCCATTCTCAGCTTCCTTTCATTGTCATCTGCAAAAAAGAAAAAAAAACCTGATACTTACTATCTTATAGAGATAGGGTGAAAAATGCACGAGATTCAATCATATTGTCATGGCAACATGTACAACTATGCAAAAAAAAAGTTCTTAGTTAACCATTATTTATTATACATCAAGCCCATAGCAATTAAAATCAAATAAATGTTAGACAACTTTGAAGAGATCAAATAGGTAAATTAGAAGGTGTAAGTGAAGAAGTTGAGAAAATACAATGGCCAAAAGTTTGAAGAGACCAAACAGGTAAATTAGAAGGTGTAAGTGAAGAAGTTGAGAAAATACAATGGCCAAAAGTTTGAAGAGACCAATCAGGTAAATTAGAAGGTGTGAAGAAGTTGAGGAAATACAATGGCCAAAAGTTTGAAGAGACCAGAAAGGTAAATTAGAAGGTGTAAGTGAAGAAGTTGAGAAAATACAATGGACAAAAGTTTGAAGAGACTAAACAGGTAAATTAGAAGGTGTAAGTGAAGAAGTTGAGAAAATACAATGGACAAAAGTTTGAAGAGACTAAACAGGTAAATTAGAAGGTGTAAGTGAAGAAGTTGAGAAAATACAATGGATAAAAGTTTGAAGAGACCAGAGAGGTAAATTAGAAGGTGTAAGTGAAGAAGTTAAGAAAATACAATAGACAAAAGTTTAAAGAGACCAAACAGGTAAATTAGAAGGTGTAAGTGAAGAAGTTGAGAAAATACAATGACCAAAAGTTTAAAGAGACCAAACAGGTAAATTAGAAGGTGTAAGTGAAGAAGTTGAGAAAATACAATGGACAAAAGTTTGAAGAGACCAAACAGGTAAATTAGAAGGTGTAAGTGAAGAAGTTGAGAAAATACAATGGACAAATGTTTAAAGAGACCAAACAGGTAAATTAGAAGGTGTAAGTGAAGAAGTTAAGAAAATACAATGGACAAAAGTTTGAAGAGACCAGAGAGGTAAATTAGAAGGTGTAAGTGAAGAAGTTAAGAAAATACAATGGACAAAAGTTTGAAGAGACCAAACAGGTAAATTAGAAGGTGTAAGTGAAGAAGTTAAGAAAATACAATTGTCAAAAGTTTGAAGAGACCAAATTGGTAAATTAGAAGGTGTAAGTGAAGAAGTTAAGAAAATACAATGGACAAAAGTTTAAAGAGACCAAACAGGTAAATTAGAAGGTGTAAGTGAAGAAGTTGAGAAAATACAATAGACAAAAGTTTAAAGAGACCAAACAGGTAAATTAGAAGGTGTAAGTGAAGAAGTTGAGAAAATACAATGGACAAAAGTTTGAAGAGACCAAACAGGTAAATTAGAAGGTGTAAGTGAAGAAGTTGAGAAAATACAATGGACAAAAGTTTGAAGAGACCAAACAGGTAAATTAGAAGGTGTAAGTGAAGAAGTTGAGAAAATACAATGGACAAAAGTATGAAGAGACCAAACAGGTAAATTAGAAGGTGTAAGTGAAGAAGTTAAGAAAATACAATGGACAAAAGTTTAAAGAGACCAAACAGGTAAATTAGAAGGTGTAAGTGAAGAAGTTAAGAAAATACAATGGACAAAAGTATGAAGAGACCAAACAGGTAAATTAGAAGGTGTAAGTGAAGAAGTTGAGAAAATACAATGGACAAAAGTTTGAAGAGACCAAACAGGTAAATTAGAAGGTGTAAGTGAAGAAGTTAAGAAAATACAATGGACAAAAGTTTAAAGAGACCAAACAGGTAAATTAGAAGGTGTAAGTGAAGAAGTTAAGAAAATACAATGGACAAAAGTTTGAAGAGACCAGAGAGGTAAATGAGAAGGTGTAAGTGAAGAAGTTAAGAAAATACAATGGACAAAAGTATGAAGAGACCAAACAGGTAAATTAGAAGGTGTAAGTGAAGAAGTTGAGAAAATACAATGGACAAAAGTTTGAAGAGACCAAACAGGTAAATTAGAAGGTGTAAGTGAAGAAGTTAAGAAAATACAATGGACAAAAGTTTAAAGAGACCAAACAGGTAAATTAGAAGGTGTAAGTGAAGAAGTTAAGAAAATACAATGGACAAAAGTTTGAAGAGACCAGAGAGGTAAATGAGAAGGTGTAAGTGAAGAAGTTGAGAAAATACAATGGACAAAAGTTTGAAGAGACCAGAGAGGTAAATGAGAAGGTGTAAGTGAAGAAGTTGAGAAAATACAATGGCCAACAGTTTGAAGAGACCAGAGAGGTAAATGAGAAGGTGTGAAGAAGTTGAGAAAATACAATGGCCAAAAGTTTGAAGAGACCAGAGAGGTAAATGAGAAGGTGTAAGTGAAGAAGTTGAGAAAATACAATGGACAAAAGTTTGAAGAGACCAGAGAGGTAAATGAGAAGGTGTAAGTGAAGAAGTTGAGAAAATACAATGGCCAAAAGTTTGAAGAGACCAGAGAGGTAAATGAGAAGGTGTGTGAAGAAGTTGAGAAAATACAATGGCCAAAAGTTTGAAGAGACCAATCAGGTAAATTAGAAGGTGTGAAGAAGTTGAGGAAATACAATGACCAAAAGTTTAAAGAGACCAAACAGGTAAATTAGAAGGTGTGAAGAAGTTGAGAAAATACAATGGACAAAAGTGTGAAGAGACTAAACAGGTAAATTAGAAGGTGTAAGTGAAGAAGTTGAGAAAATACAATGGACAAAAGTTTGAAGAGACCAAACAGGTAAATTAGAAGGTGTAAGTGAAGAAGTTAAGAAAATACAATGGACAAAAGTTTGAAGAGACCAAACAGGTAAATTAGAAGGTGTAAGTGAAGAAGTTAAGAAAATACAATGGACAAAAGTTTGAAGAGACCAAATTGGTAAATTAGAAGGTGTAAGTGAAGAAGTTAAGAAAATACAATGGACAAAAGTTTGAATAGACCAAACAGGTAAATTAGAACGTGTAAGTAAAGAAGTTAAGAAAATACAATGGACAAAAGTTTGAAGAGACCAGAGAGGTAAATTAGAAGGTGTAAGTGAAGAAGTTAAGAAAATACAATGGACAAAAGTTTGAAGAGACTAAACAGGTAAATTAGAAGGTGTAAGTGAAGAAGTTGAGAAAATACAACGGACAAGTTTGAAGAGACTAATCAGGTAAATTAGAAGGTGTAAGTGAAGAAGTTGAGAAAATACAATGGACAAAAGTTTGAAGAGACCAGAGAGGTAAATTAGAAGGTGTAAGTGAAGAAGTTAAGAAAATACAATGGACAAAAGTTTGAAGAGACCAAACAGGTAAATTAGAAGGTGTAAGTGAAGAAGTTAAGAAAATACAATGGACAAAAGTTTGAAGAGACCAAATTGGTAAATTAGAAGGTGTAAGTGAAGAAGTTAAGAAAATACAATGGACAAAAGTTTGAATAGACCAAACAGGTAAATTAGAAGGTGTAAGTAAAGAAGTTAAGAAAATACAATGGACAAAAGTTTGAAGAGACCAAACAGGTAAATTAGAAGGTGTAAGTGAAGAAGTTAAGAAAATACAATGGACAAAAGTTTAAAGAGACCAAACAGGTAAATTAGAAGGTGTAAGTGAAGAAGTTAAGAAAATACAATGGACAAAAGTTTGAAGAGACCAAACAGGTAAATTAGAAGGTGTAAGTGAAGAAGTTAAGAAAATACAATGGACAAAAGTTTGAAGAGACCAGAGAGGTAAATGAGAAGGTGTAAGTGAAGAAGTTAAGAAAATACAATGGACAAAAGTATGAAGAGACCAAACAGGTAAATTAGAAGGTGTAAGTGAAGAAGTTGAGAAAATACAATGGACAAAAGTTTGAAGAGACCAAACAGGTAAATTAGAAGGTGTAAATGAAGAAGTTAAGAAAATACAATGGACAAAAGTTTAAAGAGACCAAACAGGTAAATTAGAAGGTGTAAGTGAAGAAGTTAAGAAAATACAATGGACAAAAGTTTGAAGAGACCAGAGAGGTAAATGAGAAGGTGTAAGTGAAGAAGTTGAGAAAATACAATGGACAAAAGTTTGAAGAGACCAGAGAGGTAAATGAGAAGGTGTAAGTGAAGAAGTTGAGAAAATACAATGGCCAACAGTTTGAAGAGACCAGAGAGGTAAATGAGAAGGTGTGAAGAAGTTGAGAAAATACAATGGCCAAAAGTTTGAAGAGACCAGAGAGGTAAATGAGAAGGTGTAAGTGAAGAAGTTGAGAAAATACAATGGCCAAAAGTTTGAAGAGACCAGAGAGGTAAATGAGAAGGTGTGTGAAGAAGTTGAGAAAATACAATGGCCAAAAGTTTGAAGAGACCAATCAGGTAAATTAGAAGGTGTGAAGAAGTTGAGGAAATACAATGACCAAAAGTTTAAAGAGACCAAACAGGTAAATTAGAAGGTGTGAAGAAGTTGAGAAAATACAATGGACAAAAGTTTGAAGAGACTAAACAGGTAAATTAGAAGGTGTAAGTGAAGAAGTTGAGAAAATACAACGGACAAGTTTGAAGAGACTAATCAGGTAAATTAGAAGGTGTAAGTGAAGAAGTTGAGAAAATACAATGGACAAAAGTTTGAAGAGACCAAACAGGTAAATTAGAAGGTGTAAGTGAAGAAGTTAAGAAAATACAATGGACAAAAGTTTGAAGAGACCAAACAGGTAAATTAGAAGGTGTAAGTGAAGAAGTTAAGAAAATACAATGGACAAAAGTTTGAAGAGACCAAATTGGTAAATTAGAAGGTGTAAGTGAAGAAGTTAAGAAAATACAATGGACAAAAGTTTGAATAGACCAAACAGGTAAATTAGAACGTGTAAGTAAAGAAGTTAAGAAAATACAATGGACAAAAGTTTGAAGAGACCAGAGAGGTAAATTAGAAGGTGTAAGTGAAGAAGTTAAGAAAATACAATGGACAAAAGTTTGAATAGACTAAACAGGTAAATTAGAAGGTGTAAGTGAAGAAGTTGAGAAAATACAACGGACAAGTTTGAAGAGACTAATCAGGTAAATTAGAAGGTGTAAGTGAAGAAGTTAAGAAAATACAATGGACAAAAGTTTGAAGAGACCAGAGAGGTAAATGAGAAGGTGTAAGTGAAGAAGTTGAGAAAATACAATGGACAAAAGTTTGAAGAGACCAGAGAGGTAAATGAGAAGGTGTAAGTGAAGAAGTTGAGAAAATACAATGGCCAACAGTTTGAAGAGACCAGAGAGGTAAATGAGAAGGTGTGAAGAAGTTGAGAAAATACAATGGCCAAAAGTTTGAAGAGACCAGAGAGGTAAATGAGAAGGTGTAAGTGAAGAAGTTGAGAAAATACAATGGACAAAAGTTTGAAGAGACCAGAGAGGTAAATGAGAAGGTGTAAGTGAAGAAGTTGAGAAAATACAATGGCCAAAAGTTTGAAGAGACCAGAGAGGTAAATGAGAAGGTGTGTGAAGAAGTTGAGAAAATACAATGGCCAAAAGTTTGAAGAGACCAATCAGGTAAATTAGAAGGTGTGAAGAAGTTGAGGAAATACAATGACCAAAAGTTTAAAGAGACTAAACAGGTAAATTAGAAGGTGTGAAGAAGTTGAGAAAATACAATGGACAAAAGTTTAAAGAGACTAAACAGGTAAATTAGAAGGTGTAAGTGAAGAAGTTGAGAAAATACAACGGACAAGTTTGAAGAGACTAATCAGGTAAATTAGAAGGTGTAAGTGAAGAAGTTGAGAAAATACAATGGACAAAAGTTTGAAGAGACCAAACAGGTAAATTAGAAGGTGTAAGTGAAGAAGTTAAGAAAATACAATGGACAAAAGTTTGAAGAGACCAAACAGGTAAATTAGAAGGTGTAAGTGAAGAAGTTAAGAAAATACAATGGACAAAAGTTTGAAGAGACCAAATTGGTAAATTAGAAGGTGTAAGTGAAGAAGTTAAGAAAATACAATGGACAAAAGTTTGAATAGACCAAACAGGTAAATTAGAACGTGTAAGTAAAGAAGTTAAGAAAATACAATGGACAAAAGTTTGAAGAGACCAGAGAGGTAAATTAGAAGGTGTAAGTGAAGAAGTTAAGAAAATACAATGGACAAAAGTTTGAAGAGACTAAACAGGTAAATTAGAAGGTGTAAGTGAAGAAGTTGAGAAAATACAACGGACAAGTTTGAAGAGACTAATCAGGTAAATTAGAAGGTGTAAGTGAAGAAGTTGAGAAAATACAATGGACAAAAGTTTGAAGAGACCAGAGAGGTAAATTAGAAGGTGTAAGTGAAGAAGTTAAGAAAATACAATGGACAAAAGTTTGAAGAGACCAAACAGGTAAATTAGAAGGTGTAAGTGAAGAAGTTAAGAAAATACAATGGACAAAAGTTTGAAGAGACCAAATTGGTAAATTAGAAGGTGTAAGTGAAGAAGTTAAGAAAATACAATGGACAAAAGTTTGAATAGACCAAACAGGTAAATTAGAAGGTGTAAGTAAAGAAGTTAAGAAAATACAATGGACAAAAGTTTGAAGAGACCAAACAGGTAAATTAGAAGGTGTAAGTGAAGAAGTTAAGAAAATACAATGGACAAAAGTTTAAAGAGACCAAACAGGTAAATTAGAAGGTGTAAGTGAAGAAGTTAAGAAAATACAATGGACAAAAGTTTGAAGAGACCAAACAGGTAAATTAGAAGGTGTAAGTGAAGAAGTTAAGAAAATACAATGGACAAAAGTTTGAAGAGACCAAAGAGGTAAATGAGAAGGTGTAAGTGAAGAAGTTGAGAAAATACAATGGACAAATGTTTGAAGAGACCAGAGAGGTAAATGAGAAGGTGTGAAGAAGTTAAGAAAATACAATGGCCAAAAGTTTGAAGAGACCATAGAGGTAAATTAGAAGGTGTAAGTGAAGAAGTTGAGAAAATACAATGGACAACAGTTTGAAGAGACCAAACAGGTAAATTAGAAGGTGTAAGTGAAGAAGTTGAGAAAATACAATGGACAAAGTTTGAAGAGACCAGAGAGTTAAATGAGAAGGTGTAAGTAAAGAAGTTGAGAAAATACAATGGCCAAAAGTTTGAAGAGACCAGAGAGGTAAATGAGGTGTGAAGAAGTTGAGAAAATACAATGGCCAAAAGTTTGAAGAGACCAATCAGGTAAATTAGAAGGTGTGAAGAAGTTGAGGAAATACAATGGACAAAAGTTTGAAGAGACCAAATTGGTAAATTAGAAGGTGTAAGTGAAGAAGTTAAGAAAATACAATGGACAAAAGTTTGAATAGACCAAACAGGTAAATTAGAAGGTGTAAGTAAAGAAGTTAAGAAAATACAATGGACAAAAGTTTGAAGAGACCAAACAGGTAAATTAGAAGGTGTAAGTGAAGAAGTTAAGAAAATACAATGGACAAAAGTTTAAAGAGACCAAACAGGTAAATTAGAAGGTGTAAGTGAAGAAGTTAAGAAAATACAATGGACAAAAGTTTGAATAGACCAAACAGGTAAATTAGAAGGTGTAAGTAAAGAAGTTAAGAAAATACAATGGACAAAAGTTTGAAGAGACCAAACAGGTAAATTAGAAGGTGTAAGTGAAGAAGTTAAGAAAATACAATGGACAAAAGTTTAAAGAGACCAAACAGGTAAATTAGAAGGTGTAAGTGAAGAAGTTAAGAAAATACAATGGACAAAAGTTTGAAGAGACCAAACAGGTAAATTAGAAAGTGTAAGTGAAGAAGTTAAGAAAATACAATGGACAAAAGTTTGAAGAGACCAAAGAGGTAAATGAGAAGGTGTAAGTGAAGAAGTTGAGAAAATACAATGGACAAATGTTTGAAGAGACCAGAGAGGTAAATGAGAAGGTGTGAAGAAGTTAAGAAAATACAATGGCCAAAAGTTTGAAGAGACCATAGAGGTAAATTAGAAGGTGTAAGTGAAGAAGTTGAGAAAATACAATGGCCAACAGTTTGAAGAGACCAAACAGGTAAATTAGAAGGTGTAAGTGAAGAAGTTGAGAAAATACAATGGACAAAGTTTGAAGAGACCAGAGAGTTAAATGAGAAGGTGTAAGTAAAGAAGTTGAGAAAATACAATGGCCAAAAGTTTGAAGAGACCAGAGAGGTAAATGAGGTGTGAAGAAGTTGAGAAAATACAATGGCCAAAAGTTTGAAGAGACCAATCAGGTAAATTAGAAGGTGTGAAGAAGTTGAGGAAATACAATGACCAAAAGTTTAAAGAGACCAAACAGGTAAATTAGAAGGTGTGAAGAAGTTGAGAAAATATAATGGACAAGTTTGAAGAGACTAATCAGGTAAATTAGAAGGTGTAAGTGAAGAAGTTGAGAAAATACAATGGACAAAAGTTTGAAGAGACCAGAGAGGTAAATTAGAAGGTGTAAGTGAAGAAGTTAAGAAAATACAATGGACAAAAGTTTGAAGAGACCAAACAGGTAAATTAGAAGGTGTAAGTGAAGAAGTTAAGAAAATACAATGGACAAAAGTTTGAAGAGACCAAATTGGTAAATTAGAAGGTGTAAGTGAAGAAGTTAAGAAAATACAATGGACAAAAAGTTTGAATAGACCAAACAGGTAAATTAGAAGGTGTAAGTAAAGAAGTTAAGAAAATACAATGGACAAAAGTTTGAAGAGACTAAACAGGTAAATTAGAAGGTGTAAGTGAAGAAGTTAAGAAAATACAATGGACAAAAGTTTAAAGAGACCAAACAGGTAAATTAGAAGGTGTAAGTGAAGAAGTTGAGAAAATACAATGGCCAAAAGTTTAAAGAGACCAAACAGGTAAATTAGAAGGTGTAAGTGAAGAAGTTAAGAAAATACAATGGACAAAAGTTTAAAGAGACCAAACAGGTAAATTAGAAGGTGTAAGTAAAGAAGTTAAGAAAATACAATGGACAAAAGTTTGAAGAGACCAAACAGGTAAATTAGAAGGTGTAAGTGAAGAAGTTAAGAAAATACAATGGACAAAAGTTTAAAGAGACCAAACAGGTAAATTAGAAGGTGTAAGTGAAGAAGTTATGAAAATACAATGGACAAAAGTTTAAAGAGACCAAACAGGTAAATTAGAAGGTGTGAAGAAGTTGAGGAAATACAATGGCCAAAAGTTTGAAGAGACCGGAGAGGTAAATTAGAAGGTGTAAGTGAAGAAGTTAAGAAAATACAATGGACAAAAGTTTGAAGAGACCAAACAGGTAAATTAGAAGGTGTAAGTGAAGAAGTTAAGAAAATACAATGGCCAAAAGTTTGAAGAGACCAATCAGGTAAATTAGAAGGTGTGAAGAAGTTGAGGAAATACAATGGCCAAAAGTTTAAAGAGACTAAACAGGTAAATTAGAAGGTGTGAAAAAGTTGAGAAAATACAATGGACAAAAGTTTGAAGAGACCAAACAGGTAAATTAGAAGGTGTAAGTGAAGAAGTTAAGAAAATACAATGGCCAAAAGTTTGAAGAGACCAAACAGGTAAATTAGAAGGTGTAAGTGAAGAAGTTGAGAAAATACAATGGACAAAAGTTTGAAGAGACCAAACAGGTAAATTAGAAGGTGTGAAGAAGTTGAGGAAATACAATGGCCAAATGTTTGAAGAGACCGGAGAGGTAAATTAGAAGGTGTAAGTGAAGAAGTTAAGAAAATACAATGGCCAAAAGTTTGAAGAGACCAAACAGGTAAATTAGAAGGTGTAAGTGAAGAAGTTAAGAAAATACAATGGACAAAAGTTTAAAGAGACCAATCAGGTAAATTAGAAGGTGTGAAGAAGTTAAGGAAATACAATGGACAAAAGTTTGAAGAGACCAAACAGGTAAATTAGAAGGTGTGAAAAAGTTGAGAAAATACAATGGACAAAAGTTTGAAGAGACCAAACAGGTAAATTAGAAGGTGTAAGTGAAGAAGTTAAGGAAATACAATGGACAAAAGTTTGAAGAGACCAAACAGGTAAATTAGAAGGTGTGAAAAAGTTGAGAAAATACAATGGACAAAAGTTTGAAGAGACCAAACAGGTAAATTAGAAGGTGTAAGTGAAGAAGTTAAGAAAATACAATGGCCAAAAGTTTGAAGAGATCAAACAGGTAAATTAGAAGGTGTAAGTGAAGAAGTTAAGAAAATACAATGGCCAAAAGTTTGAAGAGACCAATCGGGTAAATTAGAAGGTGTGAAGAAGTTGAGGAAATACAATGGCCAAATGTTTGAAGAGACCGGAGAGGTAAATTAGAAGGTGTAAGTGAAGAAGTTAAGAAAATACAATGGCCAAAAGTTTGAAGAGACCAAACAGGTAAATTAGAAGGTGTAAGTGAAGTAGTTAAGAAAATACAATGGCCAAAAGTTTAAAGAGACTAAACAGGTAAATTAGAAGGTGTAAGTGAAGAAGTTAAGAAAATACAATGGACAAAAGTTTGAAGAGACCAAACAGGTAAATTAGAAGGTGTAAGTGAAGAAGTTAAGGAAATACAATGGACAAAAGTTTGAAGAGACCAAACAGGTAAATTAGAAGGTGTGAAAAAGTTGAGAAAATACAATGGACAAAAGTTTGAAGAGACCAAACAGGTAAATTAGAAGGTGTAAGTGAAGAAGTTAAGAAAATACAATGGCCAAAAGTTTGAAGAGACCAAACAGGTAAATTAGAAGGTGTAAGTGAAGAAGTTGAGAAAATACAATGGCCAAAAGTTTGAAGAGACCAATCAGGTAAATTAGAAGGTGTGAACAAGTTGAGGAAATACAATGGCCAAAAGTTTGAAGAGACCGGAGAGGTAAATTAGAAGGTGTAAGTGAAGAAGTTAAGAAAATACAATGGCCAAAAGTTTGAAGAGACCAAACAGGTAAATTAGAAGGTGTAAGTGAAGAAGTTGAGAAAATACAATGGCCAAAAGTTTGAAGAGACCAATCAGGTAAATTAGAAGGTGTGAAGAAGTTGAGAAAATACAATGGCCAAAAGTTTGAAGAGACCGGAGAGTTAAATTAGAAGGTGTAAGTGAAGAAGTTAAGAAAATACAATGGCCAAAAGTTTGAAGAGACCAAACAGGTAAATTAGAAGGTGTAAGTGAAGAAGTTAAGAAAATACAATGGCCAAAAGTTTGAAGAGACCAAACAGGTAAATTAAAAGATGTAAGTGAAGAAGTTAAGAAAATACAATGGACAAAAGTTTGAAGAGACCAATCAGGTAAATTAGAAGGTGTGAAGAAGTTGAGGAAATACAATGGCCAAAAGTTTGAAGAGACCAAACAGGTAAATTAGAAGGTGTGAAAAAGTTGAGAAAATACAATGGACAAAAGTTTGAAGAGACCAAACAGGTAAATTAGAAGGTGTAAGTGAAGAAGTTGAGAAAATACAATGGCCAAAAGTTTGAAGAGACCAATCAGGTAAATTAGAAGGTGTGAAGAAGTTGAGGAAATACAATGGCCAAAAGTTTGAAGAGACCGGAGAGGTAAATTAGAAGGTGTAAGTGAAGAAGTTAAGAAAATACAATGGCCAAAAGTTTGAAGAGACCAAACAGGTAAATTAGAAGGTGTAAGTGAGGAAGTTAAGAAAATACAATGGCCAAAAGTTTGAAGAGACCAAACAGGTAAATTAAAAGATGTAAGTGAAGAAGTTGAGAAAATACAATGGCCAAAAGTTTGAAGAGACCAATCAGGTAAATGAGAAGGTGTGAAGAAGTTGAGGAAATACAATGGCCAAAAGTTTGAAGAGACCAAACAGGTAAATTAGAAGGTGTGAAAAAGTTGAGAAAATACAATGGCCAAAAGACAATCACTAAACTAAAAGACAAACAATGATCTACAAAACATTACAACTCCATGATATAGCTGAAATACTGCTAAAGTTGGCATTAAACATCAATCAATCAAAAATCAAAACATTACACAGAAAAATAAAGATTGAACAACACAAGCCCCACAAATAAAACAAAGACAAACTGAAATCATACGGAAGGGTAAGCAGTTCCTGTTGTTCCAATAATGGCACCCATTGTGTTACACTTGTTAAACATCAGGTGACATGTCATGTTTGCATTGAGGAAAGACTGGATTGTGATTATTACAAACTGAACATATTCATTGTCAGTTGTGACACAGATATTCTGTAATGGCTAACCAAGTAATGGTGGTGACAGTAAAACTTTTGAGAGTGATGACTTCAACTTAACCACTGGGACCCCTTGGTTCAGTAGTTTCCTTGTTAGCAGCAAACCTTTATCAAGGAAATCATGATAGGAACCACAAGCTCTAGAATACGGTATCAACTGAGAGATATATACTCCATATGCAGGTGTTGTTGGAATGTTACTACGTATAAACAGAAAGTTCACAATATGAAAATTGAAATCATCTCTTTCACAGATGAACAATCAATTATTTATAGATATATACCGGTATATGTGCCCATTGAGACTTTTTTTATTTTTAAATAAAGTGAGTCAGTTATATTTAGTATATTCGATAAAAGTAAGTACATTAGTACTTTAACACACAATATTTATCCTGGATAGTATTAATAAATAACAACATAACTGAGGTCATATTACTACACTTGAGCACCTTTAAACTAAACATCAGATATGATGTGAGGTTGTATTTTTTCAGATCAAAGTACAAAAAAACCCAATAGACTGCATTAAAATCCCACACGTTTTTGAACAATAATATTTATCACAATAAAACATGAACTTGAATAACTACATTGTATACCTGTAATTTGTCATCATTAATGTTTAATAATGTACTAGAATAATACATTTGTTTAAAGTTCATGCTGGTATTTTACCCTACCTAGATTTTTGAATGGTTTTTATCTTGCTTAGAAATTTTTTAAATACACACATGTAGATGTACATGTACCGTATATTGTGATTACCTGACTTACTGGGAGAATTAAGAGTCCAGTTATAAAAACTGATCTGTGAAACCCCCTGCAATGGGTAGGATATGTCTTTAAAATCCACCTGTGATGTAAATCTATTGTCTAAACTTTCCATTATTTTTAAGGAATGGAGAGTTATGAACAATGTGGACAGGGGCGGAGTTATTGTTCTCTTTGTACTTTAGATACTATACACAGACTTTTTTTTGTTACAAGATTAATAATTAATAAAATTAATAAAGTACAATGGGTGGATTTTAAGTTGGAGAATGTCCTCGTATCTCTCCATTCCTTAAAAACAATGGGCCTCGCCCCCTTCGGGGCCTCGGCTCCATTATTTTTAAGGAATGGAGAGTTACTTGGACATTCTCCTATACTGAAATCTTTACCCTTGAGGTGGGTAATCAGGCCTTTGAATTGCACCATGAATGTCAACGTGGACAAATTCAACAAAAATATTACAAAAAAAGGAAAATATTTCATGAGAATCAAATATTAGAACATCATCAGACTTTCCTTAAGAAAGTGGCATTAAACACCATAACCCCTAATCCTCCTTCAGAAACCATGACAATTATATGTATTTCTTTTTTCTAATATAAAAGAATAATTACTTTTAGGATTTGACCTCCCAAAAAATAGGGTTTTTTTTCTTTTAGGTTGGAACCTCTTTATTACATACAGGTATGTAGGTCTATATTTTAAACTACTGGTAAATGTTCACCCAAGCCTGCATTACTCACCTACATTTGTAGTAATCTATAATGATCAATTTATTATTCAGTGTGTGTTCAAGCAGGCATGTGATTTCTGAGAATGTATTTTCTAACATTTCTCCATTAGGTAATTTCAAATTTTTCTTGCGTTGGCAGCTAATTAACCTTTATAAAAAGTTTAAACTCTGCTCATCTTGGAACTTTTTCTAGAGGACCACAACCTCCCAAAGATCATTTCAGGGAAGTTTCTGTTGTTTCAGAGAAATAGACTTTAAATCATTTTCTCATATTAAAGAGTCTAGTATTAATAATTTTCCTGTGATTGTGGTCTTCTTGCCGATTCATATAAACATGTTTGTTTTGTTAGGGACCATTCAATGTACAATTTGGATTCAATAAAGTTAGTTGTATCTGAGAAAAAGCATTTATTCATTCTCATTAGGACTGTATGTTAAATTAAGTCATGTGGTGTCAACGACCTTAGATTTTCTATTGGCTCATAAATCACACATCTTGTTGAGGACGGTGGTTTTCTGTTGGTACTCCAGTTTCCTCCACCAATAAAACTGACCACCATGATATAACTGAATTATTGTTGAAAGTGGTGTTAAATACCATCTCCCCCCACCACCACTATTGAGGACCATCCAAGGAATATTCAAATTCATCTTTAAATGGGTTTTGTCAATCCAGAGAAATAGATTTATAAAACATTTTTCTTATACTCTGTCCAGCAATGGCGACCATCTTGAATTTCCAATCAGTGTAACAAATGCCAACTTTATTATATAAAGGGCCATCCAATGACCTTTCATGTACACTCTTCGTAGAGTACCATACAAAGATCATTCAAACAACACAGTAGATTTTGAACAATAGAGCATTGAGGCTCAGCAATTTATATTGCATTATTGGCTTTGGTGGCCATATTGAATATTGGATCAACTCCAAAATCAAATTCTCATGAGGTCAAATTAAACAAAGGAAAAATCATGCAATTTGTTTGTTTCCAATTAATTATATAAACATGTAGTTTCAGAGAAGATGTTAGTATACATCATAAGACGCAATCAGTGACATACATGGATACTACACGATGCCAATAGTACACATGGTCAGTTGAACCAGATGAGCTGTGCATGCTGTCACAGAGATCTTGCAACTCGCATAGATGAGATCTGGACTTATCATTCTTAAATGGGACCAGGGCTTTCAATATTGTTCAAGTCAACCAGTACTTCACTATTTATTCATTTTGATTAAACTTGAAAATTTTTCATAAATATCCTATACAACACTCTTTAAAATCAGGAGGTACTAAAGACCATTTGAGGTGGGTAAAAGTACCTGGTACCGCCCCCTTATCGAAAGGCCTGTGGGACTCGCCAAAGTTCTCAAATTGTAATTTTTTACAATGTTGGGACTCACCACAATCTTCAGAAATGTCTTCTGTACTTATCAAAATAAATAGCTACAAGTATCCCTAAGCTGCAGAGACCTATTCATTTTCTTTACAAATCAAATTCCTTAATTTTACAAGCGAAACCCTTAATGATTTGCTAAACATCTTTCCTTATATTTCAAGGTAAGGTGCTTCAAAATATCATTAAGAAACTCTCCAAGAACACAACCATTTTGGTAAATAGCCAAAAAAACCCAACTTTGGACGGTACATTTGTATCTTATTTTAATCTAAATGTTAATAGACAAATGACCTTAAAATGACTTACATTTGTACTACTAATTAGATGTAGGCATGACATATGAAAACAAACAGCTACCTCCAAACTAAGTGTGATCAATAACAAAATTTTATCTGTCACTCACCAAACTATGTCATCAATAACATAATTTTATCTGTCACTCACCAAACTATGTCATCAATAACATAATTTTATCTGTCACTCACCAAACTATGTCATCAATAACATAATTTTATCTGTCACTCACCAAACTATGTCATCAATGACATAATTTTATTTTCACTCACTAAACTATGTCATCAATAACATAATTTTATTTGCCACTCCCCAAACTACAAAAATGTATGTCATAATCAATGAAATTATTTTATCAGTCACTCACCAAACTATGTCATCAATGACATAATTTTATCTGTCACTCACCAAACTATGTCATCAATGACATAATTTTATCTATCACTCACAAAATTACTGTATGTGACCACTGACAGAATTAATCTCTTATTCACCAAACTAGGTGTACATTTTGTATGTGATTAATGACAATTTTTTCTCCTCTCACAAAACCAGTTTTCACGCTAACCCACTTAAGGCCCTGTTACACGGTAAAGCAAGTATCGCGATACTTGTATCATGCAACTTTTTGTATCATGATCCTTGTCAGTTTACACACTAAATCAAGTGGCATGTTTCATGCAGAGTTTGTTTACAAATTGTTCCCGCCAAAATGGAGAATCCTGACAATGAAGACATTATCATACAAATTGAGGAGACTTTCCATCTGTTCCTTTGACCAAATAACATCACTACATTTTCCCCTTTCCAGTCATGTTTTATTTACCATGTACTTGACCATGTGCTTTTATTTGTTGAGGATGTTGTAACCTCCTGACCTCAAACCAAGATCTCTGATTGGTCAGAGATAAAATGTATCGTGATCCTTGCTGTACAGAATAGAACATGTTCTATCCCAAAAAGTGTATCATGCAACTTCTAAAAGTTGCATGATACAGAGTAATAGCACTGTTTACACTGTATTTTTTGGTTTATGATACAAGTATCATGATACTTGCTTTACCGTGTAACAGGGGTTTTACCCGCAGCCTGGGACAAGTATTAAAACTGGATTCGAACAAGTGAAAATTGCTCGGTATGAAAGAATTTTTATGACTAAATAGAAAAAATTTCTAAATTTGGTTCTCGGACAAGTAGGTGAAAAAAATAAAAGGCAAGACTGCACAAAACTATGATCAATGACATAATTTTATCTCCCATTCACTAAATTATGTGATCAATGACAGAATCTCTTCTTCCTGATCACACATGTAATTATTTTTTAATTTCAAAATTACACTTGCTAAAAACAAAATTGATAACTTTAACAAATACAATGTACACATGTATCTCATATTTGACATATTTGATAATTACTTTGAAATTTTCCAATTTACACATTCAAACAATATAAGCACTACTGGTAATGATGTTATGTCTGCTTCAACAAAAAATGTGCTACATGTAATATGTTTTTGCATCATGCTGACCTGTGGCTGTGTGACCTTAACATGTATGCTGAGAAAAAACATTTGAAGAAACAGTCTGATTCTTGCTGGAATCAGTCACTTGGTTATTCATGTTTGGTTTCAAGCAAGTTTATCGTTTCTGAGATAAGAATTGCCCAACGTCCCAGAACAAAAAAAAATTAAAATGGAATCTTTGTACAGGACTTTACATGCTTTAGTTGTTTAATATAATAAATAATTGGGACCTGTATTTTTAGAGATGATTTAAAAACCATTTCAGCCAATCAGAAACAAGAATAGCAATATACATGTAGGTTACCATATTTTTTGCCAGATTAAGACAAAAAGATGAATCTATGTACAGGACCTCACACATACCACTTCTACTACAAAGCCCTCTGTTATCACATCAAAATATTTTCCACTTTAGTTCCTACCAATTTGTGTTAAAATTCCAATAAAATACTCCCTCCCAAGGTAATATGTTGTTTTTATATTTTACCTTAACAATTTGATTCCTAAATGATATATACATACCTTGTATATATACATCCTGGACTTTCTCTTAGGGAGATTTAACATTACATGTACATGGCAGGGCTCACCAGACATGGGGTAATCGTAATTTGTAGTCGATTACAATTTTCATGTAATCACATGTAATCTGTAATAAGCCATTTTTTAGATTACATGCACCGGTAATTGTGATGTAATCGATTACATTAATTTTGACCCTGTAATCATGATTACTTTCTGATTACATTTCTTCATTTTGACTTATTTTGTCTTAACTGAAACACATATCTCTTTAGATATTTAATGTATCACTATGATTTATGTAAATGAATTTTCTTCATGAAATTTATTAAACTCATAATGTAGAATGGCTTACTAGAAAAAATATAAAGCTTATTGACTTCTAAATAAAAAAATATGTTATGAAATTCAATTGTTAAAAACTCCAAAAAATCTATTAAAATAAAGTGGCAATCACAACATTATCAAAAGATATTATTCTATGTTTAATTGCAATCAAAACTATAACAGCTACAAAAAATATTAAGCATTAATTATGGCTTCAAAGATTTGATATCAAAACAAATAATATCTCAATTTCAATTTCTTTAGGGTTTCAAAATTTCAGTGAAAACAGTTCGTCCGCTTGTGTAAAACACAACTGAACAAGCTCTAAAATTTTAAATTATCTGACACAACTTTCAAGATTTCATATATGAAATTGCTTCTATGAAAGACTATCACCATGTCCTCATGATTCCAATAAGATAAAGAAATATTTTATATGAACCAAACCATAGGTATCTCACGAAGATTTCTAATACAAGTTTAAAAAGAGATATAAATTTCCATAAAGATATTATATAAAAAGCAATATGTAAATTATAATTTTCAGAAACATTTATTTATGATGCTCATAAATAAAAATATTTTCAATCATGCATATTACAAATTAACTGATAAATAGCAAGTTGTAATATTTGTCAAATTTTGGATTTGGGGCTTGTATCTGATCATCTTCGCTAGCCAAGGGTTACGATCTGCTCTACTCATCTTCACCCTTGGCATCGTTAAGACGGCTTTTTGTAATTCCCATGCACTGCCACCTGCTGGATTTTGACAGTTACGCCCCTTGTAATAATGTCATTTTCAGCCAATCAACGTGAGGCTTTCATTTCCTTTCGTTTGAATGTCCTGAATATTGACTTGAGATTATAATATGACTGATTTTCAAGCGAAAATTTGTGAAAAATTTAATATAAACTCATTGACAGACAATCAGAGCAAATCTATAACGGCTATTATAGACGGAAAAGATGTCTTTGTTGGCACGAAGACGGGAAGTGTAAAGCACGTTCTGATTGGTTGCAGCTACCACTAGCTGCATTACATATAAACCGTCACCGTGTGACCTCGAAAATCTGTCTAACGATTTCTATTTATGATTAGGTGTATCTGAGGTTTGTTTGTTAACATGACAGAACTTTGTCTTATGTCGTCTGCAAATATTTTTGCTTGTGAATTACTTTTACTGGTTAACTTATAGCTGCGGAACCGTAGCTCTTTACGTCCTTGTTTTTTTGGGTTTTTTTTATTTGCAGACCATAACAGAGGCTTTTAGCATGCAGGGAATATAGCACTCTTCAAACATTTTACCCACTATGGTCCACTGTCAGGCTTTCCATATTACCAACAAACAACCCCCCATTAAGAGGGTTTCCCCTATATGCTACACAGAGATGCACTGAGAAGCTCTGAGGGTTTGAGCCCTGGGATCCTTCACCAATACCCCGAAGTTGTACCAGAATCATCAATATTTCAGATTCACTTTAGCTTAATAAAACGTGGTACATGTACAGAGTTTTCATTTCAGGACTGTTTTAAACTGTTTTTGAAAGGGTGACAGAGTTACAATTTATTTGGGCTAGTAGATTCAGAGGAAAAAATCTTTTCAATTTCTGCCAATGCGAATAATAATTTCTCATGGCGATAAGTTTTTTTCCAGTTACATATAAAATGAGTTTTTTATATTCATTCTTAGAACTAGGTTACACAATATTTGGACTTGTAGTTTCAGAGGAGCAGATTTTTATAGATTCATCCAATCAGAACCAAGCAATGTCCATGAAAACCAAGTTTTTTTGTCGGATCAAGAAAAACTGAGGAATTTCAGTAGAGCATCTCACAAACATCATACCTGCAAAGTTTAGTCCCAACTGGCTAAGTAGTTTCAGTGGGGAAGATTTTAAAAAATTTCAGCCAATCAGAAACAAGAATAACCAAATTGGCAATGCAGCCACTGTTTTTTGCCATTTCAAAATGAAACAGCTTTCACATTCAATATTTGTACTAAGTTACAAATCATTTAGACTTGAAGTTTTAGAGGAGAAGATTTTTAAAGTTTCAGCTAATAAGAACCAACAATTGCCCATGACAACCGTTTATTGACAAATCCAAAGGAAATGATGACTATTTGTAGAGGGCCACACAAACATCATTCCTGCACAGTTTGGTTCCAACTGGCCCAGTAGCTTCAGGGGTGTTTTAAGTTTCAGTGAATCAGAACCAAGAATCGTCAGCAGGAGCCATGTTTTTGACAGATAAAGATGAAATGATCTCAGCAATTTTTGCTGAGGTCCTTACAAACACGATGTCTGCAAAATTTTAAACCAAAAGTCATTGTAGTTTCTGTGGAGATGATCAAAATATGAAATATGAACAACAGATGATTGATGTAAAGTGATATCATTAGCTCAATAACCCTTTGAGCAAGGTGAGAAATAAATATGACAACCCCAAAATTTAAACTTTTTATTTCAAAATTGGAATAATTAATAGGATTTTAAAATTAAATGCAAATCTTACAATGTTTCCAAGAAGTTCACTCTACCATAAAATATAATGGGGTCCATACATTTACCCAAGAATACCACAGAATACCCCCATATTACCCAAGAATACCCTCAGAGGACCTGTAAATATCCCTGAAAGACCGAGAAACAGATAGAATTTTTTTATTTCCTCAAAACAACGAAAAACTACCAAAATCTTATTAAAATGATAACGATGAAAATTAATGGCACAATTTCCTGACATAATAGCTGTTATATGTTCAAAAAAGAAAATTGCGCACAAAAACAACAAATAATTATTGCATGGCTTGGTATAGGGAAGCTCGCGGAAGTAATCAAGACCAATCTCGGTGATCAATATAATTAACTATTTCTCAAAATATTAAGCAACAAAAATATTGTTTTTACATTATATTATTAGGCAAACATAGTGTGTAATTCAAAATTTTAGAGAAAAAAAAAAAAAAAAAAATTATAACAAGAAATGACGGAAAATACGACGACATAAAGATTGGCTTGTATTTTGATAAGCATAGATATTCAGACAACATTGAAAGTGAAACCATTTTACTCAAAAAACATCCTTTCCTATAAAACCCTCAAATATACAAACCGGGTATATTTCTTTATTTCGATCTATATTTTGTTGAATAAGCATGAAATATAACAAGGAGAAATTAAATGGAGTCATGCCTTTGTTATTCTTTTTTTTTCATACAAAAATTATTAATAAAATTTAATCAGCCGTAATCAGCATGTGGAATTCACCACATTTACATGTATGAAATCAATATTAACAAAGTCTCCAAAATTAAAAAAAAATACCTCAAAATAAATACTATTAACAAAAATTATAATAAAAAATATAAATGAAAATAGAACTAATGATCAATAGTTAAGAAGTACAAATAATAATTCAATCAGCATTGCCTTTTGTGAAATATCTCTGTCAACAGAATAAAAAAAAATAAAAATCCAAAATCTTTCAAGATCATTATATTATTTGTATTTTGTGGTATTCTTGGGCATTCAAAGGGTATACTTGGGTATTTTAGCGGTATTCTTGGGTAAATGTATGGACCCAATATAATGTGTATTAATATTTCTGGATTTTTATTCTTTCCCATGTGTGACCAAAAACTGTTTTGCACATATATAAGGTTAAAAACTGAATCATCAAATCCAGGTCAAGCAACATTGGTTTCATTATAATATACCTATGTTGTAGGTACCTGTCTGTGTTCAATGTTCAGTGAAGTCTAGATTTTAAGAAAAATTATTAAATTCATTTTTATATAGGATCCGATTTTCAATTGTAACCCATTAAAGTAGGACTTCAATAAAAAAAATGTGTTGATAGAGGAAATTTGTCGACATACAAATGTACTACCTAAAGCATTCAACAACAAAAAACACATCAAAACTTGGATGAAAAATAAAAATTCAATATACCTTTGAAATACGCAAAATTTTGGAATTTGGGCCACTTTTAGAAATAAAATAACAATTTTATTTAACAGCCCATCAATTACTCATAAAGATGAACACTTCAAAAAAACAAAAAAAAAGGATGAAAATTTTAATAAGTGCAAATTTTTTAATCCCCTTTTTGGCTTTATTATGTCAAAAACAGTAATTGTTCCATAATAACATTAAGCATGTTTCCGAAAGGAATTTTCTTAAGGAATGCATTGAAAAACATCTTCATCAAAAACAAATGAGCAATAAATAATCTATACCCATATATATGGATATATTTGGGTATCTTGTTTCCTTTGTGTACTTTTGATAAAAAAAACATAACATAAAATCGTAGGGGATCACCTAATGAACATTCCTACCATGTTTGGTTCCAATTGGCTCAGTGGTTTAAGAGAAGAAGATTAAAATGTAAATGTTTACTGACGACAACTGATGATGCACGCCAAGTGACGGCAATACCACACACAAAAAAAAACAGGGGCCATCATGGTTGTGATAGTATGGTAGTTGGATTTACCACTAAAGTTATGAGTATGAATCCCGTTCATGGCCAGGTGTAGTCGATACAACATTATATGATAAATTTTGTCAGTGATTTATTGCAGGTCCGGGTTTTTCGGTTTCCTCCACCAATAAAACTGACTTCCACAATATAACTGAAATATTGTTGAAAGTGGCATTAAACACCATAGCCCCCCCCCCCCCCCCCCCCCCCCCCCCATTTATACATGTGGGGCATCTTTCCTTAGCAAAGCTGTTGAAATGACCACCTTGGATTTCAAATAGCCATTAAACACAAAATGTATTAAAATCTTAGAGCAGAAAACAACCATTCCTGTAGTTAGGGTTCAAACAGCACTGTTGTTCCTTAGAAGATGTTTTGTATAATTTTCCTACATAGTTTTGGCAACAAATATAGGAAATGTAAATAGTTTATTGACAACAACAAAAGAAATGAAATGTTGACAGAAGTGTCTACATTACCAGACAAAGTTTGATGCTTGTATGTTTCAATTAGGCTGCAGCAACTAATTAATTTCACAAATCACATGTCCCAAGGCAAGTCAGCTGTTATAGATTGATATTGTTGTTAGCTGTTAAACACATCTTTTGTTTTTAAAACATCTTTTACTCCATTTTAAGTTAATAAACAGAAGGTCTCCCACATTGTATATACAATTGTATGTTAATTAGCTAGAGAGTACCTATGCTTAAAACATTTTTTTTCTCCATTTTAAGTAAATATACATTGTACCTCTACCACATTGTATACATATTAATAATTTAATGCTTAAAGGATGTTTTTCCATTATAAGTTAATACAGAGTTCATATATGAATAAGTTTATATATAGGATTATCAACGACTTTATTTGGTTAAAATACGCAAATTTGAATTTGCTTACATAAAAATAAAATTTTAATTACCGTAATTTACGGACTATAGGTCGATGGGGACGATATGTCGAATTGCTGCTTTTCGGCTAATTTTTTGGGGAAATACTAAGATAGGTCGAAGCATTCCATAGGTCGAGGATGCCGATGACAACTTGGGTAAGTATCGTCACATCAAACTTTTTTGTGTTTTTTTTTTTACATCGGTAAACATTTGCCCTATAACGATGTTCTTCGGTAAGTATATGTAAGTATTAACTCAAGAATACTATTCTTATGTGTCATAAACGAAATAATTATGAAAATTAAATTAAATAAAATTTTGTTTTTAAACTTGTTTTTTACGGGGAGTCTGGTAGCCAGACATCGATGACATTCAAATCAGGCCATCTGTGGGTGTCACAATAGATGGTAAACGGATGTTCATACAATAAAATAATCAAGCTGTCAAAACAATGTATCACCTTGTGCAGTTTTATTGACATACCTTTAAGCTGTGTTTAATTAGTAGTACACAAATTATGTGATCGTCTCGGTCCAGTAAATTTTCAATCAGATGATCAGGATAATTAAGTGCCGACTGATGTTCACCTGTGTTGATTATCTCATGGTGATTATTTTATTTGTTCCTAATTGACCAATTCAAGTGTAGAACATTCTAGTTTAACGAAATCGATAATTATTTTCCAGTATATTTAGTATAAAAAGCTTGTTCTCCACGTGTATTCAAATTATTGTGAGATGTAATGCAACCGCCATTTTTTACTAAAACCCCGTGCGCATGCTCGTGGTAGATGGAAAACCTATATAGCTATATTTAGATATTTTGTGACAATAATTTTATATTGTAAAACGATCCACCCTGTGATTTTTTTTCAACAACATACATTTTTTATAGTATATATTTTATTATACAATTCAATATTGAACTGATTTGCTAACACTTCAATCATTGAATATTATTGATTTTTTTCGGATGTTGAACATTTTTCCCCCGGAATTGCACCCCTTGTTAGTATACTTTTATTCCCCAAGAACATCGATGATTTCAGTCTTCTTATTCAGAAAAAAAACCTACAGCAAATTCAAGGTATACTGTAAACAAAATCGTCATTTTTATCGAGATTTTTTTTTAGGGATTCCAGATTTTTTTAACTTCATCCTTGTATAGGTCGATGTGGACGATAGGTCGAAGCCAGCGTGTTGAGGAAAAAAAATATCGACCTATCGTCCGTAAATTACGGTAAACTATTACCTCCATTTTCATCGAAATTGATATAAAATAATCAAAAGCTTTTCTCAAGTTGAGCCAGATATTCTGTTTTTATCTCACTGATATTATATTCTTCAGTTTAGTCTGAAATTACCCTGGAAAGGTCAGTCTTGTGTACATGTAATTCTAATATACCCCAAAAAGACCTAGTATTTTAGTCAGATATTTAGTAATTACATACCAAGTATCATCTCTTTTCTCATTCCAATATCAAAGCATTTCTTCAGTCTACAATGGGGACAAAATCTTCTTGTTCTGATGTCAATGAAGCAGCTTCCTTGAAATAAACATTTTGTTGCCTGCAATATAAAATATTTCTCTTGCTACAAATAAAATTAACATTAATGGATTTTTTTATTTTTTTTTTAAATTTAAATAAATTTGGAATGAGGGAAAAAAGTATAGCTACTGTATAATTGCTATATACCAGGGCTCACCACACATAGTAAAAACAGGGCGACTTTACTTCTCTCTCTCTTGACTTAAGGACGAAGTGAGGGAAAAGCTGGGAGACTTCCGAAAATCGATCCCAATTTTAACATTTCTTTCCCCACTACCACATGTTCCCCTACCTTTCACAATACCAACATGCTGCACAATGATCTTAAAAAGGATTCAATTAACGAGTTTGGAATAATATATTGAACATCAAACCCTATATGGGTCAAATTTCAGGAACATGGGAGCTCCTTTTATGTGAATATTGAAGAAAAAGTATGATTATTGGTGAAAAAAATACAGACTTGAAAAGACTGACAGGGCGACTAAAACTTTGCTTTTTGACAGAAATTGGACGATTTCATTGAAACCAAGGCGAAGAAGTCGCCCACTTTGCCTGGTTTGGTGAGCCCTGATATACATGTAACTACTTGATTTGAAATCCAGAGACTCCCCGGAGATTGCATTATTCACCTTATAATAATTTAATCATGAATAAAAGTGTCCATTTCAGATTTCTAATGAACCCCTAGGAGAACATTTGTGGAAAGCCTGGTGACTACACAAGAAGTCATATTGGAATAAAAGACACAAATTTCTCACATAACTGTACATTATGACAGGCATATTTGATTGATTGATTGGCATTTAATGCCAACTTTATCAGCATTTCAGCTATATCGTGGAGTTGGGCATATTTGATAAGAGATACATGCATCTGAGATCACATGAGCCTTTTTGGCATCACAATGCGGAAAGCGTTGCATCTAGGGGTGTAACGATACACTTTTTCCACAAGCGATATGTATCGCGATACGTTTTATAGGAAACTGTAACTATTCCTTGAAGTCCATGCTGGTCGACATGGGCACTGCCATGTTTTTTTTTTATATACGAGGTCGCTTACGTACTAGCGGAAATTATAAATATTTGATATTTGATTAGTTAATTTTAAAAGCGTAAATTAATCGATTCACTTTTCTCAAAATATGAATTAAATGATCACCAAAAGAAGAAAACGGAAGTTCAACACTACTTTTTTTTCAAAAAATGAGCATCATATCGCTTGTATCGTAAGCGGCCTCCACGTATCGTGAACTGAACCGTCCCCAAAATAATCGCAATTTCGGTACATACGGTGAATTGTTTCCCCCTTAGTTGCTTCCCAATGTGAAAACATTGCAAAAACAAAACATTTCCCGCATGTCTTTGAAAAACATTGCACCTGTGATCATTTGATACTAACTATTGTATTAATCCATACCAGTTGCTTATTTCAGTTGTATATCTATGATATAGAATTAAAACGCATACGATAATTTAGAATATTATTGTATTTTTTCCCCATTAAATCGCATAACGATAGTTTAGAAATAAAATTTTCAAAGGGAACCTAAAGTAAGAGCATAGAAACCACAAATTTTCCATTAATCAATTAAGTGTCATAACTCTGGAAAAATAAGAGATCATATCCAATCCCATTCCAACTTGACTATGGTTTAGAACAATCTGATTAAAATCACATGACTCACTAGCTCCTCTGAGAGACTTGATTTTAAAACAGAGAAAATGTCCTAAACAACTCTCTACATTTCATACCTGATCTTTTAATGCATTTCTTCTAAAGAATGCTTTACAGGATTCACAAGTCACTGCATTAAAGTTGTAGCCTAGAGCTTTATCACCACAAACACGACAATTTTTATCGTCTTTCGCTCGTCTACCTCGACCTTTGGTACATGTAGATGTTCCTTCAGATTTTACACTTTCTGTCGACACATAGCCATTAGAATTATCTTCAGACGAGTCATCTTTTATGTTATCTTTTGATGAAATTGGTGGTTTTTCTTCTTTAGGCGAGTGGTCAGCATCGTCAAATACAGACATCATCTATAATATAAGTACATTATTATTAGAAATGTTATAATCGTCACACATAGACATCATCTATGAAATAAGTATATAGATATTAGAAATAGAATGTCAAAAATTGTTTACTGTTACAATGGTTACATGTGAAACTAAGTACATGTAAATTGAAAATTTTTTTATTGAGCAACATTCTTTTTCTTTTTCATTTCTTCAAAGTTCTTCAAGATACATGTATACTATTGGATGGTAGTGTATCAGTGTAAGACAAAATATAAGAAAAAGAAAGAAACAACATGAATGGATGAATAGATGGAGGAAACACTTAATTTTAATATTTATTTGACTTCACACCTATAATTGCAGGATACTTTATTGTTCTGATGTTATTTAAGAGTTATGGTGTCTTAAAACCACTATCAATAATATTTCAGTTTTAATTTATTGGTGGAGGAAATAAGAAAACCTGGAGGAAACCACCAACCTGCCGCAAGTCACTGACAAATTTATCACATAATGTTGTATCGAGTACACCTCACTTGAGTGGGATTCGAACTCACAACGTTAGTGGTGATAGGTACTGGTTGCATAGGTAGTTGTAAATCCAAACTACCATACGATCACAACGGCCCAATGTTATTAGGTTTCATCCCTCATTATATCTTGCAATTTTATATATACAGGTATATATAGGAGTGTTGTTACCAAATGAATATTAGAAAATCTACAATTTTAAATTGACAACCCGGCATATATGTATCTCCAGATTCTACATAGACTTCAATATGCTGAAGTTAAACACAGTAATTACATGTATACTAGTACATTAATTACATGTATACTAGTACTTAAGTAGTACATTACCACTAGGCCAGACCTCTAATTTGATTTTCTTTAGTTTATATATAACACCAACAGATTTATTTTAATTTTATAAAAATCAAATTAAAATTTACTATTGAAATCAAGGTAAAATCACAGGGATATCTGCTGGCTTCACCTCCCTTGATTAATAAATGACAGGATGTTTGGATAAGATAATTGTAATCAATTACTGTTTAGAACTTCTTTTTATACTAGACCCTTAGGCTTAGCACATTTTATTCTAAAATTATACATTGTTATACCTTTCTATACTAGTTACTTCCCTTACAACAGGCAAAATGGTACCTGATGTAGCTAGAGCAATGGAAAGGACAACCTATTGGAGTATAATTTTCTCATAATTTGTAGATATTTGATATTCACAAGTAGATGATGAGAAAACATTTATGTGATTTTCATTGTACGGTGCATGAAAGTGGACCCTTTTGTCTACCTTAAAGGGAAATAATTCCTGTAAAAAAAACCTTTATTAGAATCAGTCGGAAATGTGCAAACGGTCTATTAAAAATATTAAGGTGGAAAAAACCTAGTGCAAACAGGCACGATTGTTTAATGGCAAAAATGACATCCACCTCACACGAACATTTGAATGGATGGTTGTACTACTAAAAAATAGAATTCAGTCTTCGTGCTAGCCCACTAGCCCGAAAAAAATAAAACTGGATTCGGATAACTGCAAATTATGAAAGAATTTGTTTGAATAAATCAATTTTTTTTTCTAAATTTGACTTTCGGGCAAGTACAGTACAGTCAGAGACATAGCGTGATAAATCACTGTGATAGACGTATCACTCTTCTTAGTGATCCTGATATATTTTTTGGTCTGTTTAATCTATTTACCTATATTGATATGCCTTTTGGGTGATAGTTAAGTAACACTCTAAAGGTTAGTCCGAGATTCCTCTGCCGTCTGACGACTTTTTTTTTCGACTTGCTGGAGCCGTGGGATGTCAGAGAGCTCTACATACGGAAAACGGCGGATTTGCTGCTGCAACTCTGCGTCGACACATTTCCACGTCTCATGGTTATCAGATTTTATTTTCTATCTGAAACCCTTATATAAATCGCTTCACCAATCATTTTTCTATTCATTCATAACCATCTTACCCTCAGAAAGTGGTGTTACACTCCATTAGAGCACAATTTTGCCTTATACCATCATTTCGCCATGTTGATTTCATTTTCGAACCTAGAAACATGATCTCGCGATACTAACTCAATGATGACAGCAACGCATTGCATGATGGGAGCTACTTAATGCAGCGTGCCAAATTATTTGCCTATGTAAACAACAATATATAAAGTGCATTCTGCAGGACAAACAGTTCCATCTACAGCTCAAATCAGACCAGAAGGAAATAATACAAAATGTGTTGGGAAGAAAAGATTCAATGGCAGTGTTACCCACAGGCTTCGGAAAGAGCATGTGTTATGCCCCCCCTTTTTGGACAAGGTAAGATCATATTTTTTTTTCTTAAGGTTATCTGTAATTCACTATTGCTGTTAAAATCATTACCAATCAATGTAATCAACTGTATTAAATTTTATGTTAATTGTTCTGCCTTAGCAGGCAGAGTTTTTGAAATTCGTTGGACCTATCGGACCTAGGGGACAGAAAATCATGAGCTCCGCCAATAACGTCAGTAATGTCGGTCCCCATGTCCGCCAAACATTTTTTAATGATGTGTTTACTTTTTTAACAGAAGTCGGAAACACAGGTCGTATTGTAAATACCGGAACAAGCTTGGTCAACTCGGAATTCGTAACCGAATTGAATACGTGATATTTTATCTGTTTTTGGTAAATATTATTGGTAACTGTCATGAAAATAAATATATTTGAATATATTGTGATGCGTAAGATGATCTTTTCGAGTGAAAAGCCCCCAAAAAATTAATAAAATAAAAAACACGACGTCCCTGATTTGTATCGTTCCCTTCACCGAATCCGTTTCTATTTAGAATTTCGTTTACAGTTCCGGCAACATAGCAATGTGTCGATCATAAAGCATTATGACATGATTGAGAGACTGCATAGGGAAATTGAACTGGAGATTGAGAGAGTCTAATGACTTTTAGAATATTGTTATTGTAATCTCAATAAAAAAATTAAAAATTATATTTTAAATCTGGTAAATTTTTCAAAGTTTGAGGGTATCCCTAGCTGGATTTGGCTACTCTTTTTTGGTGTATGGTTTCAACTTTTTGGTTTATTCTGGATGGTGACTGGTCTTCCTATTTTTAGGCCTCTACCAGTACTAATGAAGTTAAATACAGAAAGAACTCTGCTAGACTAAAATAATAATAACGGTAGGACATTGCTTGGCTTTAAAACAATTTTACATAAAAAATGTAGGTCGGGCAAAAATTTTTGGGTGCTGGACCAGCAAAATGAAAACAAATTTCAAAAAGTCTGAACAGGTGCCTATGATTGGCAATAAAAATATTTGTTTGTTTGTTTATATGCAAATCATCTCCCATGATACATTGTGGTAAACGTAGTCACGTGACAAATGCAGAGTTCGCGAAATGTGTCAGTCCTGTCAGACATGACCAGCAAAATTTGGGCAGATTTTGCTGAGGACTGACACAAGATTGGTATTTTGCAATAGAAAATTAATGAGGACTGACATTTTTTTCACGAGGACCACCAAACCCATATGCAATTTCGCGAACTCTGCAAATGTTCCAAAATGGATGTGAAATGACGAAATCATAGGGTCTAAGGGAAAATCGTGCTGTAATCGAGTGTAACACCACTTTCTGAGGGTAAGATGGTTATGAATGAATAGAAAAATGATTGGGGAAGCGATTTATATAAGGGTTTCGGATAGAAAATAAAATCTGATAGCCACGAAACGTGGAAATGTGTCGACGCAGAGTTGCAGCGGCAAATCCGCTGTTTTCCGTATGTAGAGCTCTCTGACGTCCTACGGCTCCAGCAAGTCGAAAAAAAAAGCTGTCGGAAGGCAGAGGAATCTCGGACTATCTAAAGGTAAGTGAAATTTTGAAGATATATTTTGAATAGAACAAATGAGTGATACGTCTATCACAATGATTTATCACGCTATGTCTCTGACTGCACTGTAGGTGAAAAAATTAAGACAAAGACTGTGACTTACCTGGACACATGATGGAAAGTTGCAGTAAGAAATCATATTTATAAATATAAAATGAACATGTACTAATTAGTATGTAGTAGTATTACACAGACATAAAAGCTACATAATATTGATGAACTTATTAACACTACTGAGGTTGTGTGGGCGAACAATTCAGTACTTTTTGGGTTTTAAAAAACCCCAACTTGTTTGCTAGTTGTTAGAGCAAGTTTTGGCTTCAACAGTTGAATCAAACGAATTACATCACACAGCTAGACAGTAAATGAAAATATAAAGACATCCCCCCGATTCACTTGTACTTGGCGACAACAAATTATATACAATTATTGTTGATTTTTTTTTTTAAAAAGGTAAGTTTTACAATACTTGTATAGAAAATAGAATTTTTTGTTTATATTTGATAATAAATGATATTTTGAGTGATTTTTTTGATTTTACCTGTATATATGACTTTAATGATGACGGCTTGGTGTAACTGTAAGTCTAAATTTTTGTGGTTGACACATCTGACTTCAATTAACGATGACAGCTTGGGGCCAAGATCAATAATAATGGACAATACTTAAATACAATTTGATTATGTATTGACAATACTGGTATACGAGTATTGTACACTACTCGTAGTCGTATATAATTTTATACGAGTATTGACTATTGTTTTCGCCAAGTACAAGTGATCCCATCCCCCAAAATTCGAATAGCGAATTTATCTACAAAATACATGCTATAATACTTTGTGTACTTTAGTCTTTTGTAAAATTATATCATGTCAAACAATATTCAACAACGGGTCGAATTATTTCCTGTGTGACGAGTTGAAATCACATTTCGCCATACTGTTGACGCGTCAAAGATCTATACAAAATAACATAGAACAAAATGTTTGTTTACCAAATGTATTCAGACTTCACTGTCTTTGCTCACATAGTTGTTATTTTTTTTATTCACTGTACACATTTTTCCAGGTACCGCACTGAACTGACCTTGACATACAAAGAAAACCATTCGGTATCCATCATTTTCTATAAATAATTTTGAAAGGTATCGAATAGTAAAAGAGTTGAGTTATTTCCCTTTTTGTCGTTTCGACAAGATTTACGATTTTGTCTAAAACAAGCCGCTGACACATTTAATTAAATTATTTCTCTGAAACAAGGACGTTCTATATGTTATATAAATACGTCCTTGTCTGAAATAAGTAAGATGTTGGTAAAAAGCTCACTAGAGCTAATTATATTATGTTTATTGTTTTTATATGCCCGACTAAAAATCTAAAAATATGTATTCATAGATAAGATAAGATAAGATAAGATAAGAATTTTTTTTATTGCCAATTAAGGGCCCACAAGGGGCAAACAATTTAATACAATGATATGATATCTATGAATTTGGAAAATTAAAGGGAAATAGGTATATATATAGGCTAGGCCTCTTCTTCTTCTTCTTTTGGTATACAGCTATCCATCCACTGGATGATCACTAGCTGTTGCGCATGCGTGGGAATAAGAAATAATAATAAATTCAGTCAGTTTATAACATATTTACAAGTGGTGCCAACAGAAACAAATTTTGTGGTTAAAACTATTTACAATTTCATTTTTATTTAAATTTGTGATTGTAGATGGCTGAGAACAGTTGGTGTTAGCTGTTCTCTAAACGTGTTGACTGTTGGGCATAGAACTATAGTTTGAGGTAGTAAATTCCAGTGAATGATTGTGTTCGGAAAGAATGAGTACTTGTACGGATCTTTGAATGCATGAAGATGTCTGTATGTAAATGGATGAAATTGTCTGATTCTTGGGTCTGTAGGTATTAATATTGTTGTGGGAACTGCAACTATATGGTGAACAATCTTGTAGAACATGATAAGTTTTGTTTTGAGTCGACGTTGTTGTAATGAAGGCCGGGTGAGGGTTTGTAGCATGTCTGTGACGCTGCTAGTATTATGGTATCTGTTGCAGGCATACCTAGCTGCCCGTCGTTGGACCATCTCAATTTTATTGCAATGTTCTGTAGTGTGAGGGTTCCAAACTGAGCATGCATACTCTAGTTTTGGACGGACAAGAGATAGGTATGCCTGCGACTTTATATTTGTGTTGGAGGTTTTAAGGTTTCTTTTCAAGAATCCAAGACTTTTATTTGCATTGGCTACTATGTTGTTAGCATGCTGTGTCCATTTCAAGTCGGATTGAAGAGTCTTAGCCGAAAATTTATTAACGTCTATACCAACAAGCCAAACGCATGAAAAGTGGACAAACTACTGGCACTTCCAAAAAGAAATTAAAAGACTAATCGGGAAAGCACTATTGAATGTACATATTAACGAAACCATTCTAAAATGCCAAAAAACAAATAAAACACCAAATTTAAAACCATTCTGAAAATTCGTAAGCTCTAGAAAACATGAATTTTGGAGTGTCGCTATTGAAGGACAAAGGACAACTGGTTAGTGATTGTACATGTAAGGCTGAAATCTGTGTCCAACAAATCAAATCGGTCTTCACAATCGACAAATTAACTTGGCGCCAATGCCACAAACTACAAAACACTATAGGGAGTCATACCACCGATTATAAAAATCTCAGAAAGAGGTGTTTAAGTTTAAAAACGACTGATAGATGTAAATCCACCAAAAAGCTTCCGAGTGGACCATACGGGTTCCCCAACAGAAAACCTAAAGAATGCACAAGTCAAATAACACCTGGCACCACATATATCAGTTTCTAAAATATATACACACTGGACTGAATGCTACATGAAGATTTGCTGAACACAAACATGTCGTGTGTATTTAAAAAGGAAGACAAGCATATATGCAGTTGAAAACTTCACGCCCGTATCATTAATATCTGTTAACCCTGCAAACGGCTAGAACACATAATTTTAGGCACATAATGAAACACATCGAACTAAGCGATGGTTTCAGATCAGGCTCTTCATGTGAGCCTCAACTACTGGTTACCACAAGTAATTTCATGAAATCGTATGATGCAGACCTACAAACTGACACACACTGGACTCCCCCCAAAACCTCTGATACAGTATACGTACCCCACAAGAATCTACTATGAAATTCGCGAACCAATTATATTTTAACGACTGCCTAAATATGTTACTGACGAATGCGTTTGAACAATGCCAAAAATGGTATCTCTTAAGCATCAAAAACAAAAGCCAAATATGCTATAGTTTAATTGGGCATATATTACAAGTTCAAAATGAAGCATGCATACGGCTGTAAATTTCAGAGGATCTGAAATGCATCACCCACATATTTCCAACGTAGGAAAAAAGCAAACTCAGAATTAGGCTTCCTAAAAACGAATCTGTGATATTACCCGCAAGAATGCAAGAAAATAGGAGATATATCGCTAGTACGATCAACGATCGATAGAGTATGGAGTATTGTGCAGCTGTATTTGGCCCCTACTTGGCTACAAATATCAACAAACCTGAAAGAATCCAACAACCTAGAAACTGCATGACTTCCATACAAGACGCATTAGTTAAAAATCTATATTTCTGTACAAAGTGGTTAAGGAGCTGGTTCAAGCTATCGATCGAGAGGATGACTTGACGAAAATCCGACCGAAGAAATCGATAACGGCAAAGACATTTGAGAACTACTAATCTACCAACATTGTCGAAAAAAATCAGTGAGGAACAATTCAAAGTGCTTTGATATACCACTACATAGAAAAACTCGGCAATACGAAAACCTTTTTTTTTTCATAAACACTGATTGCTTTGATGGAACATAACTGGACACAACAATCTTTGAGAGCTTCAAATCTGCTCTCACGCAGCATCAATAAGTCAACAGCTCTCTCTCCCAGTATTAGTATTAAAATCGTATTCATACAGCTACAAGTACACACACATATATATATATATTGATGAAGCTTGTCGGTCAAGCGAAATATTCGTCGATTTAATTATAATTATAGTCTTTTTGTAGACTTATAGTTATTTTTGTTACATTTTAACATCTTTTTTTGATATCGTTGCGCTAACATTTTAGACGTTTATATATATTATATACAGATACAAAAAATTAATCAAAATGTCTTACCTGATTCGATATTAACTTACGAAATCTTGTGAGATATTTTTGACATCACGATGTGCGTTATACAACGTAATCTTATATATGTAACAGGAGATGCTAATTAATTCTTCTGGTGTTTCAAGGGCATATATACATATATAATTGATAGAAACTTAATATTTTTTTGTAACAGAACTAACAACATGCAAGGAAATTTTGCAGATACAAGAAAACTAAAGATTTCTAAAGTAACTGCTTATAATTAATAATCACAACAATCATGGTTGTAACATAATACCATTGCGGACAATGTTGTAATCCAGTTATGAAAAATCATCACGTACAGCACTGTATGAGGCTTACAACTACTGGTGGCATATTCAATATGCTACTTTAAGATTTCACCCATCAACTATATGCTGATCTATGTAATAGCCTACTGGTGATCCATTACTATGCGATGACACAAGTGTTCGATGAAAATGCAACTCGTTTGGATTCAAGAACTCTTTTTTTCACATCTTGCTGCAAAATGACAGAATATTTTCGTAATCTCCAGACGTTGCAGTTGTTGACATCTTGACTTAATCAAACCCGGCTTTTAAAATCGTGAGCCTTAGTCTGAGAGTATTCTATCAGATGACCATGAAAGCAGCAATACTGGTATGTTTGTTGAGTTTATAGGAAACTAACCTACGATCTAAATATCCTAAGCGTTTTTGTGTGCTTGTATTAATTTTTACTATCAGCAGCATAATATATTAAATATGCTATATAAAGGATTTTACAGAGTAACAATACTGTCGACATGTTATTTCTGTTAATAGAAACTAAACTAGATGCATATTTTGTGCCAGTTCGTAGTGGACGTTTATACCCTCTGGAGAGAAAAAACAACAGCATACTAAAACACAGTATGGGTACCTGTGCGGCGCAACTGGCGTGTTTACGTAACGTTTGTGGGCACGTTACCGTTTCCGATCATCGACTGTCAAAACCGGAAGGGTTCAATGTAAGTTTTTATGTTTATATGTGGTAGTAAACATTGCTAATGAAGACAAAAAATTACACACACTCGCTGATATAATACCTTTATACGCCAGGAAAATTTAAAACATATCTGTTGAACGGAAATATCCTTTTTTTACACTTAAACTTGATTTTGATGTTGCGTAAACATTGACATCATTGTTTTCTCGCTGAATTCAGCAAGGACGACACTGATTTTTTCAAAGAAGCTTCTTCGTACAACCAATTACACACCCTACAACCGGCTATCTGGACAACAGATGCTATCGGGAACTCAGATCATATCTACGTCACACGGAATGACAGGTAGGAATTTCTTTGACGTTTTTCTTCCATTTAATCTACTTTTTGGATTTTAAATTCATGTCTGATTTGTTGCAATACAAATGAGAAATTTGCATACCAAATATGACAGTATAGGTTTTAATACTTAGTAAGATTTCAATCAATGAAGATAGAATTTGACATTTTCAACAGGGAATTCCTCAGAACATTAACGTTTTCTCTAAAATTTCAAAAGAAAGCACAAGTTTCTATCATATACATGAAAAATATAGTGTTTCTTCTACCTTCCTGTACAACTTGAACTCGAAGTGTTATGTAGTAAGAATATTATACACAATTTCATTCCAATGGTCAAAATGTTTTGGCTATCGGGGACAGCAGATTATTTTGAAACTGACTATCACTGACAGCAGATGTTGGCAATCGGGAACAACAGTGACATGAATTCTTATTTCTGGTTTATCCTGTAATAAGTTGAGCCATCAGTGTTTAGAATAATTCAAATATTGAAATTCGTGGCTAATGGTTGCCTTTAAATTTCAAAACATTGAGATTGTTCCGAAGTAAAAATATATTTTCGAAGCTGTGAAACCCATTAAAAAATAGTTTTTTGTCCAATACCATAGTATTAGCTTTTGCTTGTATTGATTTCTGTTGTCATTGACTTTGGAAAGGTCTTTGACGTGGATAAACTGAGAAATAACTTGAAAATTACTTCTTTTAAAAAGATTTGATTGAATTTGGATATTTAGAAGTTTTGTAATATTTCATTTTTGATCAATTTCATCAGATCAGTGGAATTAAATGGCAATCGGGAAACGAATGATTTTTCTACAAGTGTCAAGAGCAGCCAGGGAGGAGCGGTATGAATAATGCACAATAATGAGAAAAACAAAGTTAATTAACAATGGAATTTCTTTTAATTTTTTTCATGTTCCCGATTGCCATTTAACTCCACTGATCTGATGTACGTGATAGCCCGATCTGCTGTCCCCGATAGCCAAAACATGTTGACCATTGGAATGAAATTGCGTTTAATATTCTTACTACATATAACACTTCGAGTTCCCGTTGTACAGGAAGGTAGAAGAAACAATATATTTTTCATGTATATGATAGAAACTTGTGCTTTCTTTTGAAATTTTAGAGAAAACGTTAATGTTCTGAAGAATTCTCTGTGGAAAATGTCAAATTCTATCTTCATTGATTGAAAACTTACTAAATATTGAAACCTATACTGTCATATTTGGTATGCAAATTTCTCATTTGTAGTGCAACAAATCAGACATAGATTTAAAATAAAAAAAGTAGATTAAATGGAAGAAAAACGTCAAAGAAATTCCTACCTGTCATTCCGTGTGACGTAGATATGATCTGAGTTCCCGATAGCATCTGTTGTCCAGATAGCCGGTTGTAGGGTGTGAATTATCACTACACAAAGTCATGTCTCGTTCCAAATTACATTTTTTGCATAATTATAATCTTATCATTTACAATGACTGTGGGCATTTTAATGTTACACTGTGGGCTAGGAATACGTAATACGAACACATTTTACACATTTAGATGCCCAGTCATTGGAAATGATAAGATTATATTTATACAAAAAATGTAAATTGGAACGAGACATGACTTTGTGTGGTGATAATTGGTTGTACGAAGAAGCTTCTTTGAAAAAATCAGGGTCGTCCTTGCTGAATTCAGAATTCAAGAAAACAATGATGTCAATGTTTACGCAACATCAAAATCAAGTTTAAGTGAACAAAAAGGATATTTCCGTTCAACAGATATGTTTTAAATTTTCCTGGCGTATAAAGGTATTATATCAGCAGGTGTCTGTAATTTTTTGTCTTCATTAGCAATGTTTACTACCACATATAAACATAAAAACTTACATTGAACCCTTCCGGTTTCGACAGTCGATGATCGGAAACGGTAACGTGCCCACAAACTTTACCTAAACACGTCAGTTGCGCCGCATAGGTACCCATACTGTGTAAAAGTCGGATGTTTCATGTGTTTCTTAGATCAGATATTGCAGGTGAACACAAAAAACATTTAGAATTGGTAAATATTTAGTCAATAGGCATAGACATAATTATAAATAAAAGAAAATGGTTTATATCTGGTGCATTAACATGCAAGACTTAATCAATGTCAGATACTGCTGTTACTAATCAATGTCAGATACTGATGTTACTAAAGAATTTCATACATACGTTGAGTGCTTATGTCTTATTTACGTTATTTTTGTTTGTTTGAGTATGGTGGTGTCCAACACGTATTGTGTCGTGTTTTGTTTTTGTTTTATTTGTCTTCGTCTTGTATATGGTGGTGTCCAACACATATTGTGCTGTGTTTATTTTGTGTTTTGTTTGTCTTCGTCTTGTGTCTTGTGTACCCAATGTTGCCAGATTCTCTGGACTGTCCATTCTTGATCGCCCCTTCCGTTTCTCTAACGTTTATTGATAAAATTACTTGCAAATACAATATCAGATAATTTTGTGTTTTTGTGTGATTTAAATATGATTGTCTTATCGAAGAGAAAGTAAAAATCTGAGACTCTTATTTGATATTTATGATCTTTCAAACTTGATAAAAAAAAGCAACACCCAACTTGTTTTCAGAAAGGTGCCGTATTTGACCAATGTGGCTAATAATTGTGGAAATACTTGTGACTTTGGTTGTGGTGAAAGTGATATGCATAATATCAATCTGATTAAAATCTGCTGAGGGGCCATCGTGGTCGTGATCGTATGGTAGTTGGAATTACAACTTCCTGTGCAATATGTGCCTATCACCACTAGAGTTATGTGTTCGAATCCCGCACATGGCGAGGTGTACTCGAATACGATACAGCATTATATGATAAAGTCTGTCAGTGACCTACGACAGGTCGGTGTTTTTCTCCGTGTACTCCGGTTTCCTCCACCAATAAAACTGACCGCCACGATATAGCTGAAATATTGTTGAAAGTGGCGTTAAACACCACAACCATACAATCTGCTGTTATCATACACATGACAACTTCTGTCTCACGAAGATTAAATACATGTTGTATAATGTTCAAGATTATAGTGTTCTTTATAATAGCGCTGTTCTCCCGGTTACAGATGAGGGTAGCTGCGGAACCGTAGCCCATATGGTCCTTGGGCAGTTTTTCTGATATTTGCCTATCAGAAAAACTGCCCAAGGACCATAAGGGCTACGGTTCCGCAGCTAAGGTGAGGGTTGACATTTTACTCACATGCGGAAAGTACTTCCATGATCGCATCATTTCACTAAGAGGGAGATTCTGGGCCAATAAAACTAGTGCATGCATACCAAGCCAGGAAAGTGGGCGGCCATGTATTTGTGTGTTAAGGTATCTATTTTAACTCTTCGTGCTATTTTGATATCTGATTTCGGAATTATTCCGACAGTATGGTATTTGTTGTTTTTCATTTTAACTGTTATAATACACTACGCTCCTTTACATCTGACAGAACTCGATTAGAGGTCATGTCCAGATGAACTCATGACCAGACAATGAAAACACCACTGGTAATATCTTTTGGAACAGGTCTTCCGTGCCTTTTTATTATCACGGCATCTGAAACATAAAAATTTCAAATTGGTTTGGTCTGGTTTTATCGCCACTTTCAACAATATTTCAGTTGTATTGTGGCGGTCAGTTTTATTGGTGGAAGAAACCGGAGTATCAGGAGAAAACCACCGACCTGTCGCAAGGCACTTGATTGTTTTAATAAGTATTGTAATATATATAAGAATGTTCATATGGATACATTATGATATTGTCAAGAATCTACTGAAATATTGTTATAGATTAGAAAATCTAACAACAGAGTTTCCTTTATTGAAGGATGCCTTTTTATGTAGCAAGAATCTTCATTTTACACACAGTGCATCTTGGTACTCATCAGTTAATAAACTATTGAAAATTTTTAACATTCAAGACAACAAACAGTATGTGGTATAATAAAAGTAAATTTGGTTTTATACTGAGAAAATGTCTTAATCAAAAATATTTATCTGACTGGAAAGATACCAGCGAATCATTAAAGGATGGAAAACTTACCACATGTTTATTCTTAAAGACCAATTTTAAATTAGAAATACATGTATATCTCACATTAGTGAAAAAATATGAATATAGAAAATCCATTTGTAAATTGCGCACATCCGCTCATAGACTTTTTATAGAAACAGGTAGATACACCAATATACCCAGAAATGAAAGAATATGTAAAAATTGTACAAATCAAGAAATTGAAGATGAAACTCACTTTCTCACTAGATGTCCAACATTTAATGGGGAGAGAGGTGATCTTTTCAATTCCATATCAGCTAAAGTTAAAAATTTTACCAATTTATCTGATAAAAATAAATTATTTTGGTTGTTGAATTGTGAAAATCAGGAGATCTTAAACTCTGTTGGAAGATTTCTTTACCAAAACATGCCCTAATTACTACTATATATTTATATTATATACTTTATGTATTTATAACATGTTTGTATGTCATGTTCTATCAATCATCAACTCTTTCCCTCTTGTGAGTTTATATGTGTAATTTTACTATATGTGTAATTTCTGTTTGCCCCTCGAGGGCCCATAATTGGAATAACAATTTATTATTATTATATTATTATTATTATGGATATGACATCTATATTTATAATCGGATTCTGTCAGATGCTAGGGTAACCATACCGTATATCAAATGATTTTAATCAGATTGACATACTATGATATACCATCTCATACGTGTAATACAAAAATAACTTAATATAACAGGGGCGGATCCAGGATTTGGGATTAGGGGGGGGGGCGTGAGTAGGAGAGGGATCTGGGGACCGCTGAAGGTCCCCAGCGGGTCCAGGTGAGCGAAACCACTCCCCCCTAAGCTCTGGGGGTTTGAGGAATTACAGACATTTATCTGAACGACAATTTTGAACCAACCACACCATTTTTATCAGACCAAAAAAACTTTACTTTGAGTCTTAATTTTGTCGAATATTTGATAACAGTATGTTTTTGTCAGATTATAAGAACCTGAAGTAAAACTTTTTTTTTGAACAACCGTGATGCGAATTGTTCATCTCATGACTGATCGATCACGATATTTTAACCCTTCAAAGAACTATTGGTTTAGTTTTAGCGCATTCCTGGGGTCCGGATGGCTCAATGAGTTAAGTTGTTGGATCTAACAGCTCATACAAGCCTATCACCAATACGGCGTGGGTTCGCGCCCAGCTTTGTAAATTACAAAAAAGGGTGCACTCGACTCGCAGTCGCAAGTGATAAAGTTTACCAGTTGCGTCAAGTGTTTGAGCAACGGGCGTAACAACCTCATTACACTAAAAGATCAAACAAACAAAATGTATCAAAGTTCTCGAGAAATATGCTTACGGAAATTAGGTGTGAGATATGCATAAACCATTTTGTCGAGATTATTTTCACACTTTCATGTGCAGTTGTAGATATTAATGTATTACAAATAAATTGTAGTCAGAATTTTTTGTTAAAAATGTGTAAAAAAAATTGTACAGACATCCATTGGTAGATATAAATAATATAAACGTACCCGGACAAAGGATTTGTTCACACTTTCTTGTGCAGATACCTCGGGCAGATGCAGAGATTGTTACAAATAAATTGCCGCTAATTGTTTTTTTTTATTAATATGTTACTTTTGTATTTTAATGTACAATATACCAACGCGTATTTTTACTGATCTTTACTTGAAAAGTAAAAGGCAACATTTTCGGGTATTTGTATACAAATCAAACTTATATTTTTTTTTTCATATGAAATTGCAGAATTTCGAATTCAAGAACTATTTGATAAATAAGGGTAATAACAAAATTACCGAACTCCGAACAATCGTACCGTTATTCATAAATGCTTAAGTAAAGCTACCAAGTTGCAATGACCTCGGGGAAGTGAACCATTATTTAAAGAGAAGTGACCATTTTCTTGGGACACTCAAGTTTCTCCACACTGTCTCAGTTTCATCATCTGATTCTCTCGTTATAGGTTTTCGTTGTATGTTTTATAAATGAGATCAATTGTTAAATTAATTATTCGAAGTATTGATTGAATTTACTTTTTAGTTTACCTTTGACTTTTCTCGTCTCGTCGAGGAATCAGAAATGTATCCAATCTTGCTTGTTTTCTTGGCCTAGAATTTTCGTCCATTTTATAATTTCTAAATAGCACGTGTACATGTAGTTGTAAAATTGACTAAGGAAAAAATGGTTAATTAGCGTGAGAAAATAGTTGATGTCTGGTACCTCGGTACCAATCAAAATGGAATAATCTTTGAACTACTGACGGCGAATACATATATGAATCAGCGAACACATCCAACGTGTATTTACAATGTGTAAGAATATTTTACTACAGGTCACGAGTTAACCATTCATGAAAAAGTTATTTTTTGAACTGCTTAATTAACGTTGTATAACATATGCTTTGGGAATTTTAGGGGGGGGGTGCGCACGCCCCGCACGCCCCCCTCTAAATCCGCCACTGTATAATATATATTATTGATGAATTACAAAAGTCTGATTTAGAAAATATTGATGACTGAGATGTAAATATGATGGCTAATAAAACACACACACACACACACACGCACACGCACAGGGGCTTGGCGCCAACTCGGCCATTTTCCAGCTATATCATGGTGAAAACAAGTTCATTGTCAATGAGATGATGATGAGGTTCGCTTTGTACTAGACCAACACGCTTATTTGGATTTTTATAGTGCTAACTCACTGAAACAACAGAAAATAATAGTAACATTTTAAACAAATAGTTTAGAGATAACCAAAAAGCAGGATAAGCTTGACAAATTTCAGGTCATTGTTTTTGGGAAAATGAAAAAAATAATAAAATAAATAAACGGAAAAAAACCAAAAACATTTTGATTGATGTTTTTTATTTTTATTCATATGTATCAAACATATGTAATATTAAATGTCTTGGAAAAAAATAGATGCACATTATACATGTAGCAAGAGGCTTTGCAAGATAACAACATATTACTCTTTTATAATGTCACTTTTTTTTTAATTTAATATTCTTTAGCATGGCATTTTCTGTGGAGAAAATAATACAAAAACGTTAAGGTTTATTATATGTTATTCAGCTATCAGACAGGGTATATAATGTGACATTCCCGGCTTATGATCTATATTCCTTGCGCCTCAGGGAATATAGATCATAAGCCGGGAATGTCACATTATATACCCTGTCTGATAGCTGAATAACAAATATATTACGGATTTAACCATTTTTTTGTTAAATACAGAACCAAACTGTCGTATAAATTTTTTTTTAATTTTTGTTTATTTATTTTTTTTTGTTTGTTTCCTTTTTGTTTGTTTATTTTTATTTTCCTTTTGTTTTTTTTTAACACGTACATAGTCCCAATTCATATTTAAAACCTTATTAAATATTTTGCATCTTTTATTTTCATTTTCCGTATTTCTAGATGTCCCTTTTCGTACCTCTGACATTCTTTGTTCAATGACGTCAAATATTTGTCACGTGATATTTTATGTACTGAGGTGTCTCATAAAGGAAAATCCTGTTCAATATTTCTAAATCAACACATTTTCATATGCAGTAAATTTAATAAACTTTATAATTATAACATTAATATATTACATAACAAAACAACGGGTTTGTGAAACAATTTCAATAATTAAAATGTTAACAATAAGCAAAAACTTGGTGTGGCCCCGTGACCTCGAAAGTTTTAAAGGCGGAAACTTTAACACACTTTCACTTGTTGATTGCTATGTTCAAATTTGTAATGGTACAGCCGTGGAACATGGGAGTTTGCTGAATTGTTCTGGTGTTTGTGACGGAATTAACTGTTGTAAGAGTGTTATAATCACAAAATAAATCATCATAATTTACATCCAAAATGTCAACGACGTCCGTAACCGACGATGAAACATGTGTATTGGCTCTCATTTGAACAAGTGATGTTGAACTTGAACTGTTTTGTGTCGGCGGCATGAGTTGCAACCGGGAACTACTGTGCGGTGGCATTATTGAGGATAGTTGAGATGGTTGCTCTCCAAGAACAGAACTTGTGATAATGTCTCCCATAACTTGTTTTTCCTTCGATGAAACACGTTGATATACTGCAACTGACGAGGCAGATTTGTGTCCGGTAACTGCCATAATTTGTACCATTGAACAGTTTCTTCCGAGGATAGTTGCACCCGTTGCACGAATTGAGTGGTTGGTGTAGATTTGTGAAAGGTATATTTTAATTTTTTATTGAAGAAAAGAATATCTTTTTTGTTCATACAACCGTTTTGAGTTTAAAAACAGCATTTAATTTGGTAATAATACATTTATTATTCCGTATTATGATATTGATTCAGTGAAGCGTAAATATTTCTTGTTTTTGTCAACCACGTTGTTATTGTTTTTTGGGGCCCAAATGAGGGAGACCGAAAACGTACATATATACCCCGTCTGTTTTCCGAATATATGCTGACATTCAGGGTTGAATAACCAATGAAAATATGCGTAACAAACTAAATTCGTAATATATAATAAAATGAAAAACAACATACATGTGTATACCACACTGTACGATTAAACAAGTAATTATCACCTATTTTATTTTACAAATGTCAAAACTACCTCCGCATAAAATCAGAATGCTACCGCTAATTAGTTTTTAAATGTAAAATTAAAGTTATCCTGTCTATTTACAATCTAAAAAAACCCAATACCGAAAACAATGTATTGACTATGAGTGTATTTGAAGAAGGTTATTCCAGACACGCGTCGTGAGCACTAAATTAGATAGCTACATTTTTAATACTATACAGTTATTTAATGGGTGTGGATGCAATAGACCAAACTATTTGTCCTGAGGTGCTGGGAATGACCAAGTGTTCTATTGCATGAGGCCAACGGCCGAATGCAATAGAACTCTTGGTCATTCCCAGAACAGAAGGACAAATAGTTTGGTCTATTGCATCCACACCCATTAAATAACTGTTTTATTTCCTAATTAAACAGAAGCAAGGTAGCGGACATGATTTAAATATATTCATGCATATATTGTAGAAAAACTGATGAAAATGATTTATTTAATGAATTAAATAACAATAAACAAGTGGAATACAGAGTAAAAGGTCCTTAATTTTTATATTACATGTACACAGGGTTCGACATTAACTTTTTGACCAACTTGTCCATTCGAGCAAGTGCCAATTTATTTTACTTGCCCGAAACTGTAAAGTACTAGCCCGAATTCTCTAGTGCCATATATGCATGTAGTGCAGAACTATGCAATCTACATTAACAATGACCGTTCATAGAGTAGAATAACAAGGTATAAGGTAGTTCCTCCTTCATTATGCAGTATGCAGCATTAAACATGTAAATCATAAGTGTCCTGTTTTTTTCAGAACATTGTAGATGTTTTGGTGAAGAAAAGTGTGAACGAATGCCATCTATTCTGTAGGACTTATTTCCAGATATAAAACTAGAAGGTCCAGCAATATTTGGAAACTTCTTGTAATAAGTGCATATCATTCCATCAGAAGAATCCTGTAATCCATCAAAATTTTTTGACCATGAATCAATAAATCCTCTCTTCCTCTTATGTTCATATATTTTCTTAGAATCACCATCAGATTCCCTTATCTGAGGAACCCCACTGACAATTTCGCGAAGGTTACTTGTGCCATATTGGCACCAAATTCTGGGACTGAGTCTGAGATATTGAGTAGACATTTGCGGGAATATGACAAGTTTTATAAATACGGGGGATTGATGAGGATTTCTGAAATATTTTTGTTAGAAAATTTAAGTATAAATGTTCCTTATCATAGACTGACAATGACTATAGTTTGTTTGAATTTTTATTCCGGTAATCTATCACGCTTTCAATATTTTGATCGCAAAGGCAATACACATCAGGGATAATTTTCTAAAATTAGAACACCGCAAATAACTCTAGCTGTTCATTGGCCGGCGAAAATAAATAAGATGTTGATGCAGCGCCGCCGTCTAATTAGGCATTCGCGATTGGCTAATATAAATAACACGATCTTTATTTGAGAAAGGGGAATTCCATAATCAACAAAATAAAACAAAATGGCGTAAAATACACGATAGGATATACGACGCGTTGTTTAGGTAAAATTCGCCACGACTTCCAACACTGAATTCAATATTAATCATTTTGCTCTTCAGGAATTGAACATATCACAAAATAATTTTCACTTGCAAGTTGGGTGCCGTTTTCACTTGCCCGAAGACGCATTTCACTTGCCCCGGGCAATCGGGCAACCGTTAATGTCGAACCCTGGTACATATGTTTTTCAATATCATTATTTAAATACAAACAATGTATTAAAATTTTTAAATTTTATGAAAACTGAAATTTTTGAAAAAATTTTTAAATTTTGAAATCTGAGGAAAATTTTGAATTTTTGAACTTTAAATGTTTGAATTTTTTTTTTTATTTTAGAATTTTGAAATTTTTTGAAAATTTTTGAAAATTTGAAATTTTTGAAGTTTTGAAATTTGTTGTCCAATGAAAAAACGGTTCAAAGGTCAGTTCAATAGTCTGTCGTGCAATAGTCTCTTGAAGACTATTGACGCGTCAATAGATCACAGGGGAGCAAAAAACGCAAAAATATCTTAAAATATGTAGTTACTTAATAAACAAGAAACAATTTACAATTAGGTAATACATTGTACTATTACGTGGTCCATTCCTCTGCTGGTCGACTATTAATTCCCGATGGTATCGCCCGCCCAGTAGTCGACACTGACATTGTTTATTTAATATATTTCTGTTCCAAAGTTACAGATTCTAAATAATATACAATTATGGCCTTCATGAGAAGTTAATATCAGGGGCGTAGCTAGCCTTTTTTATAGTGCAAGCAACCAAACCTGGAAGGAGGGGGGGAGAGGGGGGGGTGCCAGAATTTTGTTGTTGACTAGATGCAAAATGGTGCATTCTGAGGTGTTTTCATGGGTAACTTGAATACATAAGCAACACATTGATTTCATGATTTTGCTAGACAGAATTTACTTATAATTGCCTAAGATCTGTTCTTCGTAGCAGACACGAACTTCTCCATAATATAATTGAAATATTTAGGGCTACCATCACTGCAATACCGAAGACTCGGAGCTGACATGATTGAAACTTACAAAATCCTCAACAATATTGATAAAGTGCAATATGAGCAAATTCTTCCTTTAGGGGTCACAGCAAGAAATTATATAAAAAGAACTGTAGAACAAATGTTAGGAAATATAGCTTCTGGCAAAGAGTTGTGGATGAGTGGAATAAAATACCAAAGAAAGTAATAGACTCAAAGACAATCAACATTTTCAAGAGCCAATTGAACAATCATTGGAAAAATCTGGATATACAATTTTCACCAGATATCTACCAACCGGGAGATGAAAACAAATTATTAAGAAGGGTCCAAAGGGCTGAATAGCCCATATTCCAGACCTCGGAAACAGGTAACAGGTAAATAACTGTCTAAATCCAGGGGCGGATCCAGGGGGGGGGGGGGGGGCGCACCCGGCGCGCGCCCCCCCTAAAATTGGAAAAAATATGATTTTTTTGCGTAAAATCGTGATTTTTTCATACGAAATACCCCAAAAATGTTCTCGCCTCCCTCCGCTCGGCCCAATTTTTTTAAGTGCGCGCCCCCCCCCCCCCCCTAACTTGAAATCCTGGATCCACCCCTGTAAGTCCACACTGAAATCGCGAGGGATATGCATTAATGCTAGCAATGACAACTTATCGTTATTCATTGTTGATCGTACATATGTCTTCGACCGACGTAGTACACTGAACGATCGCTCGGCGGTAGACTTTGTTTTCCACTTTTTTCTAAATTTTCATTATTCCTTATTTTTCCAATTTTGTTTCTTTTTCTTTTTTTTAGCACGCCGATGTGCACGCAACTGCGTGTTGGCGTATAGGGAGCTACGCGCCTGAATATCCATAATTATTAAATTGAGAAAGGGTTATTTTCCCGAGATCCGAAGGATCCATAATTATTAAATTGAGAAATAACCCTTTCTCAATTTAATAATTATGGATATTAACTTCTCATGAAGGACATAGCTGTATTATTATACTGAACTAATATGAGGGAAATAACTAGTTATTGGTTCGACGTGCAAAAGCGCGCCAATTTCTAACAGTTATTTTGTGCTACATGCAGATTCTCTCACAGTTATTTGACCTACGTGCAGTTTGCTGCGGGAATAATGAGTTATTTCTTGTTCCATGGAATAAAACTTTAAAATATCTTAATTATTTCTTGCTTGGTTTCTATAGTAAAGTATAATAATGTAATTGATTAAAACTAAAGCCAATCTTCATCAGGCATAAGTAAACTTACCCGATGATTTTGGTTATCATATTTAGGCCATTTTGGATTTTTTTTGCTTCCAAAGACTTTTAAGTAATTTGGATATCCAATATTTTGACTATGACTGAGCCACAGGCACTCGACGTTCAATGAATAAAATGTAGGGTCAATGTGGAAAAAAATAGTGTCACTGTCACTCGACGTTCAATGAATAAATTGTAGGGTCAATGTGGAAAAAAAATAGTGTCACTGTTATAATAAAGAGAAGGCTTCCAATGCATTTTTCGGCACAAATGTAAACAAATCGGTTTATTTTTTCGTATACGGTTTTCACTTGACCTTTGCGGTATTTATGGATGGAGACCTACCTAATAGTTTCTCCGCCGCATCATTTATTAGAGAGCAGACGATCATACTTCACTAAACCATACCGTTTGTGACGTCCCCAGAAATATTCGACTTCCATTGTGGAGCGACCATGATATTGCAGTTTGGAAATAGCAAAGGGGTAACCAGAAGCCGTAAATCGAAGGACAGACAATGCAATGGCCAGACAGGACAAACGACGATCTACAAAACATTACAAAGAAAACTAAAGATCGAAAGATCGAGCAACACCAACACTAAAAATCGGGGATGAACTCAGGTTCTCCGGAAGGACAAGCAGCAAAACAAGACATCCTGAATATCGAAGTTGTGTAACTATTTGAAAACATAATCACATCTCCTCGACGAATCAGAAATCATGCTTTAAAGCCGTCTAATTTATATAAAACAGTCTTCTGTGCTTTATAAAATGTCCTGCAAGTTTGGTTTTGTATTGTCCATTGAGTTCACAAAAATAGTGTTTAGGTATATATCATTAAAAAACATGATACTTGCATTACTAGTAAATGTGAGAAAATGTACAAGATTTACCACAAATATAAAATTTGGGTTGGAATAAAATTAAGAAAAATATTTAAAAAAAAATTGCCTTCCTATGTCATTAAAAAAAAGTTGGATGTAAATTTGGGAATTTTATTTTAATTGACCTGACTCTGAACTCTCATGTAACGACTTTTGAAATATAATTAGGAATATTGTCAATTCTAAATTTCATATGTTATTTTGCTCTATTACTGACTTTGAGTGTACTGTTTAAAATTCTCGGAGATGGCATTATGTTCTAAAGTCGTGAAGCAACAATTTTAAATACCTCGGCTTCGCCTTGTCCTTTAAATGTTCATAAGACTTGGAAAACTGATATTTAACCTTTACATAAAACAAAAGAAAAGTAATAAAACACGTAAATATACTACATGTGATTCTTTCTTTCTGCATAATCAACATATACAATGCTCCTGAGTATTTCCCCAAAACACTAGTTCAAAAAAAATAAAATAAAAAAATAAAAACAAAAACACACAACAACAACAACAATGAACTAAAAAGTGATAGTATATATAAAAACTAAATGGCATTGCATTTGACATAGTTATCACCGACAGCCACGTCAGTGATGATATGCTAATCCTGAGATTTAGCAAAGGAAGATTTTTCTATAGCACAAAGAGAAATGAAGGTAAAAGAATTATTAACAAATAAAGATTTCTAAAGAAATTGTTAACAATAAAAATGCTGATGGTAATTTTGAGATATAAAGATTAAGAATAGTAATGTTTTCCAGTGCCAATATGTATTGAATCCTAAATGTCTATAGTGGGCTATGCTATTGCATGCTGAACGATACAGTTTTCTGTTCCATTTTAGCATCATTTATACTACCATAAATGTAAATTCTTTGCATACTTGTATTACCTTTAAACTACATGTATACTTCAAGAAGAGTTTGAAGATACTAAAGTGGTAATCAGAATCCGTAAATCGAAGAAGAACAGACAGCACAGTGGCCAAAATAAAAAGGATAAAAGGACAAACAATGATCTACAAAACATAAAACTAAAGATCGAGCAACACAAACCCAACTAAGCATGATACTACCAAAGACTGTGTAAGACTGTGCTGGACAAGCCAATTCAAATGACTTCACTTGACTAGTATTAATTGATATGAATACTGATAGGAAATCTACTCAAAAGAAGACACCAGCTCAATCAACCTAAAAAAAAACCAAAGATGAGAGGTGACTGTTCGTTTCGCTGATATTGATAGAATTGTTAACCATCACAGTTCAAACTTTCGTTTCATTTTTGTGTTCGCTGGGTGTGTTACTACATGGGTTTCTGGAAACCCCATACCGTCAAATCACAATGAACAACGTCTATTTTCCAAGTTTTAAAAATACACTTGTATGTAGCTATTTTATAAAACAGTCCCTGTGTGTACTTGATTTTAAACTGGTGCTCGTCAGCTGGACCACATTAGGACCTTCGTAGGCCATAGACACTATTTTGTGTTTTTGTTTTGTTTTATATGAAATAAGGGTAATAACAAAAAGTGAAATGCGCCAGACAAAATGCATCTTTTCAAGATATTCTTCAATGTCGTAGACTCTAAGCACAGTGCCTAATAAATTATCCACCCGGCACTGCTCGTCATCAATATAGCTGAAATATTGGTCACTGGACGTTAACAAACAATTAAGAAATCAAATGAGTTTACAGCTTATAGGTACGATGTACTGTGATTACAGATATTGTTTGCTTTTGGTTCTCGACACGTCCTAAAAGGTCAGGTCGAGATAAGACACACTTTGTAAGATTTAAAGGAAAGGAACATGAAATACGATAAGGTAGAGACAAATTAGACTTGATTTTTGTGTCAAATCTGAAAAACAAATCATAAAACTATTGCTAAGATTCATTTACATGTAGTTATTATTCTGTCCCCCGAGCATAATACTGCAACTAACTAGTACGTGAAATTGGACACATTTATGATTGACTGATTGATTGTTGGTCGTTTAACATCCAACAGCAAATATGTCATGCATATTCAGGACGAGAACAAGTTCATAAATATATTAACATAATTCAGTGAATCGAAATCTGCAAAAATGTTGCGTGCAAGGAGTGTGTTACTTTCCAAACACACTACCCACTATGGTTCATAACTCCCATCGAAAGGACACATGTCCGTACTCCAGCAATCGATGGGAAGCTATTTTCTCTGATATGCCACCCTAGCCTCTATATCATCTGAATGAAAATTACTTCTCGAAAAAGGCTTCTTGCCAGTGCGTAGAACTGGATTGTTGTGATCATATAATTTCAAATTGTATTGCCGTTGGAGATCCAGTTATCAAGAGTGGAGGGTTGGGATTGCATTAACCTGTTGTACATATGTAATGGTCTTTTTGTGTTCATTAGATTAAGATGTTAAGATGAGAGGTGAATGTTCGTTTTGTTGATATTGGTGGAATTGCATCATGATGACCATCACTGTTTCTTTTCGCAATCATAATAATTAGCAATCAAATATCAAAGTAAAATAATCACAAATATATCATCAGCATGTTTTGATAGTCCAAAATCATATAATGTTGAATTGAAAATTTCATTTATTATATTTATAAGGAAAAGAAACCAAAAGTTTGACAACAAAGGATAGATGCGGAAGTATGCTGAATATTTCACCTGCCTTTTTATTTTTAGGTTTTGACCCTCTTGTCAGTGATATTTGTGGTTGTTACGGCAGGTATGTTAAAATGCTAAGTACTACAAAAATAACGTCCCATGTTATCGAGCCTGTACCATGTATCTTACTATAGCCACCTGCTACTTCCATGTTTCAAGCAATGAAAAGGATGCCCGTCCATAACTGCACGATTTATGTTTGTAAGAGAAACATAGTGTACGTCGGAGTTAAATATATATGTATACTAGTACTTGTGTTTGCGCCGATATATACACCTCAAGTTCAAAGATTTCTAGACACACTTATTCTAGGGAACGTAAGTTTCATCGGTCGATTAGTTATATCTACCCGGGCTTTCCTCCCTTGAGAAATTTAACAGTCGTGATATAACATTAAAGATGCTGAAAGTGATGATTGAAACAAATAAACCAACCCATATTATTTTCTTTAGTATTATGTTGGGGTGTGGAATACAGATCTATACCAGACAACAATTCACAGCAACAAATTGTCTTTAGACCGTGTTTTCATTATTCTTATGAATTTTTTTGATTATTTATTTTATTGACCATTTATTATTTTTTTAGTGATGACATGGTTAATTATTACATTGTTAGAAGATAGTTATTGATGTTTATCGCCACCTTAAACATATTTCAAAGTATATCGTGACTGACAATTGCATTTGTGATAATAATATCAGTACCCAAAGAAAACATCTGCACTTCTGAATGTCACTGACAACTTTAACACATGAAGTTGTATCACACGCACACAGCTAAGCACTATAGACCCTATAGTGCTTACGTGTGTGAGTTCAATACACTGGGGTCACCTCGGTAGTGAAAGAAGCCGGGATATCCTAAATAAACACTACGAATGAACAATCCAGAGACAATGGCAACATTGAGCACACATTTTTACACAAGAAGAAGACAAATTAAGGAACCGGGTGTATTTCCCCCCTTAATTATTGCACTAGTTGAATTGTCTATCTACATGACATTAAACACGTTTGGACAAACAATCGTTGTTGTAAACAAAGAGGGCTTATGATATTTTTGAAGAAAATAAAATTTCACTCTGGCCTTTGATATTTGTTTTTAAACTAAAAGTATATAAAAATAATTCATTGGTTTGATAAAAACCTGTCGCACCAAAAAATCGTCAATTATAAAATTGTTCGCACATATCAGCTACATAGCGATTCCCTACATGTGAAATTCCAGCGTCATTTAGTCCGTTATGATCATGCATGTTTCCTACCTCATGCATGACGTCTAGACAAACAGAAACTTGATGCTCTAAGTTGAAAATAATATAATAATAAATTGAAAAGGGAAATATGAGGAAGCAAAAATAGCTTAAATGCACTGATGGTTGAATGTATTTTAGATATGGATATCATAAAGCTAATGAATATTATATGTTATTCAGCTGTCAGACAGGGTATATAATGTGACATTCCAGGCTTAGGATCTATATTCCCTGAGGCGCAGCCGAAGGGAATATATATCATAAGCCGGGAATGTCACATTATATACTCTGTCTGATAGCTGAATAACAGATATATTACGAATTTGACCATTGTTTTTTTTTAATACACCATCCAATTGTATTAAATAAATTTATCGTCTTTTAGTTTCATATGTAGTAAATTTCATAAACTTTATAAATATAACATTAATATATCACATAACAAAACAACGGGTTTGCGAAACAGTTTCAATAATTTAAATATTAACAACTGTAAATAAAACCTTGGTGTGGCCCCATAGTTTTCAAGGCTCAACGTTTTGTTTATTCGTACAAAATGTAAATTCAAAGGAAAACGTACAAAATGTTAGATAAAGGACTTAAAAACGTACAAAATGTTAGATAAAGGACTTATCTAACATTTTGTACGTTTTCCTTTGAATTTAAAGAAAGTAGCCTGTCTGATACAAGATGTTGTATCACCACACTGTGGTGATAAAAGAAAGGCGCGACGTTGCATGAGATTTTCTCTGCCGAACTATTTTGTCATGACGTCATATCATTGGAATGTGGGATAAAACACGTCAATATGAGCAACGTTAACAAAGCAATAGAATGAACGGCAACAAACGTGACGTCATGCACAAAATGTAGTCTCCCTCAGAGTATTGTACACATTTGTTATTCTTATTTCGACCCTTGCTATTTGTTTAAAATTTGTTTTTATTGAAATGTTAGATAAACTTATTACATACATAGTGTGTTTGTACAAGACTTTGTATCAGGTCTTGCCTGTTGCGTGAACTAACCGCATCACAACTCGTCGCTATCGCGACTCGTAGTGATACTGGTTCACTCAACAGGCTCGACCTGATAGAAAGTCTTGTACCACCACGCTATGTATGTAATGGGTATTTATCTAACATTTTGTACGTTTTCCCTTGAATTCAAAGAAAGTAGCCTGTCTAATACAAGATGTTGTATCACCACACTGTGGTGATAAAAGAATGGCGCGACATTGCACGAGATCCTCCCTGCCCAACTATTTTGTCATGACGTCATATCATTGGAATGCGGGGTAAAACACGTCAATGTGAGCAACGTAAACAAAGCAATAGAATGAACGGCGAAAAACGTGACGTCATGCACAAAATGTAGTCTCCCTCAGATTATTGTACAAATTTGTTAATCTTATTTCGACCCTTATTATTTGCTTAAAATTTGTTTTTATTGAAATGTTAGATAAACTTATTACATACATAGTGTGTTTGTACAAGACTTTGTATCAGGTCTTGCCTGTTGTGTGAACAAACCGCATCACAACTCGTCGCGACTCGTAGTGATACTGGTTCACACAACAGGCTCGACCTGATACATATTAATTATTAGTATTTTTTTTCGCAAGACAAGGATTATCAGGTCCATATCAGATGAGCTCGTAGATGACCTGATAATCCTTGTCGAGCGTAAAAAAATACTAAAAAAAAATTTATCGGTAATTTCACAATTTTAACACAGCTTAGTGATTTTGTTGTTGTGCTTTGACCTTTTTTTCAATACTAATATTTTTTTTATCGGTAATTTCACAATTTTAACACAGCTTTGTGATTTTTGTTGTTGTGCTTTGACCTTTTTTTGAATGAAAGGTTTAGTGACGTCACGTTAGACCGCACATGACAAATGACCAACAGCTGATAATTTCTAGTATCACGAGTCGGTGGTCAACTGAACGTTGTTACTACATTTATCGGGTAGTAAGGGACCGTGCAATATTTATCTGAGGGGATGGACCGGTACAAACTAGGACGGGACATAGACTTTTTTTTACAAATAATTTTGGTAGGATCAATACTTTTTCAAGAATAAGTTGTGGCTGGGCCAAGACTTTGGGGGGGGGGGGGGGGGGGGGGAATAATAATAATAAAGAAAAAATTAAATACAAAACACAAGCAGTCATTACAATATCCTTCTTTCCAAGTATGTTGAAGACAACAGATACTATCTAGAAAAATGTTCAGCTTTATATTTATTTCAACTCAACAGTCCATATTTGTATTAACAAGGTATAAGGAAGACCAGTACCTAAAATTAAAGCACCTGTGGTAATGTAGGATAGTTTTATAAATTGTCACCAGTGCATACATGTAGTTTTTTTTCAGCAGTAGTTCTCCATTTAAGCCGTAACTTATATAAACTACAATGTAAGGAAATAAGGAATAATAAAGACAAAGGTGTAATATTCAAGAACTAATACTAACTTGATTTATTATAACAAACTGAACATTAAAACAAGTTACTACATTGTAATTTGGTGTGAAATAATATTATCCTTTTCAATTTTTTCTGTAACTTTTATAAGGGTCACATGTACATGTATTAGGAGAACTCGTCTTCACACTTTTAGTTAAAAAAGCTGCTTGACTTCAAATATGGCAACTGCCAATAGTGCACAGCAGGTACTAAACTTGGACACGTTATCTTTTTACCATATTAAAGCACAGAATTTGCTGCCTTATCAATTCAAAATTACACTGTAATGTTCTTCGATTGTTTTTTTTTAATATATGTTTAAGCTTAATGAAACAGTGACAGAGTTGTTCTTGCCAAGCAGCAATTCTCGCCACTGTACAGCTGAACCTATCGGTCAGGGTCGAATGAAAATATAGGTGATGGAGATTTAATTTTGAAGTTGACCAACACAATATTTGAGGAATTTAGTCTGCTGAAATGCGTGAAAAAGGTCGTGTAAACATGATGCAGGTGGCAAGAGTTGTTAGGCTTCTTGACCTGTAAGCTGTACTGGTTGAGTACCCTATCTCGCCAGGTACTGAATCTCAACATTTGCCATTTCTACGAAAAGTTCCAAAATTTTAAAGAAAGTTCTGGTTCCCTGATAAGTTCAATGTGTGTTGATTTCAAACAATGAATATAATTTTAACTGGAACTTTCAAGTTGACAGAAAAACCTTGCATGGCGAGATTGGGTACCTGGCGAGATAGGGTAGCCAACCGGTACAAAAACATGTACATAGATACGATAACGTAACCCTCAGTCCGCTTGAGCTCCCGTAAGGGTTACGATTCGGTCCCATTTAACGTAATGGAGCAGCCCGAAGTGATTCACACCGGCGGTTTTTTGTCCTAATTTCGTTGTAAGTGGTTGGAAAAATTAACGGGGGTGAAAGATAAATATATTTAGGTAAAACTTGAGGTGTTGAGTAAACGCTGCATCAATCCATGGTAGACATATATCCATCTGAAAATTTGAATGCATGAAATCTTCTTTCTGTCCGACATTTTGTTTACAAGTTGCTATTTCACGTGCGCTTGCCTCGTTTTGGAGATATCCTTATTTGGATCGATTGCCATATTAGGAACATTGATTCATCGTAGTAAAAGTTTTCCATATATGGCATTCAGATCCATATATGGATAGGCTCCGCCCATTACAAGTAACGAGAGAGTCTACGTAAGGTGTCATGGCGGACAAGAAACAATTAAAATCGATCGTGAAGGTAGAAACAGGTATTGCAACACATATTTCGTATCACCATTACTTAAAAATTGTAGGGAATAATAAGTTATGAACACATATGCAAAAAGAAAGTTGAAATATTCACGGAACGAAAATCTTAATTTGCTGCATTACGTTAAATCAATAAATGGGACCGAATCGTAATCCTCACGAACTGAGGGTTACGTTATCATATCTAACCAGTACAGAGTACTCTTTGACCTGTAGGCTAGGTTGTTTGTACTAGCAATGCCAATTTTTATTCAATTTTTGCACTACTACACTCACAGAAAATATTAATGGACTGTTTTAAGATGTTGAAATAGTTGGAGACATGTGATCAGGAAACTAAGAATTCAGGATTTCACCGCATCCCTTCTTCCTGGTTACCTGGTTTACCGAAGAGCGAAATAAAACGGAAACCAGTCGGTTGGTTCTAGTATACAACTCAATTCTGTATGGAGAGGAAATATAATCCGTGTATGATAAAAGGGTAAACATATTCATCAAATAAATATATATATGTAACAAAGATAATTCGTTGAGCCGATCTATTATTTCTTAGTAAATAGAATATAAAATTTAACGTTAAATTCAGCAAAAAATATCAATTCATTAAATTTCGGAATCTTTTCAGACCCTTGCCGTCATTTGGTTTGTTTTAATCCCAACGTGGAGTCGGAACACACGCACTTGTTTCATTCAAAAAATATATCCCCCCTCCTCTTCCTTACTTCAAGGTAAACATCTGCCCTTTACCCCTTCCCCACTTCGCCTCAATATTTTTCGCTTATTTGTGATCCTTTCGCTGACCCAATTATATCGTTACACTCCCTAGATATTTCTCTTTTCGACTGCCACATTTAAACTAAATACCGGGCCCCCCTCAGACGAATTGGACAAGAATATTCAGCGAAAGTCGCATTTTCTATTTTTCAGTCACTGAAACGGATACAGTCACTTCCGGTCCGTTCTAAATTGATTTAGAAACTAAAAAAAAGGTGTTTTAAAAATCAAATATCAGTAATTTGGAGTTGAACATATTTTTATAATCTGCATTGGAACAGTTATCTGTATTTTAAAGGCTTACTTTACATTTGAGAGGAGATGATCATGATGGCATTGTTACACATAGCCGGTCTAGAGAATTCCGAATGCATATGAAAAATCCAGCGCAAACCGGAAGTGGTTGTATCCGTTTCAGTGACTGAAAAATAGAAAATGCGATTTTCGCTGAATATTCCTGTCCAATTCGTCTGAGGGGGGCCCGGTATTTATATTTAAATGTGGCAGTCGAAAAGAGAAATATCTCAGGAGTGTAACGATATAATTGGGTCAGCGAAAGGATCACAAATAAGCGAACAATATTGAGGCGAAGTGGGGAAGGGGTAAAGGGCAGATGTCTACCTTGAAGTGAGGAAGAGGAGGGGGCATATATTGTTTGAATGAAACAAGTGCCTGTGAGTCGGAAATGGAAATTCATCCGGAAGAAAAGTATTTAAATCCCTCCAAAGGTTTAAGTTTCCACCAAAAAAGGTCATACTTACGAAAAACATCGAAGATAGTAGACGGCCGTTTGTACCAGTCGCGTCAGACATGCAAAGTTGAACTCAATCCAGGGCTCGACATTAACGATTGTAATGTAGTTGTACCAGTGAAAACTGACGTCGGACAATTAGATCTTGTATCACGGTTGCCCGACGGGACAAGTGAACAAATGATTGTCCTACCCTTTGAAGGTTATTTTCTATAATACAAAGGTGTTGTTTTGTCATTTTTACAGACTTAAACTTCGTAAATAATTATTTTAATGTATGTAAGAATATTGGTTTCCATTGAAGTACACTATCGCTAATTACAACGGTGAACCAAGAGATGTTCCGAACATAAAGTTTATTTTACTGGAAATAAATATACAATATACGTACATTGTCGGTAAATATAAAATTTATTTGTACGAGCTTTAGAAACAGGCAGAATAGCGAGCCTTTGGCGAGCTTTTCAGGCCTGTTTCGCAGCGAGTACAAATGAATTTTATATTTAACGACAATGTACGTATATTGTGTTTATCCTGCAATGTAAAAAAAGTCGGAAAACTTGTCAGATTTAAACAAAAAGGACAGAAACAAGCGTCATTCCTCGCCTTTCATAAATGTTGTCAATGGTGTCTTCTTCGTGGTTCGCGTTACATTAGTACCAGTTTCATACTTGTCTTCGCCCTCCGCTGTTACATAGCTACAGGGTACCAGGAAAGTTTATTCGTAGGCTGAAACGTTTATTCGTCTAGTACGAATAAAGCAAAAATTTATTCGTATAGCATATTTGTACAGCAAATGTACTGATTGCAGGATAAAACTATATTATTCAAACAAATTGCACTGGTGGCTTATATCACGCCTGGTAAACCAGATGGTCTCAACATAATGTTGAGAAAGCAAAAAGGTATCTGCAACTTCCGGTTGAGACCATCTGTCGAGGAAAATTTACAAACGTGTGCACGGTAAGTTGTTTTATCTCATATTTCTAGATATTTCGAGACATGTTTTAAAAATAAGAGAATGCTATTCCCTTCCGATATGAAAATGTAAACTTTTCCTGCTTTCCGTTGTGAAAAACAGTTAAAATTGAAGGAGAAATCACTTTTCTCCTGTGCAGCAACGAGTTCATTTTGTGTATTTCGTCGTGCAATTTCAGCTATTTCCTTGCATAACAAAAAGGTTCCGTGACAATGACGTGGTCGGGTGATATAATTTTATTGACAGGTTCGATCTTACTACAAGAATGGAAACGATAGAGGTTAATAACACAACACTGCTCGAAATATCTAGAAATATGAGATGGTTTGCAATCTTCTTGGCTTGAATCAGAAGATGCAAGTAGCACTACTGATAGTGACAGTGCTAATGCTGAACAATTACAGATCACAACGCGCTCCTTTAGACACGTCAAGAGGCCATCACGGTTCACTGATTATGTGATATGAAATTACATGGACATTTGTAATAAATGATCTTCAGGTTTTCTATAGATCATTTTCATTATTATTGTGCTCTTTTAATTTATTTTGTAGTAAGCCATTTTGAATCCAGTTTACAATCTAAAAAAAATAAATACATGAAATATATGCTTTATATGAAAAATCAAGAAAGGGTCAAGTTGTCTACACTGGCCATCATTCTAAATTTCGAATAAGGAGCATAATTGAAGTTACAATGATTTATGGCGGGAAAAGGAATTTGAAGAGAAAACTATATATAGCAATCACCGACTAACGTAACATTACTAATTACCCTAAAATTTGTTGAAATATCAAATAATGAAAATGGTCTAATCCTTTAATACATTGTACTCAAACTTAAACTCCTGTTTTTTCTGTAGACAATTTTATTTCATACATAAAATTTTATACATAATATATCATGACTATATTATATTTATAAGCAATCAGATTTATTGGCAGGGTCACAACTTTTTTTCAGACAGTCACAGACTAAGGCATGGCATAAACTTTTTTTTGAAAATAAGATGGATGGACATAAATATTTTTGGAAGGACAAAATATCCATGTACCGGTCCATCCCCACAGGTAAATAATGCACGGTCCCTAAAGATCAAAGGAAACTGTAACAAAATACCGATAAAAAGTCTTGTACCACCACACTATGTATGTAATGGGTATTTATTGGTACGTTTAATACAAGTAACTGTATACAATTCTTGAACCTATCCTATTTGAGAGCAAACATGTCATTAAAGATTTGATATTTGATTTCTATTTTAAGATGATTCCGCCTGGCCTGTTCGGGAGTTCAGAGGAGCGTTTGTAGCGACAGTAGCAAATATAGATTGGCCTTCATCACAACATTTGACCTCTAGTCAACAGAAAGCAGAATTGACACATCTGTTGGACAAATTGCACCAATTGAATTTCAATGCTATCGTGTTGCAGGTGCGAGCTGCCGGTGACGCATTTTACAACTCTAGTATAGACCCATGGAGTTATTATTTAACCGGAACACAGGGCAAGCCCCCAAGTCCCTATTACGATCCTCTGACATTTGCTGTGTCGGAAGCGCATCGCAGAAATATTGAAGTACACGCATGGTTTAATCCATACAGAGCACGTGCTGGAAGTACTTCTATTTCCGGTCTTGCACAAAATCACGTGGCACATGTCTTTCCCCAGTATGTTTACATGTATGGTGAAAATTTATGGATGGATCCAGGTGCAAGTGTAATTCGTGATCACGTTCTAAAAGTCTTCATGGATGTGGTTACAAGGTATGACATCGACGGAATTCACATAGATGACTATTTCTATCCGTATCCTGTTCCCCATACAGACTTCCCCGATTCAAAGACATATGGAACATACCAAAGTAGTGGAGGAACTCTGGGGTTATCCGAGTGGCGACGTGAAAATATAAACTCTTTAATACAAACTTTGTCAACCAATATTAAAGCTATAAAGCCACATGTCAAGTTTGGAATAAGTCCGTTTGGAATATGGCAACCTGGGCATCCAAATGGTATAGTCGGTTTTAATGCATATTCTCACCTGTACGCTGATGCTAGAAAATGGTTCCAAGAAGGATGGCTTGATTACCTCACACCACAACTGTACTGGGAAATTGATCCACCAGTCCAAAGTTACCCTGCGTTATTAAACTGGTGGTTAGACCAGAACACACATGGACGTCACGTTTATACAGGAAATTTCGCATCCGCCATTATAACAAAGCATTGGTCGAACACAGAGATCGAAAGACAAGTGGAAGTATCCCGTTCGCTGGCTGATCGGGATAGTTTAGGAAATGTTCATTTCAGTGCAAAAATGTTTGTGAAAAATACCCATGGTATAAGTGACCTCTTCAGATCAGGTATATACAAGTCGCCGGTATTACCCCCAGCAATGACTTGGTTGACATATCCTTCTCCGCCAACTCCATCAAATGTCAAAACACATGGACAGGTTGTTTCCTGGAACACTGATTCCAGTGGACACGCTAGATCCTGGGCAATTTTTCAGATTATTGCAGACGTTTACAATCTCGTCGCTGTTCTACAGAAGGACTCCGCGTCATATACTTTGGTCGATATCGGACATTATGTTTTGGTGTCCGTCAACAGAATTGGAATTCAAAGTAAAGAGATCAGTTTTACTATAATGGACACTATACCTGTTATTGGATGATACTTTACACTAAATATACAAATGTATGATTTGCTTTAGCTTTTAAACAAATACATGTACATATCAGACCAGATTATACTGCTCCCAAACTTCCATACTAACCAACGAGTTTTTATTTGTGGTGAAATGATTGTTTATTGCATATCAGAATAAAACAAACACATGCAGGTGTATTTTCTGGCATTAAGAAATTGAGGAAAGTATATACAAGTCGCCGGTATTACCCCCAGCAATGACTTGGTTGACATATGGAGAATGCGCATGCCTGGGAAAGAAGATGGATGTTTAATTTACCTGTGCCTGAAAGTGCTGTATATTTTTACCTTTTAGCCACCAGAAACTATTTAAACTGTATATTTTCTCGTCCTTGACTGTATTTAAATCCCATACTAACTTTTGGCAGGAGTTAGAACGCGCACCATCCATATTGTAAAAAGAATCGAAAAATACCTTTCCCGCCAGTCCCGGCCACGTGTAAATTCTCTTGCCGGAGCTGACTGGCCCCTGCTGTATATATATATCTCATTCACCTTTGTTTTCATTTTATAAAACTAGAAAAAAGTCCGCCATACTTCTCACAGACAGCAAAGGAAAGTACATTTCAGAACAAATCTCAACAGAATCCTTCCTGGACTTCCAAATTGCATCCAAACCTTGTTTAAAAATCGAAACACCTGAAACAGCAGAATTCATCTGGTCTATATTAAAGAATCTGCTACAATACCAAGATAAAGCAATCATATTCCTGTGGCTAGGCACTTGTGACTTCACCATAAAATCTCACACCACAAAATTAATTACCCTTCGATATACTACACTGAACTACAAGACTAGGATACAGAAATTAATTGACTGCCTACTAAAATATAAGAGACAAATAGAAACAAGATATAAATATTCTCGAGTCATCCTCCTGGAATGTCCCCCTGTCTCGATCATAAGACACAACAAAGACAAGGGCCATAAACATCCTGAAATTTTTCATAATCAGAACGAAAAACTTGAAAAACAATTGAAACTGTTTAACAGCCTAGTTCAAGATATAAATCTTTCATGCTGTCCAAAAGCAAAAAACACAGTCCAATTTATATATATGTCGCCTAACTTCACCAAAGACATACTACACAAAACTAAGGGCAGTAAAGGCAGTAAAGGGAAGAACAGAAAAATCCAGTACTACATCAACTACCCACTACTAATAGATGGTGTGCATCCAAGCGAACTACTCTCAAAGCTCTGGCTACGTCGTATATGCAACAAAGTTGCACTGCTATGCTATTAAATCGAATCAAATTTAGCAGGATCATAGCTTGCTGAAATACGAACGAATTTTTTATTCCGCCGTTTTCAAAATCATTCCGCTCTGAATCAATTTAGCAGGGTCAAAGCTTGCTGAATATCAATTTTCTAGACCCGACACATAGAAGTCTCTACAAATAACAATCTAGCAGGGTTATAGCTTGCTGAAATACGAATTTATTTATCCCGGTGCCTTCAGATAATTCCATTCTGAATCAATTTAGCAGGGTCAAAGCTTGCTGAATATCAATTTTCTACACCCGACACATAGAAGTCTATACAAATAACAATTTAGCAGGGTCATAGCTTGTTGAAATACGAACTTATTTATTCCGGTGCTTTCAGATCTGAATCAATTTAGCAGGGTCAAAGCTTGCTGAATATCAATTTTCTACACCCGACACATAGAAGTCTCTACAAATAAGAACTTAGCAGGGTCATAGCTTGCTGAAATACGAATTTATTTATTCCGCCGTTTTCAAATCATTCCATTCTGAATCAATTTAGCAGGATCATAGCCTGCTGAATATCAATTCTCTACACCCGACACATAGAAGTCTCTACAAATAAGAATTTAGCAGGGTCATAGCTTGCTGAAATACGAATTTTCTCAAACCATTCCGTTCCGAATCAATTTAGCAGGGTCATAGCTTGCTGAAATACGAATCTATTTATTCCGCCGTTTTCAAATCATTTCATTCTGAATAAATCTAGCAGGGTCATAGCTTGCCGAATTTACAAAATTTTCCGTCGTCACATAGCAAATACCTGCGAAAAGGAATTTAGCAGGGTCACAGCTTAGCTGAACTCCAAATTCATCCAACCATGGAAAGAGTCATAGCGATAAGACGTAGTGTAAGACAAAGGGCGACTCGTACCCCCTTCACTCCTGCAAAAACAATTTCGCTGACAAAAACAAAAAGGCAGACCACCACAATACATACTGATAATCACAAAGTTGATTACGAACTTAACAGGTCAAAGGCTATCAAACAGAAAATTGAGGCCGCTGAAAGACCACTATATGTTGTCGTCAAACTTACCATGGGTGGAATAGTGCTAACATTCTCAGCTGCGGCGTATGAAGAGTTTAAGATAGTCACAATGAACTACCTAAAGAGCCAAAACCTGATACTAAAAACTACCCAAACTACAGACAAACATGAAGCAGTAGTCTCAGAATCAGTATCTGTATACCAAAACAGTAGCAAACTGTTTGTACTTAACCTCTACAATTCGACATCTAAAATTTTGCTTAATGGGAACCATCACCATATCCTTGACTTTGTTAATCAATACCTAGTGAACATACTCTCAATTCTGGATCATAATGATAAATTTAAGGACATTAACAGTAAAATTAGAGAATACTGCGGGCAATATCTTACAAACGCAGGAAATAAAGACATGGAATCTGGGAAAACAGCCACTATGCCCAATACGGAAATAAGACAAATAGAATCAATAAGTGAGAATAATATATCACCATCCTTAATAGACAGTACAGACAATCCAGAAACTGATTATCCAGTATGTCCAATATGTTCGAGACCCTGTGACGACAAACCTACTTCGGTAGCATGTGATATCTGTAATTCATGGCTCCATTACGAATGTGAAAATATAACACCAGAAGAAGAGACAAAACTAGACGACCCCGGTACAAACTATATCTGTATTTTGTGTAATTATCAGCACGATACCATGATTGGCAAAGAAGGAGCAATCCAGTCAATTAGTTATCATAGCAGTCAAAAGGGGGATACTGATAACAATAAAACTGATCGTCCTACTCCACACTTTCGAGCACAACATATTCTGTCTAGGCCACAACAAGTAGAAAAGCAAACTACCCAGCCTAGTTCACAGTCAATTAAGACACCCACTGTTAATCGGGATAGAGTACTGTCACCTAACAGAGTAACTCGATCAAAACAACCATATCAACCCACACAAACCGGTATAACGCAGAACACAAAAATGTCGGAAAAGGCTATCATTGAAAATTTACAGAATGAGACAGATATACTACAGACCTCTCTGTCAGAAAAAGAAAGACTATTAATTATTAAGGAAAATCAAACTACCAAGTTGGAAACAGAAGTCACTCACCTCAAAAAGCAGTTATCCACGAATAGATCATACTCGATAACATTAGAGGGGAAAAACAGAGAGTTGCAAAGATCAAATATGATAGCCACACAGAGAATAGAACAACTAGAAATGGAATTACAACGAAATAATGCTAAGCCACAACAAGAATATCCTCATGTACAATACCCACAAAACCAGAATGCTTACAGAAATGAAGCAGCGGACATGAAGGTGTGGTTCTTAGAACAAAAACTTAGACAATTGGAACTCGATGTACATAGAAATAATACAGAGTTGCTAATGATGAAATCTCAGCCACCTCAGGGCCGCAGGCAAGCACCAATGCCTCGATATTACAACCAAAGGAAACGAAAAAACGAATATATGAACAACGCAAATCCGTCTCTGAGGATGCCAAACATAACACATAATAGAGACCACACTCTTTGCGACCAAATGGACGATTTTCTACAACCTACAAGAAACGACGAAACATTCTTGAATACAGGAGACAATTCGGATCATTTTTTATTCCATCCCCGGCCACCAAAAAATCGGGACAAACACCTGACAGGAGCACCACCTATCATACCATCTCTCTCCCGACAGTAAACGATCAAAATACGGATACTGCTACCCCAACTAAACAAAACGTAACTGACAGGGAGTTAGACCCAACTAAACTTCAAAGTACAGGAAATGATAAATTCAAAACTCAACTATCCACAGAAACATTAACTTTGGTCACAATTAATATAGAGGGATTTCACGGCAATCAGGTATATCTCCAAACTTTAGCAAACAGGGCCGATATCCTTCTTTTACAAGAACATTGGCTACACACATTCGAAAAGCACAAGCTCGATGACTTCCTACCAGATTACGTATGTTTAACCAAGTGTTTTGATGACTGCATAGTTCAGGATCCAATAATGCGCCACAGAGGGCATGGCGGTGTAGCAATCTGTATTCACAATAAGTACGAACACTTGATTGAACCAATACCAGATGGCGGAAACAGAATTGTTGGGATAAGACTGAACACTACTCCACCAATATTAATTTTATGCGTCTACCTTCCATGCAAAGGAAATAGCAACACAGACCTATTTCAAGAAACTTTGGACGAATTATCAGAAATTATAGAAAAGTACAAGAACAAAACGAATATTTTATTAGGTGGAGACATGAATGCATCGCTGCGCAGAGACTCTGCCCAAGATCGTCAATTTAAATGCTTTCTAAATGAAATTGATATGAAAGTACCACCAAAATGCACAAACTCGGCTACATTTTTCCATTTTAACGGAAAAGACACTTCTCAGATTGACTACGTCCTAGAATCCACATCAATGATCAATGAGTATGTCAACTTTGAAAGAGAAGCATTAAACACCTCAACTCATGACCCAATACTGGTGCGATTCTCATGTTATTTGGAGGGTAAAACCCAAAATCCAGGAATATATTATACCAAGAGGATTAAATGGAATAAGATCGATAAACAAGAATATACAAACAATGTAGAGGCAAAATTAACAACTTTGCAAGAAATAAACCAACCGATAACAAAATGTAACATTGACAAAGTAGTAAACGAACTACATGATATCTTTTATAGCTGCACTGAACAACAGCAAAAGCCTAAAAGCAACAACCCAAAACGAAGACCTAACAGAAAGCATAAATGGACACCAGAAATACATAAGGCTATGAAACGTAGCAAGAACCAATTTGCAAAATGGAAAGCTGCAAACAGACCTAGGGATCCAGACAATCCAACTTACCAAGACATGAAACAATGCAGGAAAACACTACGATCTATGCAGAGACAGCACGAAGCACAATTGAGATACAATCGATATGAGGAAATAATGGAATTGCAACAAAACAATAACAACGGCTTCTACTCTTTAATACGCAAACAACGGGACACAAAAAGTATCTCAGGCTCAATCATAAATTTTAAAAATGTACAGGTCTCGAATGATGACGAGATACTACTTGGATGGGCTGACTACTTCAAAGACCTAGCGACGCCAACCAGCATGCCCGAATTTGATAAGGCTTTTCTACAACAAGCCGAAAACGATGTCAAAAACTTATATAATCTCTATACAAATGATAGACAGGAAACCCTAAAGAAAGTCTCTATAGACGAGATTGCAACCACTGTTAAATCCTTGAAGAACGGGAAATCACCGGACGAAAGACATATCTCCGCAGAACATCTAAAATATGGTGGAAGAAAACTTCTAGAATATCTGACTGTCTTGGTTAACTGGATTTTTGAAAATCTTCAAATACCAAAAACACTGAAATCGGGCATAGCCTGTCCAATATTAAAAATAGGGAAACCTGCACATGATCCTAATTCCTATAGGAAAATCACAATAACAAATCTAATTGGTAAAGTTATAGAAAAAATCCATCTAACTAGAAACAGTAATGCCATAACTGAACAACAAAATAAACTACAGAAAGGATTCACACAAGGAGAAATGCCCATAATTGCTGCCCTCATTTTATCAGAACTTATTGCGGAGGCAAAAAGCAACAAGTCCCCTTTATACGTGGCATTTATGGATGCTCGTAAAGCCTTTGATCTGGTTTGGCACACTGGATTGTTTCGCGACTTGTACACCTTTGGCATAACAGGCGATAACTGGTTTTTCTTCAAACACTGGTACGAAAACGTCGCATCAAAAGTTAGATGGAAACACAATCTTTCAGACTCAATCAACGAATTACAAGGAGTACGACAAGGCGGAGTATGGTCACCAACAGCCTATAAAATATTCATAAATCCGCTACTAGACACTTTAGAAAGAAACCAATTAGGTGCCTATCTAGGAATACACTACTGCGGAACTCCAACTGTAGCAGATGATGTCACCTTAATATCAAACGACCCATATGAACTACAGTCCATGCTTGACATACAAACAAGTCATGCTAATTCAAAAAGGTATCTCATATGTGAGCAAAAGTCTTTAATACTAACATTCAACTGTACGAAAGAACATAAGTGGTATCTAAATAATAAGCAAATGTCAGTAGCAAATAAAGCTACACATCTAGGTATTGAAAGGATTTCAACTGGCAACAACCGAAAAGAACTAGTCCAAACTCGTATAACAACTGCAAGAAGGACAGTATTTGCCTTAATGGGAGCAGGACTACACGGACTGAATGGGGTGAACCCTAAAGTAGCTATACACCTTATCCAAATATATGCCATGCCAAGACTTCTATACGGACTGGAAATCACGACCTTAAGACATAATGAAATACAAAAACTGGAAATTTACTTAAAAAAACTACTAAAGCAAGTTCAAAACCTTCCAGAAAGAACAGCTAATGAGGCAACATACTTAATGATGGGCCGTATACCAGTGGTTGGAGAATTACACAAAAGAATTTAAAAAACTTTCGGCAATATTATAAGAAAAGACAACTCTATTGAAAAAGATATAGCTCTAAGGCAGCTAGCTATGAAAGGTCAGAATTCGGACAGCTGGTTCTCAAAATTGGACGAAATCTCGGAAAAGTAGTCTGAACTCGCCCCATGATTTGATAGTTAATCCACCTACAAAATCTTCATGGAATAGATCTGTTGGCACCATAATAAATGAATACTATATCAATCAAATGGTGAAAGATGCAGAAAACAAAAGTTCACTGAAATTTCTACACTTGACAGAAGCTAGATACGGACATTGCCATAATATCTGGTCAAGCTGTGGAACTGAACCATTCGCCGTGACAATGGCAGCGGTCAAGGTGAAACTAGCCACAGGAACGCTTACTTTACAGGAACACAAAGCAAAATTCGCAAGGAAAGGTGAAGTCAGCTCCCTTTGTCCAATATGCAAACAGGAGACTGAAAACACGGCTCATTTCATACTGCAATGTGCAAGCCTACAGGAAGTTAGAAAACCATTCATGGATAAAATTCTATCATATCTGGAAACAAATGAGAATCTGACACCTTATGTCACAGACCTACTGGAGGATCAAAATATGCTACAGCTACTAATTGACTGTACACAATTTGACTTTATACCACTAAAGGAAAGGAGCTATTTGGAAACCTTATCCAGAGGTTTATGTTATAAACTGTACCTGCAACGATTACACAAAATAACTACGGTATCGTAATAGGATCTAACAAACCAGAGAATTAATAAGATATCGACACCGTTAGAGAGCAGACAGAAGTAGATTAGGCATACACACATATATATATAAGATTTAGCAGGGTGAAAGCTTGCTGAATATCGTAACGAACAACTTTTTCTTTTTAGAAATTTTAATTGGATATGCCAGGATATTTTAAACGGTTTTAGAATGAAATTTTAATGGACAGTGTATATATTAATAACGTTTCATCCAGCGGCACACTAGAAGAGGTTCTTTTTACCTTTTATCAATACAACTGACTCTTTTATGACCCGTGTATATAGAAATAGATACTTTTAATCCCGTTTTTTTAAACTAGATAGGGATATTTTAGAGATAAGTTAGGGATAAGTGATAGGGGCACACCATACCAGACATTTATGATTCTGGATTCTGTGGTGTATACGTTGGCAACAACGGTTATCCAGGCAGTGGATGAAGATTCAAGATAGGTAACAGGTAACAGGTAAATAGATCAAATAATTCGTCCAAAGAGAAAAACATTCATTATTCCGAATACTAAAGTATATATGGGAACGATCGTTTCATTCTGACGGGGCTGGGAACGTTAGAAGGATTGTTTCGTTTATTTTAAAGCTTGTCTAGGACATGCAATTTACATGCATATCGACTAGGATACAGTACTGCATCACTTTTTGTTTTTAATTTGATTAATTAATTGTAAATATATGGTCTGTTCACGCCGATGCATAGTCGGAGCATTGTATACTGTAGATGTAGATCACACCCCAAATCATCTGACTGTATAGGAGACAATTATGCAAGAAGTCCACTGGTTAAATTGGAAGGTTTGGGATGTCAGGCAACAATATGGAAAGCTAGATCGTGAACAAAAGTGGGTACAGTGCCATGTTCCCTGAATATTAAATACCTCATTTGTAGATTTCGAAAAAGAGCAAGCACATTAAAGCCGCTACTAAAAGCGAAGTTTCTCGTCCCTATCAATTTCCCTAACTTTTCTAGTGGCTGTAAAAATTCGTTGCGCCAATTATCCATTTTCCTACCTCATTAGGGACCGACCATTTAACTTGCAGGGGGGGTTATGGTTTTTTGTTTCGTTCAGAATTTTTTTTTCTGACAACACCAGTTAGAATATTTATTTTTTTTGTCGAGATTTTTTTTCTCCAGAATTTAACATTAGGTTATATGACAAAAACTCTGAATCAGATTTTTTTTTTTTTTCCTCTACCAAAATCAGAATATTTTTTTTAGAAAAAAAACCATAACCCCCCCTCCAAGTTAATGGTCGGTTCCTTAGTGTATAATTTTTGTATCTTGCTGAACTTGTTCTCGTCCTGAATATGCATGCAATATTGTGGCCGCCGGGTCGTGATAGCATGGTAGTTGGATTTATAGCTACCTATGCAATCAGTGCCTATCACCACTAATGGTAAGAGTTCGAATCTCGCTCAGGCAAGGTTTAATCGATACAACATTATGTGATCAAGTTTGTCAGTGACTTGAGACAGGGTGGTGGGTTTCTTCACCAATAAAACTGACCGCCACGATATAACTCAAATATTGCCGAAAGTGGCGTAAAACACCATTACCCTAATTATAACCCCTGCATGCAATATTTGTGGCTGGACGTTAAGAAACAAACAATCAATCTATCTAAAAGGAATATCATGACATATCTTGAAGAAAAAAAACATAACATACTTCATGATCTCTAAAATATCTTCAGAACATCAAACTTCACAATTCATTGAGGAACTTGCAAAACGAGAACAACAATTAGACCAATCAATCGTAACTACTCGGCCATTCTCGCTACCCTGCAAATAACCTCGTACGTACATAGTAGAAATTCTTCTTAAATTGTTTGCCGGAAGTTAAATTAAGTTAAGCCGCACAAAAATATAGTCCACGAAAATCCAATATGGAAGACGTACTAAGTAAAATCTAATCATGCAAAACTAATTAAAGCTTTAATTGAAATATAGAAAATTTCTTAAAATATAACTTTATCCAACTTTCATGTAACTGACTAGCTGCGGAACCGTAGCCCTTTATGGTCCTTTTTATTTTTATTTTTTTTGCAGACCTAAAAGAAAAAGAAAAAGAACCATAAAGGGCTTCGGTTCCGCAGCTAGTAACTGACATGTGAAAAGTAGTGCGATTTATACGCCTAATGCATACGAGGTTATTTGCAGGGTAGCAAGAATGGCAGAGTAGTTACGATTGTTAGACCAATATGATTATTATGAACTTCGCTAAAATGTTTGACAAAGTACCACATTGTAGTCTCCTACATAAACACCTAAACACTCTGGGTTTTATAAGAGTGGTAGTATATATGGTATATCCTTCAGTTCAGTACAAGTTGTATCAGATGTACTTGTGTTGGGACACATTCTGTTCATTGTCTATATAAATGTGTTTTTCCCTTAATATCTGTCACATGGTGAATCAAGATTCCTTGCAGATGACAATATTATAAACAACGATATCAAAACCCTGAGACAACTGTCCAAACTAACATCAATGTCTAGATTCAGCAACACCGCCAGCAGGATGGGAGGTTGATTTTCACAAGGGCTTCTATCCAGATAAATGTATCAAAATTAGTCTCGCAGAACAAAAACCATTTTGCTATAATTACACCCTCCACAATCATGGCTTATTAGATATATTTATTAGTGAAAGTTTCCTCTGTAAATCATAGGGGACCTTAGCCCATTTTGACTGTCCTTTGGTTTTCTTGCTCCTAAAGATTTTTTTAAAATGATGACTTTTCAATCTTTTGACTGATTGTACCTAACGATGGCCATTCCAATTATATTTCCAAGTTTTTAGTTCATCTGCAAAATACCTCAACCCAACCTCACATTCAACTTAACCGGTTTAACCCCACCACATTGGTGTGCCTGTCCCAAGCCAGGACCTGAATTTCGTGGTCTATTGGTGTTCGTTTTGTTGAAAACAAGACTAATCATAAAATTCGAAATTGCCATATATTGTTAAAGGTATACCTTCAAGCATCCCAGGGACGGTCGTGGCAATGATCGTATGGTAGTTAGATTTTATATCTACCTATGTAATCAGTGCCAATCACTATTAAAGTTGTGAGTTCGAATCCTGCTCATGGTGAGGTGTACTCGGTACAGCATTATTTGATACAGTTTGTCAGTGACTCGTGGAAGGTCGGTGGTTTTATCCGTGTACTCCGGTTTCCTCCACAATTATAAACTGACCACCACGATATAACTGAAAAATTGTTGAAAGTGGCATTAAACACTCATAACCCTTCAAACATCCCAGTCACATCATATATCAGACTTTTTCAGTGTGGTATATATTGTTTTTCATTTTATCACCTTGACGACAATAGAATTTTTAAGTGGTGCTTCCTGAATTCAGTAAAATAGTTTTTCAATCTAATAATAATTAGATGCTTGGATCTTTGTCAGATACAAATGTATAGGCTATCGGTGATGGTGCATGTAAAAAATGCAATACACATTTCAATGCACTTAACAATAGATTGATAATTTTGCAGAGTAGGAAGCAGAAATTTATCTACTATGGAAAACTTACAACTGGCAAATAGAATTCATCATCATGATCATGTTTATCATAAAACTGAGAACACACCTGTCTGTCAGTGACAGTGTCTAGTTGTATTACTCTAAATACAAGGTGGATCAATCATTATCAGTAGTGCATTTATGTTCGAGAAGATGTTGGTCTTTTGGAAGCATCAGATCTCACTGACTCACTACCGTTTTAGTGGAAGTTCGCATCTTTAGACCTTTTATGCCATTTTTTTCACTAGTGTGGTATTGTCTATGCAAATTGTATTTTTTTTTATTTTGTTAGGGGTATTGATTTTGTCTGTTTCTACAGCTTTACGGTTGGATTTCTTAACTGTACTGATGGTGTTCGTGTTTTTAATTTTATAGGGAAAATACACTACATTTCTATTTTAAACTCCACATTTACAGCCAACATTCCATGACAGCCATACATAAATGCAAGTAGTGGTAATGGAAATTTGAAATAAAAATGCCTTGTTGTCTTAAAGACCATAGACATATAACCTGTACATGAACAATACTTATCAGATACCATGAAACTTTCAACAAACAATCCAAATATTATTGACATATAACCTGTACATGAACAATACTCATCAGATACCATGAAACTTTCAACAAACAATCCAAATATTATAGACATATAACCTGTACATGAACAATACTCATCAGATACCATGAAACTTTCAACAAACAATTCAAATATTATTGACATATAACCTGTACATGAACAATACTCATCAGATACCATGAAACTTTCAACAAACAATCCAAATATTATAGACATATAACCTGTACATGAACAATACTCATCAGATACCATGAAACTTTCAACAAACAATTCAAATATTATTGACATATAACCTGTACATGAACAATACTCATCAGATACCATGAAACTTTCAACAAACAATCCAAATATTATAGACATATAACCTGTACATGAACAATACTTATCAGATACCATGAAACTTTCAACAAACAATCCAAATATTATTGACATATAACCTGTACATGAACAATACTCATCAGATACCATGAAACTTTCAACAAACAATCCAAATATTATTGACATATAACCTGTACATGAACAATACTTATCAGATACCATGAAACTTTCAACAAACAATCCAAATATTATTGACATATAACCTGTACATGAACAATACTCATCAGATACCATGAAACTTTCAACAAACAATCCAAATATTATTGACATATAACCTGTACATGAACAATACTCATCAGATACCATGAAACTTTCAACAAACAATCCAAATATTATTGACATATAACCTGTACATGAACAATACTCATCAGATACCATGAAACTTTCAACAAACAATCCAAATATTATTGACATATAACCTGTACATGAACAATACTCATCAGATACCATGAAATTTTCAACAAACAATCCAAATATTATTGACATATAACCTGTACATGAACAATACTTATCAGATACCATGAAACTTTCAACAAACAATCCAAATATTATTGACATATAACCTGTACATGAACAATACTTATCAGATACCATGAAACTTTCAACAAACAATCCAAATATTATTGACATATAACCTGTACATGAACAATACTTATCAGATACCATGAAACTTTCAACAAACAATCCAAATATTATTGACATATAACCTGTACATGAACAATACTTATCAGATACCATGAAACTTTCAACAAACAATCCAAATATTATAGACATATAACCTGTACATGAACAATACTCATCAGATACCATGAAACTTTCAACAAACAATCCAAATATTATTGACATATAACCTGTACATGAACAATACTCATCAGATACCATGAAACTTTCAACAAACAATCCAAATATTATAGACATATAACCTGTACATGAACAATACTCATCAGATACCATGAAACTTTCAACAAACAATCCAAATATTATAGACATATAACCTGTACATGAACAATACTCATCAGATACCACGAAACTTTCAACAAACAATCCAAATATTATTGACATATAACCTGTACATGAACAATACTCATCAGATACCATGAAACTTTCAACAAACAATCCAAATATTATAGACATATAACCTGTACATGAACAATACTCATCAGATACCATGAAACTTTCAACAAACAATCCAAATATTATTGACATATAACCTGTACATGAACAATACTCATCAGATACCATGAAACTTTCAACAAACAATCCAAATATTATAGACATATAACCTGTACATGAACAATACTTATCAGATACCATGAAACTTTCAACAAACAATCCAAATATTATTGACATATAACCTGTACATGAACAATACTCATCAGATACCATGAAACTTTCAACAAACAATCCAAATATTATTGACATATAACCTGTACATGAACAATACTCATCAGATACCATGAAACTTTCAACAAACAATCCAAATATTATTGACATATAACCTGTACATGAACAATACTCATCAGATACCATGAAACTTTCAACAAACAATCCAAATATTATTGACATATAACCTGTACATGAACAATACTCATCAGATACCATGAAACTTTCAACAAACAATCCAAATATTATTGACATATAACCTGTACATGAACAATACTTATCAGATACCATGAAACTTTCAACAAACAATCCAAATATTATTGACATATAACCTGTACATGAACAATACTTATCAGATACCATGAAACTTTCAACAAACAATCCAAATATTATTGACATATAACCTGTACATGAACAATACTCATCAGATACCATGAAACTTTCAACAAACAATCCAAATATTATTGACATATAACCTGTACATGAACAATACTCATCAGATACCATGAAACTTTCAACAAACAATCCAAATATTATTGACATATAACCTGTACATGAACAATACTCATCAGATACCATGAAACTTTCAACAAACAATCCAAATATTATAGACATATAACCTGTACATGAACAATACTCATCAGATACCATGAAACTTTCAACAAACAATCCAAATATTATTGACATATAACCTGTACATGAACAATACTCATCAGATACCATGAAACTTTCAACAAACAATCCAAATATTATTGACATATAACCTGTACATGAACAATACTCATCAGATACCATGAAACTTTCAACAAACAATCCAAATATTATAGACATATAACCTGTACATGAACAATACTCATCAGATACCATGAAACTTTCAACAAACAATCCAAATATTATAGACATATAACCTGTACATGAACAATACTCATCAGATACCATGAAACTTTCAACAAACAATCCAAATATTATAGACATATAACCTGTACATGAACAATACTCATCAGATACCATGAAACTTTCAACAAACAATCCAAATATTATTGACATATAACCTGTACATGAACAATACTCATCAGATACCATGAAACTTTCAACAAACAATCCAAATATTATAGACATATAACCTGTACATGAACAATACTTATCAGATACCATGAAACTTTCAACAAACAATCCAAATATTATAGACATATAACCTGTACATGAACAATACTCATCAGATACCATGAAACTTTCAACAAACAATCCAAATATTATTGACATATAACCTGTACATGAACAATACTCATCAGATACCATGAAACTTTCAACAAACAATCCAAATATTATAGACATATAACCTGTACATGAACAATACTTATCAGATACCATGAAACTTTCAACAAACAATCCAAATATTATAGACATATAACCTGTACATGAACAATACTCATCAGATACCATGAAACTTTCAACAAACAATCCAAATATTATTGACATATAACCTGTACATGAACAATACTTATCAGATACCATGAAACTTTCAACAAACAATCCAAATATTATAGACATATAACCTGTACATGAACAATACTCATCAGATACCATGAAACTTTCAACAAACAATCCAAATATTATTGACATATAACCTGTACATGAACAATACTCATCAGATACCATGAAACTTTCAACAAACAATCCAAATATTATTGACATATAACCTGTACATGAACAATACTCATCAGATACCATGAAACTTTCAACAAACAATCCAAATATTATTGACATATAACCTGTACATGAACAATACTCATCAGATACCATGAAACTTTCAACAAACAATCCAAATATTATTGACATATAACCTGTACATGAACAATACTCATCAGATACCATGAAACTTTCAACAAACAATCCAAATATTATTGACATATAACCTGTACATGAACAATACTTATCAGATACCATGAAACTTTCAACAAACAATCCAAATATTATTGACATATAACCTGTACATGAACAATACTCATCAGATACCATGAAACTTTCAACAAACAATCCAAATATTATTGACATATAACCTGTACATGAACAATACTCATCAGATACCATGAAACTTTCAACAAACAATCCAAATATTATTGACATATAACCTGTACATGAACAATACTTATCAGATACCATGAAACTTTCAACAAACAATCCAAATATTATTGACATATAACCTGTACATGAACAATACTTATCAGATACCATGAAACTTTCAACAAACAATCCAAATATTATAGACATATAACCTGTACATGAACAATACTCATCAGATACCATGAAACTTTCAACAAACAATCCAAATATTATTGACATATAACCTGTACATGAACAATACTTATCAGATACCATGAAACTTTCAACAAACAATCCAAATATTATTGACATATAACCTGTACATGAACAATACTTATCAGATACCATGAAACTTTCAACAAACAATCCAAATATTATTGACATATAACCTGTACATGAACAATACTTATCAGATACCATGAAACTTTCAACAAACAATCCAAATATTATTGACATATAACCTGTACATGAACAATACTCATCAGATACCATGAAACTTTCAACAAACAATCCAAATATTATAGACATATAACCTGTACATGAACAATACTTATCAGATACCATGAAACTTTCAACAAACAATCCAAATATTATTGACATATAACCTGTACATGAACAATACTTATCAGATACCATGAAACTTTCAACAAACAATCCAAATATTATTGACATATAACCTGTACATGAACAATACTTATCAGATACCATGAAACTTTCAACAAACAATCCAAATATTATTGACATATAACCTGTACATGAACAATACTTATCAGATACCATGAAACTTTCAACAAACAATCCAAATATTATTGACATATAACCTGTACATGAACAATACTCATCAGATACCATGAAACTTTCAACAAACAATCCAAATATTATTGACATATAACCTGTACATGAACAATACTCATCAGATACCATGAAACTTTCAACAAACAATCCAAATATTATTGACATATAACCAGTACATGAACAATACTTATCAGATACCATGAAACTTTCAACAAACAATCCAAATATTATTGACATATAACCTGTACATGAACAATACTTATCAGATACCATGAAACTTTCAACAAACAATCCAAATATTATTGACATATAACCTGTACATGAACAATACTTATCAGATACCATGAAACTTTCAACAAACAATCCAAATATTATTGACATATAACCTGTACATGAACAATACTCATCAGATACCATGAAACTTTCAACAAACAATCCAAATATTATTGACATATAACCTGTACATGAACAATACTTATCAGATACCATGAAACTTTCAACAAACAATCCAAATATTATTGACATATAACCTGTACATGAACAATACTTATCAGATACCATGAAACTTTCAACAAACAATCCAAATATTATTGACATATAACCTGTACATGAACAATACTTATCAGATACCATGAAACTTTCAACAAACAATCCAAATATTATTGACATATAACCAGTACATGAACAATACTTATCAGATACCATGAAACTTTCAACAAACAATCCAAATATTATTGACATATAACCTGTACATGAACAATACTTATCAGATACCATGAAACTTTCAACAAACAATCCAAATATTATTGACATATAACCTGTACATGAACAATACTTATCAGATACCATGAAACTTTCAACAAACAATCCAAATATTATTGACATATAACCTGTACATGAACAATACTCATCAGATACCATGAAACTTTCAACAAACAATCCAAATATTATTGACATATAACCTGTACATGAACAATACTTATCAGATACCATGAAACTTTCAACAAACAATCCAAATATTATAGACATATAACCTGTACATGAACAATACTTATCAGATACCATGAAACTTTCAACAAACAATCCAAATATTATAGACATATAACCTGTACATGAACAATACTTATCAGATACCATGAAACTTTCAACAAACAATCCAAATATTATTGACATATAACCTGTACATGAACAATACTTATCAGATACCATGAAACTTTCAACAAACAATCCAAATATTATTGTAAAACAAAAGAATTTCAGAAATATGGAAAGAAAGACTTCCATGTTTTCATTAGATTTCTTTAGTTGGGTATTTCTTATCTGTCTGTTCTAAATGCACGTTTTGACACACTACACTAGAATGTGTACAATATCATGTCCATCACCTGTAATTGATTTGGGATCTATCTTTTTACTTATCAATGTGTCTTAGTTAATTTTCTACAGTCAGATGAGAAAATGTTGATTGGAAATAATAATAAATCTACCATTATTAGTTTGCTGACATTAAATGTTCTGGTGAAAATCTTTAATACTTCATCTCATACTCAACAATGAACTGCAACAGTAAAATAAGTCCTGGTGTGAACCTGGTCTGGATGGAATAAAGTTACTGATGAAAAAACAACAATGGGTCATATTTACCAGGAAGATATATCCCATGGATATAACCTTGGATTTAGCTTACTAGGTATATTTATCCATTTGATCCGTACATATTCTACCGGGATCAATTCATCGCTAGCTCTCCATAATCAGATGAAAGATCTTTATGCCATCCTCAAGTAAATGATCTTTTGTGTGTAGGTGACTAATTTCGACGAGTAGCTTTCCATTCACCGTAAGATAATTTGGTTATGTATGGATAGCATCAACCATTCATGATTTTTTCAGAGTAAATTTCATAATGTGAATATCTTGACTTCGGAAGAGAGGATCTTGTTGACACATTGGTACTTCATCAATATGGAATTGTTCTGCTATTAACTGAAAAAAATTACAAAAAATAAATATGTAAATTGACCTAAAAATTATTTATAGTAATACAATGTATATAACATTGAAATGATTTCAAACTGTATTGCTATATATACAAGATTTTTAATTCAAACATTTAAAAAAGTATTACTATATTTAATTATTTTTTTTATCTACAAACGAAATTTGAACGGACATTGAAGATTCACATTTTATATTGTATCTATAGCTAAAATGAGGTAAAAAGCAACTAAATTGAAGATTAGAACTTCTACCATAGTGAAATATTACCAAAAGCTATGATTAATATTCAATACTTTATCATGTTATGTACCGCCTGGTTATCATGGATTCGGTCTCTACCCCCCATCAAACCAAATAATACAAATGGTATTTATGCTTCTCTGCAAAAATGTCCTAGAAAATCGTACAGGGAATGTTGATGTAAATAGACCATGCATCAGGATAACCAAGAATCCTAAGATGATTATGATATTCTTTGACTTCCAAAATCATTCACACCACTTGAAAAGTTACAGTTTTTAACCCCAAGAAATCTTCATTCAAGGACATTCTGGAATGTTTCATGATGATGTAGCTCCATCTTTGCAGTTTTGGTAAAATGTGCAAAGTTACTTAAATAGTATATACTTTCTTCAGATTACCTCTTGTTTTATTTATTTTTGTAAATATTAGCCATCATTGGTTGTCATTGGATGTTAATCTGAAAGGAGATTTTCCTGCAAAACTGGATAAAATTATTTAAATTGTTTTAAAGGTGTTTTCCACATTTGCACTTCTGTTTCTTTCCTACCAAAATAACTGGTTTGAAGTCGTTAATTCTACTTGAACTCATTTATTTGAGGTCTAAAGTCGTTACTTTGACTTCCATAACTTGTTTATTTAAAACTGCAGAAGTCGTTTGAAATCGTTTATACAACTGTATAAGACTTTGTGGTTTATCTGTCCTTTTAGGCTTCTGTACATTTTCTCTTGTCTAAGACAGTATCATTATGCCCGCAAAGATGTGTTCATATTACAACACATAAACGTATATCCCTCAACGGACAAGTATATCAATCAACCCAGCTATCACTCACCTCAAAAAATTTCTTTTCAAGTTCAGGTTTGTTTCCGGTAGTCCTCTGTTCATAACAACACAGAACAGTTGTCAATTTGTTATCACAAAGCCCCGCTATTGTTTGTACTAATGGCTCAAGAGACTTAAAAATAATAAAATGTAATTTAGTTTCACAAAACAAATTAAGACAAATAACTTGCATGTTCAATACAAGTCAACAACATTGGAGTTTTTTTCACAAATGCTTCGCTGGCTCATTAAGTGGGTTGGTAAAATTTCATATGGGTATTATTTTATTCAAATTTCGTTAATTGACTTGTAATGAATGAAATGTCAATACACGAATAATATACACAATTTTAAGAAAAAAGTACCCCTTTCTAGAGCCTTTAAAACAAAATACTATCCTCTTTGCTGTTCAACCAATCACAGGGCTCAGTACCTTTAAGGAAGCAGGCCCTATTGACATTATCACTGATAGGTACAGTTCTAACTTGTTTCCATGATAATATTTGACATTTAAAGGAAATATGTTTCAGTCACAGAAAACTAAAAAGATGAGAAACACGGACCCCACCAAAAAACACAACACAGAAAACTAAAAAGATGAGAAACACAGACCTCACCAAAAAACTGGGGGAGACTGTAATTACCTGTTCATAATAAATGCAGTCTGCAAGGACTACATAATCAAAATTATGTTCTGATATAGTATCTTCTCCCCATGTAAGTGCCTTTGCCATTGTATTTCCAGTTATCAAGTCTTTGTTAACCTCAATATTCATGTTGATTAATGGAATAAATTCAGGCAAGTCAGATATTATCACTTCAGCCCTGAAAAAAAGGCATAAAACAGTAAATAAATGATAGAGAAAACCGAAGGGGCAACTAAGAATGGACAATGACAAACTGTACATAATGCTATGTATGATCTGTGGATATACATGTAGCTTAGATTTTATCAACTAAAACAAAACAAGTTGAATGATCATGAGTTTCCATTCATTTTGTTTAGTCAGTAAAATAAATTAATATTTTTGTTTTTATTATAATTCTTAAGGGACCGACCATTTAACTTGCAGGGGGGAGCTATGGGTTTTTTTTTCGTTCAAAATTTTTTTTCCGGACAACACGAGTTAGAATTTTTTTTTTTTTTGTCGTGCAAAGCGCGAATTTTTTTCTCTCCAGAATTTAACATTAGGTTATATGACAAAAATTTTGAATAAGATCAGATTATTATTTTTTTCCTCCACCAAAATCAAAATATTTTTTCAGCAACATTGGGTATCAGAATATTTTTTTTTTAGAAAAAAACCATAGCCCCCCCCCCCCCCTGGAAGTTAAATGGTCCGTCCCTAATATGTATTGTATTTTGATATTTTTTGTGTATCTGCTTTCAATCCCTTTAAGGTAAATGGGGCAGTTGTGATCCTAATATAAATCGTATGGTAGTAGGATTTACAACTACCTATGCAATCAGTGCCCATCACCACTAAAGTTGAGAGTTTGAATCCCGCTCATAGCGAGCTGTACTCAGTAAGAAAAATTGAAGCTTCATACATGTACAAATACCTAAAGTTTTGAAGAAAAAAGGGAGGTCGTTTGAATACATATCGATGATTTATTATTGGTTACTTGTCAGTAAAATGGCAAAAATACACTTATAAAACTAGTAATTTGAATTAGTGTTTATAATAAGTGATGCAATAATGATTAATTGGTGTGCAATAGAACAAATGAAGTATATGGCCATATATATTTCTTTAATTCTAACAAATTCTTTTCCTCTCCATCAATTTCCAGTCTGTAAAGTTTTCAATAAAATTTAAATATTAATATTTATTATGCTGATTTACATTTCAAAAGTTTGAAAAATGAATTTTACTATTAAGATTTAAAATTATGCTTTTATGCACATACTTGGACTGCTTTAATAAATCAGATATACTTTGAAATGAATATTGAAATATTCCTAAAATGTATGCCATGACGAAGAGCTACTTAAATATTTTTCACTTCAGTCCAGAAATACTTTTTTTTTAAAAGTTTTGTTATAATATAATTCTGAGAGATGTAAAGTTATTTTTTGGAAAACTCCAGTCAGTTGAACAATTGTTATAATTCAATAGATTGTAACTTTTTATTCGTAAATAAATAATTATTAAATAAAACACACCTTTATTAACATTAATATACCCAATTAGAAATATGAATATTTGGAATTTCCTGTCGTAGTGTACAAGTGGCCATGACACCTCTTCATATGACGTCACGGAGACAGATCATGTTAGTTGAATGAAAAAATAAATTTTGACTCTTCCCAACATCGAGCCCTTTTGGTTATGTTTTAATATCAGATCAACTGCAATACAATGTTAACAATTTGTATATCGTCCTAATTTTCTTAATATTCCCATCCCATGTTACATTTTCATAAAACAAATGAGTTTATTTGTTGTATTGGGGGGGTATCTACGTATAATTCCATGTTTTACATGATTGGCCATAGGATAAATAACTCACTTTTAACTCGTTTTATGCATACATATGCTTTTTTCTTTTTTGTTGCCAATGCTGTTGTACTTTCCCGTGTTTTTTGTGGTCACTGGTCGATGTGTTAACTAGGGTAGTCCTGATCGGTAATTACAAAAAATATATTTTCTCATGCTTTCCCTTTTCGTTAGTGCAATAAAATGCTTGACATGAAGTCATAATGATTTTGCAAATATCAAACAACGTTATTTTACGATTTACATAATTTTTAATGATAAAATTGCAACTGAGCAATACTGCTATAATATACGATACCGATTGCATGACGTCACGGCTCTTTCGGAAGAGCTTTAATTGCAGGTATAATCTGAGAATGAATCACAGGCGCTTGTGTAGAGTCAAAAATATGCTCGCTATGTACCTAAAATACCACAAGGCCGGACTCACTCCTACTACCCCTGTCACTTCAAACGCTATTTCCTCTGTCAAAATGTCGATAGGACGCAAATCGCTTACTAATTTGCGTAGTGAAATGATTTTTCTTCAAGGAAAATCCGTTTTTTATATCTTCCTACCATCTACACCCCCATACTGACAGATAATCCTCAGATTTTTTTGACAATGGACACCTAAGTGGCAGCAAAGCGAAAGTAGGTCACGTGAGACATATTTCCACCTTTCGGTCGTTCTCGGGTTTTATCATATATAATTACTAAATACTAGAAACATTACAAGGTGCCAAAATATGACTGACAAAATGAATGAAAACTTCAGTGCTTCTTGGTATGCAAATAATACTAAAAATAAGACATAGGAAATAATTGTATTTAAAAAACATTATAATTATACAGTAACAATACTGATATATAATTACGTTTCCCAAACTTTTCTTTCTGAACTTCTCAGGTATGTTTAGTAAGGCAATGATAAAACCCGAGAACGACCGAAAGGCAGAAATATGTTGCACGTGACCTACTTTCGCTTTGCTGCCACTTAGGTGTCTATTGTCAACAAAATCTGAGGATTATCTGTCAGTATGGGGGTGTAGATGGTAGGAAGATATAAAAAAACGGGTTTTCCTTGAAGAAAAATCATTTCACTACGCAAATTAGTAAGCAATTTGCGTCCTATCGACATTTTGACAGGGGTAGTAGGAGTGAGTCCGGCCTTGTGGTATTTTAGGTACATAGCGAGCATATTTTTGACTCTACACAAGTGCCTGTGAATGAATTATACCTTTTGTCTACTCACATTGAAGAGTTACGAAAAATGGCAATCCCCATTATTTGGTGCTACATTCAACTTCAATGACCAAACTCTACCTTACGGTATACTATTTTTAACATTCATTAACACAAAGGTCTTTTATGTACTGTCATTTAAATTTGCACTCTAACTTGTTAAGACCATGGGCATGGCGTTTTCTTTGAAAAAAACTTTCCAAAAGAAATCCATTGTAAAAATATTTGCTCTTTTGCCAACCAAACAAGTAATTTCATGTAATCATATGACATCACGGAGAAAATACCTATACGTGTACCCTTACCCAAAAGTTGCTGCCATTATTCCAACAACACCGGTTCCAGCACCCAGTTCTATCACTTTCTTTCCTTCCAAACGTTTTCCATGGTTGAAATCTGCAGTTTCAAAATATTTTGACAAAACCAATGCTGCATCCCACACTACACAACCAACATCACCGATCTCGAGCTGGTGAATTTTTATTATATCTTCGTTGTTTTTCTCTATCTCTCTCACAAAAGTCTCAGTTATGGGCGCTGACATCTTTGTTTTACAATAAAACAGGACACGATGACGGGTATACCTCGTCAAAATTTTGTGTTTCTAAAATAATAAGCACCCCCTTAAAAATTATGAATACACAAATATTTAGCCAATTAATACATACGGCTACAACATAATAATTTAATAATAGAAAAACAGTGTTCGATACAATTAAAGCATACAAATATAGTTAAAGATATGCCGGAATAATTTACGATTGTTTTCCGGTACGATTCAACGTTTACTATCAATGGTCGAGTGGGAATTTCAAACACAAAACACTAAAGCACTAAAGATATGTCATGTAGTGTCGAAATTATCGATTTCACACGACCAGAGAGGAACAGGAAGAATTTATTTATAACTAATATACCTGGAAATTCTGAGACAGATATTCAGGTAATTTACTTAGCATATGTACACACATGGACAATGATATGTCATATGATTATAATATTACTAGTTCAGGTTACATCATTACAGTCAGGGCCTATGAGAGGGCATCTTCGTTAGCCAAGGGTTACGATTCGGGTCCTCCTTCTCTACTGTAGAATCTCTGAACTGAAGGACCCCATAGTCTTAGCCATTGACGTTTTATTTTGATTTTTTCATTGTTTTTATTTTGGTATTTTCAACTAAAATCCTCAAATTTGAGAGAAGTTTCAGCCTGTCCCGGAGCCCCAAAGCAGTCTTGTTCCGCCTTGGAGGCCCTGATTACAGTTGTAACTGTAAGGACCAGTTCGCGATTGTTAATCCTTTCTTAGACTTGCTACAAGCCCAGTTCATAACTTCCCGTTTGCCGTTAAATAAATTGTTATTACGAAAGTTGAAATCTTGACTGGCCACCTATATTTATTATCCACAGGTAATTAGTAAAGATATGTTGTATTGGGAGCTCATTGATCATATTGTTAATTGAATCTGATCTCTAAATGAAATAAAGAGCTAAACAATTCAAATTTATGTATCTCTAATTTATTAGAATTTTCTCAGTTTTCTCTAGAATGTCTTGAAAATAATGTTTAAACAGTATATGGAATGCTCTCTGTATATGAAGAGCTCTACACAATTCGATTAGAGAGACCTCTAATTCAATGAAAGAAATCTAAAAGTTAATCAGATATTTCTAAATCAGATGCAGTTATAAACATCTCTAAATAAACTGCAACTCTCTGTAATTCAAATAAGGATATCTCTAAATTAATAAGAGAACTCTCTAATTGAATTAAAAAGCCCTTCAACAAAACGAAGACGAACACAACACAGGAAACTTAAAAGATGAGCAACACGGACCCTACTAAAAACCGGGGTTGAAGCCAAGTGCTAGCTTATAGCATACTTGAGTATACATTAATATGGATTAGGCACAGCCTACAGGCGAGCATCGCATCTACACATAGACATGCACATGTATTTTACTAGTCTATGATTATGAGTCCACACTTTTTTCTTATTTTATTTTTTATTTTTGAAACTTCAAGTGACTGTGAAGAGTCAAACGTCTTTCGTTTAAAAAAGTATCCTTTTCATCCGGGGGTCGTGCACAGGCCCTCTGGGTCGTGTTGCTCGTATGTGTTTATGTACATGTTTTGTAAAATAAATGATGAAAGTTCATATCGTTAAATTTTGACATGAGTATTTGTAAAAATGTGGTTCAAAATCCACAGAAATGTCAATGATATAAGAAAACAAATAATAGCTTTCATAAAGAAACATATAATCATTCTTTTCACGCACAAATCAATTCATAACTCCGACAGAAAAGGCATAAAATATCGAATGTCTTACCCCCGCTGATCCACTTCTCTTGTTGTAAATAAACAATTTTGATCGGACCAATCGGCAGTTGATCAAAATGAAACAAGTAAGAGAAATCAGCTACCTCACGATCCTACGACCAACACTGGAATACGCAGCAATGGTTTGTGATCCCACCACCTAAATCCTGATAGACATTAGAAAATGTACAAAGAAGAGCTGCCCGCTTCGTCATAAATGATTACACCAGCAGAACACAATGATGCGTGACAAGCATGTTAACATCACTTGAGTGGCAGACTTTAGAACAACGAAGGAGGATAAGCAGACTCGTTATGATGTATAAGATCCAGCATCAACTCTTGGACATCGACCGAGACTTATACCTCATACCTGGTGACAGCAGAACCAGAGGTCAACATAGGTTCTTCCAGGAGAGGTCCAATTATGACACTCAGAAACTCCTTCCAAAGAACAGCACGGGAATGGAACCACCTACCAGACACCACCGTTGGGGCCAGCTCCATAGAGGAGTTCAGGGTTAACCTCCAACAACAGGTTAGCCACGCCAACCAGGGTAAATAGTTTTAACTGTGTCATAGTGAAGTGTTTAGTTGTACATAGTCTTGGGGACATCAGCTGTGTGTGCCTGGCATGCCTAGTCCCGCAGAACTTAAAACAGTCGGCGACGACTCATGTTCTACACTGGAAGAAGAAGAAGATACAATGCGGTTGTACGTGTGTGTATGATTTATTGATTGCGTTTTCAAAATTTCTTACAGAAAGACATGTACATATTAGACAACAGTCTGAGTCAGTGGGTCTTTCATGTCCGAACCTCAATCTGTCCATCCTACATATATTTAAGAGCATGATTTAATGTAGCTGCGGAACCATAGCTCTTTAGGTCCTTGTGAAATTTTCTGATTGGGCGGACCCCGAAAAAAACAAAAATGACCTAAATATCTACGGTTCTACAGCTAGGGGTTAAATCTCATTAATATAATGCCTACCCATATTAGAATAACAATAAAGTATGGCCGGCATGAATTATTTCAATTCTAATAGGACAAATACGGTAATTTTAAAATTCGAGGCGGTCAAGGTGATCAATCTTCTACGGAATTTTAAAAATGGTAAAATTGGGAATTAAGAGATGGATAGCGAAATTGTGGTTGAAACTGTGCCTTAAAATGCCGAAAAGAAATTTATTGACAAGGTTCAATATAAATATTATTACAAATAAACAACTTTAAATGATTAACAACGAAATTACCAGTTGAACGCAGATAAACATGGAGACAGTGACGAAAGGTAAACAAAGCCGTGTTTATAAGAGTTTAATTATGATAAGACCTGCTTAGGTTTTTATCTAATTTTAACTTCATTTATTTCAACAATTTTTAGATAAACAATAATAGAAAATCGCTAACCATGAAGAATTTTCTGAAAATAGTCTGCTTTTTCTTAGCGCAGCGCGCATGTGTGGCCTATATTTGATTGTTATTCAAATATGCCTTTATTTGTATACCGAATACGGGACGTCATATTAGAATTTGATATTCAAAATCTACGATTAGTTATACTATATGTATTATTAGGAATATCAGTAATTATGGTGGCACATGCCAGATTTTAGGGGCATTTGGGAGCCCCTGCTAATATATTTCAAACTTTGAAGTCATGTTATGTCCGAAATATGTTCTTTTTTGGTAAAAAAAAAATGAAAAGGCTGCTGGTAATCGCTCTTATAATTTTTGTCCATGTTCTACTCGTTTACTGCCTATAAAATATAAGTTAACTTAAACCGTTTGTAGTACTAACTCCATAAATGGCCATATGTTGTCGATTTGTAGGCCTAAAGCTGCAAACTAGGCATATCGCAGAAAAATGCAACGTTTTTTTGCACGGAAGGGCGCTTGATATTTTTTTTTCCCCCCGCTCTTTTCGTCATTGTGTCTTGTAAAGCTAGATCATAGCAAACGATATTTTTGCATCACACAAACGACAAGACTTTGAATGTTTTTTTCTGTCTCATGTGTACAAAACTGTATTTAAACGGGTTGCATGGCAACTGAATCAATATTGTTTTTAAAAAAATCATCTTTATATTCCTTTTTTTCTTTGTTTTGAAACCATGAGCGACATGATCAGCTTTAGGGGAGAGACAAGAAGGTCTAACGATTGTCCATTTTTTAAATAAATTAATCGTTTCATGTAAAGAAGCTGTACGGTTTCCTTTCTATTTTTTTTGGGGGGGGGGGGGGTATTTTTAAACTGGATAGTTATTTTTTATTCAAATTAAAAGGCTGTTTCCTGTACTTCACTCTGTAATGATCGTTTATCTAACCTTAAGTATGTATTCTATAGAAATACATCTATTTTGCTAATAGATACAACCTATGTGATACAAGATGCCGTACTTTAGTCGGAACTAACTTTCGTGACGTCATAGGTTTGGAATGCGAGAAAACCCCTGTGACGTCTTTGTAAACATTGAGGAATCTCCGTCAGGAAAATCGCAACGTACTCAAGATTTATCTTACTAATTTTAAATATTAAAGACATTCTTTTCACATTGCTGGGAACTGCACCGTTCAATACATAAACAATTATTCGGCATTTTGTTATTTTTAAAATGGATAGTTATTTTTTATTCTAATTAATAGGCTATTTCCGGTGATTCACTCCGATTGTACATTCTATGCTGAAACTTAAAAACCACTTCCGGTTGGTATTGTTCGTAATATTCATCTCCTTACACACATGTTGCTGTTTAGCTCGCATCTTGCGATGCTCGCTATTATGTATGTTAAACGGTGTTCCATAAACTAGATTTACTTCTATCATTTGGTGATCACCTTCAATATGTTGATTATTATGCCACTTTTAGGGACCATCGTGGTCGTGATCGTATGATAGTTGAATTTACAACGACATACAATGTATGCAATCAGTGAGTATCACCACTAACGTTATGAGTTCGAATCCGGCTCAGGTCTACTCGAATCGATACAACATTGTGTGATAAAGTTTGTCAGTGACTTGCGGCAGGTCAATGGCTTTCTCCAGGTACTTTAGTTTCCTCCACCAATAAAATTGACAACCACGATATAACTGAAATATTGCTGAAAGTGGCATTAAACACCCTAACCCTAGCTATGCCACATTGTATTCGCATTTAAACAATTTTGGAGAAAAAAATCTGCGCTATAATATGAAACAGGCACTGCCTGGAAAGCTCACGAAGCTAATCACTAATTAGATATCCTTGGTCTTGGATGAGCAAACATATGCAAAACTTTATGCTTATGTACATATAATTATTTACCAACTTTGCCTGAAAATAGAAATTTGGTTTACTAGTGACCACCAGTAGACATAATAGAGTATGTAAATGTTGCACATAGCATCTAGGGTAAGGGTAATAACAAAATTACCGAACTCCGAACAATCTTACAAAGGGAAAGTCAAAACTCATAAGTATATAAACAGACAAAATCAGTCAACAACCGGAAAACTGTGAAAACCGTAATGACCCTGACTTGGTACAGGCATTTCTAAAGAAATGGTGGGTTGAATCAGATTTTAAAGTGCCAAACCTCCCGCTTTCATTACGGCTCAAAGTTTCCGGCTGTCACTATAACAGTATTTATACTTGAACAAAACAGGTAAAACAGCTGTAAAAGCAGCACCAAACTCAGTGAAGTAAATGTCAAAGACACTTTTACGTCACACATTGATAAAAAAATATTTTGACATTTTTGTTGACACCTTATCTTTATACATCCATCGTTTATAATCTTTTCTGCAGAGACGGAATATATTTTGACAAGATCTTGGTATCGGAATATAAACTTTTTAAGAGATCGAATAAGGCGAATCTTTTTGTAAATGTTGCACATAACATAGGGTCTGAGACACTCTTCAAGATCACAGGTACTTGTGGACAGGACCCTATGGTGCCTCTGATTGCCCATCCCTCCTTTTTTTTCATGTACACAACATTTTGCAACTTTCTATGTATCACTGTATGACATATATACAAAAAAAAACAATCAAAGAACAGTTTCTATCCATACTGGGTTTCTGACATATGCATAAGGTTTTGAGTGTTTTTCTTTGAGACATTTTGGGCAATTGTGTATTTTATCAATACCTGATGCAATTAAGAGAATATAAATATCAGCTTGAGTTTGCTCTAGGAATAATCCAGAGCAGACGATCGGATTGTGCAATCGTGTTATTTTTAGCGACTCGTTACTTTCCGTGTAGGATTCGATAATTATCGGTTACCAATTTCACGCAATCGTAACTACTCGGCCATTCTCGCTACCCTGCAAATAACCTTGTATGCATTAGGCGTATAAATCACACTACTTTTCACATGTCAGTTACATGAAAGTTTGATAAAGTTATATTCTAAGCAATTTTCTATATTTCAATTAAAGTTTTAATTAGTTTTGCATGATTAGATTTTACTTAGTATGTCTTCCATATTGGATTTTCTTGAACTATATTTTTGTGCGGCTTAACTTAACTTAACTTCCGGCAAACAATTTAAGAAGAATTTCCACTATGTACGTACGAGGTTATTTGCAGGGTAGCGAGAATGGCCGAGTAGTTACGATTGCAATTTCACGTTACTGCCGCCATTATGGTTCAAAGGTCAATCGGAGTAAAAAAAACGTAAACAAGACGTCATTGCATTTGTAAACACGGTGACGCAGTTTATTCATCGTGGCAGTTATGCACATATCGTCCCTGTCGTAAGGAAGTTTTCGTGAATTTGTTGGTTAGGAAAATAATTTATGACTACATGTAATGTATCCCGTAGATCTTGAAAATAATGAGAGATCGTGTGAATATTTAGCCATAGTAGAATACATGTAGTAGTTCCAACTTCCAAGGATATTGTGACACAACCTCGCAAATAGTACTGTTTACAAAACATCCTAGACCTGCAAGAATAAATAAAAATATATCATCCTAGAGGGTACTTATCGATTAACTTGAAGAAAATTAATCTAAATCTTGTATATTTTGTTGTCCGACTATCCTATAAAAGGGGGGGGGGGGGGGGGGGTCCTTATAAAAAAGGGAAATCAAAGAAGTCTTTTTTTCCCCTAAGCGACTGGCAGGTATTCGTACAAAAACCAGCTTTGTAATGTTAATGCTTTAAAGTTGGCATTATGTTAGACTTCTGCATGGTTTTATAGTTTATCATATTTATATCACATTAAACATGCAATTTGTAAATTATCATATTATGGAGCATCAAATAAAACTTTTTAAAAGGCCCAACTTAAAACTGGTGTGCCCCTTTTGTTAGAGAATGTATAAAGTCTGTGTGTGTAAGACACTTTAGATGTACTAACTTAAAAATGACTTAGTTCAACTATATATCATTTTGTGATTTTTTAGAAGTCAAAATCCTGTAAGAATGCACACCTTTAGTATTTGTACATTAAACACACTGCAAAATATTACAAAAACTCTAGCTCAAAACTATAGGGAGGGACAGACAGGGGTTAAATAGTATGCCCTGATACAGGGCTATACATTAACAGTCATGTTCCATTCTTACATGTATGTTAAGCACATTATTATGGTGTGGTTTCTGTTCATGAGGCACTCCATCCTTTCTTGTTTATGCCAATGTCAGGAGACCAATAATAACATATAAGGATTAGTATGGAAAAAGTGTTAAATTCAGGAACAAGTCAGTCTTGGTTGGGCAAAATATGTACATGCACATGTACTTTGTAACAGATTCAACTGGATAACTTTTGTAAATTATAGAGCACAAAAATTAAACAAATATAATAACAAGAAAATATTTATTGCAAAAACAAAACATTATTAAAAGGTCAGCTACATGTATAATAACAATGTTGTAAAATAACAAAACTATGAACTGGAACATTGAAGAATGGGTAATAAAACATTCCCCTCACCCTGATTAAGTCTTAAGTTAATGATTGAATGAAAATTATATTGCTTTTAACATCAAAAAGTTAATATTGGAGGACACTATGCAAATTTCTCTATCCTTTAGTTATTGAATTGAGAAGTTATAAAATCTGACAAAAGTTCCCCCCCCCCTCCCAAAAAACCCCCATACTACATGTAATAAGGTTCAAAACTCCTTTAATTTAAAAATATTTGTCTAAGACTTTCTCAGGTAAATGAACAAAGCCCAAAATATTCAATAATGTTGCATGAAAAACAACACTCATATGGGGGACAAAAACATTCTATTCATAGAATTTTTAAACAAGAAACATAAACTATAACATGTGATGTGTAAACTATTTAAGCATGAGCAACAGGAAACACATTTAGATACAAAAAATGAAAAGACCAACACCCTTAGTTGGATTTTTAGAGTGCTACAAAATGTAGTTCATTGAAACAACAGATATGTCGTTCCACTCTGAAACATTATTCTGACTCGACCAGTTTTTGTTCTTACTCCTTAATGCTGCATTCTTACCAATATTATAATCTTTGGTTTGACTAGACAGGGGCTAGAACCCATGGATCTACCACATTCTAGGTGAGCATGCTAACTATTACACAACATTTTTGCGGTCGCATTGGAAAAGGAGTAGTTCTTCAAAACTTTCATTAAGCTAGGGACTTGTGTCCAAGTTAGTTAATGCAGTCAACATGATCAGGCATATATTAAAATAAACCCATACTATGATAGATTAGCTTCCAGTCAGATTTGAACTGACATCTTTTCAACATTATTGAAACGTACTACCTTGTACTATAGAAGCTACATTGTATATACATGTATTGTAATTGTTAGTAGTTGACAAACCTAATATGTATGCAGATCATTAGCTTCCAGAGAGATTTGAACTGACATCTCTCAAACATTATTGAAATGTACTGATTCATTGACACCATAGTAACTACAACATTTTGTCATGAATTTGTTAGGAACATTTCAGCCAAGATTGGTTGCAATCCCTTCTGTTAAGTGTTATTATCTAATGGTCCTGAATTGACACTACATAGACACGATACAGAGAATAAAAAAAAACATGCATAAATTTCATACCATGCAGTGCAAGAACAATAAGCTCCTTCTGTTAAACCATCATCTTCTTTGGTGCAATATCTATACATTGTGGGGGTCGTCATCCAATGTCTGTGATGATGAACACTTTGTTCTTAAAATACATAAGTTGTTGTTGTTCGACTTCGTCTTTAGGAAATATGCCTCCTGCAACCACCCACTTAAAAATATTCAGACCTGGGCAACCTTATAGGCTTTCAGCATGTCATTTGTCAATGCAACATAACCATGGGCTAACCAGAACTGTTTTATGTCTGTAAAAAACAATTGGTGTCCAAAATTGCATACCATCAATCATGTTCATCAAGCCTACCAGAATACATTTGAAGCCCAATGAACGGAGTCTGAAATTCCAGTCACTCAAAATTTTGTCGTAGCACCTCTTGTTATCTTGTAAAACATAATCTTGTGATGGCACCAAAGGCAAGTTTAACTTACCTGCCGACAACACAAGCCTGAATGCCGTTGGCATCAGCTCTCCCTGAATCCGGGTCGTTTCGCCCCGTGAGTCGTTTTTCCCCTATTCCCGTTCGCCCCGGGTCGTTTCGCCTTCATTTATTAAGAGTGCTTTAAAAAATGAAATATGGAAAATACCATTGTAATAGTACTTTAAAAAATGAAATATGGAAAATACCATTGTAATAGTGCTTTAAAAAATGAAATACGGAAAATAGCATTGCAAATATTGGTATTTTGGATGTTGTAAGGCTTGTTCATGGGTACTTTATTTTTGTCTTCCTCATAATTAACATGCTTTCTTGACGTGTTTAATATTATGTATGGCTTCACTTTCATTGTTTGACAATTCAGGCTGTCCAAATTCCGGTGGCTTCATTTGACAATATTGGCGATAGGAAAATTAACATAATACATACTAAGCTAAGACATAGATGTAGTGGCCTTAATGCCGATTTATAGAGTAAATTTGAAGAATGATCCACGTTGTGTATGTGGTCATTTATTTGAGGATGCTATTCATTTTTTTCTTGAATGTCCACTTTATCAACACGATAGAACTTCTCTGTTTAACTATTTTAATAACATTGTTCCCATCTCTATAGAATATATACTCTTTGGATGTAATGAAATTAGTGAAGAATTGAATACTTTATTGTTCAAATCAGTGCAAAAATTTATTCGACAAACTTGTAGATTTAATAATTAATTATCACAGGCACTTGTTTCATTCAAAAAATATATGCCCCCTCCTCTTCCTTACTTCAAGGTAAACATCTGCCCTTTACCCATTCCTCACTTCGCCTCAATATTTTTCGCATATTTGTGATCCTTTCGCTGACCCAATTATATCGTTACACTCCTGAGATATTTCTCTTTTCGACTGCCACATTTAAATATACCTACCGGGACCCCCTCAGACGAATTGGACAAGAGTATTCAGCGAAAGTGGCTTGGTGAAAATGTAAGACATTGAAACGGATACAACCACTTCTGGTTTGCACTGGATTTTTCATATGCATTCGGAATTCTCTAGACCGGCCATGTGTAACAATGCCATCATGATCATCTCTCAAATGTAAAGTAAGCCTTTAAAATACAGATAATTGTTCCAATGCAGATTATAAAAATATGTTCAACTCCAAATTACTGACATTTGATTTTTAAAACACTTTTTTTTTTAGTTTCTAAATCAATTTAGAACGGACCGGAAGTGACTGTATCCATTTCAGTGACTGAAAAATAGAAAATGCAACTTTCGCTGAGGTATTTATATTTAAATGTGGCAGTCGAAAAGAGAAATATCTCGGGATTGTAACGATATAATTGGGTCAGCGAAAGGATCACAAATAAGCGAAAAATATTGAGGCGAAGTGGGGAAGGGGTAAAGTGCAGATGTTTACCTTGAAGTAAGGAAGAGGCCGGGGCATATATTTTTTTAATGAAACAAGTGCCTGTGTTAATTATCCCCAACCGTGATATTATCTCAACACAATTTATTAGTTTTACCACCCACCTCCTTTTTTTCTGTTAAATATTAAAACAATATTTAATATGTATGCTTAGTTTGACATGATTTTGCTTAATTTACTAATTATTGATATAGCCTGCACATTTGCTGTCATTTGATTTGTTTATGCTATTACTGTATACATATTTGTATGGAGAGGGACTAGTAAGTTGTAAAAACTTGTTTCCAATCCAATTGTATATATATATTGACAATAAAATCATTATATAGTAAATTGTTTGACACCTGCTTAAATTTGTAAAATTTCTTTGAACAATACAGTAATAAATTTATATGTATTGTTTGTTCTGCATGGCTTCAAATTAGTTGTTGACATATGACACATATCAGTTGTTATTATTATTTCTTGTATACAACTAATAAATAAATAATTACCAACAAATTGTCGAAAAAGACTTCATCTATTATTATATAATAGCGATTAAGTGGGGCGAATCGACTCACTTTCTGGGGCGAAACGACCCGGTACCCTCCCCCTTCGTTCTTGTTTTCGTCAGACCTCTGATCGTCAAGATTCTCGACTTTCCAACATCTAAACTCATCAATAGTGTAGATTTTACCACCAGGATCCATGTGTAAATGTAGAATAAAATTATATAGTTGAATAGAACTTCGAAAAGGTTAAAAATGAAGTGGTATCGCCAATGTCAATGAGACGCCATGAAATAATGCAAACAGGAAGGCCGCTTAACACCTGGATTTTATTCCGATTGGACTTTGGACCATTTGTTGTAAATTGGGGGGTCAACGGAACTTTTGAAAGTGTTTTTCTTTGAGACATTTTGGGCAGTTGTGTATTTTATCAATACCTGATGCGAATATAAATATAAGCTTGCGTTTGCTTTAGCAATAATCCAGAGCAGACGATCGGGTTGCGCAATCGTGTTATTTTTAGCGACTCGTTACTTTCCGTGTAGGATTCGATAATTATCGGTTTCAATTTACAGACAAAATTCTTTAAATATTCATTTCAAACAAATAATTTGTATATTTTCGTCAAAGAAGAAGAATGTTGAATTAAATTTTATGTTTATTTCACAAGGAAACAATATAGGCAACAGCGATTCCGGTATTCGATACCTTTCGTACACTGTATCTTTCATACGGTCTAGAGGGTGTCGCGAAAAGCAGTTACCCGGAATGTCCCGGATGTGTTGAAGCTTTTTCATAGCCATAGTGGTATGGATAACCCGGATGTGGTGAAACTTTTTCATAGGCATAGTGTATGGATGATAAGGATTTCTGTTTTAGTCAAAGTAAATGGTATTCGTCATTATTCCTTTATTGATTTAATTTTACCATGTTTCAATCATAAATAGCTCGCTTAACGAAGCGAGCTTATAAATAGCTCGCTTAACGAAGCGAGCTTACTAATTTATAGTGGTGTTAATACATCATCCAGTGGCTGGATGCTGATGTAGTTGATATGAACATTGAGGAAATGCATTCTGTTTATCGGGGCACTCCAGTTTATTATAGTTCTAAGGTATGACGACTCTTTCCTAAGATGACTTTTGCACGATGAAAGGTGGAGTGTTTTTTCGTCCGTGTTACGTGCCAATCTGATGGAACAAGCTTTTTCAGTATTGATGTATAGTAGGCCGTTGATAACTTTATGCACCATTGAAAGCGTAGCTATTCTACGGTCTTCCTGAACTCGATCCGTGCTGTTATATCATTTAGCTTTTTTTATTGGGCATGTATTATGAAATCTGTAACGTAAAATGTTAGCTCTATCGTGACTACCAAGCGAAATTGGGGAAACTCGAACAACTATTATGAACTGATAGCACGAAACACCCGGCTGTTGGCAGATTTGGTACACTGTATCGGGGCGATTGTTGTAATGAATCAACGACAACCACTCTACCATACATTACCCCTGTATAGTATCCATGATTTAATATCAAATTAATTTGAACGAAAATTACCGTAGGCGATTTTGGCTATCTTGTTTCAGGCCCTTTAGTTTTCATAATCCCAAAACCTTTATATTATTTGGGTTTCCAATCTTTTGTCATGGAGCGTACTAGATGAAGATTATTCCAGAGACGCATCGTACGCGCTGGGTTTGATATTTACGTTTTTATTATACATGTAACTAAATTGGAAAAATACCAGTATGTCTTAATCGTCATTTTATTGTTTTGTAGGAAAAATTGTACTCCACTTTCTCTCACTATGGTTTAATATTCGGAATTCAGATTTATCCTACACCACCCAACCACTCCGAAAAGTCTTCACGATTCTATGCCTTTGTGACATTTTACTCAGCGTTGGCTGCATCCCGTTCCAAGGAAAGTTTGTGTAACAAAATAACCATCGATGGAGTAGAATGTAAAGTAAGTTTATGTGATATTAAATTTTAAATTATTTGGCTTTCCAATCATTTGAGCGTACCTGATGATGGTTATTTTGAGCGTACCTGATGATGGTTATTTTGAGCGTACCTGATGAAGGTTATTTTGAGTGTACCTAATGAAGGTTATTTTGAGCGTACCTGATGATGGTTATTTTGAGCGTACCTGATGATTGTTATTTTGAGCGTACCTGAAGATGGTTATTTTGAACGTACCTGATGATGGTTATTTTGAACGTACCTGATGAAGGTTATTTTGAGTGTACCTGATGAAGGTTATTTTGAGCGTACCTGATGATGGTTATTTTGAGCGTACCTGATGATGGTTATTTTGAGCGTACCTGATGATGGTTATTTTGAGCGTACCTGATGAAGGTTATTTTGAGTGTACCTGATGAAGGTTATTTTGAGCGTACCTGATGATGGTTATTTTGAGCGTACCTGATGATGGTTATTTTGAGCGTACCTGATGATGGTTATTTTGAGCGTACCTGATGATGGTTATTTTGGGCGTACCTGATGATGGTTATTCCAAAAAACATCTTGCACACTACATTTGATATACTTACCACATGAACAACACAATCGTAGGTTGTATAACCTAAATGTCATGAGTAGGAGGTTTGGAATTATTTTCCCTTTTAGAGGGGATTGTGTTGGGGAGTATTTGATTTGATCGATTGATTATTTTGTTTATGCATTTCATGCTTTATATATAGTTTATCTTATAATTGTAAATGTGTCATCAAACCGTAAGAAATACATATATATTATTGTAACATGAATGCATTCTTTTCATTTGATCTTTTTATGGTTTATGTACCAGAATGTACACAACAGCTAAGAACTATGAAATAATACACTCAGATACGAGATATTACACACTTTAATGGATCTTGTCTGTAGTTTTATTACTCAAAGAGAGCCGTGCAATAATCAACGACCTAGATGTGATATTGCATGGCTTCATGTTACAGATCATTTATACCACGGTTTTCCGACTTCGCGTTCGATTGTTTAATCGTTTAACTCGGAAAACCGGTGTATAAAGATTACTTATCATTATATCAAAACAACTTTATTGTAGATAGCGTTTGCAAAAAGGAAGAAAGATATACAAATGGCCAACGGACTGCATTTTTCTAAATCTCAGGAACTGGCAAATTTTTATCTCGGATTCAATGGCTGGTCTACAACAATTAAAGTGGTAAGTAAGCATTATAAAATGGGAAGTAAATGCTATAAATCAATAGAAAATTCACGAATTCTGAACACAGAAAACCCAAAAAGAACAACACGAACCCATATTAAACAACGGGTGTTAACCCAGATAACCACAGAAGGAGAGTAAGTGCTTCCTGTTTCACTTATATCGTCGATAACCCACAACTGATTACGCTGTATACGCTTATTCCATTCATCAACCGTGGGTCAACTGGCAGAGAAATCCTCGTTTCGTTGAAAAAGCCCATTAATAGTTACCAATCAAAATCGTTTGATAAATATTGTGGTTAAAAAGCTATACAGGCATCACTTCGAAAGTTTTATGGTCACCACCTTGACTTGGTTAACCGTTACGGGATATCATTATCACAAATGACCACGAATATGTTCCGCTTGTCGTGTTCACAATCCGGTCCTTTCCTCATTTATGACTTATCACCGAGTTTGTAACAAGTGTAACACGACCGATGTCAAATGTGGAATAGGAACTGCTTATCCTTCCGGAGCACCTGAGTTCACCCCCGGTTTTAATGGGGTCCGTGTTGCTCGGTCTTTAGTTTTCTGTCTAATGTTTTGCAGATTGTTGTTTGTCCTTTTGGCCACTGTATTATCGGTCCTTCGATTTACGGCTTCAAATTACACCTTTGGTATCTTTTCATACAGAAAACGGGGGCTCTAATGATTTGCAAGGAATTCCATTCTTAACTTAGATACATTTAAATGCTGTGATGTGATTGGCTATAAAGACAGTCGTCGGGACTAATCAAAGTGTTTTAATGCGATCAGTCGGCTACGAGGATTTCTCTGCCAGTTGCCCCACGGGTGAAGAGTGGAGAGTTTCTCAGTAATCGAAGTGTCATCAGTGGGTTGCCGACGATGCTCCACTGGTTGCACCCGTACTATTACCCATAATCAAAATCTAGTAAATAGTCACAATCGATAAGACGTTTGAGATAATTTTATGACCGGAGAAGATACCACGCTCATATGTGAGATAGATACTCTATCTATTAGTCAATGGCATTGGCGACCAGAACTTGAACATCTCCATCAGAAATTCTCGTTTGAGTAGCTTGTTGGTAGCCATCTATCTAGACAAAAACACATGTTCTAGAGTATCGTATCAACTGTCATACACATACATGTACTCAATCTGTTTGGGTTACTGGGACATATGAAAGGGAAATTTTATCGATTGTGACTATTTACTAGATTTTGATTATGGGTAATAGTACGGGTGCAACCAATTGAAAAATTGAATCAATCTCGCTTGTGGTATAATTTGGATCTCAGTCGTCCCTGATTATCAAGTTCGAAACTACAATCAAGATAAGTTCGCTAGTTGTGTGGGACGAATACAAAAACACAACTCGCCTTTAGGATAAGGCGTAAATGGTTGATCTGTTGGAAAATGCCACATTCCTGTCATGTAAAAGAAAACTTGCAACAGCTCCTAATCAACGACACATATAGCCTATTGTGAGTGGTCGTTGACAGCACTGTCGCAAGGCACAACTTTCTTTCACTCTATCAGTGAATCGATAACTGTAAGGGTCCATCTTGACCGATACCGTATAATAATTGAATTTACAAATATCAACAATCAGTGCCTATCACCACGACCACTAAAGTGATATCGATTTCAGCCCGTGATGGAATCGCTAACCGTCACCCACTGTTTAGAGTTTCTGCCCATAACAATAACCTAAAGTCATCATCATCTACAATGTAGCAAATGATTTATAGGAATTAACCTGAATAGATAAAATTATCTATTAGGACAAGTCTTTACCACACAAATAATTTTACTAATTAATTCTATGTAGGGTTAGGATTATGTTGTTTAACGCCACTTTCAACAATATTTCAGTTATATCGTGGCCGTCAGTTTTATAAGTGGAGGAAACCAGAGTATCCGGAGAAAACTACCGACCTGCCACAAGTCATTGACAAATGCTATCACATAATGTTGTATCGAGTACACCTTTAGTTTAATAATATTTTATTGTACATAAACAATAGGATTGGACAGCAAGTTATACCAACTTATATGAAGTCCTCTCCTTACAAATTATACACATGAATTAATGACAGCAAAACAAAACACAGACAATAGACATTTAAAATTTGTGAAAAAAAGTGAAAAATTGCTGACATTAGCCCTAAAATCTTTTTGATTGATTTATAAAAGTTCGAACTTTTCCAAATATTTTGGAGTTGACGTCATAACTATACTTATCGTTCCCAAAGAGCAAAGTTTCAATATTGATATTGATATCGTCGCAATTACTCAGAAGTGTTCTTCTTTCGTTCAGGTATAAGGGACATTCCAGAAAATAATGTATAGCATCTTCAAAAGAAGCACCGCAATTACATTTAAAATTATTTATTATATGTATTTTTGACAGATCGGCATTGAGTGAGCTGCATTGGTGTCTAAGTCTAGTATGTAATATACTTAGTTTCCGTGGGCCTTCATTATAATACGTTGGGGTTTTATAAATATCAGCTTTCACTCTGTTTTTAAACGAAGATAATGTAGGAGAATTTCTTATTGGTATGTCTAGATTGTTCCAAAGCGAAACGGTAGATGGAATAAATGAGCTTGCTGATGTTCTCAGTCTGCATCTGGGTGGAACATAATTCAGATTATTTCTAAGGTTATAACTATTTACATCTGATGTAACTGGAGGTAAACAGTTACGATTTTAATTTCTTAATAAGCCCCTCATGCCAAACTCTGTCAAAAGCTTTTGAAATGTCACAAAATATTAAAATAGTTGACAATCCTAATTGGTAGGCATACAGAAGAGAATGTTCAAAAATAAAATTATATGTATACTTATACAGCACGTTCCATCACTTTCCCTATACAACTTAATAAAGATATGGGTCTATAATTTGAAGGACTGCTTTTGTCGTCTTTTTTGAAAGCTGGCATAACTCACGCAATTTTCCATGTTGACGGAAATATGCCTTTCTGCAAAGAAAAGTTAAAAATAATAGCTAAAGGTATACAAATGGGTTCAGAAGTACTCTTTAACATTTGATGGGTGATGCCGTCATCACCACAAGCTTTACCTATTTTTAATGTTTGTAAAATATCTTTAACATCGTGTTCAGTAATATATATATTAGATAATAATGCATCAGTTCTTGATGGTATATCTGGGGGAACATGATTAGTATCATCAACAAATGAAATAGAACGAAAATATTTGTTCAACAGATTTGCCTTAATCTTGTCATCATATATCAATTCATTTGAATCATTATCATATAAGGGCGGAACGGAATAATTTTGGGACGTTCCTTTCATTAATTTCCGAATCAGTGACCAATAAGATTTCGAATCATTTCTTTGGAGTGAGTCTACCAATTCATTTGCACTTAAAAGGAACTGTTCACGGGCATGCTTGATCATATTATTTACCTTATTACGATGGGATTTGTACTTATGTATAGCGGTCGATGACTTTTTTGTTCTTGCAATTTTTTTCAATCGGTTTCGGGTACGGATTTCCCTTTTGATATGGGAATTAAACCATGGCTTATCAGAAGGTCTTACTTGAATCATTTTTGAGGGGATATTTCTCGATATTATCTCAAGGTATTTCTGTGTAAAGCTTGATGACATTATATCAATATCAGTGCATTCTTTGAGATACGATTCCCATTGAAATTCTGATATTTCATTATTAAGTTTTAAGAGGTCTACATGTTTGTATTGCCAAACTTTACGCATATATGTTTTTTTGATTGAGTACGGGATTTTGATATTAATCATTGTTGCATTGTGATCACTTATACTTCTATCAATTTGAAAGGGTATAATTTTAAATAAGGGTTCAAGTTTCCCGAGGATATACACTTCCAAAATTACAGATATATTTGAACAATTGGGTTATTTGATATAATAGTATTTATCGCCACACTGTCATTAAATGTTTCGGTAGAAGATGCTCATACCGTTTCGAGTACACCCTATATTTAAACACGTGATAGTTTGTTTACAAACACAATGAAAGATAATTCATCAAATACACACATATATATATTCAATTTAATTTGGAAGTGTAAAATTATTGATAATAGTACCTAGTCAAAATAAATATATATTTGATAATTTGGTTACTGGCATAATTTAGTTTATAGTATAATATATTTTAAATATTTTTCATTCCTGTACAATTTAAGGTAAAACAATTATATTAACAGTGCAGCTAAACTACATGGGGATTTTTTTACAACTCTAAGAAAAAGAATACTGTATGCAATTTCAAGTACAAAAATGTTCAAGAATATATTATAGTTGAATGTTTATTATTTTTACAAACGTTCGTCAAATTACTGGATGAGATCATTAATATCTTGGATACATCTGATGAATGTCTTCCTGGAATCGTCTGTCTTTTTTGCAAATATACGGCCATCAAATGTCCAGAAGGACTTTAGTTTTTTTGCTTTTTTCTGTGTATTTAGTTCTTTGATGATGGATTGTCGAAACTTTGTGAGATCTTCGGTAATAAAGATGTTGTCCTTGTTGTTTTTGAGATTTTTCTTCTTCATAAAGATAGAGTTTTTTACCTTCCAATTACGAAAACGGCATATCAACTGACCTTTACCGTTGTTTATAGGCCCAATAATGTAGGAGCGATTAATATCGTTTTCGGTTAGAGGTTGTGCGAGACCAAGTTTATCATTTACTATGTTGACGATCAGCCCATCTGTTTGTTGTAGATCCCCCTGAGTCATGGGAACATTATGGAATCTCAGTGATGTCCGTCGCCCATACTGTTCCAACTCTTCGATTTGATTGTGTAGTATATTTACTTCATGTTTTAGATCGTCGTTTTCTTGGAGAATCCTAGGGCATACGTTGGCCATATTTCTAAATTTATCGTACCGATCTTCCATTTGTTCTATACGTTTGTTTAGTTTTCCCTTCATTTGTTCATTTTCGGCTTTTAAACTTGTAATTTTGTCATTTTGTTTATTTATGCAGTCTTGTAATGGCTTGATGGCATCTTCGATAGCTTGAATAACTGCGGATTTTATTACGGACTTAAGTTCTGAAATAAATTCTGTTTTTATTTCACCTATTATAGTTGGTACCACAGTTTGTATGATTTCAGGTTTCAACATAGTTGTTTCTACAAGCTTACACGTATCAAAAGATTGGCCTTGTGTTTTGAAGGTTACTTGTTTGTCACTTCCAGGGTTTGGGACCTTTCGGGTCACTGACTGTGAGCGTTGTCGACTTGAAGGAGGCTTCATTTGTTCGTCAGAGCCCGATAAGGGACGTTTACGAGAAGAGCTTCTACCACGAGTGTTGGCGTTTTGTACATTATGCGATTTAGTTGTTGGAATTTGAGGTGCACTCGAATCGGCCATCTTGTTTGTTTACAATATTTATAAAGTTTGTAGTTATTCGCTTTAGAGACTAGAAACTGCACTAGATAATCAGCTTTAGAAAAGATCATTCATTCAATAACATTTGTACTCAATTTCAATGCTGAACACGCAGAAAAAACACACATTTTCGTACAAAACCTTTCTGTTGTGTCAACTACGTCAGCTTGCTTGCCGCCATTATATCGCTTGAGCGGGGTTCGAACTCCCAACGTTAGTGGTGATAGGTACTGATTGCATAGATAGTTATAAAGCTAACTAAATAATGTACCATACAATCACGACCACGACAGCCCCTCTACAATCAATATAATGCATTGAAGAGATCTAGATATAAATCATCTAATAAATGTTATTAGTATTATCATGATTATACAAAAGCTAAAGGTCACGTTTCACAAATTACAGTAAATTTATGTTGACCAACACAACATTACTAGCGTATCAAATAAAAAAATAACCTTAAAAATACACAGAATAATAATTGCACATTTCTACAGATAGACGAGTTTATTCCTCTTTGATTGCTATTTTACCAACTCAACATTTTTAGCTTAATAATCAATTGTCATCAGCCTACGTTCGTAATATTGTGTCTTCTAATTTCCATCTGCGAAACCAATGGGAAGTTTGGTCTTGTAAATTAGGAGTAGCATTATGTATGACTAAGAAAATTTTGTTTGTTCGAAAGTATCAAAGTAATGTTGTTCATGGGAATCGTACACTTTTGAAATTTATTTTGAATAGCTAATTATTTTTTTTTAAATATAAAACTCGTCTTATTGAAATTGATGCAGACTTTTCCATAATTATTCTTCTTTTAAGATGTGACTGTGTGTATTTTTTTTTAAACTAATCTCATCTTTTTTGTAATGTTTATGAAAAGATAAATTCAAATGTTTTTAAAATATTCTGTCTGAGAATCTCGAAAATGATATTTTCATGAGGATAAATCCAAATTTTAGTTTTTTAACAGTTTTTTCTGTGTTAAAAAGAGGTGTGTGCCCATCAGATAACATGTATATACATATATCCCGATAGTGAGGTATTTGTTTGTTTTTCATTTGATCCCTTCATAATTCGGTACTCTGTTTTCAGTATATAACAAATATCAATATCTATATAAATACAGTGACATTATAATTTAAAGCATACTTCATGGAATGGCGAATTAGAAGTTTTGTTTTTCAAATGTTGGAAGTCTTCGTTCATATATTGTCAGAAATCTCATTCTCTACACATACGTTTTGGGAATTCGGGACAGATTGGCTTTCTATGCCATGAAAACATATTAGAACGTTTCACCGTCGGATTTTGGTGGGGTTCATGTTGCCATATCTTTAGTTTAATGTGTAGTACTACACGGAACACAAAAGATTGAACAACACGAGAGTGAACTCAGATTCCTGCTTCACTAGTGACACCCGTCGTGTTATTGTTAAACGACACGAATATCACGAATGGTGTAATGGCTAGGGTGATCGCCGCGAGTGCAGTAGATTATGTATTAAAACCCCGGTATGGTTCAAAACCAAAAACTATAAAATTGGTATTTGCTGTTTCTCCTATAAGCGTACAGCAATAAGGTTGGCTCAGAATCAGGATAACGTGTCCGCGACATATCTATGCGTGGATTGTTGTTTCTGTGAGCTAGCACTATGAAAATTCAATTCAGCGTGTTAGTGTGGTACAAAGCGGACATTATCATCACCACCATCATCATCATCATCACCACCATCATCATCATCATCATCATCATCATCATCATCATCCCAGATCGTCGTCGTCGCTGTCGTAAATATATAAGATCTTGTCGAAATATATTCCGTCTCTGCAGAGACGATGATAAAAGATGCATTTTCATATAGTGAAAATGTATAAAGATAAGGAAGTCAACAAAAATGTCAAAAATATTTTTTTATCAATGTGTGACGTAAAAGTGTCTGACATTTACTTCACTGAATTTTGACAACTATTTTACCTATTTTGTTACTGTATTGTTATATATACTGTTATAGTGACAGCCGGAACCTTTGAACCGTAATGAAAGCGGGAGGTTTGGCGCTTTGTAATCTGATTCAACCCACCATTTCTTTAGAAATGCCTGTACCAAGTCAGGGTCATTGCGGTTTTCACAGTTTTCCGGTTGTTGACTGATTTTTTCTGTTTATATAATTATGAGTTTTGACTTTCCCTTTGTAAGATTGTTCGGAGTTCGGTAATTTGTTATTACCCTTATTCACTCACTCAAACTTCAATATTTAACCTTTTATCATGTCTTATCAATTTACAATATTAAATCTGACTTGTATTCTGTTGATTCCTTTTCGAATCAATAATGTGGTGTTTAAAATATACCATGGCTTGTTATCCGTTGCAAATAAGCTTAAACCAATGTCATGTCATCAGAAATTTGTATCATTGAGAAAGTGGGGAATTTCTTTTGCATACCAAACAGGCAGTTTTGTCATGTGCAACATCAGTAGCTGTTAAAACTAATTAAATTTATAATTAAGAGTTGATGTGATTGTACTCAATGCAATTATCAAATGTTTTCATATGAGTTGTTATTAAAGATTATGAATTTACTAATCAAAATCTAATAAATTCCCCAGTGAGAATGAATTAATAATACAATACCATATCAACTAATTTCACTGCAATATTTATTTAGTTTTGTGCTCAGGAACTTAGGAGACAGATTAAGTCACTGCAGAAAATGTAGAAAATAAAATAAGAAAATATAATTACTAAAAAAAAGTTTAAAAAATGCAGAACAGATTTGATCCCTTTTTAATTACGAAAGCCAAGGGCATATTTCATTTTTCAGAAACAAAGATAATTTTATATGAGTTTACATATGCGTGAACTCGGCCATTCCATTCAGCCAAATTTACAGATTGACGAAATACGAGGTTCTAATTAATTATTCAATACCCAGGAGAAAAATGGTGACATTGTACATACTCTGTTTACTAAATGTTTGCCAATTTAATCTTCTGTTGTGGTCATCGTAGTTGTGATCGAATGGTACATAGATACAATCATTGTCTATAGTTTATTACGGTCGCCACAATGGCTTGGTTAACCGTTGCGGAGTATGAGTGTCACAAATGGTGACGGATATGTTCCATTTGTCGTAATCATAACCCGGTCCTTTCTTCATGCATGCCTTATCACAGGGGTTTTAACAAGAGTAACTCGACTGATGCCACATGTTGAACTATAACTGCTTACCCTTCCGAAGCACCTGGGTTCACTCCCGTTTTTAGTGGGGTTCGTGGTGCCCTATCTTTAGTTTTCTGTACAATGTTTTGTAGATCGTTGTTTGTCCTTCTGTCCATTTTCCTTTGGCCATTGTATTGTCTGTCCTTCGATTTACGGCTTCTGATTACCCCCTTTTTTTATACAATTAATGAGAATCAAGTCCGCCTGTTAGGACATGTACTTAATACAATTTTATGAGATAGTTTCTTGAGGCAGTTCGTTTGTTTTCTCCGGCTACTCTAATGCTCCTAACAAATAAAACGGACCCTCATATATAACTGGATTAGTTTTGAGAGTGGAGTTAAAAACCCATAATCGTCATCCGTCAATGTTAATGCGTATGAATATATATGTATATAAACAAATCGATATTATACATTTTTACGACTTCTGTCACGATTATCGTCTCGTAAAATTGCAGGATGTTGCTTATCATGTAATTGGAATAATCATGTTTTGTATAAAGATCTTTGTTAATGTAACGAACCAATCCCTACAATAAAACTGTAATAAAAATGAAAGGGGCGTCAAAAATGCCATCCCGGTTTTTTGTTATTTTGATTTCCCTGTTTATCGTTATATAACATTTCAGATAAATGTCATAATAAATGTCACTATCATATCTTGGCACAATAACAACAAGTACCAAGCAAAACAAACAGCGCATTAAAACACAATTTCTTGTTTTTATACTGCCAATGTTTATGTTTTCGCCATCTGCGAAGGCATGTAGGCCTTCTTGTGTGATCGTTTCGAGATGAAGTTGATTTGTGTTAAATTGTTTTAAATGTTTGTTTATATCTGTTAGACCTCTATAGATCTTCTTATCAAAGAATGGGGTGTTGTGATCCCATACATCGGAGTAAGAAGAGTTTGAAGATACCAAAGGGGTGAATCGAAGGACACAATACAATGGCCAAAAGAAAAAGGTAAAAAGACAAACAATGATCTAGAAAAAACTACACAGAAAACTAAAGATTGAATTACACAAACTCCACAAAAAACTGGAGGTGAACTCAGTTGATTTGTTGTGCGAGTATATGTAGTGCAATAATTACAAGTTTTTGGGTTTTTTTTGGTTATAGTTGAAGGAAGATGACACTGAACGGACATGTGATGGGGACCTGCAGAAAGTTCGATATGTATGTGTGTCTAGAATTGATATTACAGGTCATCATCTGTATACTGAAGGGATGGGAGCTTGGGAAGAAACTTATTTGATCAAAGGTATCGATATCTGACACAATTTTGTGTAATGTAATTTATAAAGTTTTAGATTCGGAATATGTAACATGTTTTTATTTTTACAATGCACGTCTTTTCGTTTCAAAAATAATTATTAAAAAAATGGGCGCACCATTAAATGGATATGGTAAATCTCTTCGTTCCTTGTGATTGGAAAACAAGAATTATATTTTGGTCGTTCCAATGTATTATGTGCATGTTTGTTCTTCAAGCTTCTATATTCTGATGAATCTATCATTCGAAGAATCTGTTCTTGTCGGCGTAAAACGTTGGAGTAAATGCTTTATATACTTATACTAGAAAATGAATCTATCAGAACACTGCATATAACAAGTGCCACACATATCTTGCTGCGACAGACACCGATGCAAATCAAACTAGCTACCATGCGATCGTTAGCATGACGATCCACCTTGATTTCATGGGTAAGTGGAGTTGTTGGTTTTCTGTCTGTTATACATTTATTTACCGTTCCATGGTATTTTGGAATTTGTTTTTATTACCATGTATTCGTAACCGATGTTATTGTTTCTAGATCCTACCAGCAAAGCTAAGGCTATCTGTAAAAGTAAAAAACTAGCATACCAGCGATCGATTGAAAACGCCTTTTCTAAAGTGATTCTGATAGTCCTACCAAATGGTAAAGTTACAGTAGAAGTGGATACAACTAAACCAGATCTAATACTTACTGAAAAACGATTGGATGAAGATAAATGTTTACAGGTCAGTATCTGTAATTACTACTGTAGACTCAACTAGCGTTTGTAGGGTTAGAGTTATGGTGTTTATCTCCACTTTCAACAATATTTCAGTGATATGGTGGCGGTCAGTTCTATTGGTGGAGGAAACCGGAGTACACGGAGAAAACCACCGACCTGTAGTGTGGCAACTCACTGAAATACTTTATCACATAATGTTGTATCGAGTACACCTCGCATGATTGGTATTCGAACTCACGTTAGTGGTGATATGCAAAGAATGCATAGGTAGTTTTAAATCCAACTGCCATACGACCACGACGCCCCCCCCCCCCCCCTAGTGTTTGTAACCGCGTATCACCTCTGTATGAAATTGTTGGTAAAATAAATTAGTAAGGGTTTGGACGCAAATGATACTTCTTAGAAATTTCAGAACAAATTGCAAAGTACATTTTATTTTACTCATCTAAAAGATAATTGAAATGTTTCCTTTTGGGAATTTCCATGTAAAATGGCTGCAATTTTTTCCAAAATGTGATTGATGAAATTTTAAGTTTGAATATTTTGAAGAGGAACTAAGAATCCATGTCATCAAATTTGATTATTTAGCAACGTCAATAATGATGACATCGTCAACAGTAACTCGTATTCAATTAGTGCATGTTTTCCCACTCTTTAAATTACAATTGCAAATCAGTTATCCAGTTGTAAAGATGGAGGAATGTAGCATCATTTCTTTAATGAATCATACTTGTTGTTACCAATTAGGCCGTCGTGGTAGTATGGTAGTTGTATTTACATCTACCTATGTAATCAATGTCAATCACCATTGAAGTTGTGAATTTAAATCCCGCCCACGGCGAGGTGTACTCGATACAACATTATGTGATCAAGTTTGTCAGTGACTTGCAGTAGGTCGATGGTTTCCTCGATATCCACCGCCAATAAAGTTGACCCCCACGATATAACAGAAAAAATGATGCAATTGGTGGTAATTATATAAGCACCCATAACCCTAATCATGTTACAATTTTCACTTTTTTTTATTTACATGAAAAGTCCTTAATGTCGGTCCAAAATAAGTGTTTAAATATTCTCAGAATAAAAACAGTGGTAAAACCTGATTACAAGTACCCTTGTGTGTAAGGTTTACCACCAGAAAAGACGGAATGTGGGAGGAGGGGTTGTTATCGGAAAGTTCACGTCAACATGATTATTATAGCTTTATCCGGTTTGTCCTGTAATCTGTGTAGAATTAATTTAATAAACATCAAAGATACGTATATTAATTAAATTCGCAATATACACATTTATGTATTTAGTTCAATGAGAAATTGTCAGCAGCCTCCTTAGGCCTTCAGATAAATATAGATTATCCAAAATATATGTCATTCTAATTTCGTTTCAAAATTTACATTTGCCTTAAGTTAAAGATTTCCTGTGCATGGAATATCACATAATCAGAGCACTTTAGCTACTATTCAATAAATGAGTTTTATTTGAAGGAAAAATCTATTATGGGGTTTGAAATTGCTTTTATAATTCTTCCTGTTCAGGTAAACAAGATGTAAAAGGAATAAAGTAAATTAAAAGAAACATGTAGGAATTAAGGTAACATGCAATCATGTTTACCAATCCCTTCACCCTTGCGAGGGAAACCCCGGGGTTTTAGAAATGGGAATTAGTTTCTTTGCTTTGGTGTGCCACTCCGCTGATTGTGTGAGACGAATAAAATACACAATTGGCCTTTAGGACGGGACGTAAAGGAATACCTCATGGGTATAGTGCAACGACCTTCACATATAATACAACGTACAGCAACTCCTGAAGAACAACATTTTCATTGGAGTGTAGGGTGGTGGCCCTTTATATTGGCACCCGAGTTCTCCCCCGGTTTTTAGTGGGGTTCGTGTTACTCGATCTTTAGTTTTATGTGTAGTGTTTGGTGGATCGTTGTGTGTTCTTTTGTCCTATTTCTTTTGGCCATTGTGTTGTCTGTTCTTCTTCGATTTACGGATTCTGATTACCCCTTTGGTATCTTCAAACTCTTCTTCTAGACCTTATCCATCATTTCCCCTTTACCTTGTGACAATCAAAAAGTTTCGTCTGCAGCCCCACACTGGTCGTGCCATCATATTACCTACATGACTGATTATTTGTAAATCAATCAATTTATCAAGATATAATTCTAATTTATCAGAAAGCCTTGCGAATGGTAATTCTAATGTAGTTGTTTAATATTCCTGGTTTGTGATTGGACAATGCTGTAATTTTCACGGTATCAATTACACGGTTGAAATATCATGAGATATTTTTAGAATTTTAGCAGATTCTTGTCAATAATGTGGCAATACACATGATTACATTAGAATGGAGATAACAACATATTGTATTTCACGGCATCAATTGTCTATTTAATGGTCGCAAATATCCGTTTACTGGCTCCGCTAACTCGTCGCCAATAAACTCAATTTACGACCATCAAATCTCCAATTGATGCCGTGAAATTTTCAAATACAATACAGTTATCTCCTAAATGCAGCTGATCTTCACCTATAATTTGGTGTGCCTCGCTATTGTAATGAACGCTCAGGCATAATCTTTGCATTAATACATAATATATCTATTCTTTGTAATGCAAAAGGGGTCACATATATAATTAAAAGATAACCGATGACATTCATCAAACTTTAAATTTTAGATAGTATACAAGGCTATCGGAACACGGAATAAGGAAGCAATGATCAGCTCTGAATCAAATATAATTGCCAATGCAATCTCTACATCTGGATGCAAGTGACAGAATACTTTTTAAAAACACTTTGTGAAAGATGAGACGAGAGATCATGAAAGTGTTTGAGAAGTATGGTTTCATGTTTTAATTTCGTATCAATATAACAAATAACATCTCAGATTTTTTTGTATTTTTAGATAAACGAGTTAGATGAACACCCTGGAGAAGATGATGACAAGGAAGACGAAGATATTGATGCTGTCAATCTACATATATTACATGAACTGGAGGAAGAAATGTAAGACATTTTGAGTTGAAAAGGCAAAGTTTTGTAGAAGTCGTGGCTTTTCATAAAAACCGTTTAACCATATTGAAAAGATGGAAAATAGTTAGCCATATATAAATCGTGGACTTGCTAAGTGTAAACACAGGAACAGCTATGTTAGTGAAGAGAAATGTAATGCACAGTCTCACTGTCTGCTATATTAAAGTAATAAAATAATGTCTTTCAGGAATGTGAAACCAGGTCTAGTCAACAGATAACCAGCATGATACATTACTGACGCTACTTGCTTTAAGATTGTGTTCATCTAGATATGAACGAGATACAAATGTAGGATGTAAAAAGTGATACAAATGCCATCACCATTATGCCACGGAATAATGCCTACAAACATTTGAATATCACAGGGTTTTTATTGTTTTTTTTTCGTTAGAAGCCGTGATTTGTTTTGTCAAAACCAGTTTGAAGACTTACTACGTGTACTACTTTATCACAGACAAAACCTAGAAGGCAAAATCTGTAAACACAGTTCGTCTAGTGTGTATTATTGAATCAGCTAAACATTATACTATGTACATTTTGTATAAAGTTAGTACTAAAAACGGACTTGTTCGCTTTAGAATTAATTCTTTGCTCTTGACTATGTGTTTGCCAGACATGTTGTGTTTTTGTTTTGTTTGTCTTTGTCTTGTGTACCCTATGTTGCAAGTTTCTCTGGATTGTCCATTTTTGATTGTCCCTTCTCTATTCTCTAACGTTTATTTGTCCTGTGTCTTGTGTACCCTATGTTGCAAGTTTCTCTGGATTGTCCATTTTTGATTGTCCCTTCTCTATTCTCTAACGTTTATTTGTCCTGTGTCTTGTGTACCCTATGTTGCCAGTTTCTCTGGATTGTCCATTGTTGATTGCCCCTTCGCTATTCTCTAACATTTATTTGTCCTGTGTCTTGTGTACCCTATGTTGCCAGTTTCTCTGGATTGTCCATTGTTGATTGCCCCTTCGCTATTCTCTAACGTTTATTTGTCCTGTGTCTTGTGTACCCTATGTTGCCAGTTTCTCTGGATTGTCCATTTTTGATTGCCCCTTCGCTATTCTCTAACATTTATTTGTCCTGTGTCTTGTGTACCCTATGTTGCCAGTTTCTCTGGATTGTCCATTGTTGATTGCCCCTTCGCTATTCTCTAACGTTTATTTGTCCTGTGTCTTGTGTACCCTATGTTGCAAGTTTCTCTGGATTGTCCATTTTTGATTGTCCCTTCTCTATTCTCTAACGTTTATTTGTCCTGTGTCTTGTGTACCCTATGTTGCAAGTTTCTCTGGATTGTCCATTTTTGATTGTCCCTTCTCTATTCTCTAACGTTTATTTGTCCTGTGTCTTGTGTACCCTATGTTGCCAGTTTCTCTGGATTGTCCATTGTTGATTGCCCCTTCGCTATTCTCTAACATTTATTTGTCCTGTGTCTTGTGTACCCTATGTTGCAAGTTTCTCTGGATTGTCCATTGTTGATTGCCCCTTCTCTATTCTCTAACGTTTATTTGTCCTGTGTCTTGTGTACCCTATGTTGCCAGTTTCTCTGGATTGTCCATTTTTTATTGCCCCTTCGCTATTCTCTAACATGTATTTGTCCTGTGTCTTGTGTACCCTATGTTGCAAGTTTCTCTGGATTGTCCACTTTTGATTGTCCCTTCTCTATTCTCTAACGTTTATTTGTCCTGTGTCTTGTGTACCCTATGTTGCAAGTTTCTCTGGATTGTCCACTTTTGATTGTCCCTTCTCTATTCTCTAACGTTTATTTGTCCTGTGTCTTGTGTACCCTATGTTGCCAGTTTCTCTGGATTGTTCATTTTTGATTGCCCCTTCGCTATTCTCTAACGTTTATTTGTCCTGTGTCTTGTGTATCCTATGTTGCCAGTTTCTCTGGATTGTCCATTCTCTAAGGTTCATTTCTTTTTCTTTTGCAAATTCTTGTTTCAATGTTACACCATTAAATGCAATGTCCTAGCTAGAGGGAAATTGAGGTGCACAATGCCATGTTCTCAAAGTCTAATGTCCCTATGCCAGAGAAGTAACCGTTTTTCCTTTCTGTCTTTTCCATATCATATCCATGGAAAGTATCTTCATTATAGCAGTAAACATCATATTAAGTCTCTTTTATTTTGATATAGTAGACAATAAATAATAGAATTACAGGTCTTTTTTTGTATATTTATTTTCGGTAAACAAGCCTGCACACACTGACTTACTTAACATAGATAAGGGTCAAATCTAGGAAGAAGGCATTAGCCGAGAAAATTATTAAATGCAGACATAATATATGTGTTTCCTTATTGGATTTTATTACTACATTGTATATGAAAAACATACTTAACGAAAAACAACTGGTAGCAAAGCGGATAGAACATTAGATTATGCATCGCCTTATAGCACGATAATCTTCATAAACGGGAAGAGACCATTTTATAGACAATCTTGAAACTCAGCTTTCCATTTACGATAAATGATATCACTAAGATTATGTAAGATATTGTCTTCATAATGTCATGTTTGCACGAAGACAAGTCCTATTTTTTTTTTTTTTTTGAAACACGTGTCAGAGGCCTCGTCGTGGTAGTAATGCGGTCAAGTAGATGCAATGTTATTATGTGATAAAGTTTGTCAGTAATTTTCGACAGGTCTGTGGTTGTCTACGGACAATGTGGTTTCTTTCTCCACTCGAAGTGCGCGCTACGACATGCCTAAAACAGTGTTGAAAATGATGTTAGTGGAATAATCGCCCATAGGTCATTATTTGCAGATGCAGTCAATAAAGTGACCTATGTCATAATTTGGGATAGACAAAACACAAGTAGTTCTTTTCCATGTGACTAAATTTGAGTAGGGGACACTTTTGCGGTAGTTGTCCTGATTTTTGTGAAGGAAATTTATCTTTAAGGTATTTGGCTTTCCAATCTTTCGATTTTGAGCGTACCTGATGAAGGTTATTTCAGAAATGCGTCGTGGGCACTAAATTTGATATCAACGTTTTTATCCTAAAATTACAATATAACACTCGAGATTTGAATCAAATTTCTCTTATAATGTTCACTGTAAAAGTTAATTTAATTGAAGAATCCTGCTCGATATAGAGTTCACTCATAATTTTGAGTTGAGCATACATTGTACTAACGTTTTATTCAAATTGATATGTTCTGTTTAAAATCATTATATAATTTTAATCTTAAATCAAAATTTAGTATTCTATCTTAATTTCTTTCTCCTTTAGCTCACATGAACTATTGTATACAGTTTTGTCTATCGGTGGCGTCTGTAATCATTTCACATTTCAATATGCTCTGTACATGTATATTTGTTCCAATGTTATTTGGAAATCCAAAGTTGTCGTCACCACAGAATATAGTTCAATACAGGATCATATTGGAAAGATGTTTTAAAACATTCGTTTTCTCATAAGATAACTCTGGATTGTTATAATTATGGTGTTTAACGCCACTTTCAACAATATTTCAACTATTTCTTGGCGGTCAGTTTTATTGGTGGAGGAAACCGGAGAAGACCACCGATCTGCCGCAAGTCACTGACAAACCTTATCACATAATGTTGAATCGAGTGCACCTCGCCGTGAGCTCATTCTGGAAGAAGTAGATATGGTTTAAAAGAACTGGATGTGACTTAGATACAACATATATGTGTTTGATTGGTTCTCTCTGCGAAATTCAAGCAAGTCCATTATCATCGACAATTTATTGGAAGTTTCGAAAAATTGTTTTTTTTTAATATCTGGTATCTATAAATCACCTGTAGTTTCTCGCAATCATAGCATCGAATATTTCTTGGGAGACATTTATGAATATCTAGATCATTTAAAGTGATCTAATTAAAGTGCTTAGCTATAAAAACAATGCATGGAATCTAAAGTTAAACCTTTATGTCCATTTACTGAATCAGAATAAAATGATCAAATTGTTCTTGGTCATGCTCCTAAACGTTTTGACGTCAACAACGTGAGTGTACCGCACTTATTGAAATTGTGATATGGGTACCTTATAAAGAAGTATAGCTTATCTCACGTGGACGACAAATCGTGCCAATGTCCCTCTGTCGTACATCCGGATGTTAATCTAACGCGTTGTCTTTCATATAGTTGTTTAGCCATGTTTTATATAGATAAGTGGTCGTGATTGAACGTGATGAGGATGAGTCTACAATAGATACTAACAAATGAAAATTCATTTGATCTTATTGAGTTGTAATTTTATAGAACCAACCAAATGTTCTTTGTATAGTGCTAGCGCACTGAAACAACAGCCGGCGGAATGACATGTCGCACCACTCGGACACAATATCCTGATTCCGAGCCAACCAGTCCTTACTCTTTATCCTCAGTGCTGCGTGCTTAGCGGAGAAACAAACAAAATACCAGTTTTATAGTCGTTGGTTTGAACCGATCGGAACTCGAACCCACGATATACCGCATTCGAGGCGAGCACGCTAGCCATTACATAAACCGATGCGGTTGTGTTCTACAAGTGAACTAATAATTTAGATAGGTACATTATAATATAATGGTAATGTTCAGAACTATTATTATAATAATTATCATAGATTAAAATGGAAAAAAGTGGCACCGTCATTTTCATTCTTGTACCAATCACTAGTTTCCCTCTGATGTAATTAGCTAGTAGAGCAGGAACTGTCTACCCTTCCGGAGCACCTGAGTTCACTCCCGGTTTTTAGTGGGGTTCGTGTTACTCGATCTTTAGTTTTATATGTATGTTTTGTACATCGTTGTTTGTCCTTTTGTCCTGTTTCTTTTGGCCATTGTGTTGTCTCTCGTTCTTCGAATCACGGATTCTGTTTACCTCCCTTTGGTATCTTCAAACTCTTCTTCTAAACAAAAGACAAAACAGATATACGAATGTGGTAACCATTCTACTCATTGTGTTAGTACAACATATACATGTACAATATGATATTTCCTATCATTATATTCATTAAAACATCAGTAATCAATATTACTAATTTGAGATTTAGTGATTCCTCACAGAATAACAAATTTTATTGAGGGCAACCCCATAATTAAATGACGAGAACTGGTGAAAGAAAACTTTGAAGATACGAAAGGTTAATGAGAAGCCGTATATCGAAGGACAAACAATACAATGGTTAAAAGAAATAGGACAGGAAGGGTAAGAACTTTCTGTACAATTAGTGGCACCCTTCGTTTTGCTCATGCATACAAACCGGTGATAAGTGCATGCAAGAGTAAAGGTGGACGAGACTGTGACTACGACAAACGGAAGATGTCCGTTTTAACTTGACACAGATATTCCATTACGGTTAACCAAGTCATGATGGCAATCATAAAACGTTCAAAGTGATGACTTCGACTTCTCGACCGACTCTGGTTCAGTTGCAGTAATTTTCTTCTGAATGAAAACCTGATAGTAACTGCGAGCCTTGGAATACCATCTCAACAGAGAAATATATACTTCATATGCAGGTTCTGCTGGAATGTTGCTATTTATAAATGAGTAGTTCACACTGTGAAAATTTAAACCACACTTGTTAACTTTCGGTCTTAGCGGCCTTCACTGTTAATTTGTAGATTTAGGTCAAGTTATGAAACATACCTGGCTGTGTCTAAAACGTCATAATCAATTATCGGTAAATGGTGCTATTGCAACATTATACTAATGTAACAGTAACTATGACAACGTCATATTAAAGAAATGGTAGCTTGGAGCGTCACAATTAAACAATGATAACCAGACCAGCGTCATTCTGAGGAAATGGTAGCTTGGTAACTAGTGAAACGCATTACTAGGTTTGTTAAAATAGTTATACGTAAGATCAACGTCATTCTGATGTAATTGCAACTAGTGAAGCGCATTACCAGTCAGATAATTTTATGGTTCGGATTGCATTTTGTCACAAAACAAAATAAAAAAAAGCAAAATATTCTTTTACAAAAAATACTTATACATATGACAACATCTACCAGAGTATTTTATTTTCGCATTATTGAGGTGGATTTTTTTTTACAACATTACATTGGATAAGCTTAAATAAGGGTGATGGTAGATAACATGTTTGTACCCGACCCATTAATTTAACAGAGCTACATTTAAATTTTAATGAAATAGCTACATGATTTGCAAAGACCTTCTGAAAGATACACACTACCTAATAAAAATTAAGACTAAGTGGAATCATAGTTCATTAATTGGATTTGCAGTTTTCATCCTCTGAAGTATAGGCATCAGAAAGTAATGATCGAAATAATTATTTGATGGACTATTGCACAGAAATATTCGATGAAATATAATGTAACTATATATGACTGCATAATAATGTATATCTAAAACAAAATTGAGACAATTGTGTGTTTTGAATAATCCTAATAGTGACTTAATAATGGTTATCTTCTTTTACAAAAATCATTGATCATTCTAGAGTCACATATGTGAAGATGTACAGTAACATAGCAACTACAACAAAATGACAAGCATTTGAAATCCAAGATTCGTTAGCAAAAAACAAAAGAAAGAAAACCCCTCATATCTAATTTGGCATACAGTGATAATAAAGTTTTCTTTTTGTATAGACCAGGGCAAGTATTCTGGCTACTCAGTATACCGGGAAGTCCATGTTCATTATAACAATGTTCTTTTAGCGATTTCTACGTTTAGTTAAATTATAATATAATTGTATTCCCATAATACTCATTACCGGAAATTGGCGACAAATGAATTTAGAGAAGAAGACATAAAGACAAAATTTGACATATTGCAATTGGAATTCTTTACATTTCGTTTAAAAGAAGTCTGTTTTATAGGGTAATTAAAACGCTAATAAATAACAGCCGTGTACAGAGCATTTGTATTATCCACAACGAATCTATTTCTGACGGTAGTTTATGACTGTCTATTGGGTTATATCTGATTAATTTGCTTTAGTACAGCATGTAAAAGGACGTATATATTTTCAAGAAAAGGTAAAATACCAACTGAAGGAAACGGTATAGGAAGTCGTAATCCGGATGCACAGAAGAACATGAGTCTAATATATCATCAAACAGCAATAAAATCACAAAAGATCCGACAAAACAAATACGTGGATATCATCATGGCTACCAAAAAACTTGAACAATTAAATACAACACAAAGCAAATTTGAGTGAAGAACCGGATATTGGTGTTTATGCTTTTGATTTATTGCTTGGAAAAGGTCAGATTCTCTTGCTCCATGAATGGCACACATCGTGAGGTTGTGCCAAAGGAGGCAATGATGGAGAACATGTATGTAATTAGTAGACACGGACATCCCGTAATGGTCGACCAAAGTGGTATGCCTGAACATGTAATAACGCTGTCAGATTTAGTCACTGTTTAGAATGTCTAGGTAATAAGAAAAGGGACTATATCATAGCGTATCAATTAGGATACGTGAATGCCATATCAGGGGGGTATATGAAAAGAAAACATGAGAAATTTACAATGGAACAACTGAAATCATCACGTTTTCCATAAATATTAGAACTCGATTGTCTCTTTTTGCAACTTTCAAGATATATGAATATACATATGTAACGGACATCCTGATCTCCGTTTTCTTTAATTTCGCTGGGATAATATATATTTATGAAGTAAGTGGTAATATATAGTTTATAGTTGTTCAGTGACAAGATATCATACATACATATATATTTAAAAGTGATTCTAAAAAATCCACCAAAATATTTCAACTTGTCTGTCGGCAGCCCTGGTATATAATCCATTTCATTCGAATATAAAATAAGTCAGTAAAAATGGACGTACAATTCGTACCCATTGGAATGCTGCGGAAAGTGTATTGACAATTATACTTGCTGAATGCCATTGTATAGATAAATTTATTCACAAAATATACATTATTATGAAAGCGCGAACCAGTCTAATGTCTACATTAGTACAAAAAATCTGGCGAGACAAAACAATATAAATGAAGCAACAAAAAAAACCCCAAAAAATAGGAACACCTCTGATAACACTAACTTCAACAGAAACCAGGGTTTTCAAACTAAGTAAAGGTTTTGAGGTTATGCTTCAAAGTTGAATAATTTCTATATGTCTAATCTGAGTGGTTTTATGACTATTCTACATCATTCAATCGATGGAATAATTTTAAAACATTTTGTAATAAAAAAGGCTAAAAAAATGTTTGATAAATTCAACACAATATCTTCAAAATATAATCTAAAAAGTGTATTTCAATACCAATTGCTTCGCTGGTGATGAATTTGGTATGGGAAATAATCGATAATATAGGGCAAAGATAAGATAATTTAGAAGTGAGTGATCAATTATATTTGTGAATTTTGTTACATCTTGTTTCGAAGGAATATATTTCCAATGACAGAGACGCAGTTTTATGACTTGATGAATATTAGAACCTTGAGACTTTACGAAATCAGGAGATGTTTTTTCATTTTCATTCATAGCTTTAGATGTATTTAACATCCCGGAAGTAATTTTTGGAACTTGGGTACGGAGGTACAGTTAGGAATTGTAAAAACAAATACCATTCATATATATCCAAGCATGAATATAATACACTTTCATATTCTCACTCGTCCTGAATATAGCTGAAAAATTGCTCGCTGGACGTTAAACACCAATCAACTAACCATATTCTCACAATGTAAAAGGCATGTCCATTTATATATTCTACCACGATCTAGGACACTCGAGGCGAACACTATATCACCGATGCCGTGTGAACAATGTTAGACCAACTATCCCATATTTACCATTTAACTTGAAATTAAAGAGAATTTTGGCCGTGTTAGATCCGTCTCATAGTTAGAATTGTAGTTAAGTACCGTATTCTCTGCGGGGAACAGTTGCATTTCCCCGTGCGTGGGTACGATTAATGAGGCTTAGCATAGCCAGCTCTTTCGCAGGCATTGTTCTCATGTTTCTGTTTTTATGTACTTTTAAGTGTGTATATTCGAATCGTCTTTGCTTCTGACTTGGTTACTCTCTGTTCGTTTTAGTTAGTAGCAAAACAATATTTAAAAAAAACAACTTAACCACAACCCCTTGAAGTTAAATAGTTTCACTATTGAAATTTGATCTGAGAGAAAATTTTAAATTGTTACATGCCTCAATATTATATTGACTAGAAGCGGTAGTTGCAACACAATGTCAAATTTTGTGCTGACTGCAGTTGGTCGATACATGCAACAAAGACATATCAAGCTAAAGTTAATTAAATGTAAATGATTAATTGGAATGTGAAAATTAATTGAACCAATCTAGTTGCATAAATTGATTACATACTTGAAAGAAGATCATTTATTTCTAACATTCAAATAGTGAAATTTACACCTCGTCTTGATTTGAATTTGTTAGCTTTGTGTCTGAGAAATTGAAGTGTCTCGTATGGTGCAAAAATGTCACATAAAAATGTTAAAAGTATCTATTCACTTAGAAAGAAAACCACCTCAAAATCTATTTTTTAATCCCTTGAACAAGAATATAATACGATCCATGCCTGTTCAATTGTACCACAAGGCTTTGTTTACAGACTTTTTAGCGTAGTAACAAAACTTAATATAATGTTGTGGGTCTCTAATTTATTTTATGACCACGTATACACTCTAATAAAACGGATGCAATTTTATATTCACCATTATTTTTTTGCAGCATATGATCGAGTGTTTCCACATGAGTTTTGTGTATTTGTAAACACACTCCTTTCTATAAGAACTTTCATCACGTACTCTATTTTCTAATGCCTTTTAGTAATATACAATTATATTTTTTGATATATTGATATGAAGACTTGGCAGCCAAATATAAAAAAAAATAATGTACAATTGACTGCTTAAGTTTTAGTTTATGGTGTTTAACGTCACTTTCAACAATATTTCAGTTATATCGTTGCGGTCATTTTATTTTGGTGGAGGAAACCAGACCACTCGAAGAAAACCACCGACCTGTCACAAGTCACTGACAAACTTTATATCATAATGTTGTATCGAGTACACCTCGTCTGAACGGGAATCGAACTCACAACGTTAGTGGTGATAGGCACTGATTGAATATGTAGTTATAAATCCAACTACGATACGATCACGACCACGACGGCCCCTGTACATTTGACAGAGTAGTGTACAATGTTTTTGGGTATTAGATAGTGATACATATAAACACAATGTTTGGTTGAAAGTTCAGACGTTTTTATTTAATAAAATATTTAGTACAGCACGGTATCCAGTTATGTAGATATATTGTATGGTTGTGAATTGCTTGAAACGATTATATATTTTTATAAAGAGAATAAAAAGTCTGTTTATGTTTTGTTTTTTACACGTGTTTCAAATATTATTTCATTCATTTTGACTTAGATGAAATTTTCTTTTATTAAGCGTGTTTTGTTGTTTTGTTTTAGAGCTTAATGTTTTGCCTGAGAAGTTGTTCGTGTTATTGTGGTTGGTAATATTGTTGACAATTACTGTTACATGTACCAGAGGAATGGCTTGTGTTGTTGTGGTTGGTAATATTGTTGACAATTACTGTTACATGTACCAGAGGAATGGCTTGTGTTGTTGGGGTTGGTAATATTGTTGACAATTACTGTTACATGTACCAGAGGAATGGCTTGTGTTGTTGTGGTTGGTAATATTGTTGACAATTACTGTTACATGTACCAGAGGAATGGCTGGTGTTGTTGGGGTTGGTTATACTGTCAATCATTGATCCTATCGGAGTCTTTGCACTGGAGTCAAGATCAGCTAAATGTCTAAAATAGACAAATCATTATAAAAGCCTTGCATTTTTACCCGTGACGAGATATTAAGGTACAAGGGTTACATGTGTTTAAGTTGAAGTCTTAACAATGAAAGTTTTACGGTCGCCACCATAATGTTTATTGTAATCACAATCTCGTCCTTTCTTCATTCATGATTTATCACCGGGTTTGTAACAAAGACTAACACAACGGGTGTCACAATATGGGGCAGGAACTGCTTACCTTTCCGGAACATCTGAGTTCACCTCGAGGTTTTCGTGGAGTTCGCGTTGATCGATCTTTAATCTTCTGTGTAGTGTGTTGTAGATCATTATTTGTCCTTTGTCATTTATCTTTTGACCATTGTATTGTCTGTCCTTCTTCTTTTGACCATTGTATTGTCTGTCCTTCTTCTTTTGACCATTGTATTGTCTGTCCTTCTTCTTTTGACCATTGTATTGTCTGTCCTTCTTCATTTGACCATTGTATTGTCTGTCCTTCTTTTGACCATTGTATTGTCTGTCCTTCTTCTTTTGACCATTGTATTGTCTGTTCTTCTTCATTTGACCATTGTATTGTCTGTCCTTCTTCTTTTGACCATTGTATTGTCTGTCCTTCTTTTGACCATTGTATGTCCTTCTTCATTTGACCATTGTATTGTCTGTCCTTCTTTTGACCATTGTATTGTCTGTCCTTCTTTTGACCATTGTATTGTCTGTTCTTCTTCATTTGACCATTGTATTGTCTGTCCTTCTTCATTTGACCATTGTATTGTCTGTCCTTCTTCTTTTGACCATTGTATTGTCTGTTCTTCTTCATTTGACCATTGTATTGTCTGTCCTTCTTCATTTGACCATTGTATTGTCTGTCCTTCTTCATTTGACCATTGTATTGTCTGTCCTTCTTTTGACCATTGTATTGTCTGTCCTTCTTCTTTTGACCATTGTATTGTCTGTTCTTCTTCATTTGACCATTGTATTGTCTGTCCTTCTTCTTTTGACCATTGTATTGTCTGTCCTTCTTCTTTTGACCATTGTATTGTCTGTCCTTCTTCTTTTGACCATTGTATTGTCTGTCCTTCTTCATTTGACCATTGTATTGTCTGTCCTTCTTCATTTGACCATTGTATTGTCTGTCCTTCTTTTGACCATTGTATTGTCTGTCCTTCTTCTTTTGACCATTGTATTGTCTGTTCTTCTTCATTTGACCATTGTATTGTCTGTCCTTCTTCTTTTGACCATTGCATTGTCTGTCCTTCTTCTTTTGACCATTGTATTGTCTGTCCTTCTTCTTTTGACCATTGTATTGTCTGTCCTTCTTCTTTTGACCATTGTATTGTCTGTCCTTCTTCTATTGACCATTGCATTGTCTGTCCTTCTTCTTTTGACCATTGTATTGTCTGTCCTTCTTCTTTTGACCATTGTATTGTCTGTCCTTCTTCTTTTGACCATTGTATTGTCTGTCCTTCTTCTTTTGACCATTGTATTGTCTGTCCTTCTTCTTTTGACCATTGTATTGTCTGTCCTTCTTCTTTTGACCATTGTATTGTCTGTTCTTCTTCATTTGACCATTGTATTGTCTGTCCTTCTTCTTTTGACCATTGTATTGTCTGTCCTTCTTCTTTTGACTATTGTATTGTCTGTCCTTCTTCGATGTACGGCTTTTGATTACCGCTTTGGTATCTTCAAACATTTCGTACATCTATAAGTAAATTTCAAAGGCAATGAACTATGGGATTTGAAGTTGCAGTCTATTAAACACATTATATTTTTTTCAATAAACAAGATATCTTTCTGGTTAAACTTATACATTATCGTCCAAGATCAAATGAAAAACAGAGAATACCACACTGTTGAAGCAGCTCATAAATCCGAAAATCGCAGAAAGAGGAGAAATCGATACCCCTTACTGACAAATACAAGGTAGCTCACTTTCCTGCTTTGGTATAGTCACAAACATAGCACGAGTAAACCAGTTGTATGGACCCAAATCACCCCTTTTAATCAAATGGACAGTGATTGTTTAGAAACGCTTCTCTTAAATAAAGATCATTATTATTACTGTTAAAAAATACATTAGCAAAAGAGTTATGAATGATTTGTGTGTAACACTTACTAATCTAGGCTTTCATGACACCAGTGGAACATGCATCTGAGTTCATCCCCGGGTCTTAGAGTGGTTCGTGTTGCTCAGTCTTTATGTGTAGTGTTTTGCAGATCATTGTGTTTCCTTTTGTGTCTTTTTGACCATTATATTGTCTGTCTTTCTCTGATTTACGGCTTCTGATTACCCCTTTGGTATCTTTTGACCATTGTATTGTCTGTCCTCTGATTTACGGCTTCTGATTATCCCTTTGGTATCTTTACACTTTTGACCATTGTATTGTCTGTCCTTCTCTGATTTACGGCTTCTGGTTACCCCTTTGGTATCTTTTGACCATTGTATTGTCTGTCCTTCTCTGATTTACGGCTTCTGATTACCCCTTTGGTATCTTTACACTTTTGACCATTGTATTGTCTGTCCTTCTCTGAATTACGGCTTCTGATTACCCCTTTGGTATCTTAGATCTACGGCTTCTGATTACCCTTTTGGTATCTTTTGACCATTGTGTTGTCTGTCCTTCTCTGAATTACGGCTTCTGATTACCCCTTTGGTATCTTAGATTTACGGCTTCTGATTACCCCTTTGGTATCTTAAATTTACGGCTTCTGATTACCCCTTTGGTATCTTTTGACCATTGTGTTGTCTGTCCTTCTCTGATTTCCGGCTTCTGATTACCCCTTTGGTATCTTAGATTTACGGCTTCTGATTACCCTTTGGTATCTTAGATTTACGGCTTTTGATTACCCCTTTGGTATCTTCAAACTTTTCTTTCATATATGATGTGATCTCCCACCTATTGTTAACATAATGTTATTGAGGAATATTTATGTTTCATCATTATGTGCTGACTGCCTTGTAGTCTTTGTTTTATTGTCTCCTTCAAGATATTCATCGTAATTTTAAATACTGAAAAGATCAGATTAATATTTTATTATCACGCAATTTCAGCTTAATTTGACATTAGAATGGCATGCGTGGACTAGAGGGCTTACAATTTATCTAATATCACAAGCATACAAACAAATATGTAAATTGTATATAGGATAAAATACAGGATGCAGCCGGGGAAAATATTCCATTTGTGCCATTTATTCTAAGCGTTTGTACCATGATTACGACGTATTAATTGGACGTTATTACAACGGCATTACATGAACATACTGTTGTATTCTAGTCCTTTTCATGTCTTGGGTTTAATTGATTTATCTTGTAAAATGTACCGTAAAAAGAAATTACCAACGTTATCAATTAGACAAAAAATAAGATAGCGTTGAAATCAATATTGAAGACAGAAAACAGAACATTTATGACATGAGAAATCACGGAAGGTTCTCACGTCATATAACAGGATGACATACAAAATGATAAGCCACAAATAATAAAACTTTTACCAAAGCTGACAGTAGAATTTCATATTAAAATCGGAACATTCACACAATGTTATTCAAGACTTAAAACACAGGTATACGACAATAAAAGGTAACTCGTCTAGAGCCCTCTATAGCTACGCAATCAATATTCATCAATTTAAAATGATGTTCTAGGCATATTATATTGCAATGTACAATAAATTCCATTAGAATCTGCGAAGGTAAAAAAAACCCATCTTATTAAGATCTTATCCACACTTTGTATGTTTACAGAATTACGAATCAATGCAAACTTTTAGATCATAACATGACAGGTGAATAAAAGCATACAAACATCAATTTTGATCATGTTACATCATACCTGTACAAGGGGGTACATATTATTAAAATTAATTTTTGTCTGCTTTAGTTATTATACTAATAATGAGAACTATGCTGTCAAACAGATCAGATCACATTCCCGTCAATTGTTCCCGTCTTCCCGAAGACCGGATCTAAAATTAATCGCTTGAAGACTAGTCCGCGCAAATATCGATCCAAATACTATTGGTCAAAATGTTCCCAGTTCATTGTATATCTAGTCTGTTTCCTAAAACATGAATGAGGTGAAGTAAGTTTTGATTTTTCTTTGGTAAAAAGACTTGCAAAAGCATATTGGTTCCCAAGTAAACAAAGACTGGTATCTATCTGTGCAATATCAGAGTTTCTAGTGTGGTTCGTGTTGCTTAATCTAGTTGTCTAGGTAGTATTTTGCTGACTCTTTTATGTCTTTTTGACCTTTTTCTTTTGGCAATTGTATTGACTGTCCATCTTCGAGTTACGGCTTCTAATTAACTCCTTCCGTATCTTTTCACTTTTCTTGACCCGGTTCAACAGTAGAACTAGTAGAATATAAATGGCGATACATGTTAATAGGAACTTGTCCAGAAAGGAAAAAATGGTTATCTGAAAAACGTTATTCGGTAAAGAAGAAAACATCATGTCCGTGCATAACAGATGTTTATTTAACACACATTTACAGCATTGATAATTGACATAGAACTTTGGCAGGTCAAGGTAGCACATATCCCCTCAAACGTTGACCTATAATCAATATCTTGTGTGGCTGATTAAGGTTTTCATTGTTAAAGATCTTGTGCATGCAATCTTTGTTCTGATATGCACATGTAATTTATAATATGCACGGGACACTATCGTTTTTTAAGATGTCATACATACTTTGCTACCTGTATTCCATTAATATACCATCAAAGAACTGGAGATAAAAAGAAACGATAGAAACACCTTCCTCTGCTTCATTTTCTTGACATTTATCTCAATCTTGACACCAATGGTCAACTTTCTACCAGACTCTATGACAAAGAGACAACATAAATGTCCCCATTATACACTTTCAGCGTCTTTTTAGCGCTATGCCAACCATTTCTGCCTGTGGAGTTACGCGCGAGCTTGCAGTTTGTATTCAGACTTCCTTCAACGTCACTATCTTCCGAGTACATAACTATTAAAGCAGGGGTTTTTAAAGGATAGTCTCATCTTAACTTTCAATAAGTTTTTCGTAAGATATCAACACCTTATTGTAAAGTATACTGTTTTTTGCGTACAGATGACGAAAGATGGTATTTGTAATTAGATTTTGGTTCAAAGTTGATTAGATGTCTTACAATGGCCTTGTGTACTATCTAATATTTAAATGATAATTATTGCCACCGGCTGTCTTTACTAGAATTAATATTATAAATATGACGATTTCTGTGTCACCAGGATTAAGGTAGCCCTAGAGGCAGAATGTTTTGCCCTTTCCAATGAAATTTAATAGCTTATAACTAAAAAAGTGCTACTCACTCTTTAATGATGTGGAGAAGCAGCCAAGAAACTTGTATTGTCTGGTTTGATCCGGTTCGAACCCACCCACAATCTCCCACACTCTACAAGCACGCTAACTATTGCATCACCGATGCGGTTCTCAATCAGTCAACTGATAATCTATATGCAGCATGTATGCATTTTGTTATTATAATATTATTAATATATTACCATAATACCAGATTTGTGGAATAACTGGATCATGATCCAGACTGACAAGAGAAATCAGAGGAAACAAATCACATTGACGGAAACCAAAGGAATTAAATATCGGATACAAGATGCACTAATTCCCAATTATATAAAGCCTACCATATCTCAAAGGGATTATTTAAAAAGTAAATAATGTATTGATTAAAAGAAAATATATAATGAATAGCGAGTGGGAGATTATATTATATGTTATTCAGCTATCAGACAGGGTATATAATGTGACATTCCCGGCTTATGCTCTATATTCCCTTCGGCGCCGAAGGGAATATAGAGCATAAGCCGGGAATGTCACATTATATACCCTGTCTGATAGCTGAATAACAAATATATTACGGATTTAACCATTTTTTTGTTAAATACAGAACCAAACTGTCGTATAAAATTTTTTTAATTTTTTTTAATTTTGTTTGTTTGTTTGTTTCCTTTTTGTTTGTTTATTTTTATTTTCCTTTTGTTTTTTTTACCACGTACATAGTCCCAATTCATATTTAAAACCTTATTAAATATTTTGCATCTTTTATTTTCATTTCCCGTATTTCTAGATGTCCCTTTTCGTACCTCTGACATTTTTTGTTCAATGACGTCAAATATTTGTCACGTGATATTTTATGTGTCTCATAAAGGAAAATCCTGTTCAATATTTCTATATCAACACAATTTCATATGCAGTAAATTTAATAAACTTTAAAATTATAACATTAATATATTACATAACAAACCAACGGGTTTGTGAAACAATTTCAATAATTAAAATGTTAACAATAAGCAAAAACATGGTGTGGCCCCGTGACTTCGAAAGTTTTAAAGGCGGAAACTTTAACACACTTTCACTTGTTGATTGTTATGTTCAAATTTGTAATGGTACAGCCGTGGAACATGGGAGTTTGCTGAATTGTTCTGGTGTTTGTGACGGAATTAACTGTTGTACATGTTGTAAGAGTGTTATAATCACAAAATAAATAATCATAATTTACATCCAAAATGTCAACGACGTCCGTAACCGACGATGAAACATGTGTATTGGCTCTCATTTGAACAAGTGATGTTGAACTTGAACTGTTTTGTGTCGGCGGCATGAGTTGCAACCGGGAAGTACTGTGCGGTGGCATTATTGAGGATAGTTGAGATGGTTGCTCTCCACGAACAGAACTTGTGATAATGTCTCCCATCACTTGTTTTTCCTTTGATGAAACACGTTGATATACTGCAACTGACGAGGCAGATTTGTGTCCGGTAACTGCCATAATGTGTGCCATTGAACAGTTTCTTCCGAGCCCGAGGATAGTTGCACCCGTTGCACGAATTGAGTGGTTGGTGTAGATTTGTGAAAGGTATATTTTAATTTTTTATTGAAGAAAAGAATATCTTTTTTGTTCATACAACCGTTTTGAGTTTAAAAACAGCATTTAATTTGGTAAAAATACATTTATTATTCCGTATTATGATATTGATTCAGTGAATCGTAAATATTTCTGTTTTTGTCAACCACGTTGTTATTGTTTTTTGGGGCCCAAATGAGGGAGACCGAAAACGTACATATATACCCCATCTGTTTTCCGAATATATGCTGACATTCAGGGTTGAATAACCAATGAAAATATGTGTAACAAACTAAATTCGTAATATATAAGTATTATAGGCTCTCACAGTTCTATTTTCACGCTGCGTCACCGGAAATAACCAAAACTTGGTAAGAATTTATTGGGACATACATCAATTTAACGAGGCACATGATTAAGTAAATGTTACGGTATATTTGCGTAAAAAATCAGGTGTTCAACTTGTTATTTGTAAGGATCATTGCTCTAAGAAATAGCAAGCGAGGTTTATTTGATCTAAAAATGTTTTGCTGTACACCAAATCAGTGCATGCATATAAATGCAATGCTACATGCTGAAATTTTATCATCAAATAGTGTATTTCCTATCCACCTTTTAATGACGACTTCATTAACAAAGCAAAGAAGCTGAAATCTGACACATTACTAATCTTAAAAAAATCACTTAAAAATCTTATTCGTAAATTCTATAATTTAACACCTGAATTGCCGTTAGAGATCCAATTATCAATGGGTAGAGGGTAGTGATCATATAAACTGGTGTTATCCCGCCACTTTTCTACGCCTGCTCCAATACAGGATCCACATTTTCATCGACATTTGAGATGGTCTTTTCAATGTTCTATAATTGGAGGTCTTTGGATTACCGTGTGTATCCAAAGACATATAAAATACTATGACAGGTTAATTAATTAAATATTACACAAGTTATTGTGATTACATACAATGTATATCATGTATTGAGTTCAGGATTATGACTCCGTGTACTTTACAGCAACCTTTTCACTCGGTAATATGTTAGAGTCTGCGTTCTACCCAGACATTGAAATTACGTACATGACCTCAATATTTTTCCAAGCGAGGAGGCTTAAGCACATAAGACTAGTTTACTTCCAACAATTTTTTTTATTGAAGTGCACGAACCAAGCAAGTGCTTATGGGTATTGATTTTCCCTCTGTTTCTACGAACGATAGTCCTTTCGGAACAGTTCTGATGGTGTTGAATTTTTTTAGTGTATTTGATCGGTCCGTCCACATACATGTATTGAACTTTTTATACCACATGAATGCAGCTTTATGGTTTTTACTTGTTACGGACACTACCTTAACCATTAATGACTCCAATTATAATAGTCAACCAAATTGGTCGTCATGTGACTATGTTTAGAATGGCAGCTAACAGAGAATAGAGAGCAAACAACGACTGCTCTAGAAAGCCATGTAGATAGATACACTTATATAAAAGCACTTTCCTAGACTATTAACGCAAAATATAAATATGTCGTTTCCATAATAAACAATGTATCTCCCCCACATGTGGCTAACATTTCAAAACTAGCCCTATATGCAACATGACATAACAAAAATCACCATGCACATGTTCACCTCCTCCACCCTCATGCAGATAAAATTAAAAAAAATTATATGTCAAAATGACAAACAAAAATCAACAAGCATGAAACATGTTTTACAGTATTGAGTTTTATTATTAGATGCCGAATCAGAAGTTTAACAGAAACCACTGACAGTATAGATAAGTGAGACTAGCAGGTAGTAACTACAATTTTATTGTCTCTTTAATACATATATTTTGTATCATTTTTATTATTCCCACTTGAGATATTAAGTATATGTTGTATACTCATTATTGTATGCTCTCTAAAATACTTGCAAGGAAAATGAAAAACATGCTTTTTCAATAGATAGAAAGAATTGTATTTATTTTGTGCATGTCTTACACTTTTTTGTCAACACTATTTCACTATTATTATGAATATTTTCCGTATTATTGGCGAAGGAAACCTATACGACACGGATAAACTTTATCAGTAAGGGTTATTTAGAGTACGCATTAACACGATAATTGGGACTGGAGTAAACATTACCACGATAATTGACACTAAAATTCATAAAAAGTAGCCGTGATATAAAATGCCATCTACATTTATCTTTACTTCCATGATAAAAGATTGATTGACTGATTGATAAATTGATTGATTGATTGATTTATTTATTGATTGATTGGCTGATTAATTGATAACAAGTGATCAGAATTTTAACTATTTATTCATGGCAAAAACATGGTTACAAACAATACATCATATAGCAAATCAGATGACACCTGCAGAGAATGGATAGATTGAAAACACATTGCCTTAAAAGGGATCAAAAGACCATTGCTAAGCAACCACTGTTCATTGGATCTGCTGCAAGTCATCACATACGCTACGTTAATGAAGTATGACATAATCAACGACGAAAAATACCGCTCTTAAATGGAGAATTGCGTAATTCATTTGCCCCACATAGCCGGAGTACGTCCTTCTCGGAGGGGTTGTATCATAAAGCAGATATACTATACTGGATCTAGATCCAACTAGATTTGAGAAACAGAAGTCAAACATTTATGATTTGAGTAACCTTGGTCTATCTATAGGATACCATTTTATCACATACGTATTACATTTACTTATTGTCAATTTTCTGTGACGTAGTGTAATCGATAATCGATGAAGTCATAAAATATAGCAAATTTCGTTAATGAATTCCGAAAACTCTGGTTTCCGTTGAGTATTCTGGTTTCCTCTACCATTAAAAACTACCACAATGATATGAAAGGAATACTATAGAAATAAAAACATTGATATCTAATTTAGTGGACACGACCTGTTTCTGGATCAATTTTCATTAAGTACGTGCTCATAGTAAGAAAAGTATTTGGGAGCCTTTTATCCAAAGAACCTAAACAGGATAGCCAAAATCGACAAATGTTGCTTGTTCATTACGGAGATTTACTCTTGTTTTTTTTCTCTCTAATAAATCACACGACACCATTTAGGAACTATAAATTTCAAACATAGATATAGGTGATAAACTACGTCTAAAGACGTTGAACACCCATCATCAGACTAACGTTGTGAGTTCGAATCCCGCTCATGACAAGGTGTACTCGAAACAACATTATGTGATAAAGTTTTTCAGTGATTTGCGGCAGGTCGGTTGTTTTCTCCGGATACTTCGGTTTCCTCCACCAATAAAGCTGAAATATTGTGGAAAGCGGCGATAAACACCATAACCCTAACCTCTAGTGCATCATCAGACATTTCCCAAACCAATCAATTCCTGGATCAGATAACTGTACAAAAAGAATACTGTATACATATATTTCTTTTCTTTAAATGGAGCTTTAATTCAGTGTATTGCATTAATAACAAAACAGAATTGGATGCAATTTCAATTATCGCTATATTTTTCCAATGAAATCGTAACTCCGAATTGATACTTAGCAATGGTCAGTAGTTTAATGTCCATAGCCATGGAATATAGCAGTGTGATATTGAAAATAATTCCACATTTGGGGATCCTAATGGCCGTCTACATATTCATGCAATGCTAGATTTATTTTTATTTGGAGGACAATTGGTAAACATATTTATTATCTATAAGCCATGACAATAATTGTCACATATATTTTGCAGGAAAAGCACAGAAATTATCATTCAGCTTACTTACAGCTGATATTTGGAGTGTGCTAATAGTGGAGTTATTCGCCGACAAAACATTAGTGATGTATCAAAGCGTCAAATTAAAGTTGTGTTTTAATTATTCCTTTTAAGAAGTCGTTGGATAAACTCTGCCTCGTATACACTTTTGGGGTATTACTCATTTCATCACTAAGATGGTTGGTTTGATGGTTTATGGAGCTTAACGCCACTTTCAACACTATTTCATTTATATCGTGGCGGTCAGTGTTATTGGTGGAGGAAACCGGAGTACCCGGAGAAAACCACCGACATGCAAATTACTGACAAACTTTATCACCTCGCTAGGAACGGGGTTCAAATTCACAACTTAATGGTGAATGCACAGGTAGTTGTAAATCCAACCATGCGATCACGACCACGACGGCCCTCATCACTGAGACCACCTATGTTAAATGTGAAACGAAGAACAAGGTTATTCCTTGCCTTTTGATTTCTAGTGTATCCCTTACTTTATCGTTTATGGTTAATAGAAGTTCAAATGGTTATTCTTATTTCGTTAACGACGTTTGGGATCTAGTTTCATCGAATTTTTATTATCAAAGAGTATGCTGACCATGTATTGTAATATCGTAAATTTTCTCTTTTATATGTTGTCCCTGTTTTGTGGAACTGTCGATTCTTTCGTCTTTGGTAAGAGTTCATGAGAGTGTAAATATTAGAGATTTGCAAGGCCTTGTACAATAAGAATATAGCAACATATAGATCTTTCAAAGCATGTGAAATGCAATGAAAGATACAAGAAATGGAGATTCGAACAGGCATGACCGACTCTCAATTTAATTTCATGGGTATGATATAGCTTTTGAAAGGACGGTAGCTCTGAAAACGCGAAGTCCCGGATAAAACGATTTTATTACTGTTTCTATTTCTTCGAATAGTTTTTGTTTGATAATGATTGGTATATGCACTACGCATCAAATCAACTGAACGGCGTAACAAATCATTTAAACAGAGGTGTAAATTAATCAAACATCTCTTCAATTCATTTACGAATCAGTGCATTATTTCCAGTATTATAGTTAGATAGACATGTCGCCCCACTCGGATACACTATCCTGATTCCGAGCCAATCAGTCTTTGCACTTTGTCCTCAATGCTACGTGCTTAGTGGAGAAGGAACAAATACCAATGTTTCGACATTATAATAACGATTATATATGTATCTATATATATATACGTCTGAAAATTAAACCAAACAGTGTTAGAATTAGATTTTAGAGCTGTCAAATTTTTGTTCTTCCCTCGACGGGATTTGAACCCACACCATTGTTACACTGCAGCACCATTCGCTTAGCCTTACGTCCAGCGCCCTAGACCACTCGACTACATCCACTCCCTAAAAAAGGAGCTTCAATAGTCGTAGTGTTACCTTGTCTCGTAAGGCAAATCTAGGGATAGGCGTAAGACATGTGTATAAGCGTGTGTAGATGGTACATATATACTTAATATTATAATTTGACAGCAATCTAACTCAGCAATTTTTAATATATTGGATAGGATAATGAAGAATTATTCATTATACAGTCACAGGAAATAAAGTATATTATACAAACGTCTAGAAGCAAGTGACAACCATACAATATATCTGTCCCACTGGATCTCAAAGTTACTTTAAAGGATACTAGGTTAATACTAAATATTATATACGTTATATATTATATATATATATAGGGTAGGTGTAGGGTACCCTCTGAAATGACCCCAACTTTCCGTATGGGATTAGGAGTTATCAACTTGTGTTTAATTGAAAGGTCTAGGGTATGCACTTACATATGGTGCTACTGCCAATGCATAAACCTACTTAAAAAGGTTTTACCGACATAAGCAAAGTTTTCTTCTAACCTTCTGTATTTTGACTAAAATGGTTTATTTTTCATCTAACATTGTAGGGATTCATCTTGTATTTTAGGTACTATCATACATCTTTTTAACTGGGTCCTTGAATTAGTGGGATTACATTAGTCCTGTACGGTGCACACAATTGTTATTTCCCGAATTACTCATTACTTTCGCGCTCGATAAAAAAAACCCGCGGACGTCGAAGAAGACTTCCTCATAATATGTCTTTTATTAATTTTACTTTGATATTACTTCAGTACTTGTATTAAATGTATACTTTCAAAGTTCCTAGGTAAGAGTCCCAAAAACGCTTATTTTTATTTAGCTTACATATTCTATATAGAATGTTATAGAATGCGTATATTTTATATCAACAAAATACAGATGAAGATCGTATTTTATCGCTTATAAAATTCATTCAATCTATTATACAAGCATTATCTGGCGGTCATGTTATCAGGGCACATCAGTGAGTTTATCAAGACAACAGAAATAGACTTGTACGTTTGGAAAGGGGAAACAGCGAAACTGTATTCTCTGTACTACACCAAGCACATGATACGCTCTAGAGCAATCACTATATGCTCGAGATGTAATAAAGAGGTTCATGCCATGTGCTTGTATCGGCATTGAACTTTAAGAAACATATTAAATATATTGACAATTCCTGATTCATCGCCTTTGTCAATATATATATTTTTAGATGGATAGATTAACGTGTTGAAAGAACAAAACTTAACGGGTGAAAAAACACAGATCACAGGCAATAATTAAACTGTTATATATCTTTGTTGAACTTTTTCATATAAGGTTAAAATCCAACACTCAATACTCAGAGCTGGACTAGACAGATACTCAAGTCATTTATATCGATTCTTTCAACTTTACATGTGAATATTTATCATGCTTCCTCCAGACTATTCGTTATTTAATGTTGATATATATAACAGGGAGTTTAACGTCACTTTCAACAATATTTAAGCTATATCGTAGTGATAAGTTTTTTCTGGCGGAGGAAACCAGAGTACCCGGGGAAAACCATCGACCTGCCGGAAGTCACCAACAAACTTTATCACATAATGTTGTATCAAGTACACCTCGCCTGAGTGGGATTCGAACTCCCAACGTTAGTGGTGATAGGCAGTCAATACATAGCTAGTTATAAAAAACATCCACCTACCATACGATCACGACCACTACGTATATTGGCATTGGGTTTTTTTAGGGCAAAAGCGTATGTCAAATTTTACATTTATTTCATTAAAGTGTGACAAACGCGCATGCAATTTTACATGACGAGATTCAATCAAGTGTGAAAAAAACAAGTGTACAATTTTACATTAACCCAAAAAGTGTTTTTTTTAAATACGTCAGTAATTTTCTATTTTACCCATTAAGGTCTAAAAAACGATTGTGCAATTTTACATAGTAAATGTACAACCCACAAAGTCTAAACACGTGTGTGTAATTTTACATTGTCAATTTACAACCCACAAAGTCTAAACACGTGTGTGTAATTTTACATTACAATTTACACCCCACAAAGTCAAAAAACGATTGTGCAATTTTACATTGTAAATTTACAACCCACAAAGTCTAAACACGTGTGTGTAATTTTACATTACAATTTACACCCCACAAAGTCTAAACACGTGTGTGTAATCTTACATTACAATTTACACCCCACAAAGTCAAAAAAAACAACGTGTGTGCAATTTTATTTGGTCATGTACTGTGACGTTTTACACTGATACGTCACGGTAAACAAATTTGAAAAAAGTCCTTTGGCACTGATCCGTGAAAAGGGCTTGGCATTCAAAGGGCAGAGTTATGTACTGATTGAATGGGTAAAAATGCTATACGAGCATGGCCCCTCACTTTCATTCTATAAAGAGAAATATGTACAAAGCTATACCAAGAAAGATATGATGCCTCATCTTTTAAAAGTGTACTTGACCTTGTGGTTTTTAAGAGTTGTCAGTCGAGGGATAAAAAAAAATCTTAACAACCCCTGTGGTGGACATACAACATTTCTTAAGCTAAGTACAGCAATTATAGATTAGATTCTTCTTCTTCCGTGTACAGATTGCAGAAGTTCAGCAAAAAACTATCAGATTTCTGAAATTCCATATACATGAAGGGCCCTACCCAGTGGCTGATCCAGATTTTCTTCATAGAGAGCCATACAAGAATTTCCTATACATTTTAAAGATTTTTAATCTCGTATCCCTTTGTATCCAGGTGGCCGTGATTGTACGGTAGTTGGATTTACAACTACCTATGCAATCGGTGCCTATCACCACTCATGCGAGTTCGAATCCCGATCAAGGAGGTGTACATTATGTGATAAAGTCAGTGACTTGCGACAGGTCTGTGGTTTTCTCCACCAATAAAACACCGCCACGATATAACTGAAATATTGTTGAAAGTGGTGTTAAACACCATAAAACCAATCAACCAACCCTATGTATCCATGACTGCTACACTAAAGGTTTTTAGTTTAATTTCTTTTAATATAAAGATACATTTAATGGACCAAATTCACATTAACCTATTCTTTGTTGTAAGCGGTCTTAGTCCAGTCCAATCAGAGTTAAATCCAGGTGGTAAGCGGCCTTACTGTTTGGATTATTTCATGGCGATACGCTGAATTTAGACTACCACTTCATTTTTAACCTTTTCGAAGTTTTATTCAACTATTTACACATGGATCATTGTGAGCAAATCTACACTGATTCCTGAAGAGTTTAGATGTTGGAAAGTTGAGAATCTGAGACAGTACTTGACGATGAGAGATCTGGCGAAAACAGGAAAGAAGGAGGAGCTAGCTATGTTTTTCGGCATGTAAGTTAAACTTGTGGTTGGTGCCACCTAAGGATGATGTTAGAGGTGCCAAGACAAAATGTTTAGTAACTCAAACTGGTATTTCAGGTTTGTAAAAAAAAGTTATGTCAAGACTTGATAGATGAGGTGCATATGGTGTCAAAATGGTATGTATTATTGTAATATAAGGACCTATATCCGTCTGCAAGTTCTAATTTTAAATGTTGTACCTGGCATACATCTGAAACCATCCTCAGTAGTATAGAGGCTATTTCGTCTGTCTGCATGACAGAAGACCGAGGTTCGATTCCTCGCTGTGGATATCAGATGCTAAGGAAACTTTGAAAATAATTTGCTGGTATATGTAGTACTATTTTGTGGGAATATGACACACAACCAAAATTAATGTGTATATGTTCATGTTTAATAGTTGTAATGCCTCTATATGTTAAAGGGCCTGGGTGGCTCAATGAGGTAGGTAGTTGGATTACCTAACAACTCATACAAAAAAAAGTGCTGTTAAACACCAAAAATCAATCAATCAATCAATATGTTAACCTATAATAGTAATTAGTTGGAGGGATAATCAATCAGGGGTTGATAATTTCACACCTTAGGGGAGATGATGAGCTTAGGCCTGATTTCAGGAAAGTTGGTTAATTAACATGTATTTTTGAGATCTCTGTTTATTTGGTATTGACAGCCACAGCTACTGTAAATCTGGAAAATGTATTAAACTATAACAACCCAGACATTGTATGGTCCAACTCAGACAGTCAAAATATTTATATAAAAGTTTATTAAAAAAACCTCAAATATTCAAAAATATGATGATGACATGTTTCTGTAAGAAATTATTAAACTATTTTGGATTCAGTGATATGTTGTACAATAGAAATAAGAGAAGATGCTGCTCGTTTTGTAAAAGTACATGTAATTAATTTGGTATCTTCTTAATTTTGTAATTGTGTAATAAAGTAGCATTAACAATTACATATTTTCCATTTTATCATACAGTCATAGTCTAATGAAACCTATAACAGGGTATTTCTTTACAAAGAAGGGTGCAATTGATTTCTATCTGTTTTCCTCATTAGAATTGGCGTCGTTTACTTCGTTACACATTTAGTAGAACAACACATTCAAATTTATTCTTGTCAAAAGTTAAAGGGGTTTTACTGATTCCTCTCTACATTGACCATTTGGTCAACATTGTTAACTATATCCTGAATGACAGGGGCTGCTTTTGATACTGTAATAGTTGCATGTTCTGTTTTATTAGAACCCAAACTTCCAATAAGTTCTTTTAATACTAGGACTTGGTTTTCCTTTTGAAAGTCTGCTGCCTTATTTTGAAAAGCACATATATTGTTCTTTGGCTGACATATTTGATCACAAATTCATTGCCTAATATTTTAGCACATTGTGGTACTTCTAATTCCTAAAAAATAAAAACCAAAATCATTTTAGCACATGAAAACAGTAAAAATTAAATGGTTGGTATTTTGTGTGATCAAATCTCAAATCTTTATAAATCATCAAATATTGACTACTAATACCAAGTAAAATACTCTCTTTAAACCATGATTTGTCTTTGCTGATTTCATGTTAGCAAAGTTGGACTTTTCAGCTATTCCAGTTTCGATATATCATGACAGTTTTGTTCAATTGGGTCTGAAACTGCCTTTAATGAGTATTTACCTATTATCCAAAAGTAGTGTCTTTGTGTAATAATATTTACACCAAAAATGAGCGGGATGTATTTGTATCAATGATGGTAATACATATATGTATGTTGGGCGACTTTTCAAAAACCCACTTATTGGGAGAAAACTCAATATTTCTTGTTAATGAATATTTGTTTAATTTTTGTTGCCCTATAATAATTTACAAAAGTTACAGAGTTGAATCATTTACAAAGTATATGTGCATGTACATATTTTATGAATACTGATCAGCAGTCAGAGAAATTCAAATTCATTTCAGATGTTTCAGGGAAAAATGATTAATGTATGTAAAGACTAAGAAGTTTGCTGTTGGCTAGATATGCAACTTAAATAATTTGGACCAATATTCATAAACTGTTGATCAGTATCATTTAGACTCTGTAAGGCTTTTTTTCCATTAAATTATTACCAGGGCATTCTGATCAAATTTGAGGCAAACAATTTGATTATAAATTCATATGATTAATTTAAAGTTTACAGTTATTGGTTTATCAAAGAATTACTTAATTATTACAATATTAAAATAGAAGGTCATTGATATGTGACATTTCAGCATTTCTATAACCCCACACCTACAAAAAAAACTCCTCCTAAACCGCTTTATGGATTTTGATGAAACGTTACACAAAGAAAGCACATAATATGTTCATGTGCATAATGTCATATCAATCAGTTCTGAGAAATCCCAGGGAAATTGGAGCTTAATTTTTTTTATTCTCATTAGATGCAAAAGACCATGTCATGCAACTCCTAATTAACTGCTTAATGGATTTTGTTTAAACTTTACACAAAGGAAGTACATCATATATTTACCCTATAGGACACTGCCAGTATCCATATACTACTTGTGAGTCCCTGTCATCTGACTTTGAATTGCACACCTATACATCATAAGTGCGCTTCTTCGTGGAAGCATGGTAGCTTGCTTTTACATAAGTAATGGATTCTTCAATCTGAAAAAAAAATCATAAAAGGGTAAAAGTAAAAATGTAAAATTAGCCATTTATGACAAAACTTTAAAAATCTTTTGTATTGAATTTATGTCCTTTTTTATGTAATGCTTGAGAAAGAATAAATTTTCAACCATTATCTTAATGAACATAAATATTATAAATGCACCAACCATTTTAATTGAAGAGGGGACTAAGGCTGTAACCCTGAGGTCAATAATTTTTTTGCTGACAGTGTTTGGATTCTTTTCACTATTTGATAAAAAAAAATTCATACTAACATTTTTCTCAGAAAGTTAAAAAAAACATGTAATGCAACTGTCATTAAATTAAATGGTTGGTCAGACATCTTACTCCTAGTTTAAACATGTAGGAGTGCTTAAAATAGTAATAATTTGGTTAAATACCTGGACAAATCCATGTATTTCCACATCTCCTGCACTGTACTGTAGTGCTTCACTGCCCTGTCCAGACTTTTGAAGTGGTGCTGACACTCTCTCACGACTAAAGCCTAATCATAAAGTCATATATTCTGGCAAAAGTTAGCTCTGGTAACAGAGCTAACTTTGTTGAAGAGTGGGGTTTTCTATGAAAGATGGTGCTATCACTTTTAAATTTAACTTCATAAGCTTGATCATTGATGGATCACTGACACTGGTGAAACTTCAGTCTGACAAGTTAAATTTCCTTCACTAGTTCTTCTTTCAACGTCAGGGTTTTCAGTAAACTCAAGTTTAACTTGTTTAAATTCTCCCGCTTAGCCATAACGTAATCAACGTAGCGAATGTAAACAATACTTTGCAATGGAATCGGGCAGCTTTGCCTTCCGGAAACGTTTGTGCGCATGTCCAAAAATAACCGTGAAAAGGTCTATTGTTAAATATATTTTTAAATAATAAGTAAAAGGTGCACCCCAAATTGATGAAATATAATTATAACAATTGCAATCAATTTTATGTTATCACCTTTTATAATGAAATTATTTTATCACTTCATTACAGTGTATTTAATGAATATTTGAAAATTGTTGAACAGGTTATACGACATAACCTGGTTTGGGTCAGTTTACGCTTAATAAACTGCGAAGCGGTTTATGAAAAGCGTAAACTGACCCAAACCAGGTTATGCATGTATAACCTGTTCAACAATTTCAAATATTCCTTATAATTAAATTTTTACAACAAAATTTAATGATTCCTCGATTTTAATTACGATTATCTCATGTGACTATTTGAATTTGTCGTTGGAGGATGAACACATTGGTGACGTCACAATACCAACACAGGTTATCGAGTATAACCAAAATTTTCTCCAGGCGGATTAGCCAATCAGATTGAAATATTCAAATTAAATTAAATTATTATGTAATAGTAATACCACACATACTCTGTGGTGATCGTGGGCAGTTGGATTTATATCTACATATACAATCAGTGTTTATCGCCACTAAAGGACACTCTTGTCGGCAACGTACTCAATCAAGATAACGTAAACATAGGCGTAAAGTATACGTAGCACTCCCAAAATTAAACGTTTACCATCATTCGGGATGTATTTGACCGTACTAACATATTGTTCGCATGTAGCGCTACGTTTCCCGATTCACTGATTAGCAATCATTAAGGCTGTTGCTTCTATAAAGTCTCCATATAACATGATCTCACTCCAAGTTTTTGAGAGGGTGGGGAGTGCATGTTCCATAGGTTTTTGTTTTCCCCTGTGTTATGTTTTGCATCTTAATTATCGTTTTCCAAACATTTATCGGTAATTCATATCTTTATGAGTAACATGGTGGGTGTTTTATAACAGGCAGGAATTGCTTACCCTTCGCGGGCACTTGAGTTCACCCCCGGTTTTAGTTTTTTTTGTGTTGTCCTGTTATGTGTCTTTACGTTCTGAGTTCTGTGTTGTGATGTCCGTATCGATTTCCGCATACAAACGATGTTCGCTTCGTCTTTACCTCCGGTTTTTTGTAGCCCTCCTCATGTCTTATTTACGCTATTTGTGTTTGTTTGTTTGCGTAAAGTGGTGTCCAACACATATTGTGTAATGTTTTAATTTTATTTTTCTTTGTCTTGTGTAAACTGTGTTGCCATCGTATCTGGATTGTCCAATTTTGATTTCCCTTTTTGTATTCTCTAACGTTTAATACCTTTGATCTCATCGAGTGACATTTTCAGCATCAACGGATACTGAAAATCATCAGTCAATGTGACAATAAGCAAATTACAACGTTACCGATTAAACAATAGCGTTAATTTTGAAGGTATGGATATGCATGATCACGGATAACACAGCACATCCTATCAGATTCGCTGCTGTATTAGCAATAATATCTGTCTAAGACATTTATTGCTGTCGTTATTCTATATCTTTCATCAGACATTGGTACACGCTCTGCGTTTTTGTACCTTACGCTTATTGTATCAAGCATGGTTATATTGTGTTTTTATTTCGCTTTATATTTATCATTATTGCATTCAACTATTCAATAATGTACTTTTTAGATGATGGTAAAATACAAATATAAAGAACAGCGCATAACATCCTATTCAGACAGACTAATAAAAATCATGCATGCATTATCACCATCATCATCAAACATGACTTGTTCTAGCCATTAACAATCTGAAATGTCCTAAACGTTGACACCAATGGTTATCTTTCTACCAGACTCATGACAAAAGAAACGACTCCAAATTTGTTATCATACATTTTTCACACTTTTAAGTAATGTGTCAACGTTTCCGCGTATGGAATTTATATTTCACAACTCACATGGTACGATCAAACAGTTTTCATTCAGACTTTATACAACATCATCATCTTTTGAGTACTAAACTATTATGTCAAGGACTTTCATGAAATGTCGTAGGATCGCATTTAATTCACCTGTCAAAACATTTGGATGACTGTACAATTTCACTAAAAGGCGAGGTTTGTGGCCATAAAAGTAGCTTTGTCATAACCCTGCTAGCAAAGAGAATGGGTGGTGTTGTATATGTATGTTAGGAATAACCACTTTGTCCCCGATTCTACGGTTGGAACTTTTCTGAAGGTGTACTATTACATTGTTGTTTTCTGAAGGTGTACTATTACATTGTTGTTTTCTGAAGGTGTACTATTACATTGTTGTTTTCTGAAGGTGTACTATTACATTGTTGTTTTCTGAAGGTGTACTATTACATTGTTGTTTTCTGAAGGTGTACTATTACATTGTTGTTTTCTGAAGGTGTACTATTACATTGTTGTTTTGTGAAGGTGTACTATTACATTGTTGTTTTCTGAAGGTGTACTATTACATTGTTGTTTTCATTTTGACACTTGACGTTAAAAAATACTCATTTATTCAATCCCTAACTTACTGGTAAAGGACCAATTATCGTCATTTTTGCTTGTTCTTGTCAGATTGTTTCTTTGTTGTCCAGTACCTACCCCGTGAGTGCCAATTTGGGCGATAATTGATCTTCAACAAGTACAAACCGAAACATAATCTTAAACTACAAGAAGTAAAAAGCAAACTTTTACAAAAGACAGAATGTGAAAGCTTCCATAGATGACACCTGTCGTTCCAATAAACTTTCGCCATGTCTTTAATTTTCAATGTTATCTCATTAAACTATCTAACCCACTACAATCCATATGTCGTGGTAGTGTTTAGATTTCATTCTTTGAGGTGCCATGTGGTTAATCGTTTCGTTGATATTGATGGAATTCAGTTGTTGAACTATTCTTGACAGCGTCGTTGTATTTTTTGTGTTTCATATTATTCTACAAGTGTCGTACAGTAATTAAATAATTTTGCACATTGGAAGTACGAAATATACATTGATATTTCGTACGCTTCCGAAATGTAGATAATTTGGTGGTTTCTATTATTGTGTGGAATATTCTGTTAAGAGTCCCATTAACATCCTCATGAAAGTCTACAAGTCTCTCATGCTGTGATCGGAAGTTTTTGAATGGTGTGAATACATGGTATCAGTATGGATTCTTTTATGTGATAGATAATCTAACACATGCATATACATCAATGCTTGCAGTTACAAGTGTGACGGTTTCCTGTTTTCAAATCGAACACAGTCATATTCTCGCTTGAAACAAAGTCGGTGATGTTTTTTAATCTTGTCATTTCAATCTCTGATATGAGATTAATTTGAAATCATACAAAAATAACGACTATAGAATGTCATAGACCATGGTATAATTACAGAGAATTAAAGATACATCACGTGGTTTTCATAAAAAAAAATTCTTTTCGTGTAAACTTTCGTGTACAACATCAGGAAGTTATTTATTTTTCTGAATCATGATTTTATCATGTTTTGAATACGTCTGATATAAATCGTGTGTAAATAAAGCGCAACAAATATTATTTTATCGTGTTACTCTCATTTTGAACTGCACGAAATAACTGCTGAAAATACCTAAGAATGGACACCCAGATCATATAGGCAACATTGGGCACAAGACATCAGGAAGATAAACAAAATAAAAAAACATAACACAACCGAAATCTAAAACAAAAAATGGGAGAAAATCCAGGTGCTCGGAAAGAGTAAACAGTTTCTATTTTTTATAAGACATTCACTATGTTACTCATAGTCAAATCCGGTAAAAAGTTTGCCGGTGATAGAAGAAAGAAGAAGATATACCTATATTAATATTAAAAACAAAAATGACCACACTGTCCGAACAGTTCCAAAATCCAATAGAAAAATCGTAGAAAGAGGTAAAAATCAGTACCCAAACACACATGTACATAACCGTTCACTTACCTGGTTAGGTGCAAGCACTTTAATAAAAAAAAAGTGGCGATATTAAACTAGTTTTATATAATACCACTTAATCCATCTCGTGAATTTGTTAGGATTTTTTCGTATAAGCAATACCAAAATCATTCTTCTCCTTTTAACTTAAATGTTTCTTCTGAATCAGACGTTAATTTGTTTTTGTTATTCTAGGAATGTTGAGATTTGTGTAATGTCCAAAATTAGCACAACTGGGCATAATTTGTAAACAAAGAAGAGTTTGAAGATACCAAATGGGTAATCAGAGTCCGTAAATCGACCAAAGACAGACAACACAATGATCAAAAGAAAAAGGACAAAAAACGATCTACAAAACATTAACATAAAGCTAATGATCGAGTAACACAAACCTTACGACAAGTGAAATATATCCGTGGTCATTTGTGACACAGATATTCCATAACGATCCACCAAGTTACTGAGTAAAAACTGGTGGCTTAACATCAATTGATTTATATCCGACACAACATTCGAGTCCAAATATTGTTTAACCCGTGTTGCTGATTATATAAAAATTTCGGACTACTTGACAATATGAAGAGCATTTTCTGCACATTGTAGACACAATCCGTGTAGCACACCTAACCACTCTACTAATGAAAATCTTCTTAACATAAAGCGCAAAGGTGATGCTAAATCTCGGACCCTCTCTCGTACGTCCGATATCACTGAAACCCGGAACCCGTGTGTAATAAAAGTCATTTTGTTAGCTTGTTCTACTTATATTGATATTTTCTAATTTTATTAAATCTCTTCTGACATACTGACAAAAAAAAAATTCTGCGTGGAAGTTAACTTTTGTGATCTCGTAAGGAACTACGAGAGTTCGATTGAATGAGACTAGATTCGACCCTAAGAAACGTCGTCCCCGATATATTTCGGCCCAAAACATCTCGACACGATTTTGATGCACTGGATGAACGTGAAATTGGTAGATAATTTTCAGATTCGCGGGCATTCATGGCCGTGCCTGTTTCATATTATAATGGTCAGTATGATCCTGACAAACATCCAGTATGGTTGTCAGTGACGTAATAGAGAACGGTAGTCCTCATTACGGTATACCACGTACTGATGGACTATTTCTCGCGTCGGTCTCGCGAGATTAAAAATGTTTGGGCGCTGACATTTAAACCCGGATGTGTAAAGCCAACATAGATACGAAAGTAAATACTTTCATGAAAAAGATTTGAATAATAGCAACTTTGTTTTGTTTTTATTATATAAAATTTTGTATTTTCGTTCCCAAGTCAAAAAATTTCAAAACTACATATATTTCATTGGCAACTGCGTCAATTCCGTAAAATCGTGACGACATGTGTAAACAAACACAGCACCTTTTACAAGCGTGTCTAGAAAAAAACAACTTTCTACAGTAGTTATGGATTAGTAAAAGATGATTATAGAATAAACTTGACTTAATTTAGAAATACAATATTTTCAGAAAATACCAAATTTATTTGTTGGAGCAGGACCATTTGCAGCCGATGTAGAAAACTCGCCTTGGCGTGTTGTTTTTGTTTTTAGATTAACATGGACTACCTTTAAGGACAACTCCTGTTCATTTTTTTGCACTGAGAATGACTCCTAGGACAACTTGGGTCATTTTCTGACTACGGACATTTTATGTCACGCCCACCTGCATTTCACTGTCGAACTCCAGGTTAGTGACATTTTTTTTTATATATGACTTACCAGTTTAAAAGAAATCCAAACACAATTCCTGTCTAATTAACCAAGATTATTTGTACCACAATATTCCTAAAGGTTTACAATAAATGCGTAAACAAAAACGAATCTTGCCACCACTTTTTTTACCAGCCATGTTAATAAAGTTATCACGTCATTACGTTGCAACAAGTCAAGGACAACGTTGGAATCGTATTTGGGTCACAACTGAACCTGTTATAATGTCATAACGATGAACGCAAAGATGACAATGTCGACATAAAATCAATATTTTTTAATACGCATATTACACGTACAATAACTAGAATGAGGAGATCCCATACATGTACGCTGCTATTAAGCCAAGTTTGACATTTGTTCTTTTTGGCTCTGTTTGACTTTTTTTTTTTTTTTTTTTTTTTTATATATCGGAATCATAAGAACTACAGGTACACCTTAGCAATATCAGATTCGAAATAAAATACTATAATTTTGGGCGTTGACCACTTTGCCCTCTCGTATATTTGAAATGATAAAATTACAACAAATTTGTTGAAAAACTTAAGAGAAGACTTTTTCAAAGGAATCAAACTGCATAAAAAAAACAAAATACAGAAAACAAACTGCATACAAAAAAACCTTAAAATTATTTTTTTATTATTTTTATTTTAGATGTTAGCAAGTTTTACCCTTTCTATCTCGGAAACATTTTTTGGATGGTATCTAGACATGCATTGAATTAGCAGATGAGTAGGAGTGGACCAGAAAGTGGGGGACTAGTTTTGAGGGTGGACCAAAAAAAGTGGCCAGGTTTCAAAACTGATAAGCAAAAACTAAAAAAATGAAATTATATAAAAATAAAAGAAAAATACAAGGTCATTCGAATGCATGTTTCTATACTAAAAATACCAGCTTTTCAAAATTTTGCCAATGGTGTGTGTGGGAGGGAGGGGGGGGGGGGGTGTACCCCTTGCCACCGGCTCATTTGTCTCTGATAAGAAAAGATAGTTAAACTTAAACATTTTTCATTTTTATACAATTTTTACATTTATTATTCCTTTAGCTAAGCTAAGATAATAAAACAAATACTTTATAATGATGTGCTCGCATGGAACAAGGAACATCATACATTAGTTTTTCTTTATTTCTGTTAGTGTTAATTATTTCTATCAGTAAGGAGAAAAAAAGAAATTAAACAAAATATCTATAGATACAAAAAAATTGTGAAAAAATATAAAGAAAAGAAGAATTTTTTTTAAATAGTGAGACTAAGAGAAGAGAATATTTGGCCACGGGTACTCAGGGACAGAATAGCCGCATCTTTTTTTCCAACACTACGAACAAAATTATATCATATCGTATCCTTCAGCTATTATTTTCAGCTTAAGCATTCGTTAATTTGATATGCATGCAATATCATCGCAAAATGACGAAACAGAAATCCATCTTCGATTTAGTTTTACATTGCATTTGTATGACAGTGGTTCCGTGTACAAAGGTTTTGTAAGATTATTCGTCAGTCTGATCCTACAAAATATTTGAATACTACCAACATTTGCCGAAAATGGTTTAGAATAGTAAGACACAATGAATTTTATTTCTTTAACTATTTATTATGCCGTTCATACTACATGTATATCTGCTATTATTTATTAATCTCAAAGTCTTTCTAAACTAAATGCTATACAATTATAAATCAGCTCGTTGTTGAAATTTTAAAAGGTAATAACATTACACGAAGAAAGAATATATTCTCTGCATAATTTTGTCACAGATAATTCTAATTGTATGATTTAGATACTGAATATTGCCTTAATATAGATAAATATTTTGTATATGAAAGCAGAGGCATGCTGTGTGATGGAAGCGGTGCCTATATCATTCTTTTAAAATTAAAAATTATTTTCTTCACTTGGAGCTAGCATAATACCGAAATACACATACTTTAAAATGTTTTGGAGCTAACCGAAATACACATACTTTAAAATGTCGAAATGAAGATTATCAGTATTACAGTGACCGTACGCAGTGCGGTCTTATGCATGGGCGCAATGGGCAGTTGCCCGGGGGTCCAACGAGCAAAAGAACCACATACTAATCTATGTATGTTGTATACGGCATGATTTTTAATGTTTAAACACTGATTTTGTTGGAAGTATCAATACAAGAAATATATGTTTAATTTTATCGACCATTTACAGTTTTATTTCTGTGAGTGTTTGCATAGATAGGGGCCTCGGTGCACTGCTTTGACCGCGGCCTATAATGTTGATAAGACTGCCCTGACCGTACGTCATTCATCATTTACACTTCATGAACATGTATAGGCTGTACATAGCATGGTATAGGCCAATATTGCTTATATATGTTGGTTGTATTAATTGATATTTTCGTAATAAAACTCTTTTCTTACGACTTAAAAGTCCATACTTTCATTTTACATACACCGGCGTCTACTATCCCCTTTCTAATGGTTGATACCACCCGCGTACTAGTACTAGTTAGCCTTTAATGTTTGCACTGTCCCTAGTCCTACAATAAAAGATGCCATACTTTTCCAATCGTTAATCTTGTCGTCTTTTTCGTAATTTTCTATTCTATTTCATTTAACTTTCCAGGGGATGTCATAGGGAATATAAAGCTATTTTTAACATAATTTAATTTCAAATATATGGATGTGGTCGAGTGGTCTAGGGCGCTGGACGTAAGGCTAAGCGAATGGTGCTGCAGTGTATCAATGGTGTGGGTTCAAATCCCGTCGAGGATTTGACAGCTCTAAAATCTAATTCTAACACTGTTTGGTTTAATTTTCAGACGTATATAAATATATATATATATACTTCCGTCCTCTTCAAAGGCAGCACCTTCTCATATTATTTTCTAATTAACTTGAATATGGTGTTTAAAGGATCAAGAAACAGATAAATGGCTTTCGAATATTGAAATACATTGTACCGACTAGGTACACCACCAGGACAGTGCCCTTTATAAGCCAATCAAGCCTTACGCTAGCTTGATATTTCTCTATCTCCACATCAGAGAAGACATTAAGGTGGAGTATAATTAATTATCCAATAATAAGGCCAATTAAGCAAACAACGCAAAGAACATAAATAGATTTTTTATCTAAGAAAAAAACAACGTAAAACTAAATGGTTCATTCGGTTTGTTTTTGAAAGGCAAATTATAGATCAAATCCTGTATCCCTGTGCACTATTAATGACTAGGTATTTTATCTTTTGCGTTTTAATCATGTATCCTTTATTATCTATTCTTATGATTGGATAACATGACGATTTATGGGGAATTTGGTACTACCTGGTCTTTTTAAAAATCATATATATATTAAAGACATAATGGAATGATAAATATTTGATAATCAATGAATACTTTTATATAGTCGATAAGTCAGTATTAATAGAATGACGTTTTACAGAGTAATAGACGTGATGTTTATCTTCAACCGTGGGTCAAATTACATACATTTAAGTAAACAAACATTACGCGATATCCCTCAAACAAATCCAAAAACAACTATTATTTAATTCTAACGTATACAAACAATATTATTCAATATACAATACTAGACCAATTAACATACCGCTTGAGCAATCTTATTGTACGCGAGAAGTAATTTAGTTTTTAAAAGGCTATTTATTAATGGTAATAAAAGAACATAGATATTTTAGATTTTTTTTATCAACATAAAGCATATTGTAATTCGTCCGCTAAACGGAATGTACTACTATAGATTTACAACTGATCTTGTTTTTAATTTGATGTCGTTCATTTTGGTATATATACATATTTGGCCTCTATATGACTACTGCCTACTCATTCGAAATTATATCTTCCTAATTGAGATAATTTTGGGTTACAGTTATGGTGTTTAACAACACTTTCAACAACATTTCAGCCATATGGTGGCGGTCAGTGTTATTGGAAACCGGACTAACCAGAGAAAAACCACAGACCTGCCGAAAGTCACTGACAAACTTGATCACATAATATTGTATCGAGTACACCTCGCCATGAGTGGGATTCGAACCCACAACTTTAGTAGTGATAGCCATTGATTGCAGAGGTAGTTGTAAATCAAACTACCATACGATTACGATCACAACCACCCGAGATCATTAGGTCTCTAAATATGACCATTCATAATTGCATCTTTCCAAATGAGCCCATTTTGGTCTCTATATCACCAGTATGCAACCTCTCATATTTTCACATTTATTTTAGCTGGTAAGTTATTAATTAGTTTAGCTGTTACATCATTATATGTATTATCTGGTATGTAGCCCAACAAAAAATATCAAAAAAACCAAGCATCAAATGTATGAAAATGGAGTGAAAAGTAGAGTTCGCGGAGTAAATGTCATAGAAGTTTAATAACCCTGAAAATGACAATTTCATCATTAATATACAAAAAACAAAAACAAAAACAAAAAACAAACAAAAAATAACAAAAAATATTTCCAAAATTGGTGAATATGATTCAGTTGTCAGCAATATTCGACTGTTTGAGTCTATTCATGATTACATTGCTACAAGACAATGCCAGACCGGTAAATGATTCGACGCTTTAATGCTAACCAGACTGAAAGATTCGACGTTGTATATATCACAATTTAGACATTCGCAAACAGTGTTATTTAAAGATACAAACACTTCTCGTCAAACATCTGTACAAGAAAAGTTTGAAGATACCAAAGGGGAAATCAGAAACCTTAAATCAAAGTACAGATAATACAACGAAGGACAATAAGACAAGCAATCGTCCACAAAGCACTATGCAGAACACTAAGGATTGAGAAATGTGAACCCCATTAAAAACACAGGTGCTCCAGTGTCCCAGAATTGTAAGCAGTCCATGCTCCACTAATGGCACCCGTAGTGTTACTCGAATATCAAATGTGAATATAAGTAAATATGTCTTTTATCAAATGTAAAAGAAGACATATCTGGTCAGAGGCATGATCTGATGTACCGAATACTAGAAATAATAAGCCATTTGTTACACCACAGTAATATATTTTATAACATGAATCATTTAAAACTAATGAGAAAAAATTAAGAATTCATCGTTTACTATTATTGCGCATAACATGTTTGCTTGTTGCTTAACGCCTAGTGGAAAATAGTTTATGCATATTCAGGATCAGAACAAGCTTAGCAATACCATAAAAATATACAGAAATGACAGGGAATGGGCAACGACTTTTCATTGCCACTTGCTGCAATGCGCCTACTCTTACGAAAATATTAAAGAAGTATTTGACGTGCATATAGTGTTGCACTCTCCGAAGATTGATCCACGAGCAGGCTTTCCGTAACAAGACCCTCACCATCATTCAGAATGCAAACCTTTCCGCAAACTTGGGACGCACTTGGCAGCTCTGGTTGTACAATCCTGGAAACCGCCACATGTACCCAATATGATTTTATTATGGATTGCTATTTTAACTAATGATTACATAAAGATGGGTTCGAATTAGTTTCACACATGAATATAATGGTACGCTATAGTAAATCAGTAAATGTATAATTAAAATGATATAATTGCATTTTTTATTCCCTAAGTTCTCTAATACTTTATAAATTGATAAAGTTGAACTGACATAACAGCTAAACCTATTGAAATAGAAGCATCTTTACACAGATTATATATAACATATACCACCATTAATCAATAGATAGCTATACCATTATATCATTTCATGTGAATCTTATTAATATCTTAATGAATCTCATACCATATATTGGTAACTATGATAATAATGTCCCCGGAGATGGCCAATCTATCGTCCAATTGACACCATTTAACCCCATGACCATGTTACATTCAAATGACTTCTGTCACATTGTATCGTACATACTTAACACCTTACAGACTATTCCCTCGTATCCTTTCATCCCATTGATACCGCCTTATATTTAATCTATTTTCATCTTTCCAATTTCCTCATTCATTTTATGACTGTCCTTTATAGCCTTGCTTAATTAATTGTTATTGACACGCGTATGTCTTCTACCGGCATAGCTAACTCATAAAGAAAATAATCTAATGAATTACATGTTGTATATCATATTTGTTTTTTAATCATCTTCTCAATCTGTAGTTAGTCCGATCCAGGTGGTTTGAATCTCCAGAATACATAAGCTAATTCTGTTCTTCTTTTGTTATATTTGTTATGAGAAAGTTACTTGAATAAAAACAAGTTTTATGACATAAAGATCGGTTAGAGGTCAATCTTGTGAATATGTGGTCCTTTGATATTCATGCACCTGAAGACTTTAAAGTTATTTGGCTTTCCCAACGTTTGAGTTTGAACATACCTGATGCAGATTATTCCAGAAGCGCGTCGTACCTCCTTTATTACATTGGCTTAGGCTTGGTTGATGGTGTTTAACGCCACTTTCAACAATATTTCAGTTATATCATGGCGGTCAGTTTCATCGGTGAAGGAAACCGGAGTACCAGGAGAAAACCAATGACCTGTCGCAAGTCACTGACAATCTTTATCACATAATGTTGTATCGAGTACACCTCGCCATGAACAGGGTTAGAACTGCTGGTGAACTGTTAGTGCCCGAGGGTACCATCTGCCCAGGGATTGTCATGGTCATAAGATATATTTATTATCTACAGCTCCTAAATAAAGTAAGAGTAATTAAAACTAAGGTTCTTTTCCCTCAAGGTAACCTTAGCCGGTTTTGGCTACCTATTTTATGTCTATTGGTTTGCTTGTTCCCCAAATACATTTAACTTATTTGGTATTGCAATCTTTTGAATTTGACCATATATTGTACCTGATGACATTTATTCCAAAATCCATTCGTCCACACTAAGCTTAGATATTAACATGTGTAGTACATTTACAAATATTAGATTCCAAATAGCAAAACACTATTTGGATACACAGTGTAACGGCTACGTTTCTTTTTTTCTTGAGGCTATAAGAACAGTAGCAGGTTTGTGACTACCCTTCGCAGAATGCGTAACTGATGACCTCCTTTTAGTTTAGTTGGTAGAGCATTGTCTGACAATGTGAAGGGTCCCAGGAACAAATCCCATCAGGGACACTGCATTTTTCGAACATAAAATGTGTTCTACTGGTACAAGTATATCTGACAACCGACATTAATATTTGAAATAAAGAATAACACACGAATCCCCACAACGTACGTGACGAAATGGTCGTTGATGTTTCTATATTTTTACAAACGACAACCAATTATGATATTCGCTTGAGGAAAACATTGCTATAAAGTGTGTTAGTTTAAAATATTATCATCATTTCTTTCTTCTTCTTCTTCATTTTCCCCATACATTACATGAAGTGAAATAATTAATTAAATCCCAACACCGTTAATGTATGAACAGATATATAACCGTACTCAATTGTCAACGATAACCCGAAACGGAAGCTCGCTTGGCACCATCAAAAACATATGTCACTCACAATCTTCTCTCTTATATAAACTTTTTTTCATCTTTTAGCAAACAATGTTTAATAATAACAGTTATGGGTAGCATTTTCATATTTCCAAATTTCAATATAGATGACAAGGAAAAAATAGTAAAGGTTACAAATATCGTTCTTAAAGAGGATTGTGTCAAATCGTATCACGTGGGGTCGCATCGTAAGTCGATTGTACGTATTCATGAATGGGCCTTCAACAAATATAGATTTAGAGTTATTAACATCTTAACTATGTCCCTGCCATCTATTATAGAAAAAGATATATATATGAAAATCAAAACGTATTCTAATTGTTCTATCAACAAAAGTAAACAATTTGCCATTCTGAAAATTTGAATTTTCACAAGAACGTCGATGCCACGGAGCCGTCAAAATAACTGTGAACTAGCGGTGGTATGGTTCAGGCTGGAATGACTCACCAGGCCGTTGCAGACCACTTTAATGTGTCTAGAATAACAATTTCAATGCTAATGATTCGTCTTAGACAAACAGGTAGGACGAATGATAGACCCCGTAACGGCAGTTTGCGTGTGACGTCACAACGTCAAGACAGACAATTACGCCTTATCTATGATAACGGCTGAGGACGACACTGCCCGTGGAACACATGGTCTAGTAATCGTCCGAATTTCTGGTCAGACTGTGCGCAAAAGACTACGTGAATCTTGACTCCGAGCTAGGCGTCCGGTCATAGCACCAATCCTTAAACAACACCATAGATCCGCGAGACTTAGCCTGGGCTCGTGCACGCCGTCGATAGAGGCTTCGCACTTGGTAACACATTCTTTTTAGATGTGAATCCCGATTTTCACTTCATCTAAGCGATGGACGTTATCGTGTGTACCGCAGGCTTGGGGAGCTTTTTACGGACCATTATGTGTAAGAGTCCGACCGTTTTGGAGGCGGAAGTGTTATGGTCTGGGTTGGAATTTGTCATGATGGTCGCACTCAGCTCAAAATTGTTCAAGGAGCATTGAATGCTGTAAAATACAGAGACGATATTCTTGATCCTACCGTTCTGCCCTTTCTGCAACAGCGAAACTTTGATCACGTCTTTCAACATGACTTTCTGAACATCCGTGTTCTTCCTTGGCCGGAATTATCACCGGATCTGTCACTAATCAAACAGTTTATGGGATGAACTCAGTAGACGTGTTCGCCAACGCAAAAATCTACCGGAAGCACTACAGGAGCTGCGTGACGCACTTGTGCATGAGTGGAACAACATCCCACAAGTCTTTATCCAACGATTGATTGGTTCTATGGGTCGGAGATGCGAAGCTGTCGTTTCTGCAAGAGGTGGTCACACATGTTACTGAACTCCGCAAACCTCCATACACTGCATGCCAATTTCTGTCTGTCCATGATTTGTTCTGATAATGATGTTGAGAAAATTGTTGATATTGCCTTATTTGCTATGCCCATATGAATCTAAATTAGACGATTTTTATCGATTTCTTTTTTTCTATGTAAAAAATATTGAGCAGCAAACCCTTGTATCGTTTCTTTTGTTGACTAGTATATTAGAGTATTCTGGATCAGGGACATTTTTTCAACTGGATTAATAAATTAATACTACAACAGACAAAATACAACATAAAAACTATGTAACAGCCATTGGTAAATCAGATAAATTTAAAGCAAACATATTTTACACAAGACAACCCAATTAACACTAGTAAATTGCTCAGATGAGCTGTGTTTTTACACAGTAGCTGCACGGAACAGGTTGTTTCGTTTTTCCTATTTTGTGTTAATTAACTACAAAAGGGCTTCATGGCAGATACGAAGACACGAATTACTTAGCATAAAAAAAGGCACATTGGCCAGCTCTTGCGCCTTAATTTTACTAATAATTCACTTTTTATGCTTTTTGTTTTCTTTTGTTTTTGATTTGTTTTGTCTTGTTTGTTTTTGTTTTGCTTTGTAGTATGTTCGTGATTCTATATATGACGTCCTTCTTTCGCTTTGCCAACAAACGAGCGATTTATTTAGATGGAAAAATCTCACGAGCACATGCGCAATGCACACATTTAAGCCAGGTGATAAAATCACAAAATATAATTATTTACACGGTTGTTGATGTTTTAAACATCTATATTCACTGAAAATAATCAACATATCCAAAATTATTAAATATGCGATGTGCAATTAAAACGTGCAAACAAAATATTATTGCTACGGATGCTCCATAAATAAGACTGACTTTCGGAAAAGCACATGTTGATGAGTTATCGTCTGCTCGAATCTGGCAGCATAAATTGTGTACGACATGTGTACGTAAACGTAAATATAAATTATCGTCTTTTCCATCAAAGTATACTACCGATTTGTACCATTATACATATCAGAATCGAAATAATTAATGGAAGCCATACTGTGTTGTGAGCTTTATCATAGGTTGGATGATATTAGTATTTTATCCCGAGCGGTAAATGTCAGAATTCAATATTTAACATGTAGTTAGCGTACATCATCAGTATATAACTTTTAGTAGTTTGAATAAAGCAAACGATATTACTTATGGCATCCAAAAAAATCATTATAAAATTTGGAATGTCACAGTAAAATTCCATGTGTAGCATTAATTGTCAAACTTCGGAATGACTCACCAAAGTTCTAGTGTAATGTGTAACAATGAGATTAATTTGGGAATAAAATGAAAAACAAAAAATACAACACTGACGGAACCATTCCAAAATTAAATATCAAAATAGGAGAAAGAGCCAAGACTACAATACGATTGTTTCGAATCATGTCGATTCCGATCACGTTCCGTCTTTTTCGTGTCGTGACGTCTGAAATGTTAGGCGGACGACTTCCGGTGTATACGCTATTTCTTTGACAACGTCAACATATCATAATCGTAGATGCTGTAGATTATAAGTAACTGTAATATGGAGACGCCAAGAAAACGGCTGAGTAAATACTGGTGTTCGGTACCTCACTGTCTGTCTGATAGCAGAAATATATCAAGACGAGTCGTTTTCCTTTCATGATGCTGACAACAGTAAATAAAGAAATAAAACAAATTTTATTTAAAGAAGTAATTGTCTGTGCATTGAAGTCTTTGATACAAATAAAATAATTTAATTGATATCTGACTTTTACAGAAAACGTAAAAAAAATTCTTTAAGTTGAGTAGTGTTAAAACGGCACTTATCGATTGGAGTTTTCGTTGTGTACATTGACACCCGAAGTCCAGTGCCTAACATTCCATCAAAATCACGTGGCTTGTCAGACGAAAATAAAAAGTTTTAAAATAGTACACACATAACCTGTATGGTCGTATATATGTAATAGGATTGCATATGCATTTATTTTTCTCATAGTTAGTTTTCTTTATTATTATTATGTACATGTTTTGTATGTGTCTAGATAATTTTGTTTCCATTATAATTCGCCTCCATTTTATTCTCCTTTATGTTTATTTTGCCAATGTGCATATTTTATTTGTTTATCTTTAATGTATATTTGCTTACAATTCATTTTTTATTTTTGTGTTCTACAAAAAAGATTGAAAAAAAGGGGGAAACTCCTTGTAAAGTAAAGTCTCATACTAGGACCTCATTATTATTTGTCGCTTGCAAAAACTTAACTGATTTAAAACAGGGTTTAAGCCACTGTCATTTTTTTCTAGATCAATCTGGTGTAACTTAAAATTGACAAATGACGATTGGAATTGATCAGTATAGAATGAGAGTAGGCCTCTTCAAACCAAAATTCACAATCATCTATTGGATAACGATATGCTAACTACTTGTCAATCCGGATTCACAAAAGGGGATTCTGCAGTTAATCAACTAATCAATATAACAAACGATTTTGGCAAAGCCTTAGATAGTGGTAAAGAAGTTCATGTCTTCTGCGATATCAGTAAAGCATTTGATAGAGTTTGGCATAAAGGTTTAATTCACAAACTAAAACAATCAGGCATTTCAGGAAATTTACTCAAGTGGTTTCAAAATTATCTCTATGGAAGGGAACAAAGGGTGGTTATTAATGGCTCAAACTCTAACTGGTTACCGGTAAGGGCAGGGGTTCCTCAAGATTCCATACTTTTATAAATGATATCGTAAACGAGATCAATGCTGAAATTAAACTGTTTGTTGATGACACCAGTTTATATATCAACCCCAACGACACGGCTTTCCTCCTGAACCAAGATCTCAATCAATTACAACGTTGGTCTGAAAAATGGCTCGTAAAATTCAACCCGAATAAAACTGAAACTATGGTTATTTCCAGTAAGAGAAATCTAGAACATTCCTTGATATACACTCTTTAGAAAAAAATTATGTTTCTTTTATAAGACCTTTAATAGAGTACGCTGATGTTATATGGGATAATCAAAAACAAAATTTAATAAATAAATTAGAGAATATTCAATTAGATGCAGCAGGAATAGTAACTGGGGGGGGGGGGGGGGGGGGGGGGGACCAGATTAACACCACATGACAGCTTGTATGAAGAAACAAAATGGGAGAAACTAAAAGGTAGAAGAAATAATCACAAGCTTGTTCTATTTCATAAAATGAATTACAATAAAACACCCCAATATTTAGCTGAATTAATTCCAAAAACTGTAGGTACTCGACCTACCCATAATACTAGACAAACAAACAATATTGTTAATATAAACTATCGAACTAGTCTTTATTCTGAATACTTTCTGCCCTCAACTATAAGTGCAAGGAATGATTTACCACTTCCCACCCGTAATTTGGAATCGCTAAATTCATTTAAATCTCTTAGGGACCGACCATTTAACTTGAAGGGAGCGGGGGGGGGAGATATGGTTTTTTGTTTCGTTCAGAGTTAGAATATTTTTTGTTTTGTCGCGAAATTTTTTTCCAGAATTTAACAATAGGTTATATGACAAAAACTCTGAATCAGATTATTTTTTTTTCCTCCACCAAAATCAGAATATTTTTTTCAGCAACATTGGGAATCAGAATATTTTTTTAGAAAAAAAACATAATCCCCCCTTCAAGTTAAATGGTCGGTCCCTTATCAACACTAAAAACACTAAAGTTCCAGCCCATTATTATGTTGGATGTAGGTTAGGTCAGATATTACATGCGAGACTACGAATGAATTGTTGTGCCTTAAATACACACCTCTTTATTAGAAACCTTGTTGAATCGCCAAATTGTATCTGTGGAATAACCGAAACTGTATCTCATTTCTTATTAGATTGTCCGCGTCACACGACTCTAAGACAACAACTTTTCTTCTCACTTTTGGACATTCCTGAAACAATTTCACTGAATCTACTTATTTTTGACTCAGTTAATCTAAATGACGAAGAAAACAAGGCAGTATTTAAATCAGTCCAAACCTTTATCATAAAAAGTAAAAGATTTACACCCTGACATGCTTACATAATATTTTTCACCTTTTCAATCTTATTCAATCTCTTTGTATTATTATTTTCAAGTAAATTGTGTAACTTTCAACTACATGCTACATACATTTTTTTTCTCCCTCAATGTATAAATAATTCTCACAAGTTTAAAATTTAAATCAGCATGCATATATATTTGTTTGTGATATTTGTATGTTTTTCATAGGAAACAGATTTAAAAAAAGCATTTGCTTGTTTCTGAATCCTATTGTAGAATTGCTATTGTTCTGTTTATATATGTCAGTTATACCAATAAAATATGTTTATACCAAACAGTTTTAAACCGAATGGAAATGATTCGAAACAACCGTATTGTATGTGTAGCATTTAGACAAACCTTGAAATGACACACTAACATGTAGGCCAGCGGCGAAATCTAAAAAGTCGCTTATTTAAAGAGTTAAATCAACCCATCGACTACACACCTACATATACTTTCAAATGCTAGATTATGCTTTTAACTAATAAATTCAACATGCCGTAAGAAAATCGTATGGTTACGTTAGCACGAAAACTACATTTTTCTAGGATTGGAGAAAGTCCGATCATACTCAGTAAAATCAATATTATATATGATTTATGCATCTTCGGCAATTTGTTGCACTTGTAGTTTTTAAATTTAACTTAAATAAATAAAATAAACCAAAATATCTTATTAAAATAACTTTTATTTCATCAGTTTGGCTTCTTTGAAACCAGCAGATGTGGTAAATATTTTAACGGTCACTTTTAAAATTATGTCAGAAGAAATACTTTCATTAAATTGATCTCAAACTTTTCTAAAAACAAAAGTGTAAACATAGTTTACATAAAACATTATCATTATAGCGCCAATTTCTACTAGTTTAAGAGGTTTGGACCGTTTTTAAATGCACATCAACATATCGAAAGTAGAAAATGATTCCGGATATTTTGCCCGTGACTTTTTAAAATTATAATCCTGTCCGATCTAATCTTATTGCATCGAGACCAAAGTTGTTTTCGCATATTTTCTTAATAATTACTTATATTCTTGTGTTATCTGTATTTAATTGTTGTCACCCTTCATCGTTAACATTTGCTGTTGTTAATTATAACGTTTTAGTTACAAAAGGTGGTTTGAAATATTGTTTGTAGAGAATTTAATAAGTGTTTACAAGTTGCTAGAAAATCATTTGTTGGAACTGTTGTGAGTGTTTTCCGGAAAATGACACAGTTTGGTAGCCCACTTAAACTTCTTCCATCTAGTGCTAAGAGGAGTAAATCTTCAATAGATTGGAACCAATGTATCATTTGTCAATGTAAAAGCCTTGAAAAATTATACGTTTTTGCCGATAGGGTCAAAGAAACTTTTATTAATGCTGCAGAAGTACGTCAAGATGAGGTATACATACGATTAATAGAAGAGGTGTCTTCAATTACTCATGTTGTATCTGAAAGTTTTGTGGTGAAATATCATAGGTCTTGTTGCAAATCATATACCAGTAAACAAAATATTACGTGTTTTGCACAAAGAAAGACAACAAAAGAAGTGCCCGATAGTAAATCAAGTAGTACAGTTGTATGTTCAAATGGTATTACTACCAGATCTGATTGGACTTATTGTATTTTCTGTAAAAAGAAAAGTTATAAAAAAGACCATAAGCTCCACAAAATTGCATCACAAGACAGAATGAAAAAAATACTTGATGCAGCCAGACGTAATTCAGATTATGAAATAGAGTCTAAGGTTTTGCACGAACAGTTTTATGATAAAGCACTTGATCACAATGGCTGCATTTGTAAGTATTTTATGAAAACCCCCAAAGAAACAGTTAAAGAGGAAACAGAGTCCTCTGACCATGACTTGGCATTTGAGAAATTAATATCTGATATTAATTCTGATTTGATGGTGAACCATAAGGCGTTTTTGATGTCTACATTACTTGAAAAATACCGCGCTTTGTTACCAGAGGAACGTGCCGACAAATATACTTCACAAAAATTACAAAATAGGTTGTTGAGACATTACGGCGAGTCAGTTATTATTCAGTCACAACAAGGCCATGGTAGATCCAATATTGTGTTCAGCAGTTCTGTTTCTATAGGTGATGCCATCAATACTGCTAGTCAGCTTAAATCTGATCTTAAGGTAGCCCAAATGACTTTACAAATGGATAAGGCAAAACAAGCACATACGGATGATCAGTTTTTACACACTGCTGCTAATATTTTAAGGCGTGATATACACACTCTTGACATAAAAAATGATTTGTATCCCGCACCATCTGAATGTTCTCTTTCTAATTCCATTCAGTCTATGCCACCTACCTTAACAAAGTTTATTTGTTGGCTTATTGATGAGAAGTCTTTCTCTGCAGTGAATATCCAAAAGGAAATGGCTGAAGAAAACATGCGGAAGTATATGTCGCTTTCTGAATGTATTGTTTCTCTGTGTAAAAGTGTGATCACCCCTTTTCAGATTGGTTTAGCTTTACAGTTGTATCATGAATTCGGTTCGAAACAACTTATTGAAACATTACACGCACATGGGTTTTGCAGTTCATATGATGAGGTAAGACGATATCTAACTTCTCTTGCAAACCATGAAATTGATAGAATTACAAAAGGTGTGTATGTTCCGAATGGTATCATTCCAATTGCTTCCGGTGGCTGTCTTGTCCAAGAAGGGTCTGACAATATAGACATCAATACAGAAACAGTAGATGGGAAAGATACTTTCATTCCATGGCCAGGGCTGTTTTTCAAGTACAGTCTGAAGGTACTGATGTAGCATCTGTTGACCACATCAAAGTGAAACGTGGACAAGATAAGTCCCTTCCTGTTGATGAACAGACTGTATCGTTAATGGACTGCTTACCATTTACGAAGCCAAAACAACGGTGTGAACCCCCTCGTCACAAGGACGCTTATCAATCAATTCTGTCTTGCTGTGATATAAATGCAAATGTGTCTGATCCAATTTGGGTATTACTGAGACTTTTGTCAAGAGATATTGTTGATATCCCGTTTGAGTTTCCGCGGCAAAACGAACGAATGATTCAGTTTTGGACAGGGTTCTACAGCAAAGTCACAGAGTCACATACTCGCCAAACTCTCATGACTTACGCATCCGTTGTAGACTCAAAGCCAAGCGATATGAATACAGTTTTTACAACAATGAAAAAGTGTATGGACATGTCAAAAGTAATTCAATACAGACATTTGACCAGCAACTTTATGCAGTATCTCAACAGGTTAAGTGGTCCATGCCTAATGTTTTTCGAACTCACATTTTGCGACTAGGCGGATTTCATACATTATCTTGCTTTATAGCATCTATTGGTAAGCTATGGGCAGATGGGGGTCTCCGTGATCTTATGGTTGATTATGGGGTTTACACTGGCTGCACTGTTGATCAAATGCTTTCTGGGAAGCAGTTTAATCGAGCAGTTCGAGGTTTAATTCTCGTTTATGAAGCATTGATGTCTTTGTGGTGTGTTGCTTTTTTCAAGTGGTGTGTCGAAAATGGTCATTGTGAAAAAATCAACAAGATGTATGGGTCACCTTATCGAAAGCTCAGTCTGCTTTTACAGACAATTCAAACACAGCAGCGGTAGCATTGTCTGAGCTGAAAGGTATTTACACAAATCATTTATTGCCACTTATTCGTCAGTTTCGGGATTGGGGACAACGTCAATCACCTACTTTTAAGTAGTGGAACATGTTTCTCAGCGCAACAGAAGTCATGCTGCAGAATATTCGCGCTGAAAGTGAAGGTTTGTGGTCTATGCATATACAGAGTGTTTGTAATATGCTGCCTTTCTTCTTCATCACAAATAGGTCAAACTACTCTAGATGGACCCCGGTGTATATACTTGACATGCTTGATATCCCAGTTGAAATTAAGGCAGCATTTGATGCAGGTGAGTTTGCCATTTGCCAGAAATCAGGAATTTTCAATGGCGTGTGGAGTGATATGGCGACCGAAAAGACCATAATCAAAGACTCCAAGGGAAATGGTGGAATAGTTGGGTTAACTCGAAAAAAGTCTGCGTTAGTTAGATGGACTTTGACCAGACATGTGCTCAGAATTTTTAGCTCAGAAATGCGAGAGAGATCAGAGTTAGTCACTGATTGTGCTGAGTTTCATCAAGAAACTAAACCTACAGCCATGAAACGTGATGACCAGCAAGTCACTGATTTAATAGACCATATAGTGAATAAAATGACTGACCCTTTTGATGTTGCCTTGCATCCTACTCCTCTAATAAACATTTCAACTGGGATGCATGCATCAAGGGAAGTTCAAGAATCATTATTGAATTGTGTTGAACAAGGTACAAAAATGGTCAAATCATTTGTTGATGGTTCTTTGTCTGAGGACCAGTCTCGTAGTTTCTACAATCCTATTACACGGTCCAAGTTGAAGTCATTCGAAGATATGACTAAAAAAACTAAGCTGAAGTGTTGTTCTGGGGACACAGTCACTGTTCATATCAATCCTGAGCTAGTTTTCCGTCGGGCACTGGTTCTTGCAAATTGTCGAGAGGACGTTACTGTTGAAAAGGTTCTGTCTTTTCCAATTGGTCCGATTCCAACATCATTGTTTCACGACGATGGCACAATGCGCAAAACCAGTAAGGCAGATCTTGCACATCAACTGGAACAGGACGTTTCTATAATACAAACACTGCCCATTTTTGATATTTCCAGAACAACTCTGATCAGAGATGGCATGCCTTTGTTACAGTCAATAAATGCAAAAAGTTTAGAACCTTTGGTGAGATGGCACTTGATTTTGTAAAAAAATCAGATCTCTTGCTTTCAGTTGGCATCCGTTGTCGTCGATATCTTTGATAGATATGACATTCAAAACTCTATCAAAAAGGCAGAACGGGACCGTCGATCCAAGTCTGTTTTCACTACAAAATTTATGAGGTGATTGAAGGTAGGGTTATTCCTGACTGGAAAAAGTTTATTAGTTCTGGTGCAAATAAGCAGTCGCTTATTAGATTTCTCGGCGATTACATTGTCAAACATATTAATCAGAACAGTTCTCTTCAAGAAGGGCAATCACTTTACCTGGCCGGTTTATTTTCTAATCCTGAAACAGTTAAAATGTTGAATCAGAATGGTATGTTAGATTGCAGTTGTTTGGCAAGCACACAAGAAGAGGCGGATACCCGCATAATTTTACATGCACTGTATTCTGACAAACTGTATCAAGAGAATAACGTTCAAGGTCGCATTGTTGTGAAATCCCCAGATACGGACGTTCTTGTCCTTTTAGTACATTATTTTTCAAAAATGAAAAACACAAGTGAGCTTTGGTTTCAAACAGGACTTATTACGAGCACTAAGGATTGTAGACGTTATATCCCTGTACACGAGTTATGCAAGTCATTGAGCTCCGTTGGGTGTGAGATCTTGCCAGCTGATCATGCTCTAACTGGATGTGATACTACTTCTTCGTTCTTTGGTATCGGGAAGAAGTCTATGTTGAAAGCTCTGAAAGAGACACCCAATCAGTTTAGTGATTTGTCTCGAATAGAATGCTCTGACATAGATGATTCAGTCGATCTAAGCCGAAAACTAATATCAAGGCTGTATGATCCGAAGGGAAAGTCGAAAAGATGCTATATCGATCTGAACAAATTGCGGGTAAAATTGGCAACTGTCAAAGATTCTACTTTGGTGAGACTTCCTCCGAGTGAAGACACATTTAAACAGCATGTTCTTCGATCTTCGTACCAAACAAAGATATGGTTAAATGCACATATTCCAAAGCCAGCAGTTGGGTCACCTCTTGAGCATGGTTGGAAAGATGGAAAGTTTGGTCTTGAACCAATATTGTTTGAAGGTCAAATGTCATCCGGAAGATCCGTTTGTAGTAAAGGTTGTGTTTGTTTTGAACAGAATTTGTCCTGCACAGAACTTTGTCCTTGACAAGCATTAGACCTCTGTCACAATGTGATTACACACAGGACAGATATCGAAGATGACGATGCGTAAGCACGCAAGAATTCTTTTTTTTAAACAAATCATAAAATCAACTGTATTTATTTGATTCCCTGAATATCTCCATGTGCGATTGACCAGATCAAATGCATTATTCAAACACCCAATCTGATAATAATTGGGTTTCGGATTACGATGGTCAATGAAACATGTATATTTTGTGGTTTTAAACGTTCAAAATGTCTAAAAGGGTGTTTTTATTTATGAATCACTTTAATTAAAAAAACTACAAGGGTTCACATGAGATGTACAATGCTCATAGCTATTTAGGGACTGACAAAATACAGACTTACAAAAATACCTGTGTTGGGCGAATCGGGTATGTTTTGATTTACTTCCGTTGTATCGAACAGTATATATACAAAATATAATGAAACATAAATAAACGTCATTATTACGTAAATAGGGATGACCTTGGATCAAGGTCATTGTTTTATGGAAGCAAATACGAGTCGCTTACATTGAAAAATCCCATTCCCATCCAAAAACGGTCATTTCGACGTCAATTTTGGTTCAATAATCTAATTTAATATTTGGTACATCAAATAAAAACCATCAAACTTGTCGAATTGAATTTCATTTTTAAGGAAAATGCACTTTTCGAACGAAAGTCGAAAGCGAAAAACAAACTTTTCTTGACCTTTGACCTTAATTATGCAAAAACGTGACCACTTCCGACTTTTACGGCATCATTATTCTGAGAGTCCCGTCATTCCTCTTTCCAATGACATATAATATAGGTGTGTAGCCCATGGGTTCATTACATTTTATTTTTTGATTTTCTACCGCTGGTCTAATGTGTAACATTTAGATTATATTAGAGTTCCATTTGTAGTATCTAGTCAAATTTAGGATTAGGCAGGACTATTCCATGTGTAGCAATTAATAACACTTCGAAATAACGAACTAAGGTCAGATGAGTAGTATTTTATGAAAGATCTCTCGAACTGCATCAATTGGTATCATGAGTTTATCGTGTACAAATCTGCAGAAACATAGATCTCCCGTGATGTTTAAATAGTAATAAATGTTCTAAACATCGAACCTCCCTTAACTTACAAAAAATGTTACAAATTCAAAAATAATAGACGACACGGTTTATGTTGTAAACTGACAAATTACCAATCTTGTGTTTTCGCCCAACCTAGAAAAAATATGATAAACTATCCGTTAATCAATAAAACCCGGTTGTTATCACCGGATATTCTCTAAAATTGACAAATCAGCAGAACACGAAAATATATTTTTGTAAATACAATACATCAATGTTTCAGACTTTATATCTGGAATTTTGAAACTTAATAAAAGATCTTCATCCTTATTTTATGCATTCCAAAATAACACAGACAACTTCATTAAAATCAAACTAAAAAAGCTATTTATTTCTAGAATATATTTAGCTAAGTTAATTAAGAAATCCTTTCGTACTTTCTGGAGCTGACGTAAATATGATATTGATGTTTCAAGAGGAAATTGTCAATTCAAAAATATTTCAGAAATAGGTTTGTTAATAGATTTCATTGACTGGTTTATTTCCGCCACATGTTTGTGCCTGTACCAAGCTGGAACCTGGATTCCATCACCTTATATGTCGAGGACTTATTTTTGTTAAAGGATTTGATAGGTGAGGTAGTTGTCCGCTTAAATTGATATTGACTGAATTGTTGATAATCACTGTTTTAAACTTTCTCTTCATAACAGTAACTCGACCTTTAAATCGTACATTGCTATAAAACCAGATTTCCCTTTTGTATTGGCCTCCTACGTGTAAATTATAGACATAGAATAAAACAATTTTTTTTTTAAATTTCAACCATCTTTAATAAATGGCATCCTTCCTAGTATCAAATAAATAAAAAATAAAAAAAATTCCAACAAGGTCTATGAATACATTTAATTGAAAATAAAGAAATTCTGTTCAAGTTCCGGATAAACTTTTTAAGCCTGATATCAATTTAATTATCTTCAGACACAATTTCTCATTTTTGTCTGTCGATTATACCGTGTGTGCACTTCCAATTAACTGATGACAGAGAAATTTTCCTTTGTAATTAAATGTGAACCTTCCATATATATGTAGCAACATTTCAGCAGCACCAGTTGATCCGATATTCCAAAGCTTGTTGCTCCTATCAAAATGTCCTTGATAGAAGGTTGCTGCTAACAAGGAAGCTACTGAACCAAGGATTCCTAGTGGTTAAGGTGAATTCAATTCGAAAGTTTTTGCTGTCGCCACCATGCATGACTTGGTTAACGTTACGGATTATATGTGTCACAAATGACCACGGATATACCGTATTAGGCTTGTCATTATCATTATCCGGTCCTTTCCCCATTCATGACTTACAATCGGGTTTGTAGTTAAGAGTAACACGACAAGGTCCACCAGTGGAACATGAACTGCGTACCCTCCCCGAGCACATGAGATCATTCCCGTTTTTTTGTAGGGCTCGCGTTGTTCAATCTTTAGATGTTGTTGTGTGTGTTGTTTGCCCTTTTATCATTTTTCTTTTGGTCATTGTATTGTCTGCTCTTCGATTTACGGCTTCTGATTACCCTTTTGGTATCTTCAAAAATATTTTGTATATACAGTATATATTCTTCGTGACATAGAAGTTGGCATACATGTATGTATAATATTAGTTTTATAAAAGAGCGCTGTAAAAGAGGGCAGATGGCCATCGCCATCATGTACATGTTAGTTAGTATACAAGGTCATCGGAAGACATAATAGGGAAACAATGGAAAACATTGAACAAAATATAGTTGCCAATACCATCTCTAGACATATATATATATAAGTGACTGAATACTTTTCAGAAAAGTGTTGATATCTTCCGAAATAAACTTTTTGAATGAAAAAAGTACGATTCTTTAAAAAAATCACAAAAAATCAATATAACAAGACCGGTCCCTATGTACATGTAATTGATATTAATGATGCCATAATTTGGTTCCAAATTACGTTAATCACATTCAAATGAAAAGAAATACACAAATTACTACAATTTTGTCATTAAATGAACCAGGAAACCATTAATTACTTGCTTTCAAATAGACTTAAAATGTTTACCCCGGATACATAAAGAGCTACGCCCAGTGTGTAATAATTCAAAAAGAGTTTAAATTATATTTCACTTTTGCTATCTTGTTTTACATGTTTCATTTTATTTATTGATATTTATAATGACTAAATATTTATTCGTACAATCTATTATTATTAAAAAAAAAATCTTTTTATTTGCATTTTGCACTGTGATCATATGTATTTTGTTTATTTGTATCTCTGATTCATTTACACACTATTTGTTTTTCATGTATAAATGGGTTGACATTGGAGGCGTATGCATGTACTTACATGGCTTACGAACTCTGATAAACATTAAATAGCTTTTTAACATAAGGAATAGCTTTTCATAGACTGTCGCCTTTATGCTATTTTGGTTTAATTTGCTGGGTTTAACTTTTTTTATTTGTTTGACGGGGGTTGGGGTTGGCTTTCCATATTTTCAGCACCGAAATGCTCATGTAAATTACTGACAGTTAACATTTATCTGAGATAAACTCGATCGGCACAAAGTTATGCTAATTTTCTTCTAACATCTGTACAATATTAGATCCGTAAAAAAGACCTGATAGCATTAATCATCATTTAAATATTAAATTTTACACAATAAACATCAGAGAAAACCGAACCTGCAATCACGAATGGAAACCAGAGACAGTGGGTACTTTGGGCACACAAGATATTGGACGAAGACAAACAAAAAACAATGCAAAACAAAAAACAAAAAATCACCAGTACAACACAGAAAACTAAGAAGATGAACGACACGGAATCCACCAGAAAACCGGAGGGAACTCGGGTTCTCGAAAGGTAAGCAGTTCCCATTTCTTATAAGACACCCGTCGAGTCACTCATATATCAAGTCTGGTAATGGTATTGTCGTTGATGGACGAAGCAAAAAATATACGTAAAAGAGAAAACATCCATTGTCATTTGAGATATGGATATTTCGTAACGGTCAACCAGTTCGTGATGATGACCGTAGAACTTTTGTAGTGATGGCTTCAACATAGGAGCAACGCATCCTTGCTTGAGAAGTTTTTGCTACTAATGAATGGGGATCTAACTATTGGAAAAAAGAAGTCCCCATGTTTGTTATTAAGATTCTTCGGTTTTGATTTCAAAGTGGAGGTCAAGATAAGAAGCAGACTTTGGAGTGACAGTAGTGTCATTTACTTCAAGGTCATTTAGAAACAATGGTCAACTTTGAACCAAAACTAAGTTGCCAATGCCATATCTCGTCTTCTACACAAGTGACGGAATGGTTTCAAACAGCAAGCTGGATAGTAACGCATGGGTTGTGAAATATAAGCGCCATACGTGAGAGAATTTGGTATATTAAAATGTCTTGTGTATGATTACGTGAACTCCTCTATTTCCGTATTATCTACTTTTATTCAATGTATTCCAAAATTTTGAGCTTACAAATGGACTATGCCATCTATCGCGACATCATTGATTAATATTAGAATTATCTTAGCATATAGCAATTTTAAGAGTAAAATATTTGTGTTTATACAAACATAGCATATTCCATTATCGGATTTAGAAGATTATCAATCTCCCTTATGGTTAGAATGGATTTTAAGCTACTTTTACCAGTAATAAAAACTATTTCTAGTTAAACAAAAAAATATTATTTACATTTAAATATCAGATTAGCATTCCCCTGTGAGTTTATTTTTGAATGGTATTCGGGTTTTGCCATAAATCTAGATTATGACATCATGTTAACATTTTCAGTCACCGACTTATTCAGTTAAACTAGGCCAGTGGACACTTTAAACTATGATTATGATGTTGCTTCTAACATCCGTGATACACTTAATGCTTTCCTTCTGGGAGATTATCGTGCTGATTGCACCGACACTCCACAGTAATCCTCTATATGTAATCTTCGAAAACGATTCCCTCCATAGACCATCAACCCAATTGCATTGAAATTCTATATGTGGATTGCCCTAATAAAGTGTTTTTCATTTAATTCCTAATCGACATCAAATGTGCCGCCCACTGGATATTGCATACTGATATGATATTAACTGAGAGGAAATTTGGATTTGTTTAAAAGGCTGTTGAATATATTCTCCCTAGAAACTATTGTCCAGATTTAATTGAAATACTCTGTATATATGTTCTTTGAAAGAATCTCTACAAAGTTTACTAGTACTGACCTGCAACGGTAGTGTAATGGTTAGCGTGCTGGCCTCGGGTGCGGTAGATCGTGGGTTCGAGCCCCGATCGGGTATTACCAAAGACTATAATATAATTGGTATTTTTTGCTACTTCGTTAAGCACGCAATATTAAGGAGAAAGAACAAAGACTGGTTGGCTCGGAATCAGGATAATGTTTCCGAGTGGGGCGACACGTCTATCCGCGGACTGTTGTTTCATTGAGCTAGCACTATACAACTAAGTGTGTTGGTCTAGTACAAAGCGGACCACATCATCATTTCATTGAAAATTAACTTGTTCTCAACATGATATAGCTGAATATACATATCTGACTTTGGGTTAAACAACTATCACTCACTAACTCACTTTACTAGTACTGTTTCAGTGTTGATCAGAAATAAAAGAGTGGAGAGCCATCTCCGTAAGACATAATTTAATACATGACCCTATACGTAAATTTGTAAAACAAATCTCTTCTCAATAACTATACTTTAATTGAACCTATATTCTATATGAAAGTATCATTGAATGGTCCTTTGGTAATCTTGCTTTCTTTTTTATTTTGGTACGAAAAGAAAAAAAAAACAATAACCACAGTGGCATACAGTAACAGGAAATATGAATCAGAAATTATTACAAGAACATAGATACAAGAGATGTGAATCAGAAATTATTGCAAAAACATAGGAAGCAAGAAATGTGAATCACAAATTATTATAAAAACATTGATACAAGAAATGTGAATCAGAAATTATTACAAAAACATAGGAAACAAGAAATGTGAATCAGAAATTATTATAAAAACATAGGAAGCAGGAAATGTGAATCATAGATTATTTCAAAAATATAGGAAACAAGCAATGTGAATCAGAAATTATTACAAAAATGTGGGAAGCAAGAAATGTGAATCATAGATTATTACAAAAACATTAGTAATAAGAAATGTGAATCAGAAATTATTACCAACAAGAGAGATAACAAGAAATGTGAATCAGAAGTTATTACTAAAACATACAAAACTTTGATACTGATATCAGTGATATAAGAATAGTTTGAAGATACCAAAGAGGTAATCACAATCCGTAAGAGGACAGACAACGCAACGGCCAAACGAAAAAGGACAAAAGGACAAACAAAGATCTACAAAACATTACACAGAGGACAAAAGATCGAGTAACGCGAACCCCATTAAAAACCGAGGGGTGAACTCAGCTGCACCGGAAGGGCAAGCAGTTCATATCGCATGAGTTTTCCCTATTGCTCTCTTGACTTTACACAGACGTTCCACAGAAGCGTATCATTCTATACAGTATATGCCATCAATGATACGCCTATTCTAATATGCAGTGACAAGTAATAAACAGGTAATTGATTTCAAAATGAGTAGTTTATTGTATGAAAGCCAAGCTCGCCATTCTAATCTGTATTCTGAAACGGAAATGTCATTGATCCATTTTTATTATGAGACGTTATCTATCATGTCTTTCATTCTAATATTAATGAAATATGGAAATTACACGGTTATTAAGTAATAAAACATGTCATAAAAATTCAAATTAGTATTACTACAGTTTTTTTTTTTAAAGCATCTAGATTCTAAATTCTGCTGACTATTATGTCGTTGGATTAATGATTGATTTAAGTCTGTATAATAGATTATTATACAATCATTTCATGTGGAACCTTACTCTTTTTACATGGTCGTTCCAATATAATTAGTAAACAATAATGACGTCTCATGTGTTTGTGCATTAGAGATTTAAACTTTATTCATAAAACTTCACTTTCCTTGACAATCAAATTCTTCTCAAATTCAAAGAAAAAATCAAGCATCTGTCAGTAGATTGGCAGCGCTGAAAATATCCCATCATAACTTGATGATTACCGGTATAATGAAATTTAAATTTGGTTATAGATCGATAGACAGTTTCATTATAGCTTTTAGATTACTTCTTTTAATGATACTTATGAGTTTTGACTTTCCCTTTGTAAGATTGTTCGGAGTTCGGTAATATTGTTATTACCCTTATTTAAGAACATGTCATGACGAATTTATAGTTTATATTTTTGTCATTAGCAATTTGTTTGTCTTCTCCATTATATTGATACCTCTAGAATACCTTGACAGTTTTTTGTTGTCCATTAAACCAACATTTCTAGTTTACCTAGCTTTTTATTGTCCTGTTCTCTGATCTTGTGTTAATTAATGCAGTTTTGAATTTAAGCTTAACAATTTTATATTGTCTCCGAATTAATGATTATTTGTAAGAACATATTGATGATACCAAAGAGTAATCAGAGGCCGTAAATCGAAGACGGGCAGACACTGCAATTGCCAAAACAGAAAGGAAAAAAGAACAAACAATGATCTCTAATAGATTCAACCGCAACGGTGGTGTAATGGCTAACGTGTTCGTCTCGAGTGTGGTAGATCGTGGGTTCGAGTCCAGGGGGTTTCAAACCAAAAACTATAAAATTAGTATTTGTAGTTTCTCTGTTAATTATACAGCATTAAGGAGAAAGAGCAAAGGCTCGGAATCAGGATAATGTTTTCGAGTGAAGCGACATGTTTACCGGAGGACTGTTGTTTCCGTGAGCTAGCACTATGGAATCCACTGAGCGTGTTGGTCTAGTACAAAGCGGACATGATCATCATCTCACCGAGTGTAACTTGTTCTCGCCATGATATAGCTGACAAATTGTTGATTTGGCGTTAAACACCAATTACTCACTGAATGTTATTCTGAGATTTTAATAAGTGTATTTGAATATCAATCTTGATATTTTCAGCTAACATTTTTTAAATTGATTCATAATTTTATAACGAAGGTCTAATTTGTCTTACCTGCTGATATTCCTTAGACAATTTCCGCTTTGTAATATGTCTGTTTCTAGTTTTCCGTATATAGTCCTATAAATGAGCCTTTTGATATTTCAGGTAACTCTGATGATACCTTTTTCTTCTTAATTATAATACTTACTAATTATATATTTTAGGGTTATTACACCGCAGTATTATAGTACCCTTTCCTGTGCATGTCTTAATGAAAACATTTTGCATGTTCCATAGGAAAAAATACAAAGCAAATTCCGAATCGGCTGTTTATTAACTATATCAGCAAGAAGGTTGATACATCATGTGATACGGATTTGACCATACATTGGTTTCTTATCGTATTTATCAACAGAAGACTACGAGTTTCACAGTTAAGTTTGTACTCATACATGGTAATGGTTGATGGTTGATGTAGTATTTTGACATGCATTTTCTCCAATTTCCACCCTCGGTGGACGTGGCACAATATCATGGACGTCATTTTCGTCTGCTGAACAATGGGGAGAAAGACAATCGAGATGTTCCGAAAGTTTTAAAATACCCTACAGATGTGCGATACACGGTGTATGCGTTACAGGTCTCATTTTTTCTTCAGACATTCAAACTGCCATTTGTAGTATTAAGTATATCAATATTAAATATACATGTAGTCGGATTGAGTTACGTGTGCTTGAAATTATTTGCAACACTATTGTGATTAAACAGTGGCAGTCAATTTCATTGACAGAGTAAACCGGAGTGCATAGAGAAAACCAGTGATCTGCCGGAAGTCACAGACAAAACTGTAACACTTAAAGTTTTTCGAATATAAAACCTCGCGGAGGGAGGGAATCGAACTCACAGCTATAGTTGTAATAGACACTTGCAACAGAGATAAATAGAAAATGGGTCAAGGTTATTGGTGTATATCGCTATTTTCAGAATATGTCATGTATATCGTCACTACCAGACTTGATGTGGGAGGACAAAATGGACTGCTATTATGAACTGTCCAATAAAATAAAACCCGGGACTTGGGTAGGTTTCTACAAACCTTAAGACATGGGGTTGTTATCGGGATATGATACCACGTTAGTATTATTAGTCTTGTGGTAAGTAGTGAACGATCTTAACCACTAACCCACTGAGACCTCCACTATAGAAGTTTCATACCTAATCTTTGTACAGCTTTCTGTCTAAAATTCCAATACAAACGAAGGTTAAAATAGATTTTTAATTAGATCTCTGAAGATTTGGTATTTTATTTGTTGGTTGTGTACAATATATGTACATGTATAACGGTAGTACAGTTTTAAATATGTTTCTTTAGAAACGATAACCCGGATGTATAAGTGTTTCCATAATTACGAGATTATGTTCATTAACGTAAAAAAATGCTGCAAATTATTACATGACAGAAAATATGCATTCTAAATATACTTCACAAAGACATGTGTGCAAAAACATAATAAATTTGTCATTTGTAATAAGAGGTAGAGCATTATCTGTTCCTGATTCAATCGAGTACAGTACACATGTAGAAACTTAATAATAATGTGTCCGCTTATGAAAGAATCTATTTCGAGGTCATTGCAAGTGTATGTGATTAGATTTACATCTATCCATACCTACACACTCGATGAATATCACTAAAGTTGTGTGTTCGATTCCCGTACGTGGTTATGTGTCCTCGATACATTAACAACTTCATGTGATAAATGTTGTCAGTGACTTGTGGTAGGTGGGTCGATGTTGTCAGTGACTTGTGGTAGGTGGGTCGATGTTGTCAGTGACTTGTGGTAGATGGGTCGGTGTTGTCAGTGACTTGTGGTAGGTGGGTCGGTGTTGTCAGTGACTTGTGGTAGGTGGGTCGGTGTTGTCAGTGACTTGTGATGGGTGGTCGGTGTTGTTAGTGACTTGTGGTAGGTGGGTCAGTATTGTCAGTGACTTGTGGTAGGTGGGTCGGTGTTGTCAGTGACTTGTGGTAGGTGGGTCGATGTTGTCAGTGACTTGTGGTAGGTGGGTCGGTGTTGTCAGTGACTTGTGATGGGTGGTCGGTGTTGTTAGTGACTTGTGGTAGGTGGGACAGTATTGTCAGTGACTTGTGGTAGGTGGGTCGGTGTTGTCAGTGACTTGTGGTAGGTGGGTCGGTGTTGTCAGTGACTTGTGGTAGGTGGGTCGGTGTTGTCAGTGACTTGTGATGGGTGGTCGGTGTTGTTAGTGACTTGTGGTAGGTGGGTCGGTGTTGTCAGTGACTTGTGGTAGGTGGGTCGGTGTTGTCAGTGACTTGTGATGGGTGGTCGGTATTGTTAGTGACTTGTGGTAGGTGGGTCAGTATTGTCAGTGACTTGTGGTAGGTGGGTCGGTGTTGTCAGTGACTTGTGGTAGGTGGGTCGGTGTTGTCAGTGACTTGTGGTAGGTGGGTCGGTGTTGTCAGTGACTTGTGATGGGTGGTCGGTGTTGTCAGTGACTTGTGGTAGGTGGGTCAGTATTGTCAGTGACTTGTGGTAGGTGGGTCGGTGTTGTCAGTGACTTGTGGTAGGTGGGTCAGTATTGTCAGTGACTTGTGATGGGTGGTCGGTGTTGTCAGTGACTTGTGGTAGGTGGGTCAGTATTGTCAGTGACTTGTGGTAGGTGGGTCAGTATTGTCAGTGACTTGTGGTAGGTGGGTCAGTATTGTCAGTGACTTGTGGTAGGTGGGTCAGTATTGTCAGTGACTTGTGGTAGGTGGGTCGGTGTTGTCAGTGACTTGTGGTAGGTGGGTCAGTATTGTCAGTGACTTGTGGTAGGTGGGTCAGTATTGTCAGTGACTTGTGGTAGGTGGGTCAGTATTGTCAGTGACTTGTGGTAGGTGGGTCGGTGTTGTCAGTGACTTTGTGATGGGTGGTCGGTGTTGTCAGTGACTTGTGGTAGGTGGGTCGGTGTTGTCAGTGACTTGTGGTAGGTGGGTCAGTATTGTCAGTGACTTGTGGTAGGTGGGTCAGTATTGTCAGTGACTTGTGGTAGGTGGGTCGGTGTTGTCAGTGACTTGTGGTAGGTGGGTCGGTGTTGTCAGTGACTTGTGGTAGGTGGGTCGGTGTTGTCAGTGACTTGTGGTAGGTGGGTCGGTGACTTGTGGTAGGTGGGTCGGTGACTTATGGTAGGTGGGTCGATGTTGTCAGTGACTTGTGGTAGGTGGGTCGATGTTGTCAGTGACTTGTGGTAGGTGGGTCGGTGTTGTCAGTGACTTGTGGTAGGTGGGTCGGTGTTGTCAGTGACTTGTGGTAGGTGGGTCGATGTTGTCAGTGACTTGTGGTAGGTGGGTCGATGTTGTCAGTGACTTGTGGTAGGTGGGTCGGTGTTGTCAGTGACTTGTGGTAGGTGGGTCGGTGTTGTCAGTGACTTGTGGTAGGTGGGTCGATGTTGTCAGTGACTTGTGGTAGGTGGGTCGGTATTGTCAGTGACTTGTGGTAGGTGGGTCAGTATTGTCAGTGACTTGTGGTAGGTGGGTCGGTGTTGTCAGTGACTTGTGGTAGGTGGGTCGGTATTGTCAGTGACTTGTGGTAGGCGGGTCAGTATTGTCAGTGACTTGTGGTAGGTGGGTCGGTGTTGTCAGTGACTTGTGATGGGTGGTCGGTGTTGTCAGTGACTTGTGGTAGGTGGGTCAGTATTGTCAGTGACTTGTGGTAGGTGGGTCGGTGTTGTCAGTGACTTGTGGTAGGTGGGTCAGTATTGTCAGTGACTTGTGGTAGGTGGGTCAGTATTGTCAGTGACTTGTGGTAGGTGGGTCGGTGTTGTCAGTGACTTGTGGTAGGTGGGTCAGTATTGTCAGTGACTTGTGGTCGGTGGGTCGGTGGTTTTCTCTAGCTACACTAGCTTCCTCAACCAATCAAACTGACTTCCACGATATAACTCAAAATATGACTGAAAGTAGCATGAAACAACTATTATGACCCATAACAATAGAGCCTCTTTCTGAAAATATTGTTGAAAATGTTCATTTATGTAGCAAAAATGATATATTATTGACATTTTTTATGTCATTGCAGTGCAGCTCGTGATTTAAGAAGCAATTAGTGCACGGCCATTTTCTTGTGCACTTGATAATCTTTTGATAGAACCAATCTATATATGGTTTTCTCTTTGTTTTGGATTTTAAGTAGTCGTGATAAATGACATGTATGCGAGACTTAATAGTGCATGCGTCAGTGGCTTTATAGCTATGGGGTGTATTAGGGAGACACTTAAGAGAAAACCCAGAAGATTTGCATTCCTTTTAAGATATACGTGATCATACTGATCATTCAAGATCAAACAGTGTCAATCCTATGTATGTCCTATGTATTTAGCTACACCAAAGTAAACAGCATCATTGTTTCAAGCGATTATCTGTCATATTTTGTCGATCGATTGATTTTTTGTTTGCTTACGGAGATTTAATATTGAGCTCTCGACCATCGTTTACATCGGAAATGCGTCAAGGGAGAATTCAGTTACATCAATCGTGTTTGCAGATCTTGTCAATAAAATGGAGCGAAATATGATGAAATAAAAATAGTTCTGTTTGAATGAATGACATATATTTTCGTAAACTATCGATTATTGGTAAATATCGCACAAAACTATCTTTATTTACGTAGCGACAGAAAAAGACGAAATATAGAATGTTAATTCTTCATGGGGATATCATTGACTCGGTTTTCGTCAAAGCATATATGCATGCGGCACTAAGGGGATATTATTGTCGGATTTAAGTGGCGCCAATTTCAATCTGTTAAAAAGACAGGTTCGCGGTCAGTAATTACCATTTCTCATGCATCTTAGCTTCATCTTGAAAGGGTGACACAGAGTGTTGACAGAAATATAGTTGTAAGTCTAAATATAAAAGCTAAACACATAATTTTCGTGTTGCTCAATCTTTAATTTTTTCTGCAGTGTTTTGTGAATGATTGTTTGTCCTATTGTCCATTTTCATTTGGCCATTGCATTGCTTGCCCTTTTACCGATTACGGTTTCTGATATCCTCTTTGGTATCTTCAAGCTTTTCGTACACCTGGTTAAATTGATTCCCATAGAATTTTGAGATTAAGCTGTTGGAATAGTCCAATCCTATCAACTGTATCTCCATTCATGAATCTCTGGAAATGTAGTCCACTATAATTGAATTGATCTTAATGCAAATATATTATTGTGCAAAATGCATGCCTGCAAATCAATGGACCGCTTTTTCTGATGTGTTATGGGTTAATTATGCCAATTGCAGTAACATATGATACACCCCGTCATGCGCCGGACTTAAGCCCGCCGGTGCCGTTTTCACAGTATATCCAACTACCATTCGATAGCAGCCACGCCCGTTTCCCTTTTCTCTGAGGAAGACTGTCTTATAGAGTATTATTATTTCATTTATGTGATTTTGTGTTATATATCTTCTTCAGTTGTTTATCTTAGCATTGCAACCCTTCATTGTTTAGAACAAAACGTATAATAAATATTTATATTAGATGATAATTTGTAAACTGTTGACGTGTTTGTGATCTTCATAGAGCGCCCTATAATGATATTTGTTTACAAAATCAGATCTGGCTTTCATAAGTGATATTTTCAATATGACTAGATGTAACAAATAAGCCTGCCTATTATGTCTATTGACATTGTAAACAAAATATCATTAGATGACACCCTGTGGTTTCCGGGAGTGTAAATAATAGAGAAAAAAGATTTCAACGATTTGTATATACGTTCCTTTGTATGTATATGAAATTAATATAGACAAACTTAAGTAGATACACATGGCAACTATATTAAATACCAGTGCAGATTAAAAATAATATCTATCAAATATAAGATGTAAACAGGTAGAGATAATAACAAACCTGTTTTTGTTTTGTCTCTTCGAATGGTGTGTTTATTTTTTTATGAACTGTTACCTTTTATTGGCATTTAACCTTTGACACTTGTGCTGTTTTGTCTTATCGGCTCCGGGTCGGTTTGTGTTCTCCTTTCTAATTGGTATTTCATGTTTCACATCGATGTTGCTTTGTCTTGCTGGCTTCTGATTTCTTTCACTCAGATCTCTGACCATTATCAACAAAAATATAGACATACGCGGAAATAAGACTTATTCTTGTGTTATTATCCGCTGACATCAATCATGCAATTAATGCCGTCAAATTCCCCAACGTTGTCCAAATAAAGTCGATATTACAATAAGTGTCGCAAATAGGAAAATAAAACAACAATAAAGCCAGAACTGTACACATGGACATTTTCATGTGTTATGGTTAGATTTATTGTGCTTAACGCCACTTTCAACAATATTTCAATTATATCGTGGCGGTCCGTTTTATTCGTGGAGGAAATCGGAGTATCCGAAGAAACCCACCGACCTGATGCATGTCACTGACAAAATTTATCACACAATGTTGCCTCGAGTACACCTCGCCATGAGTGATAGACATTGATTGCATAGTTCCAACTACCATACGATCACGACCACGAAGGCCCCTAATTCTATTCAAATATGCATCAAGTTTTCATATTAATTTAATTATTCTCATGACTGCCTAATATTTTACCATTCACATTTAATTTGACATCGTTTTAATACATTATGGCTCAATAATTAGCGTCAAATTCAACAATATGTCAGTTTGATCGTAACGGAGGAAACCTGGATACATGGGCAAAACCACCAACCTCCCTTAAGTCATTGAAAACCTTTATTAAATAAGATGGCATCAAGTATGAGTCGAACTCCTACATTATATGTAGTGGTGGAAGGCAGACGAAATCAGAAACCTTGAGCATTTTCATGATGTCGGATTCCCATTATTTATTGTTAGATTTGGATTGATAGTTACCAATTCATTTATTCAATGAAAGGACATCATCTTTATTACAGAATGTGAAATTAAAGCACATGACATGACTACTTTCTTTTTCGTTTTTCTTATGAAGCGCCTGAAAGGTGTCGATTGATATTGAGCCATTAAATAAACTGCTGAAGCTTGATGCTGGAGGTTTCAGAGTAAAGCTCATTTATATGGCGCCTTTGGTCTGCATTATGAAATGTTTCGATTACTACTTTTACATCATAATTAAAATGTCAATCCTTATATAATTACAAATAAAACAGAAATTCAACAAAAAGGATTTATAAAATCGAACACTAAGGTATTTTCTTTACTCCTACGGTCGAACAAAATAAATGTCACCTTCACACCCTGTCAACAATTCTAGATCAATATTTATATCTGAAAAATTCATTGCATCCGCTATGAAATATGGCTGTCATCTGATTATCTCAATGAAAGCAAATCATTAGTAATATGCTCTTAAGATTGTTGTCGAATGATCTAATATTGCTGTGACCTTTATCTATTACATGTACTATGCTTACATGTTCTCACCATTCTAATTTAATATTGGCATAGTAACAGCCATAATAAACCCAAACAAATAAACTATCATGGCATACAAGTTAATTACCTACTTAATTCCCAATTAAATGATAATCTTCTAATCGTTATCTTTATAATTGTACTTTTCTACTACTAGAAAATGAAATGGTAACAATCCATCAACCATGTCAAAGCAGATAAAAGGATACAATGTTCTGTAAAACTTAATTAAATAGTGGCGGCGGGAGATGTTTTGACTAGATGGTTAGAGGTCGGAACGGGAAGTCTATAGCTGGTGCATTGTGGATATAACGGTATGCAAATGAAGTGGCGTAATAGTTAAAAGTGCATAATATGTCAGTTGACATTTCTAGCAAGATATGTGTACAGTAATAAATAAGTATGCAATGGGCTAGTGAAAAATATTCTACATTAGTTTCATGGAATAGGAGGATTGCAAAAAATGGGTACTTGTATAAAAATGAAATACGTGTAGTGCGGTTTATTTGTAAGCAAAGCAGTACATATGTCAGCAAGTTGTCAGAGTCAGAGAGAGCATTGATTGGTAGGAAAAGCTAAGAAAAGTTTGAAAATACCAAAGGGGTAATCAGAAGCCGTAAATTGAAGGACAGACAACACAATGACCACAGTAAAAACTACAAAAGGACAAACAACGATCTACAAAGCAATACACAAACAACGAAAGGTGCTCCGGAATGGTAAGCAGTTCCTGCTTGACATGTGACAGCTGTTGTGTCATTCGTTTACAAACATGAATGAGAAAAGGACCGGACTGTGATAGCGACAAACGGAACATTTCCGTGGTAATTTTGTTATACAGATACCAAGTCATGGTGGCGACCGTAAAACATTCGCAGTGATGACTTCAACTTAACCACTATGAACCCTTGATTCAGTAGCTTCTTTGTTGGCAGTGGCTTGTAGAGAAGAGTGGATAAATGTTTTAGAAAATGATAAAACCAGTGCAAGACAGAATGATAGTGATCAACAAAGAGTTGATGTCTTTAAACGAGGAGCAGATAACACTCTATAGTGAATATTATGCAATCTAATTAAAATTAAATGCTTGTTTGGGTGTGTTGTTTTACCAGTGGTCACATATTAAAAGACTGAACAGCAACGTGCCTACCAAATCCATACCGGTTTTTGAAGGAATAAAGAGTTTCCAATTATGCATTTTAAAAGCTGGAAGATATTAAATAAGGGTAATAACAAAATTACCGAACTCCCAACAATCTTCTAAAGGGTTACCGGTAATCAAAATCCGTAAATTAAATGACATATAAGATAGCGACCAAAAGAAAAAGATCCCACAAACAATGATGACAAAACACTATAGAAAAAGCTAAATATTGAATAATACGAACTCCACTCAAAATCGTGGATGAACTCAGATACACCTGGAGGTTAACTGACGTTATCTGACACACAAATGCCGTGGATGAACTCAGATACACCTGGAGGTTAACTGACGTTATCTGACACACAAATGCCGTGGATGAACTCAGATACACCTGGAGGTTAACTGACGTTATCTGACACACAAATGCCGTGGATGAACTCAGATACACCTGGAGGTTAACTGACGTTATCTGACACACAAATGCCGTGGATGAACTCAGATACACCTGGAGGTTAACTGACGTTATCTGACACACAAATGCCGTGGATGAACTCAGATACACCTGGAGGTTAACTGACGTTATCTGACACACAAATGCCGTGGATGAACTCAGATACACCCGGAGGTTAACTGACGTTATCTGACACACAAATGCGTGGATGAACTCAGATACACCTGGAGGTTAACTGACGTTATCTGACACACAAATGCCGTGGATGAACTCAGATACACCTGGAGGTTAACTGACGTTATCTGACACACAAATGCCGTGGATGAACTCAGATACACCTGGAGGTTAACTGACGTTATCTGACACACAAATGCCGTGGATGAACTCAGATACACCTGGAGGTTAACTGACGTTATCTGACACACAAATGCCGTGGATGAACTCAGATACACCTGGAGGTTAACTGACGTTATCTGACACACAAATGCCGTGGATGAATTCAGATACACCTGGAGGTTAACTGACGTTATCTGACACACAAATGCCGTGGATGAACTCAGATACACCTGGAGGTTAACTGACGTTATCTGACACACAAATGCCGTGGATGAACTCAGATACACCTGGAGGTTAACTGACGTTATCTGACACACAAATGCCGTGGATGAACTCAGATACACCTGGAGGTTAACTGACGTTATCTGACACACAAATGCCGTGGATGAACTCAGATACACCTGGAGGTTAACTGACGTTATCTGACACACAAATGCCGTGGATGAACTCAGATACACCTGGAGGTTAACTGACGTTATCTGACACACAAATGCCGTGGATGAACTCAGATACACCTGGAGGTTAACTGACGTTATCTGACACACAAATGCCGTGGATGAACTCAGATACACCTGGAGGTTAACTGACGTTATCTGACACACAAATGCCGTGGATGAACTCAGATACACCCGGAGGTTAACTGACGTTATCTGACACACAAATGCGTGGATGAACTCAGATACACCTGGAGGTTAACTGACGTTATCTGACACACAAATGCCGTGGATGAACTCAGATACACCTGGAGGTTAACTGACGTTATCTGACACACAAATGCCGTGGATGAACTCAGATACACCTGGAGGTTAACTGACGTTATCTGACACACAAATGCCGTGGATGAACTCAGATACACCTGGAGGTTAACTGACGTTATCTGACACACAAATGCCGTGGATGAACTCAGATACACCTGGAGGTTAACTGACGTTATCTGACACACAAATGCCGTGGATGAATTCAGATACACCTGGAGGTTAACTGACGTTATCTGACACACAAATGCCGTGGATGAACTCAGATACACCTGGAGGTTAACTGACGTTATCTGACACACAAATGCCGTGGATGAACTCAGATACACCTGGAGGTTAACTGACGTTATCTGACACACAAATGCCGTGGATGAACTCAGATACACCTGGAGGTTAACTGACGTTATCTGACACACAAATGCCGTGGATGAACTCAGATACACCTGGAGGTTAACTGACGTTATCTGACACACAAATGCCGTGGATGAACTCAGATACACCTGGAGGTTAACTGACGTTATCTGACACACAAATGCCGTGGATGAACTCAGATACACCTGGAGGTTAACTGACGTTATCTGACACACAAATGCCGTGGATGAACTCAGATACACCTGGAGGTTAACTGACGTTATCTGACACACAAATGCCGTGGATGAACTCAGATACACCCGGAGGTTAACTGACGTTATCTGACACACAAATGCCGTGGATGAACTCAGATACACCTGGAGGTTAACTGACGTTATCTGACACACAAATGCCGTGGATGAACTCAGATACACCTGGAGGTTAACTGACGTTATCTGACACACAAATGCCGTGGATGAACTCAGATACACCTGGAGGTTAACTGACGTTATCTGACACACAAAATGTTGCTACATGGATACAACTTATTAAAGATCCCACAAACATCGACACAGAACGAACGCACACAAATAAAAGCTTCACCACACCACATAGAAAACTAAAATGATGAGCAACACAAAAAAAACGTACTGGTGAATGGCAAGCAGTCCTTGTTTCTTAAAAGACACTCACCGTTTTACTCACATCCAAGTCCCTTAAAAGTTTTAATAAAGGAAAGAAAAAACATTACCTACAAGGAAAAATATCCATTGCCTTGCCATTTGTGAAATGGATGTTTTGTAACGGTCAACATGTCCGGGAGACGACCACAAAATGTTCGTAGCAATGACTTCAACATTGGAGCAATGTAGTCTGGTATGAGTTCCCTTTGTGTCAGCATCTGTAGTGTACTGGACAAGCATAGCCATGGGATGAATTCATGAAAGTAAAAATACCTTATATTGGAGACCACCAAAGGCTATATGATATCTAAGATTGGGACTTTGGTATTCTGTGTTTGCCTACGTAACTATGGTAATATGCAAAAGAATGCATTGACATCTATATTTTTGTCTTTTACACTTTAATGTTGTTGTGGGTTTGTTTCTTTAAAAAAGAAAGAACAAATTTCCGTTGAGATTGTTTTTGCATCATTCCGTTGTATTTTTGTTTTGCATTGTGGTCTTAATTTGTCTCCTTTGACGTAATAAAAAGATGAGTATGGAGCGCTTTATTGATAAGCACAAGGTTAGACGTAAAAGTCACATAGATAAACTATAATGTAAAAATTAAATCAATGATTGGTAATCATCAGGTAGGTTAGTCAATACCTTTTATGATGTCCATTATAATCTCCCGCGTAGAAACAATGTTCGATTTGTTGTCTTGCGTCATCTCATGTCATTATCTTCTTATTGTATAGTGGATCTATGTTTAAGTTAGATGTGTTGACTTACGTATAATAATGTAAAAATCCGTTTTCTTTTGTGGGTATTCGTGTTGTGCAAGTTTTTGCGTTGGCATTGGGTTACAGAGATGAGAGTGAAAGAGGACGCAAAGAGTAAAGCAAACACACTTACGAACAAGTGCTTGTTAAAAACAAAAACGTCATTAATAAGGAAGAGTGTTTCATATGGCACCAAAACACGGACAAATTATGCTTATGAATAGAAAGACGTAGGACTTGAAAAGTCACACTGGGTCGATGCCTCTGTTGGTGGACTATTACATGTAGTCCCACAGGTTAACACCCGCCCAGTAGTCAGTGTTTCGGCACAAACATGGTTTATTATATATATTGATTATTAAAGTGAAAAGCAAAAAATACATCACTGTCAGAATAGTTCCAAAAACTAAGGTTCTCCTGTCTCGATCATAGGTGACCTTAAGTAATTTAGGCTATCCTCTTTAGGTTTTCTTTCTCCCTAAGAAATCTTTTAACTTTGGAGGACCTGATGATGGTTATTCCAGAAACGTGTCGCGCAATAAGTCAGACATATATGTATTTATTGCAATTTCAGTGTCGATACCTACGATGGTATACTATGAGCTCTGAAAATATCATTCTCCTAGTAGATCCTTTGACACGACCTGATGAAGGTTATTCCAGATACACGTCGCGCACACTAAATTAGAAATCTACGTTATTATCATATACGTGGAGTGAGGTAAGATGGCGTTATATGTAACATTACATCATATTTTAAGTGGTCCGATACAGATTTGGAGAGGAACGATATAACTGAATAATTGTTGAAAGTGCCGTTAAAAACCATAAAGTTATTAGGAGAGAGAGAGAGAGAGAGAGAGAGAGAGAGAGAGAGAGAGAGTTTTTCAATGAAAATTAAATAAGTTAGTAGAGAGTTTTACGCTCAATCTTGAAGACGAGCGTTAACATTCGGTTACCTGTAAGGAACTATTTGTGGGGAGACAGAAGGATTGTGTTTTGAAGGAGGTATTCAGAAATGGACAGAGTTCTGAAAAGAAGCTGTTAATATTGGATATTATATTAGTAATGTACCCATAGAGAAAAAGAGGAGTAACGTTGTAAGGATGTAGTGAGATATCCCAGAGGCAGAGTGACGTATACATTCTTCCTATATGTCTTTAAAGCAACACATCTCTCCACGTTTTATGCTTCGAATCCTGGAGGACCGAGGCTTACGAATATTTCTTGATCAGACTAAAAAAAACATCATAAGATATGTCTGTTTCTCCGAGGATGTAATTATTATTATTGAAACTAAGGTTGTCTTCACTAAGGTAAAGGCGTCTTTAGCTGATTTTGGCGATCATAGATGTCTTCAAACGACATCTCTTCCCACGTTTTATGCTTCGAATCCTGGAGGACCGAGGTAAACGAGTATTTCTTTAAGAGACTAAAAATGATAATAAGATTTGCCTGTTTCTCCGAGGATGTAGCTATTGTTAATAAGACTAAGGCTGTCTGCACTCAGATACAAGAGATATTTAGCCGATTTTTCGCAATCCTGTTTAGGTCCTTTGTTTTCTTGCTCACAAAGATTTAAATTATTTGGCTTTCCAATCTTTTGACCTTGATTGGTTAATTGGACACTGTGCAGTTTATTTCCCCTCCCATTTTCAGACACTAACTATTTGCCTCTGCTGTGCGTCGGGGAATGTTTATTGCTTCGGGTAAAAATAAACTTGGTATTGTTCCTCATAGGTAGTAAATAGCTGTATACTATTTGATGGCGTTTAACAATTTAGGGGAAGATAAAAAAACGTGCCTAATGAAACGCATTAATTTGACATAACACACCCTCCCCAAAGTAACAATGCAATAATATCAGGATCTAGGGCTGATAAGGTATCTGATATTAAAATTAAAAAGAAATCCATGTGATAATCTCTATGCATACTATTTAATGGCGTTCAACAATTTTGAGGAAGAAAAGAAATTCAACGCATTAATATGCCGTAACCTTCCCCTCTCAAAGGCTACAATAGAATAATTACTAATGTATATTCAAGCATTTTAATTCAATAGATATATAACACTTGTTATACTAAGCAATATTTGTATATCCGTACATTTGTAAAGTAAAACAAATAAGGACATACTATAATATAATACAATGTATACTGTCCGGTTTAAATGACCCATATTACTTACACAAGAAATCAAAGTTCACATAATTTATTATAAGTAAGGTTCCATTTTCCATTGAACCTGAAACTAAGGGTATGTATTCATTCATTATAACGTACAATATATAAAAAATCTCACGATGTGTAATGGAGTATCGTCACGTATTGTTTATCAATATATACATTGTATATACATATAAATACCCAGTATTGAATATATTTTCCAATGATTCTAGCCAACTTTTTGTGATAAAAGTTGAACGGTAGTTATTGTTTTTTTTTGTTTTTTTTTATATTTGTTTACCTTTATGTGTATTTTTGATTTCAACATATATTAAGATGTAATTATGTAAATCAATTGTATTGAACCAAACTGTGGAATAGATTACCTCGGATTATAATAAGACAATTAGTCGAATTATAAAACCTTTAAACGTGACATTGAAAAGCACCCAGGCAGCAGGAAGCTAAAAGCGGCCGGTGAACGAAGAAAAGTGGCGTTCCTAATTGATAGCTTAATTGTTTTGATACGTGTACTTATTGATAAGTTTATGTACCAGACATTTACAGCAAAGAGAAGTTTTATGTTCGATTGTGGTAGCAGAAAATAAACAGTGAATGCGTTTTACTTAATAATTTCCTGTCGTTAGAAACTAACTGAAGATTTATTAGCAAATTATTACAAAGTTACGTTTTATTTGATTTTCAATTAACAGTTTATTTTGGATTTATAACAGATTCCTGGAACACAAAATTCTGATTTAACGGTAAGAAGTAATTTATTTTATTTACCTGCTATAACATAACTTAAAATTAATTGATCATCGTATTAATTAGGCTCTTTTGATATGTTTTGTTTGTTCTTGGTTAATGAACAAAAACTGATGTCATTATTTCGAGACACCGATTTTGCAGATAAGAAATGTTAAGCTCTAAATGGGTATAGGGGAACGACATGGTGCGATATCTAGAACTCAGTCAGTCAGCATAATATGGAAATGAAGTATTAAAAACATTTTCTCAGCTTTTTCAAACCTAACCTAACATAGCATAAGTTTCAGCTGTATCAATTTTTACGCAGAGGAACGACATGGTGCTATATCTAGAACTCAGTCGGCATAATATGGAAATGAAGTATTTGAAACATTTTCTCAGGTTTTGAAACTTAACCTAACATTACATAGCATAACTTTCAGTTGTATCAAATTTTTACGCAGGGGAACAACATGGTGCGATATCTGGAACTCAGTCAACATAATATGGAAACGATGTATTAAAAACATTTTCTCAGCTTTTGAAACTTAGCCTAACCTAACCTAGCATAACCTTCAGTTGTATCAATATTTACACAGAGGAACGTCATGGTGCGATATCTAGAACCCAGTCAGTCAGTATAATATGGAAATGATGTATATATTAAAACATTCTCTCAGCTTTTCAAATCTAACCTAACCTAGCATAATCTTCATTTGTATCAATTTTTACGCAGTAAAGAAATTTGATCATATGTAAATTTACTTATATCAATGAAATTAAATTACCCAAATCTGATTTTAAAATATTTAAATAATCTAAGTGCGATTCAATATTATATAGTTTGCACATTATAGTAAAGTTAAGCTAATATTTTCTTGCATGACTTATTCAACAAATAGATGTAATCTAACTTACATCTGGTATATTCATTTCATAATTTTTATTACTTATTTATAAACATGTCGAATCGCATTACTCGTCTTTATCAAAAATACTTCCGTAACTATATAATTTATATTTTGATTTCACTATTAATAGCAAAGGAATGTCTTGACTGACAACACTGGCTATGAATATGATTCGACATGTTTTAAACCGAATGAAAAGTAAAGATTTTACTGCCAGATAAAGAATTGTATGAGCTATTTGAATGAATACCGACGACTGTCAGATTGTATGTGTGTACAACGTATTATCATTATGGTAAACAATAGTTAAAAAAAAAGAACGCTTTCATATTTTTAAAAATGAAGTATCATATCAAGACCATTTCTAACATGGAAAGGCATAAGTCAGTCACAACAGATGTCACATGTGTGTTTTCTTAAACATCAGACAATGTATACATACAATGCTTTCAGTGGGTCTTGTATCTGATAACATATACATACATGTAGACTCATATCTTGTCTATATTTTCTCGACCTGAATATGCATGAAATATTTTTCGTTGGACGTTAAACAACCAACAATCAATCAATACATATATTTATTTAATGGAACATATCTCTGCGAGGTGCACTCTATTTACAATTTTCCTAACAGTTATCTTGTGCCAGGCCAGGGTTTGTCTCTGGTATTCTACTTCCCTCCACCTATGAAACTGACCACAAGTGAAATATTATTGAAAGTGGCGTTAAACACACATAACCATAATCAATATATCTTACTGAAGTTAAATTATTATCATGTTATCACAATTACACACTATATTGGAATGTAATTATCACTGTAATTATGTAGATTATTAAGATATAGTGGAATAAATGAGTATAAGTGTTTGATTCACTGCCTCTAATAGACATATTTAAAATATCGTATTACTATTAAAATAGTAATTTGTTTAAGATACAACTTTATCTGTTAGAAATGCAGTTGTTGAAAAATTGTACAAATATTCTTTCTGTAGAAATCAAAGAATCGTTATCGACCGTTACTGACAGTTCAACTGATAAAGTCCTAACATAACTGACACGTCTTCACAATGATTTGTTTATTAGGATACATTCAGCAATGTACCGGTATTTTTACATATATTAGATTATCATTACTTTGGTATAGAAGGTTAATGGTAATATAATGGCAAATGACTGACTGGAAAGTCGCAACAAACAAATCGACTGAGAGTATAAAATGCAATACGACGTAAACATTTGTAATACAAAATTAGGACCAAGAACGACAATTTTAAATATAACACTAATGATATAATGACATTTGAATTAGACGAGACCTTCGTTTTAAAGAATTTGATATTTTAATGACTCAGATTTAATATACTAGTATTTGTCTCTGAGAACAACGATTTACATTGCAAATTCTCACACAAACCGTTCAAGTCATTCACGTCGTAGAATATCATGTCACCAATTTTTGTAACGGTTTGATTTTACTTACATCGTCTCTTGCTGCTGTATCTTGATTGTGTTATGTTTTACACTATGCACACATGAGCATTTTTTTTATCGTTGATTAATGTTGATATTTGTTTATATATTGATAATAATGATAATAGAAAAAAACCCTTTAGTTTAAGAGGATAACACAGTTTGTACAAAACTAACCTTCACCGAAACAATCTTACAAATACAGTACGTGCAGATAAGAATAATAATTTTTAAAAAATGCCGCATTCCAAGGTTATACATGATCATGTTATGACTATTATAGTGAAGAATGTGCTTGTTGATTTAACATTCAAAGAAGCTTTTCTTTATATATATATTTAAATTGATAATTTATTCCATGAATTTGGTCCTGAATACCTGCACGATCTCTTTGGGTAAATTCTATATTTGTTTTCGGGATGCTTACATTTGCAACATTTCTAAGTTGATATAAGTTATTTTCCAATATATAACATAATTGGTTAGTTAGATAGAGGTGTCATCTCCCAAGCATTTAAAGATAAGCAGATATATATGGTAGTTAATTCTGTCTTCAGTTGACATCCAATCAAGGTTTTTAAACAGGGGAGATATGAATCACCATCAATAATTATATTTGCATCACTTTTCTGCAAATACAGAATACAATATAAACCACTTATTGCTACAGTTATCTCCCATATCATGCAACAACAATCAATTGATGGGATGATACAGCCTGTATAAAAGTAGGTTTATTGCTTTCAAATTAAAATTAAAAAAACGTTTTCATTTTTGAGAGAATATAAATACCACTAAATATGTTTTAACAACATTGATCTATCTGACTTGTCTAGTTGATAGTCCCTTTCCTCGATATTTCCGGAGTCGTGCTTTCACAAAAAAATGATGACTACACATGTTAATGCAAATATAAAGAACATCACATACATTAAACATTTCTAATACGAATTATGCTTCTACACAGACGCCAATGTAGATTTGAGATCAATTTCTAAATCCAAATATTATGTTATACATATTTGTCATTACCACGTGCTGCATTCTCATCATGTTAATAACCGATGTAGTTGCTCTAAGCCAACACTTGTTTTCTGTTTCAATATTGTCATTGGTGACCTGTTACAAGGCAACCATTGTCAATCGCATATATCATATCTCCATTTTACTGTGATAATGACAAATTGCCTACTTATATTGTGATTACTCTTTGAGAACTTGTTTCATTCATGAATATAGCTAACATAATGTTAATGTGACAAACAGAAATCAATACATTAATAAAATGATATGTAGATAATACCACTCATTCCTCATGCACCCAAGCCAGTGAGCATCAACTTGATACAAGTTGGTAGTTGGTGACTTCTAACAGCGAAAAGCTTTCAGATCCCATCATATCTACATTACTTATGGGAATCCACCCATTGAATTATCTATCACATCTGGTTGAATCCGTGGCTATGCACACAAGACCTAATAATAATATCTGCGTCACCTATGTCAATCCGCCCATTGACCTATCGATCATATCTGCTTCACCGGTGGCAACACAACCATTGTCCTATCTATCATATATGTTTATCTTTTTTCAATCCATCCATTGCTTTATCTATAATATTTGATTTACCTCCGCCAATCCACTCATAGAAATGTATATCCTATATGTTTACCTGTGTCAATCCATCCATAGACCTATCTATCATATCTGCTGTACCGGTGTCAATCCACCCATAGACCTATCTATCATATCTGCTGTACCTGCGGCAATCCACCCCATAGACATATCTATCATATATGTTCACCTGTGTCAATCCACCCATAGACATATATATTATATCTGCTGTACCTGCGGAAATCCACCCCATAGACCTATCTATCATATATGTTTACCTGTGTCAATCCACCCCATAGACCTATCTATCATATCTGCTGTACCTGCGGCAATCTACCCCATAGACCTATCTATCATACCGTATATGTTTACCTGTGTCAATCCACCCATAGACCTATCTATCATATCTGCTGTACCAGCGGCAATCTACCCCTTAGACCTATCTAACATATTTACTTTACATGTAGCTATATACTCTATCACCACAAATATCAACTCCACTATTACCAATACTGATTTCATTGTTTGTTTAGAACCGAAATCTGATCACATGACTTAAACAACTATCAATCAATCATAATTATTAAATGACTATGAATTTTCTTAATTCTGATTGGCTTAGAAGGTTCATTGCTTCCTCTAACAGAACTACATGTCCACCGCGCAATTTTGCGCGTGAGGTTAATAAATATCATGTCGCAGTTAGTACGTACCCAAATATAGTAACAGAGGAAAACCAGTAGACTGATTAATTTCGATAAATTTGATTGGCCGACATTTTGAACCTCAACCAATCAGAGGCGGTCTTGCTAACGAACTTCGGTAATCAGCAGACGACTGTTAGCAAACAAATGAACAAAGCAGCTTCGTCAGTAGAACCAGAAGTTAAGACACGTTTTGCTACAGTTGATGATGCAGCATTTGAAAGACCGCAAATGCAATTTCCTGTGTTCAATAATTGCTCTAACATTACCATAGACTACAACATAAATTAATTATACTTACCTATGTTCTTTAAAATCTGTGATATTTTATTTGTTAAAATTTTGAAATTGTATTCGTTTTTTCTTAATCAATTTTATTGTTTTGAAACATTAGAAATGTCAAGCTTTAAAAACTGGTGTTTGTTGGTTTGAAGCAGCTACATATAAAAAAGAATAAATGGAAATGTCTAAGAAACAGCAACAATTCACAATTTTCACCCCAAAATTACACTTAGAATGTGTCATTTAATAAAACAATTGATGACTTTTCATTTCGGTGGACACTAATTTATCAACCCCTTGGAAGTGATGTTCACCTCAGCCGATGGCTTCGGTGAACATCACTTCCTCGGGGTTGATAAATCACAGTGTCCACCTTATGAAAAGTCATTAATTGTATATTATTATTAAATTTGGCATATTACAATGTATTGGCATAGTATGTAGCCAGTTGATTTCAGTCTCGCTAACTTGTGTTTTGCACGCTATTGTTGCTTTTGACTGTCAAAATCGTGATCGTATCGTATGGTTGTGATTGTATCAACCTATTCAATTAATGCTTAACACCGTTAAACTTGGGAGCTTGATTCCTGCAAATCGCGAGGTGCACTTGATACGGCTGCCTTTATGTGATGACGTTTGTTATTGACTTGCAACTGATCGGTGAGTGTCTAATAGTAACTCCTATTTCATACACCAATACAACTGGCCTCCACGATGTAACGGAAACATTTCTAAAAGCAGCGTTAAACACCCCAATCCCTAAGATGTAATGTTTGAACCATGAGGTGGTAAAATATAACCGGATACCTTGCCTTAGCCATGCTTTATCGTTAGAAAGGGACAAATTCTTCCTAGACCCCAACCCTCAAATAGATAAAGCTATCATTGTGCAAGTCAATTATACCATATCGGGCATCCGCCCTCCTGTGAATAATTACCACATACTGTACAGACCGGACGATATTATTTGGTTTAAGACAGAGAGAAACAGATTTACACTATGTAATTATTTACACAATAATGAACTAACTGAACTGTTCTTTGTAAATGAAAGTTAAGTCACAGTAGTATGGAGATTGTGTGATATGTAGTTTTTATCATATCAATCTGTTTATGCTGCCTTCAGCTGCTCTATCTATCAAGCTTTGAATTATTTTGTGAATGCTCACAATTCACAGTAAAGCATATTATCAGAAGCAATATCACATCGTTTAATATTATGCTTTGATTTTGATCATCTATTTTCAAAGAACATTGCACTGGGCTATATAACATGATTGCCTATGAGCGTACCCGATGGATGTTATTCCAGATACGCGTCGAGCGCAGTAAATTTGATATCTACGTTTTTATTACTATGCTTATAAATTTCTCATCTAAGGTCACATAGTAAAGGTAAAAAGATAGATATTTAATGTCCCTTGAATTTTTTAAATATCATCAGTGCTAAAGTCATATGAAGTTATAAAGTCACAATGATTTAAATATACAGTGGTAGCTGAAAAGCCTGTAAATCAACAATCTAATTAAAATTAGATGTTTGTTGTATCTTTTTCTTTCCCCTTCTTTTGGCGATACACTAACATCTAAGAACATTCTGTTTGGAGTCATGTTAAGGGGATACCATACACTACAGAGAGATAACTCTTTAAAAACAGTTGAACGTTTTGATCATATGATGTTTGTATGCAGATTTCAAGCATCTCGGTGATCAAAACCACAGAGAGAAAAGCTGCTATGTGGCTAGTGAATTTATAGCTCTGAGTCTGTTGGTTGGAATTTGTTAAAATTTTGATATTTATTACAGTGGATATATTCAAACACACTGCCAAAACAATAAGAAAATTAAGCGAGCAGATCAAATTTTACCTGAAGTGTATGGTACCACCTTAAGTAACATTTCGTTCATATATATGCAAGATAGTTTGATATATTAGCCAATCGAACAACAGTTCTTGGCATTTACTCTGTTTTAAATGGTAAGCTCATCGCAGATTAGCCGATTTAAATGATGAATACTGACGTGATACTATAAGGGATGTCGTTAGATTTTCGCTTATCGCCAAAGACAAATAAATACATGAAGATACAACAAACATCTAAATTTGATTTGTAAATCAATAGAGATAGTTGATGGTCTAGTTAACATCAACAGTGATAGTGTGCGAACCAGTCGAGAATGAGATGAACACAGTGTATCCTCTCTCACACAATGCAATTGGAAAGGCAACGTTTTCAACATAAAATGAAACATCCATTTGTCAATGTTACACATCTATCGTCAGTCTTTCGGCACTGATATTGTTCATAAGATATAATTATTCTTTAATTGTAATTATTAGAAAACCTAAGGATTTCCTTCCTCGGGCATAGGTGACCTTATACAATTATCACCCTTGTTGGAGTGTGACCCGACGGTTTGTCTCCCAGAGAAAAATAAGGTCACCCGAGGGCTTGCCCGAGGGGAGACAAACCGTCGGGTCACACTCCAACAAGGGTGATAATTGGTATATTATATCGAATATTTTTGCATCAGACACCAAGTAATAGAATACCTGCGGCTTTGCGAAAATATTCGATATAATATATAAAAATTCCTCTTCGTCTACAGCGACGAACCTGTCGCTGGGCGCCATGTTTGTTGTCTGTTGAATCAAGGGAAGTAACTATAATTGGAAACACGTGAGACTCACGTGGGAATTTCCTTGGAATTTCCTCGGGAGCGGTGGACCTTACTATGAGACCTTACGATTAGCGGTTGACCCAACGAATGGATAAATATCACGTGGCAGTGCTTTATCAAATCAGATTCAAGATATTTATATAAGTATATAATATTAGTCGATGTATCCTCCTTTCGGCCCTTTTGTTTTCTTGCTCCCAACGTTTTTTGAATTGTTTTGCTTTCCAAACTTTTAAATTGTCCATATTTGATTGGCCCTACGGTGTTCTATAACCTTTATTTTGAACTTGTGCATACCTGATGAAGGTTATTCCAAAAACGTGTCGTGGACATCAAATTAGATATAAACGTTTATATTGCTATATCTCTTCGTTAAGCCGATGTTTTGCTGTTGACCATGATACTCAATATCTAATTACCTATATATCAAGACACTCTGTATTGTTTATGGACGTTCCTATCCTATAATAGACAATAATATATGGATGGATCTAATTATTGTACATTGTATCATTACAATAGTTCAGTTTATTGTCGTAACATCGCTTGGAGCATAGGGATTGACGTCTATTCTAATATGAAATATTCCGCAATGTACAGAAATATAAAAATAAAATAATTATCGTGTTTTCCACTTTTGGCTTACATTAATGTCAGTCCTATATCTGAAATGTCATTGGATTTAATAAGGCTAAATAGACAAATATAAGTGAATGCTATGCATGTCTACATGGATATTGACATCACAGAATATAATCAGCCACGCTCAAGAAAGGATAATATACTATTTGGAAGTAGAAAGTTTATAATAAATCATGGAACACATAAGAGACACATCTAGTATCTTTAATCGCAAGTTTTGGGTGGCAAAATATAATTATCTATATAACGAAGTCTGAAAGTTAGACTGTTTCGGGTTATTAGTTCTTATTGCTAAGCCCTTGCATAATATTGCCTCATACGTGTACAACAAACACGTAGGCAAGTTAATATGCACGGGTGTGTTCTATTGTATTGACAACCGTCAGTTCAGCGATCGTCCCATCATACTCAACAAATGCATTATCTAACATTTGGCAATTGAATCTTCAATGTATGTACAAATAATAAGAGGAATCATATAGTTTTTTTAAACAGAATAATGTCTTACAGGAGAAAGACATCATACTTCATAATTGCCATTTATTCATTTACGATACAATAATTGCATACTGATTTGTAAACATGGCGGTATCTTTTAATATTTGATATCAATATTGCAGTGAAGTTGAAAGGAGTGGATGTACAAAAACCATTCTGCAAAAATAATAATTGCCATCTTCCTTATGTTGGCTGAAAAAAACCCAGTAAATGTAGGAATATCTCTGACTCTGAAATAGCCATGCGTGTGAATTGAACTAGCAGATTTAGTGGTAATAGGCACTGATTATGTTGGTCCATTTGCAGATATATTCTAATAGGAAATATTCCGTAATGCACAGAAATATCAAAATAAAATAATTATCGTGGTATCCACTTTTAGCTTACATTAATGTCAGTCCTATATCTGAAATGTCATTAGATTTTATGAGGCTAAGTAGACAAGTATAAGTGTATGCTATGCATGTCTACATGGATATTGACATTAATAAGCAGCCACGCGAAATGAGGGTGTCTTTTAAACAGGATAAATGATGTAGCTGACTATTTATAATTTGTTAACTACGTCATAACAACGAATACACAACAAAGACAAAAACAAAAGATTAAAAAATGGACAAACTGAAGTCTCATAATAAAACCGATCCTAAAGAGATTTATGAGCAAAGATTCCGATAATAAACAGAAACACATACCTATTGCTTGGTTAATTCAAATTCCCAAATCCAGTTTTTATTGGAAATATCTCTGCAAAACCTGGAATCTCGTAATGGCATACATAGTAATTTTCTCATAAACTTTTGATACAGACAAGAGTATTCCGCCCTTTGATACTTCTTTCCTAGATCGCGTAGATCAACGTATTCAAGATTAGTTTTACACTGGGACAAGAACTCGCCGTAGGCTTGGCTTGCAATATCAATACTCAATAAAGGATAATTTACTATTTGGGAGTAGCAGTTTGGTTGAGACAGATGGGAGTTTCCTCTTATTTAAAAATTCCTTCATAGATCAATGTATTGAAGATGATCTCTACACTGGGAAATAAACACATCGTAGGCTTCACTTGCAATAATCTTACTATCCAAGAAAGCATATTTGCTAAATTAGATAGCTGCGTTTTATTACTAGTTGGAAGTGGAAAATCATCAAATTTACCACAAATCATGGTAACTGTAACTGTATCTCATTGGTACTTTCCAGGTGTTGGTCAAAATACGATACACATCTATCACTATCAGTAGTATCTTTACTCGAGAGTTTTGGGTGGCATAATATAACCATCTATATATAACGAAGCCTGAGAGTTAGGTTTCAGGCTATTAGTTCTTATTGCTTAGCCCTTTCATAACCATTGTCTCATATGTATTCAGCAAACACGTAATCAAGTAAACATGCACTGGTGTACCCCATTGCATTGCCAGCAATCAGTTCAACAATCAGTCCATCATACTCAAAAAGTACATAGTCGATCAAGAAATCTACCATTTGGCAATTGAATCTTTAATGCACGCACTGCTAATAAGAGATGTTATGTGGGTTTTTTTTTAAATAAACAGCATAATGTCTTACAGGAGAAATACACCAGACTTTATAATTGTTATTTATTCATTTACGATACAATAATTACATACTGATTTGTAAACATGGCGGTATCTTTTAATATTTGATATCAATATTGCAGTGAAGTTGAAAGGAGTGGATGTACAAAAACCATTCTGCAAAAATAACAATTGCATCCTCCTTATATTGGCTGAAAAAAAATCAGTATATTGTGTAAGAATATCTCTGACTCTTAAATAGCCATGATTGTGAATTGACCTAGCAGATTTAGTGGTAATAGGCACTGATTGGGTATGTCCATTTGCAGATGTTTTTCCAACTATTATACGATCATAGCTATTTTCCTTAAATATCCTTCCGTGGCACAAATAAGTGTGACATGCTATAATACGTGTGTCATTTATTAGATACAGTTTGAATGGTTTCTAATTTTAATTTACGTTTGTCCTTAGTTTAGATTTACCTGTAACTTAAAAACCAATCTGTATAGTTCTACCACGCTATCAAGAGAAGTAATCCTGAACATATATATCCTTTATTATGATAATGGCAAGTATGGAATTATGAAAGACAATATTATGTACACAGTGGAATATAAATGAACTATGAGTACTGAATGTACTTTTCGTGCCTACATGTGACAATTTGTCAGTAAAAACCTTAGTGATACAATGTAAGTACGTTATTAACATTCTTGAACGATCTGATAAAACAATTAATTATATAACAAATACATAAACGTTAGGACATCATTACATCCCATATTGTAAAATAATCTTTATTGCACGTTGTTTATATATTCAAGGAATCTTACACAACCTACCAAGACGGTTGTAGATATTTTCAGAAAAGAAGACTTTGAGGAATATATCCATTTCGATTACCTTTCTTCTGAATATACATTGAAATCATTGCTCTCACTGCCAAATTGTTGTATCAAAACCCTTTTTAACACAAAAAATTAGAGAGAAAAAAACAGGGACAAAAAGGGAACATATAACCCCTTCTTAGAAATAATGTCATTCCATACCACGATGCCTATTCCACATTTCATTGTTACGAAACTGGTAATATCTACACATAACATTAACTTTCGTATACGTACAGGCATACTATTTTATCTATTCCTTGCTTTAAAACATTTCTGGGTTACCTACTTTCACGTTTTCTGGGTTCTTTTCTTTTTTGTTCTATCATTGTGTTTGTAATGAATAGTGTGTGATCGTTGTACTGACGAAAACAGACTCAACCACCAATAAAGCTGACAGAAAATATTGTTGAAAGTGGCGTCAAGCAACATAAACCCATAAACCAAAAAAACAGGCAAAAGTTCGGCCGACGCCGTGCTTACAATACAGACACAGCTATATGTCCTTATACATAACTAAATTTGTTAATATTTAGTTTTCCTATATATTGGAAGAGTTGTTAGTCATCAAATCTCACCTCTGTACAATTAATGGAACATTTGACCTTTGAGATTTTATGGTCAACATGTATTTTGTCTTAATTTCCTGTCTATTACTAGTACTGTCTTGGCATCGGTGTTCGCGCATCCGGTGATTTCGCGCATACATATTTTACATGTCAAATGCAAAATCATTGGAAAAGTTAAGATGGAGACTACTGCTATGTGAGGATTAACTCTAATTATATTAAAAGATATAAAATGTTTTCAAATTTGAGCTTATTTTGAAGGAATAGGTATAAACTTCAATTTCGAAAACTTTCAAAATAAAATCTTTCCTTTATTCATTTTAAGAACCATCCAAAGTATGCATGCGCGATATCACCGGACGTTGCAACATTTGTCAAAAATCGAGGGTTGGTTTGTTTACACTTCGTTTTCACTGAAATGTCAAAAATCGTAGCGGTATCCGGATAAGGACCACAAAGATAATACTTCAAAGTATTTGAGGATGATTTAAATTAATTCAATAAAAGTTTGGTAAGCTGTGAAATTAACCACTGAACCCTTAGGTCTGCGATAACACCGGGGCTCTGTACTTTAATTGGCATACCGGTAGATTAACCATTGTTTTCTTTAGACACCAAATTTATTTATCATACACTTAGCGATTATGTTTATTTTTGCCAATATGAAGTGAATATCAATCGTAAGTCACACTATGACCGTGTTACGTACATACGGTACGCTAACAAGCTATATATATATATTACACGATGAAATATGTGATAAATGCAAACACATTTCTTTTTGCATATCACATCATGTCTTAGCGACCTCACGCCTAGAGGCGATGATATTACATGGTTTATATAACGAGGATGTGTATCAATTGACAATATTTTTTCAATATTCAAGTCAACGAACTATGGAACGCTGGGAGGTATTGAAATACGACCTATTCCCCCTAATTTTTAAACAACGTTGAATTGTTGATATAGGAAATAGAGACATTCCCAGACAGTAACATCCTAGTACGACAATTTTTATTTTTGTAATTAAACGTAAAACCTACAGCTGAAATTTTAATCCGTCTTACAAGGATGTACATTTATATATCCAACATGGAAACTGATGTCAATGAACCTTTCATTACTTTTATACGAAGTATCTTGACATAATTATATTCCTGTTGACTTTTAACTTCATCGATTATATTGAATACAATTGTAATAAATGGAACATTCTCTCATATACTAAATTCTTTCAGCCCCATTCCATTGCATCTGTTGATAAGTTCAATAAATCGTGGATATATTTTATTTATTCTGTTTGACCATGTGCAATGAAAATAAACGGTACTGCGAATGTGAACTTTTATTGATATATGGATCATCAAAATAACAGTATTTGTATTACATTCAGCAATTATTACTTGTCTAATGAACACAAATACAAGTGTAACTTAAGTTCCACTAACATAGAAAGGCATAAAGACATTAAGAACAGTTTGAAAATACCAAATATAGGGTATTCAGAAAAAGTCGTAATTCGAAGGACAGACAATTCAAAAGAAAAAATGGACAATAAGAATTGTACTAAAATTAACCAATCACTGTGGTTAAGATTACCCCAGCTATATATGGCGTTTTTGGTATTTTTTTTTAAAAATGTATTGAAATTTGATAGACATTCCAGTTAAGTCCAACCGGAATAATGTAAAGAGGGGAACACCGCTGTAGAAATTACCTTTTTGTAATATATAATATATGTCTTGTTTAATTTGCCACTTTCACATCCTTTATGAATATATATTACAAAAAATGGTCGGTTCTCAAGCATTGTTCCCGTCTGCGTACAATATATGCAAATAAAAACAGAATCTGAACAACTCCAAAATATATCATGTAATCTTACAGTACGTGTGATAAATATGATATAATCATTGTTACTGATACAAGGTAGACATTGTTATAGTTTGTCTTTTATTGGTAGGGCGAACCTCAAACATGTCAGATGTAAATCAATTTATCTACTTAATCAGTGCCTCTCATCACTAAGGTTTGTAGATTATCTCCCCTTGATGACGTGGTCTCGGTGCTTATTCAAATTAAATTTGTCTTGTGTTGATCCGATTGGAGAATTTGTTTCTATTGGTACTCTAGTTTTCTTCTCCAATTCAACTCGTTGGCCACCATGACAATGAAATATTATTCAAAGTGGTTTGAAGGACCCATCCTCCTAATCCTAAATCTTAATCCACTTCGACATATTTCAATCAGAGTGAAAGGAAGCCAAGCAATAACGTATGTATGACTAGGCTTATTTTTGATTATGTGAAACAAAAATATTTGAAGAAGAATAACTACAGAGTTTCAATATTTTAGTGTATTATCTATATATAAATAAGGGTAATAACAAAATTACCGAACTCAGAACAATCTTACAAAAGGAAAGTCAAAACTCATAAGTATATACACAGACAAAATCAGTCAACAACCGGAAAACTGTGAAAACCGTAATGACCCTGACTTGGTACAGGCATTTCTGAAGAAATGGTGGGTTGAATTAGAATTTAAAGCGAAAATGAAATCTTATATCATATTCATTCATATCATATTACCCCATATTCACATTATATTTAATTTGATATCATACAGCATTCAACACATATCATGTATTAAGGTGAAATCTCTAATACACCTCTCCTAAGATATTGAAAAATGTCAATTAATTTTAAGTCATTGACCATTGGGGGAACATCAAGTGATAAGAATTACTTATTGCATGAAGAAGTAATACAATGTACCTTACTTAATTCTTCTTTTTATCATGATTTTGTTGCATTATCTTATAAACAGCTTTTTTGCAATAAAAATTAGACTACAAACTATATATTTAACTATCTTATCTAGTAGTCAATCAGCTACAAACATCTACTATCGCTGCTATTACAAGTTTACACCTTATTTTTTATGATAGTACAGCTAGTTGATAATTTTTATGATTTACAAAGTTTGATGTATTTTGACAAATTGACTAAAAATAGCAATCTAGATGATGTTCGCGTCGCTTAGCAGTAACACGGCGGGTATCACTAGTGGAGCACGAACTGCTTACCCTTCCAGGACACCTGGGTACATCCCGGTTTTTTGTGTGATTCGCAATGCACAATATTTAGTGTTTTGTGTAGTGTTCTGTGGATCAGTGTTTGTCTTCTTGTCCCTTTTCTCTTGGCCATTATATTGTCTGTTCTTGGATTTATGGCTTCTGATTACCCGTTTGGCATCCTCCAACTGTCTTTAAGCCCGTCAATATAAAGTTTGTAATGTTAATGTATCATAAACACCAACGTACAAAAGAAAACAAATATACTTTCATGTTCGTTTTTTCTGGTAATTGTGAATTAATAAATAATCTCGTATATGGCAATGTGTTCTATCTTCCCATGTTATTGTTATTAATAGGTAACCACACAGACAGTCGGTTTAAGATTTAGGGCTATTTAGGGCTATGAGTGTTAACACGCTTTGTCAACACGGAGGTCAGTTTTATTGTTTGAGACTAAGTACGGGTGTGTCGCAAATCACTGAAACACGATTCAACAGAACGTTAATTTCATAATCTCTCTCTATACGAGCGGAAATTGAACTCAAAGAAACTTCAGTGGTGACAGTCACTGATTGCAGTGGTAGATGTTAATACAAGTACAATAGGATCGCGTCCACAAAGGTATCTTTAAAATAACTGTGGCAAAATAGATGTAATATCATTATTTTCTAGTGCATTTATTTTCATTTTAAATTGTATTAATGCTGGAATTTATGTCTTAGATAAAAAGAACAAGAACATAAAAATTAAGTTCTTGATAGATGTTTCTCCTAAAATAAATATAAATGTTTACTCCATGCCAATTTACGTAAGAGTGGTTACATCAATTTGTCTTCAAAGGTATTTAACAGTTTATGGGTACAGTAATATATTAATGCACATTTTAATCTGAGAATTAAACATGCACAATCGTACATGCTCCTTGTAAACACATGCAATGTCTCGCAACATCCTGTAAATCATAGACTATGAAATTGTAAAGCTCTTTTATTTGTTGGCTTGTAAATGATCATAACCATCTACCTTCAATCTGATAATGATCGATTTATTTTCTTGAGGAAAAAAACCGAAGATTCTATAATCAAGTAAAGATTTAAATCAACTACATGTATATACATGTCTTGGAGAACAATTTTATTTAATTTGTGCACGGTCATTATTATTACGCAACGTATTACATTGCACTATTTTTTGTCGGTGTATAATTACATGTACAATTAATTCTATAATAATACAAAAACAGAAACGTTAGCTGGCCTTCAATATAATTATACATCGGTAAAATAGTTACGTCGTCGGTGGTAAAAGAAAAAGATGTCTTAGTATATAATTTTCTTACGTAAGAAAAGGACTTAAAATACTTATTAATTACAATTGCAAATTCGTGCAATACTATATTCTACTGTGTTTAACAATTTATTTTTTCGTTTTTGATATATCATGGTATATATTCAATTACAGATTAAAATTTAACCATTCGATTTTCTAAATGAAACCGGTCTAACACTGTGGGATATTTCTATATGTAGAGATATTTATTTATAATTCAACAGTTAAGACGAGAGTTGAATTTCATCCTGGAGATGTACAATAAATGATATTGAATTGTATAGGTTGTTTATATACAAGACGACAGTCAGAAGTGTAAGTATTACTTCTTTAAATGTGTTAGAAAAAAAATATGTAATATGTAAATTTGTAAAAATCAAAATTAATTGGCCTTCGGACATATTTTATGAAATATGGCATTCTAAGCAAGCCTTTAAATATTGTTTAAGAAGTATAAACAGATTGTTTTAAAAAGGATATACAAACGTTTTATATTGATGCTGTGCATGTACCAGCTTTGATCATTTTGGGTGCCACTAATAGAGCAGGAACTACTTACCAACATGGCCTTGCTGATTATCCTAGCATATACACAAACAAGGAGGGTTATTATCTATTTACCCCCGGTCGCTTCAAGTAATATTTGTGTTTGTTTAATCCATATGAAATTACGAAAAGTATATATGGCTCAACTGCCAGTACATTGATGATTTACAAAAATATAATGAACACCTTCTGGTGACGATTTGTTTTTTGCAGAGGTCTTTTTTGTCACATTATCGCCTATTATCCTTTCTACATTGATATGTACAAGGCCCTGCAGCTTACCCTTCTAAAATGCCTGAGTCCATCCCCATGTCTTAGTGTCCTTGTGTTTCGTGTTGTTCAATCGTCAGTTTCCAGTGTAGTATTTTCTCAACCATTGTTAGTCTTTTTATCTTTTGTTCTTTTGGTCACTGTATTGTCTGTCCTTCTTTTGGTCACTGTATTGTCTGTCCTTCATTTGGTCACTGTATTGTCTGTCATTCTTTTGGTCACTGTATTGTCTGTCCTTCTTTTGGTCACTTTATTGTCTGTCTTTTGATCACTGTATTGTCTGTCCTTCTTTTGATCACTGTATTGTCTGTCTTTTGGTCACTGTATTGTCTGTCTTTCTTTTGGTCACTGTATTGTCTGTCCTTCTTTTGGTCACTGTATTGTCTGTCCTTCTTTTGATCACTGTATTGTCTGTCTTTCTTTGAATTGCAGCTTCTGAGCACCCCTTTGGCATCTTCAAATTGTTTATGACTGCTGCGGTGGCAACATGAAATATATCCACAATAAGAACAGATTCAGATTATGTGTTCGCTTGTCAGTGTTGAGGTTATATTGTTTTTTACCAGGATTGTCCCGTTGTAAGATTGGTTCAATATAAGTACTATAGTCATTCTTTTATAAGACCAATACTTCTGTATAAAAATAGTCTTTTTTAAGAGAAGTAGACTATGCATTTATTCAGCAGCATATTAATAAACTTGTACATTGTAAATAATCATTGTCATGTTAAAGGGGTGATCTCTTGTTAGATGATACTACTGTTGTATATTTTTCTCTCAAAAACAGATACTTCATGCAATTTCGTTTTGCTGAGTGTCATTTGATTCTTTAGTATAAGAAGCCGTCTACATGTACACTGTCTCTGAAAAGTGCATCTAAATTAGTGCACATCCAAAGGATACCTTTCTGGAATTGCCTTCACCGGATAAGCTCAAAGTCAAAAGATCGGAATGGCAAATAATTTAAAAGTATTTGAGAGCAACGACAAAAAAAAAGGAAAAAGGGGACCTTAACAAGATAAACAACACAGGCTAAGACTACCTATCCCTGAATGAATTCAAGCGATATTCGTTGTTACATAATGACTGCTTTTTTATTCATTAATTCAAACATAATAAAGTAAAACACACACAAAAATCAGATATTTGATAGTAAAACAGTTGTTGCTTTATTATACTCTAGGTAAAGAATATATTTGATAGTAAAACAGTTGTTGCTTTATTATACTCTAGGTAAAGAATATATTTGATAGTAAAACAGTTGTTGCTTTATTATACTCTAGGTAAAGAATATATTTGATAGTAAAACAGTTGTTGCTTTATTATACTCTAGGTAAAGAATATATTTGATAGTAAAACAGTTGTTGCTTTATTATACTCTAGGTAAAGAATATATTTGATAGTAAAACAGTTGTTGCTTTATTATACTCTAGGTAAAGAATATATTTGATAGTAAAACAGTTGTTGCTTTATTATGCTCTAGGTAAAGAATATATTTCAAAAATATTGTTCATGAATTATCATTGTCAACATTCCTAAGAAAAAGTATATTGGAAAGCTATTAATGGTAATTTTTTTCCGAAGCTGCTGTGACGTGAGTGGAACGAAATACCACATCAAATACTTGATTTATTCAATTAGTATTTTGATAACGGATGCCCCCGGGGAGGTTTCAACATTATACTTTGCTAAATAAAGGACTGTAGCAATCAGCGACTTAACGATATAAGTTAATTTCCGGTTGTTCAGGAATTAATAATTCATAAAATTTCTTTATCAATAGCTAATAATAGTAGATGAATGGGGTATTATCGGTTTTGTTTGAGGTATATAATTGAAATCCCTTTTGTTCATAGCCAGACAAATTGTTTGTTTCTTGTGTGTATGTGACATGTGGCATGACTTTTACAATTGCACTAATATTCACTAGATGATATTACCGTAATGAGTGTAGGTCAAGCAGAAACAATGAAATTGTTATTGCTCATTCTAAGTATCACCCACTACAGCCATCTTAGTTTTACTCAATGACTTTTGACCGAAAGTAAAAACGTTCGAATAAAACAGTTAAAATGATGAATAAAGTTTGTTCTTCTTTCTTTATTGGAGGGGGGGGGGGGGGGGGGGTCGTTATTTTGTTCGTTTGTCTTCTATTATTTTTATGTTTGTACTATTGGTTTTTGTCCCTGGATCCCTGACTCGACGTACATCCCATCAACACATCCGTCGGAATGTTGTTCATCGAGCAACAAGATTTAAATAAGGCTCTTCGAAACTTATCAGTTCATTAAACAATCTTACTTGTTTATCACCTTCTATATAAGTTTATTATGTTTTATTTCATTGTTTTGTGGATATGATAATATTGTCGACCCTGTCCTGGTTCTTTCAGGTCTTTTGTTTTTCGGTGGAAGGAAGAAGGCATAAATAGGTTTATGAGATATCTACGTTTTTATTAAATATCTGATATCGGGTTTCTTTGCTATAATATAGACCTGCAGACTATTGCTACATTCAAATCTTTTAGTGTACTTTCACTGTCGTTACTTTTAAATCAATGAATGTCTGACATCTTACCTCTTGTGGGAACTATATTAATTCTTTTCATTTTGATAGTATTAAATCTATTTCTATTATCTATTTGATAATAAAATGGAAAAAATGACCATACTGTGGGAATAGTTTAAAAATCCAACAGAAAGAGGCAAAATCGATACCTCTAACACACAAATACATGACCACTAACACACAAATACATGACCACTAACACACAAATACATGACCACTAACACACAAATACATGACCCCTAACACACAAATACATGACCACTAACACACAAATACATGACCCCTAACACACAAATACATGACCACTAACACACAAATACATGACCCCTAACACACAAATACATGACCACTAACACACAAATACATGACCACTAACACACAAATACATGACCCCTAACACACAAATACATGACCACTAACACACAAATACATGACCACTAACACACAAATACATGACCACTAACACACAAATACATGACCACTAACACACAAATACATGACCACTAACACACAAATACATGACCCCTAACACACAAATACATGACCACTCACAATCCTTACTTGGTAGAGACCATGTACTTCAATAAAAGGTGGCAAGGTTAAACTAGTTTCGTGTGCCAAACCACTTTTACTCAAATTGCAATGGACCAATAAATAAATATGCATTAGATAGAAATATATACTATACATTTATCGTCTTCATTAGTAGCAAAAACTAGGAGATTATCCATATGAGTCACTAGACAGTCCGGTATCACTAGCCACTGTCCATGTTAATTACTGTGTTATCATTATTACAATAGGAAGTAGTTAAAGCGAATATGTAGGGTTGTCATTGTTTTATATAATTAGTTGGCAAATAAAGGCATTAAACGGATTCCATTTCCATTAACCAGTCAAGTTGTGCTGTTTTTGCTTATCATCCAATTCTTTGCTTGGAAATCTCTTCAGGATATAGTAATATGTGTTCATCTTTTATATTGTCCACATTCAATCGTCATTAATATGGGTATTTAATGAATTAGAAATGTCCTCAAACAATAGAATTTTACTCTATTATTGACCATTTTCACCCAGAGATGTACAGATAGTTATTTTTTAACGTGTTGCGGACGCTAGATTAAACCGGGTAAGTACACTTCTTTTGTGTAGAATAGTTATATCATAAACAAAATAATGAAAGGACAATTGCGAAATCTATATTGAACGAATTGACATTTAAGACATACTACAACCTCTACAACTATTAACCAAATAGATCATCAGGAGGACACGATTTGCTAACTTGTTTGGTAAGCAATTAGGAGTAGTTGTGATAGAAACCAAAGACGGAGAAGACATCATAGGTTTATGACGTGTGTCTGATCCATTTTCTGTATAATAACTTGGCCATAAAATATGTTTAAGGTATAGAAATTAGTAATGTATCTATTCATGTTGTTACTGCTTGGAAAACGGAAATCAAGAAATATGAAAAATCGGATATCTAAGGCGGATAATCCGGAAATGAAAGTAAATGATGCGTTGTATATGGAATCTTTGCAGAATCTGAGAATGTGCAATATAAAATTCTCAAATTCCCTAAAAAGAGAAATATATATATCTGATCAATTTAGATCAAGACAGCCATATATTTTATCAAATAAGAATAGTAGTACTTTGTTCGTCCCTACCCAGCCCCCATACCTTTTCCAGTGACAGTCAAAACTCGTTGCGTCGGTTGTCCCATGACTCCCACATTTCTGTTTAATTTGTATATATTGTTGCACGTGATCCCTATCATGAATATGAATAAAATATATGCAGTTGGACGTTATTAAAATTATATATATTTAATTTAGAGAGCACGACTCGTATCGGAAATAACCTTTATCGGGTATGCTCAAGGTCAAAAGATTGGAAAGCCAATAATATATATATATTAATATAACAGTCTTTGGGGGCAACCAACAATTGCATACCCTTTTTTCTACCATTTTGTTGTGTAAAACAATATATTAGGTCAAATTATTTGATTTCGCAATAATAACTGAAACAATGACAAACATTGATCATTCTTAGAAGACTTACGTTTAACATTAAGGATTTGATAGACAGTATATATCTAGGTTACAAGCAATTGTTTGAAAAAATGGAGCTACTTTTTTTTCGAATGCAAATTTAAGCAAATGGAATAAGAGAAGCGATCAGATCCATATATTTGTTTGCTGGTCTTGTTGAATAAATCATGCAGAACGAGCATATATAGCATGTTTTTTCTTATTGTCATTGCTACCTACAGCTCAGTACCATCTTGGTTGTTTATTGTGCAGTCATTAAGTTTACGTATTATTTGACGGTAATGGTATCATCTTTATTGTACAGTCATTAAGTTTATGTATTATATGATGGTATCATCTTTATTGTGCAGTCATTAAGTTTATTTATTATATGATGGTATCATCTTTATTTATATTTGTCATCTTTATTGCTCCCAAAGACTTTTAAATTATTTGGCTTTCAAATATTTTGACCTTGAGCGTCACCTAATGAAGGTTGTTCCAGAAAGGCGTCGTTCACACTAAGCTTGATATCTACGTTACCAACGTATTGGTAGCAGTGGATTTCGAGTTACCTTGACCCATGCCATTATTGATCATGTTTCCTAAAGGGGTATTTGAAATACATTGATTTGTATCATACGGTATTGTTATGGTCACTATAATCCGGTAACTTCTTTTTAAATTCTGTACAGTATTAAAGTACACTGCAGTCAATAACCTACCTTATTTCTTTCATAGATTAAATGATCTTACCATATTAAAATGGATAATAATTTGCAAAGATCTTTTTTTTAAATGAAACTAATGAATGCTAAGCACAAAATATATGTTTATGTGTGTCCTTAGACAAATTGAATGAAGCGCAACAATTACACGAGACCTAATGAAGTCGTTCTCCAATTAAAACAACACTCTGAAGAATGAAATGTAAATATCTGTGAAAAAATTTTCATATTCAAATGGATTTCTTTTCACAATCCGATCTGCTATCTACTTTGATTATCAACCTGGGAATTACTTAGCTTTTGGCTTTCTGTTATATAGGAATAATCTCTGAGGAGGAGAAATTAACTTCACATTATATTAAACCATTAATCTGCCTTATCAAAGGTAAGAATATGTACGAAAGTAGGTTAGTGTTACAAAATAGTTCATTGTTGTAACTTACGCAGTATGTAGTATATCATGGTCTAATAAATATTAGATGTTTGCAATATCTTTTTTTTAAATATATTTTTTCGTCGGCGATACTCTAACGTCTAGCGATAACCTGCTTTGGGTTTTGTCATCTTTGCCCGTCCAATCATATGCAAGAAATTTAAATATATTCACCAATCGGACAACAGCTTTCAGCGTGTTCTCTGTTTTAATGCCTAAAGATTTAGTAAACGCATCGCTGATTGGTCGGTTGAATAAACCCTGATGTGACCCCCACATTAGATACAATTGCATGTTTGTGTGAAAGGAATGAAAAAAGAAAACGAGATACAACAAACATGTAATTTTACTTCGATTGAAGATTGTATATAGTAAATATGTTAATGTTCTTTGACATACGAGGATAGCTTTTAGTTTACATTTATTTTGTGTGTGTGACAAGTTAATTTAATAGTCCACATAATGCCTGTAAATATATAATCCTCGGAAACTTAAAATAACACTACACTATGTTGAAGGTGGTCAAGAAATACACCACAATGTATATGTAAAATTATAACACTATTGGGGTAAATGTTCAGGTGTATATAAATATTTAGTATAAACCTAGTATTTCAAGTAACTTTGAAATCCAATGGGGGAATTATTGTATTGTTGTCACTTGCTTAGACGTTTGTATAATATACTTTATTTTAGCCACTGTAAGGTGAATTCTTCGTCATCATATACCATATATTAAAACTACTGAGTTGGATGAAAAATGAAAAACATAAATCTATATGTACCATCTACACACGCTTACACACATATCGTATGTCTATCAATAGATTCTTCTTATGAGACAAGGTAACACTTAGACTATTGAAACTATATCTCTTATGTTGCGGAGGTGACTGAGTGGTTTAGGGCGCTGAAAATAAAGCTAAGCAATTGGTGCTGCAGTGTACCAATGGTGGGAGAACAAAAAATTGTCAGCTCAAAAATTTAATTCTAATGCAGGGTTAAATTTTCAGTCGTATATATAGGAATGTTTTGGCGGTCAAGCTAAATTTTACTATGATATCATTTAAAATGGTGTTCTTTTCATTATTAAAAAATCTCTCCATAATTGTTTTGGAATTATATTATTGATTAGCTTGTATTTTGACAGACAAATTTTCTTTTCCAGATAGGTCGTCTAGTTTGCTTTGACAACTATTTTACCTATGTTGTTCCAGTATTGTTATAAATACTGTTATAGTGACAGCCGGAACCTTTGAGCCGTAATGAAAGCGGGAGGTTTGGCGCTTTAAAATCTGATTCAATCCACCATATCTTAAGAAATGCCTGTACCAAGTCAGGGTCATTACGGTTTTCACAGTCTTCCGGTTGTTGACTGATTTTGTCTGTTTATATACTTATGAGTCTTGACTTTCCCTTTGTAAGATTGTTCGGAGTTCGGTAATTTTGTTATTACCTTTATTGATTACTAATTACCCTTCACGAACACCTGGATTTCTGGTGAAACCCGTGTTGCTGAATTTTGTGTTGAGCTTTTTATTTTCTTTGTATTACCTCTGTGTCTTATGTCCAGTGTTGCATGCGTCTCTGCATTGTCCATTCTTGATGGACCCTTCGGTTTTCTGTAACGGTTATTTGAAATATGTCCTCATAAGTCATTCCTTAAAGATTTAAGAATAATAAATCTAGTGCATAAAGAAGAGCTTGAAGATACCAAATGAGTAAACAGAATCCATATATCGAAATAGAACAGACAACACAACAGTCTGCTTATGAATGAAGATTTATATGTATTTTCCTATACATTCAGTTTTCATTTTAAGTATTTGTTCACAGTACATTAACAAACCATACTTTGACAAGATGTGGGAGAACTATATATATATTCGTGTGATCTATTAGCATACAAATGCCTTTTACGACTATCGAACGTAGTGTAGGAGTACATATATCTGTAATAAACTACAGCATAATGGATATAAAAGCTTTATCTATATGTTTGTATAAAAATGTAATGAAGAATAGATATTCAATTTAGAACTTACGACGCGTTTCTATGATAACATTCAGAAAATATACTAAAAACCAAAAAATATGACAGCCAAAAAAATCTAGAAATCTTTGAGAGCAAGAAAACCAAAGGGTAGCACATACACAGGATAGCCAAAATCGTCTAAGATCATCCATGCACGAGGGAGGAGAACTTTGGATTTTTAATAATAATTACATTATTTAGTAACTGTAAATTTCAGTAATAAATATATATAATTTATGTATTTCCCGGTATATTTTCCCTGTTTTTATTTAATAGTGTGACGCTGTAATCTTAACTTCTAGCATACATTGTCAATGCTTTTAATTCTATATATGGTGCTTTCTTATTGTAATTCGATGCTAGACCTACACTTATATCTTACTTTAAAGGACATATTCTATACAGTATTGCATTCAAATAGATTTTAAAATAATATTAGCTAACCTCGAAACCCTGAACAAATTATCGATGTTTTTGTTTTTTGCCTTAAGCTGATACGAGATCTAATTGAAATGGTGATCATATATGTTTTCCATTGTCTTTCCAATCGATATCAATATCAACATTTACTTATAGTCATTTACTAAATGATACAGTCAACTTATTGTATTTAACAACTAACAACATAATAGGTGAAGATATGCTAACTTCAAATTGATGATTGATGTAGATGCCCGTCAAAGTTTACGCAATATTCAAAAAGGAGTAGATCATGTACAATTTGTGTTCAGTTTGTTGTTTTTTATTTTTTGTTTGTTGGTTTGTTTGTTTATGTTTTGTTATTTTTTGTGTCTTTTTTCTGTATTTTCTGTATTTGATTTAAGGATTAAGTTTATGGTGTTTAACGCCACTTTCAACAATATTTCAGTTATATCGGGGTAGTCAGTTTTATTGTGTGGGGAATCCGGAGTATTCGATCTGCCCTAAGTCACCGACGAACTTTATTATCACATAATGTTGTACATCTCACCATGAACGGGATTCGAGCTCACATTTTTAGTGGTGATAGGTACTGATTGCACAGGTTGTTGTACATCCAACTACCATACGATCACGACCACGACGCCCTTGTATTTAATTTAAGAAAGACTAGAATACACAATTGCATTGCATTGCTTCAATTGTTGGGAAAATCTTAATTTTGAATTGTGCTATGCTTCCACTGGATCATCAATTTAGTCATATAAAGTGAAAAGGGGGTTTTATGTTTATATATTTAGCCTTTTAGAGACCTATGATAATATAAATATAATAGGGTTTTTTTCAGTTTACCCAATTGTATTACTTCTGGCTGATGCCCCCATCAATTTAACAATCTGATGAGAGAGTTTTAATATAAAACTGGAGTAATAGCTCATTTGACAAATTATAATGACAAAAAAATTATAAAATGTCAATAAAAAGAGTTTTGACATAAATGTAAATATTTTATATAACCATGAGAAATATCATATTTTGTAGAATCTAAATGATATAAATCAATAAAAGAAGATCATTACATAGTTAATAGATATATAACTATATCTCAATTTGTATTCTAAATGGGCAACAAATTACTTTAATCACAACCTATCAATTACTACAACGTTTTTTTTATCAAATGAACTAAGAAACCATAATTTGATTAGTGTAATTACTTGCTTTCAAATAGATTTAAATGTTTACCCTGAATACATAAATAAACAACTCCCATGTTGTAATAATTCAAAAAGATATTTCACTTGTGATATCTTGTTTAATAAATTTCATTTTATTTATTAATATCCATAATTACTGTTTATTTATACAATCTATTATTGTATTGTATTTGTTACTGTGATCATATGCATTTTGTTTGTTTCTCTGACTCGTGTTTACGTATATACTAATGGATTGACGTTGAAGTATATTGTCCTTACATGACACCTAACCTTCTCATTTATATGTTTACCTGTATGCGACTCAAAATATTATTTATACATATAAAATTGTTTAAAATAGTATCATTAAGCGTCATATTCATGCTGTTTCGGTTTTGATTGTTGGGTTTAGGTTTAACAAATATGTTGAGGGGTTTGCACTTTACAGACGAGAAATTTGATTTCGAAAAGGCCGACTAGTTGTAAGCTACCCACCTCTCCATACTACCTCTATCATTTCTGTGGAGTTTATATATAGCTTATTAAAACGTAGATATCAAATTTAGTGCGCATAAAGCGGTTCTGAAATACAATTTATCGAAAGATTGGAAAGCCAAATAATTTAGAAATCATTCGAAGCTAGAAAACCATAGGGTTTAAACATGATAGTCAGAATGTGTTAATGTCACCTATGTCTGAGGGAGGAGAATCTCAATTTGTTTTTTTAAATGCATTATTAAAGTGCCACTGTCCTTAATTTAACGTTAAGCAACCGATAATTAATCAATAGATCAAGTCAAGTTAATGTTCCATGCAAATAAATAGACTTACAGAAATAAAGGATATATCATGTAAGACTAATTGATTTAATCATTAAGGATGGTGCAATAAAGAAAAAACCTTCTTGAATATGAGCAAGCCAGAGAATACGGATAAATCATTGTGTCTAACGAGGATTCAACATAAAAACGTAGGTATCAAAGTTAATGGGCACGACGCGTTTCTGGAATAACATTCATCAGGTACGCTCAAAATCGAAAGATTGGTAAGCCAAATAATTTAATGTTTTGGGAGCAATAAAACCAAAGGGCCTAAACAAGATAGCCTAAATCGGCTAAGGTCACCTATGTCTTAGGGAGGAGAACCTTAGTTTTATTAATAATTACATTATTAAGGAACTGTAAGCTTCAGTCATAAATATAACTAATAAATCATTTCAGTGCTGAATATATCAAGTATTTTGTTTTGATAGAGGTTGACATGAATCTGAATTGTCTTGTTATTAGCTACATAGTATATTATTATTATTTATCATATATTTAGTACTAATAAGAGTCCAGTCCACTCATGATGAAATCGGTTATAATGAAATATCGGTTATATTGCACAAATTATGTACCCCCATATACAATGTACCCTCTGGAGTATGTATCACGTCTGGTTATCTTGAAGCTCAGTTATAATTAAAGGATCTCTTGTCTCCCTAATACTTCATTATATTTCGGACTGCATTGTAGTTTTGAAAGTCTAATGAAGATTGAAACATGAGACCTGCATCTTATACCCTGTATTGCATACGTCGTATCGCATCCCTTTTTGGTACATCCTTAGAGAAATTTTGTGGAACCTCTTAGCTGGCTTCCGCGCCAATATTCAGCAAACGACTTTGATAACCATGATGATGTGCATGATACATTGACTACAGGTCAAATTCTATATTAACCCTCAGTCAATATCATTCATGACAACAGACTAAAACTTGGAAAATCTTTTTTTTTCAGTGGATTTTGGAACAAATACATGGCACAATCCACCTATAATGCTGTATTAACCCAGTATAATGCTGTATTAACCCAGTACCAATATCGGCTCTCAGGTTGATATTAGTTCTTCGGGTTGATACAGCATGTGATACGAAATTTTTTCTCTGTATTATTTTCAATGTAACATAAAATGGTTTTGTGAATTATTTTCATTCGTGTAGATTTATTTATTAATTTTCCAATTTAATTTTATAAATCCGAAGTCAAACATTAAAGCTTGACTTCGGATTTATAAAATTAAATTGGAAAATTAATCAAGCGAGCTTAGTTTAAAAAGGAATTCATCACTATAATTTAAATTTTAACTTTTTTTCCATTTGTTACTTACTTATTTCATGGTGAACTTTGTTGACAACTCATCACTCGTGGTAGATTATCGCATATGACTTTAGACTAGCGAAAAGACTAGCGAAAAAGACTAGCGAAAAGACTAGCGAAAAGACTAGCGAAAAGACTAGCGAAAAAGACTAGCGAAAAGGCTAGCGAAAAGACTAGCGAAAAGACTAGCGAAAAGACTAGCGAAAAGAAGAAATAATCTGAGAGGGGTTTAGTCTTTTTTCTTTCTTCTTCATTTCTTTGCATTGCTTTTTTGCTTTTGAGTATAATTACTGTCATTTATCATGGTGTATAGTATGATTGTTATCCTATTAGTCTTATTGTGTCAGCATCTACAATGATAAAGTGATAATCTAATGATGACCAAACCAATCATTAAACACCTGATCAGAACGTGATTGTCCTGATAACTTACTAATTAACCCCTATTATATAGACATTAACCAATTACAATTTAATGTTAATAATAACATTCAATAATATTTTCCTTAATTACCAATATTCTGTTAGATTCTGATTTCTTAGATTAAGATTATTCTTGAAATAACTAACATATATAACTTATTAATATTTTATATTTTCTTAAAAAATTAATACAAACTGAAAAGACAGTGAATCTTTGTCTAACTCGAACCCTGGATATAGCGAACGTTATATGTAGTCTGTCTTTCTTGAATTGTCTCCTTGTTCGAATATAGCAAATCTCATTACAATTACCAGAATGATACAATTTTTTGACGTTACTCTACTAACCACCAATACAGTGCCCAACGTCTTTGCATAATTTACTTGTACAATCCGATCACCTGTCTATTCAGAACAAAACATTGGTTATTATAAACAGGTTATACGATGTTATTTCCTGCAATTATTGTACATCAATAAATGCTGTAATGGTGTGTAAAAACTACACAACATGCTTACCTATAATAAATCTTTTGAAAAATAAATACAATTGACGTTCGTATTTGTATTTTTGCGTGATTAATTAAATTTAATATCTTCAGTATTAAATTGATTTATTTTCTTGAAATGTGAATTCCATGTTTTATAGCACGAAGTTTTTAATCCATAATTTAAAGAAAGCCATTACAGGTATCTTTTCCGTACACGTATTCAAGTGTGCCTTAACGTTCATACTTTGCATGATTCGTTTATCGTGCGAAGTTTTGATATAAAGTGTGTGGAAATAAGTTATATTTGTACACAACATTTTTGGAACGACACCAGTACACTTCAAATCGGATTAACAAGATAAGTATATTTTATTCATACCGTTTTTTCTTTTCGGTTCTTTTTTTTTCCCTTATTTTGTTTTGCGTTAAATATTGGTTAAAACATTTATACTTTGTTTTAAAGAGGCTTTTAATATTTTTCCTTTAAAAGTATCTGTAAGAAATTAATGTTTGTGTTAATTTAGAAGGAATACTTTGACAACTATTTTACCTATTTTGTTCCTGTATTTAAATACTGTTATAGTGACAGCCGGAACCTTTGAACCGTAATGAGAGCGGGAGGTTTGGTCTGATTCAACCCACCATTTCTTTAGAAATGTCTGTACCAAGTCAGGGTCATTACGGTGTTCACAGTTTTCCGGTTGTTGACTGATTTTGTCTGTTTATATAATTATGAGTTTTAACTTTCCCTTTGTAAGATTGTTCGGAGTTCGGTAATTTTGTTATTACCCTTATTGTAATTCAAAGTAGCTTTCCTTGGAGACTGAATGGTATAAATTATAAGTATATACACTATACATGCTTACAAGTGTGTTAATTATTTTCATAAAAGTTATATTTAGTTTTCAATAAGGAATTGGTTACTTCAGTCGTTCTAGTTTCTAGTAATTTTCACGTGTACTACTCTTTGTTTCAACTAAGTCTATAATTTCAAACATTTTCTTCGAAATTAGTTTAAACCTCAGCAAATACTTACCTTATTCAAAATTACATGTACATAGGTAAACTATGTGCAATAGAATATTATTATCAAGTATATATGTATACATAATAATTAAGGTAGTTCTCAGACAACTATCTTATCACCGCTGCAGACCGAGTTCGAGCTCCGCTTTGTAAGCTTTCAACAAAGTGTGCACTCGACTCGTATGTGATAAGTTTACCAGTTACTTGTCCAAAGTCGGAGATTCTCTCTACAAGGGATCTTAATTTGCATGCACATATATATACATAATTAATACTAATTTAATCTTAATTTACATGTACATGGGTAACTTAATAATTCATATGCTAATATACTAATTCGGTCTTAAATTATACATGCCTAGGGCCCGAACATTAAAAAAACCCAATAATGAAAATAGGTTAGCCTATCGACAACGATTATGGAATCGTAACCCCCAAGAAGCAGTTGAAGTTAATGAAAACATCAATCGGAGAAGGCGACGTCGACAGTGACAGGAACAGCCACAAAAGCAACGCAATGAACAGGAACAACAAATTCAAATTCAACAACAACATTTACAGCAAATACAACAAGAGCACCAGATACAAGATCCCATTCCAGCAGTACGAGAGCTGCAAGACGTTCAGCGACAAGTTCTGCAACAACAATGTTCTCAGGCAGTTCAAACCGGTTCAAATTTTGTAAATGGTGAGGAACTTTTAAATTTAGCACCTTCTCATGTTAATCCAGATCCGTTATTAATGCCTTTTTCTAACGAATTAGATATTTTTGTGAGTCAAAACAGTAAAGAAAAAATTTGGTACATGAATTATATTGATTTAGCTATTTTACTTAGAAATAATTTTACCGTTCTTAATGAAATGCAAAATTGCATCAGTGTTGATAATGGTCGTTTGATTATTCAGTAAATGAACAAAGTTGTTAAAGCTAAACACATTGAAAACATAGATTCATGGACAGATGCCTTTTTGAATTATGGCATAATATTGGTAGAAAAACACACTACCATGGCATCCGAATTGCTTACTTGCATGTCAATTATAAGAAGTGCCTTGGCAGATGCTACTTTTGATAGAGTATACATATATCATCAACAATTTAGACTACGCAAATCCTTAAATTCAACTCGTCCTTGGTCACAAGTAGATGGCGTGTTATGGTTGAGATTTGTAGCCAAAGGTGTTTCAGGAATACAAAATGTTAATAGTTACAACAATCCTCAACAAAGAAAATGCTATGATTTTAATTTCAAAAGAGGCTGTTTTCGAAATAATTGCTCTTCTTTACATTCTTGCTTAAAATGTGGTGGCATGCATTCAGCTTCGTCTTGTTTTCAATTTACAAAAAATACGGTAAAAACCTTTGTAAACAATCGCAAAAGTGTTCAGAAATTTAACCCGCCAAATGTATATGTTCCAAAGTTCAATATGAAGACCATCTCTACTAGGTAATAATCCAAACATAAAATAAATTATAAAATCTTATTTTCAGAAAAAGACTGATACAATGTTTGGAGATTAGGTTATTCGCCCATTAATATAGCTGCTTTAAAAGAATCCTTAAATAATTATCCTAAAAAGGACATAGCAGGAAAGGTATTTGAAGGTTTTTACTCTGGATTTAATATTAATTATGCTCCAAGGTTGCCATTTGAAACAAAAAATTGATTGATTGATTGATTGATTGATTGATTGATTGATTGATTGGTTGATTAATTGATTGATTGATTGATTGATTGATTGATTGATTGATTGATTGATTGATTGATTGATTGATTGATTGATTGATTAATTAATTAATTAATTGATTGATTGATTGATCGATCGATCGATCGATCGATCGATCGATTGATTGATTGATTGATTGATTGATTGATTGATTGATTGATTGATTGATTGATTGATTGATTGATTGATTGATTGATTGATTGATTGATTGATTGATTGATTGATTGATTGATTGATTGATTGATTGATTGATTGGTGTTTAACGTCCAGCGAGCAATTTTTCAGCTATATTCAGGACGAGAACATTTAAAAATTTAAACGCCACGGGACTCGAAACAAGGAAAGGTGATGGGTAGGGACGGATAATTTAGCCAGTGCAACAGGTCTCTTATGGACCACTCATCATGAGCATAATGCTCATAATGAGCTGTTACGCTGGGTTCTTTAACGTGCGAAGAGGGTGGCAATCTCTCAACACGGGACCTCGGTTTTATTTACGTCTCATCCGCAGGACGGGATGCTTGTGAATTCATACATCCCGCACAACTGACGGACGCCCCTTCAAGCCGAAGAAGCTCTCGGTCCTATTTCTATACCCCGGGGTTGACCCCTTTCAGAGGACTAGTGCCTCTAGAGTGGAGAAACCTGGTGCCTATTCTACCCCGGCACACCCTCTGGGAGGGGGGCAAACAATTTGAAATCGGTCCTAGAAAATCCTCAGATCGCATTAGAAAAGGTTGAAAATGAAATTCAGTTAGGAAGAATTGCAGGTCCATTTCAATACAGCCCAATATCTAACTTGAGATGTTCCCCTATTGGTGTTATCCCAAAAAAGACTTCAGGTTGGCCATTGATAACACATTTGTCCTACCCGACTTTTGGTAGTGTTAATGATTTTATAGATGAGAAATTTACTTCAGTACAATACTCAACATTTATACACTGGTTAGTTAGTCAAGAACATGGTTCACAAAATTTGGATCATTATTTAGATGCTTTCTTTTTCGCTGGAGAATCCAACACTGACAATTGTAAACGATTAATGAAAACATTTGATCATGTTTGTGAACGCTTAGGAGTTCCTATTGCGAAAGAAAAAACTGAAGGTCCAATGACAAAAATGGAATATTTAGGCATTACTTTGGATACGATTGAAATGTGCGTACAGATACCGGACAATAAAGTACAGGAATTGTTAAAAGAAATCAATATCATTGCGTTTTCCAAGAAGGTTACTTTAAAACAGTTACAATCGTTGTGTGGTATTCTGGCATTTTGTTCAAGAGCTCTTCCGGCTGGAAGGACATTTAGCAGAAGATTGTACATGGCAACCGCGAAAGCATCAAAACCTTATCATTATATAAGGGTATCAAGAAATATGTTTGATGATTTAATGGTTTGGAAATTGTTTCTTGAAAACTTTAATGGGGTGTCTTATATTCTAGATAAAGATTGGGTTTCAAATGTTGACTAGCAATTATCTGCTGACAGTGCCGGAGGAGGCAGTACACCGCTTACATGTCAGAATGGCTGTGGTGTCTTTTTTATGGGAAAATGGTGTTATGTTCAAGGAAATGGCATAATTCAGATATTTTAAGGGGCATGACATTTTTAGAAATGCTACCGATTGCTTTAGCAATTTGTGTATGGCATAGAGAATTTCACAAAAAGAAAATCTTGTTTCATGTTGATAATATGGCAGTCGTTTCCATTCTAAATTATATGTCAACAAAGTCTGATAGAGTTTTAAAGGTCATGAGATTTATTGTCTATCGGTCACTTATTGGAAATTTTCATTTAAAAGCAAAATATATCAATACTGCTTTCAATTCAATAGCTGATGCATTATCTCGTTTATCTCGTGCTCAATTTCAGAAATTCAGAGAACTGGCTCCTCATGCGGATTCATCACCGACGATGGTGCCATACGAGTTTTTGATATTTTTGATGGACAATATAAAAGTTTAATAGAAAACTCCATTTAAAAAATTCATGCATAGTGTATGAATCGGCTGTAGCCTCATTCGAAAATTGTAGATTATATTATAATCCTTTGAATATTTGGCCAGGACCGTTATCAGACAGTCAATTTCATTGCTTATTTAGAAAAAATTAATTACGAGGCATCAACAGCAAAGTCATATATATATATATAGTTTGAGTTTCAAAATGAAAGTGATGGCTATCCAAGATACAACTAAATCATTTGTTATTACAACGATGTTGTCTGGGATGGAGAGAATGCACAAAGGAGTTAATGCTAGAAAGCCCATTACTTTTGAAATTTTGGAAAAGATTATTGACGTCTTTTTACATGTTTACAATTATTACTTTGAAGCAGCACTTTTACTGCTTGCTTTTCAGTAGCATTTTTTGGTTTTTTGAGGGTAGGTGAATTTGCACTATCCCAAAATTCAGAGAGACACATGTTAAGAATTGAAGATATTTCGTTAGATTTTGGAGGCGAAACAGTTATTTTGAAAATCCCCTCTTCAAAAACCGATCAGTTGGCTAATGCAACTAAATTGGTGATTAATTCCTGCAACAACAGGGTTATTTGTTCAGTTAAAAATATGATAAATTATTTGAATGCAGGACCAAAGGTACAAGGAGCTTTATTTTGTCATTTAAACCATAAATATTTAACACGTTACCAGGTTGTATCAGTTTTGAAAAACGCTTTAAAGTTTCTGAAGTTAAGTCCAAATGATTTTAATGCATATTCATTCAGGATAGATGTGGCTACTTCTTTTTCTGTATTGGGCAAGTCAGATGATGAAAGTAAAAAGCTAGGTAGGTCGAAATCATCAGCATTTAGCAATTACATTAGAATTTGATAAATTTTAATAGGTTTTGAATAATCATAGTGAAGAAATTTCAGGTCTATTTAGGAGAAATATATGGATAATCGGGTCATTGCAAAGGCGGAGAAACATACAACCCAAAGACCAATGGGAAAAAATCTTGGTTTAGACCAGACTGGCTTAAATGTGATATGGGCTGGTTTACCTGGAATGAAAAATTCAGCTTTAGTGCCTTTGGTGCAAGCGATGGTTAATTGTTTCGGCTTGCCTCATGCTTTAGTGATCCATTGCGGGGGTAATTACATTGGTATGGATTCCATTAGGGAAGTATTAAAACATTTAATGTATGCAACTTTTATCGTCAGCAAGATGTTGCCAAATTCTCAGCTGATCTACTCGTAAATATTACCTCGTAAAAAATGGAGATATAATTCAAATTTAAAAGCAATGGAACGGGCTAGGAAGAGAATAAATAGAGGAATAAGAACCTACTATTACAAAAGTAACGCTAAAGTGATAACACATGCCGACTTACAAGATGGACATAAAGCTCTATATGCAGATGATGGTGTACATTTTCATTAATGCAATTCAATGTGGTCTTGAGCAATTTGCTTTACCTTGTTAAAATATTTTGCTGAATATTGCTGGTGTTGTTATTTTGCAACATTTAGATGTTTAACTCGTTTTGGCTGATTAGATTCGTCGATAAATTTTGTTTTAGTGGATTAGCATAAACGTTTATGCTAATTTGGCGGAATTTATCTGTTGATACTAAACTGCTTTGGAATCAACCCAACAGAATTGGATGTTGTGCTACATTGATTGGTTATTCTTCAATGTTTTTCGTCAGCACGTTGTATGTTGGCCATTTGATAGTTGAATTTTATTTTGTATTTGTATATTAAAAGCTACGACAAATAGTCAAAACTATTCAATTGTTTGTTGTCATTGACTATGTATGCTACATGGCCAGATATTGGAATCATTTGAAGTCTGTCATATACACAAAGAGTGTAAGCATCAGTTGCAATTCACATCTTCAGGTTCTCGTGGCTACAATTCCAAGATCTCGTTTAATCATAGTTGGTTCGCAATTCATATAAAATAACTCCTCTATAACTATACCTTAACCCAGTATTTGAAAATGGGATGTATGCATTAAGAGGAACATAGCGTGCCCTGGTCTAGTTTAGAGCATAAATATAATCCTTATATTCCAATAACATCCGATCATCCTGCTCAGAATGCTTGTGTAAAAAAATAAATGAAATTATTCTCTTCAGTATTTTAATATTTTATTATTACAAAAACAAAACGGTAATTTTAAATACATGTATTGCATATTATAGTTTATGACTTCCTGTGTTGCAAGGATTTATGGGGGATATCATAGAAAAATGTATACTTTGCTATTTTTTAAGAAAATATGTCTATAAAAACATATATGTATATCAAATTGAGTGCACACAACGCAATTCCGGAATAACCTTCATGAGGTATGCTCAAAATTGAAAGATTGGAAAGTCAAATAATTGAAAGTTTTGGGAGCAATACATCCAAAGGGCCTAAACAGGATGCCCAAAATCGACTAAGGTCACCTATGCATGAGGGAGGAAAACCTTAGTTCCATGTTCTGAACTGTTAATATTATATATTTTGAAATCAGGGGAAGGAATGTTTTCTATACCCTTGCTGCTGGCTCAATTCCTGTTACTTTTGCGATAGCAAAGTTGAAGTGAGAGATTGCAAGTTAATGTCCTTTAGTATTTACGTATTTGTTTGGGGGGGTCGGATGATGGACAAAAGTGTTATATATAGTACTTAACCTGTCTAGCGATTAAATGGGTATTATATGTGTACTTTTCTTTGCTGTCATAAATCTATGTTTTATATCTATTATAAGTGTAGGAGCAATAAGAATGCTACGGGGACGTCATTGTTATTCAGACGACACCACTTATATCAACTGATTATTTCTGCTTGTTAAATAATAAAGGATGCGTAGGAATACGACAAGTACTTACACGTACTTTATGATCCTAATTACTCGGTTATTCAAAATGCATTCAGTAAATTGTGGTTGTAGAAAGCAAACGTAAAGTAATATTTTAGGGATGAGTGTAAAAATACAATACATTAGACAACATAAAACCATTGAAACATAAAATTAATATGAAATAAGATGAAGAGAGTTCGAACAACATCAACTCCCACAAACGTCAATAAGTAAGATCAGGTCTAACGGTAATGTACTCTTATTCAAAAACAGCCAATAAGAACACTGTATCCAATAGAGGGGGTAAAGACCTATTTTCGTTCAACATTTTAGCCCTTTTTATTTAACGTGTTTTCGTGCTTCAGGTTCGCTATTCACCGTGATCCGTACACACAGACGAATATACTCCGTACAATGGTAAAAATTATTTCCCGTTCATCGTGAAGTTCAGTTTTATTTCACGTTCTTCTGTGCTCATGTCCCCTCTTTACCACCCTCTCCAATGTATATGTAGTTCTGATTGGATGATATTTTAGTACGTAGACGAAACTCGTTCTCAAAAGTTTTATGACCTTAAGACCAGATATTTCGGTAGAGTATTTTTCTAATGCTCAATATTGTCCATTCCCTAGGATGGTCTCATTTACAAAGTCAGTGGGCGGTACAACTTAGGTTAAATGAAATCAAGATTGTGATGGTTTCATCGCGAACAGTTCTACAAGCAGTTGCAGAATGGATATTTGAAATAGATAAACATATCAAGAAGACTGCTACAAAATTTTGATTAAGATCATGGTTTATCATTATAATATTAATAATTTCTCTACACAAGCTTGATGGAAGAGTTAATTGCTCTGATTATAAGGGTTTGTGTCCTCTGGGGATTTGTATTCCATGTCACGGCTTATTCCCTTGTTGTACTGCTATAATCCCTAAAACTTCCAGATTCTCAATCGAGTTCTAGATATTAAGAAAACAAAAATGAATTAACGTTTTCTTATGATAACATGAAATGCTTTCCTCACTGCACATATAGTTTAGACGGTACTTTGGTACATTTGTACCACCTAGAACTCCATGAACTGTACACTAAATGATGAATACAACATTTAATAACATTTCATGGTATTGAACACATATGTCAATTTACTGGGAATGTTGAACTTACTTTTTAATGCAAGTAGATCTTTTCTATTCATTCTATTTGTCTAAATGATGCACATTCATAAGCATGTTAGTAAACATGCTCGTTTTACCAATGATGTTTCCAACGAAACGTGAATTTGATTGTAATATGTGATAACGATTATTTGTATACTAAAACGGTTTCTATTGAAACTCCTCAATTAAAGAAGTATCGATATGCCTAGTTATTATCCCCCCGCGATAGCGGTGAGGGGATATAGTAATAGCGGCCGTTTGTCCGTCTGTCTGTCCGTCCGTCACACTTTCTTTTTACGCGATAACTTGAGTAAACATGGATAGATTTGAATAATTTTTTGCATGTGGCTTGTAATTATCATTATCTTGGATAGGTTCTAACATGGAAATATTTGAAGCAAGGGTTTTGGGGGGAAATCTTACTTTTTGGTTGAAAAATCACCAATATTGAGAATTGTGTGTTGTTTACGCGATAACTTTAGTAAACATGGATAGATTTGAATAATTGTTTGCATGTGGCTTGTAATTATCATTATCATGGATGAGTCTTACATGAAAATATTTGAAGCAAGCATTTTGGGGGAAAATCTTAGTTTTTGGTTGAAAAATCACCAATATTGAGAATTGTGTGTTGTTTACGCGATAACTTTAGTAAACATGGATAGATTTGAATAATGTTTTGCATGTGGCTTGTAATCATCATTATCTTGAATGGGTTCTTACATGGAAATATTTGAAGCAAGGGTTTTGGGGGGAAATCTATATTTACATCAGAGGTTTACACAGTGTTCAAAGTGGAGTACTTCTTATATATTATTCAGATCATGCTGCAATATACTCCATCCTTCAATAAAGTATGCTATGCATTAAGACTGCAAGGCTGCTTTCTATAAATATATAAAGCTAAATATTATGCAAGTGCGGGGGGATACGTCGCGCATCTATGCGCTATGCGGTTCTTTTATTCAATAAAGAGTGGTACCCACTGATATCTTAGTAAACAATGTAATTACTTCTTTATCAAGGAACCATCGTTGACGCGATCATATAACTGATCTATTGCCACTGTGTCTTTCACCACTTAAATTCCATACAGTGGCGAGGTGTCGTTGATACAACTTTATGTGACCTGCGACAGATTAGTGGTTTTCTCTGTGATGATGATGTCTTCCACCACTATGATATAGCTGGAAAATTCTTAAAGTTAGCATTAAAGACTCATTAGTCAACCCACCAAATTCGTACGTTACTATGTTATCTCCGATTTTCTTTCGACTACAACTGTCGATTGTTATCCTACTTATGTGTGGTAAACCGGAGCTTAACTTTCCAATAATGAGGCTTTAATTATTTTAGAAATTATCGTAAAACTCTCCCTCATCAATCTCGAATCTTAACTGAGTCTGGTTGTCTGTTTCGATTATTTTGGAGTTTGTTTTCTCTTGTCTTATGTAGTGGTGTTTCCATTCGGTTTCTAACTGTTTCATTGATGTTTATCGGGAGGTAATATCCGAATGTAAAATGTGATAGTCGTTTCGCTCCCTTTCATCCCCGGTCTATTATATCGTCATTTTTTCTAATTTTCGTGTCGGATTTCAGTGTCCACCTTCCGAGAAAGACCGGACTGACTTGAAAGCGCATTTAAGGAAAGTATTAATTTAACCATTTTTGTGTCCACAATTTGACAAATGGATCAGAAACAAGTTTTTTTTTACATTTCACGCCCTCTCCATTTCAAACATATGCTTCATAGAAGAACATTAATTATAAAAACACAAATATAGATATTTACATTGTATATGAAGACATAAAATGTCTGACACGGCTACCCTTGAAAAAGTATACTGGATAGGTATTCGGATCCACCGAAGAGACGCACACTTCTATGAATAAATAATAGACTCATGTGAAAGTTTCAATTGATTTAAATGGAATGCTTCTTTGAATGAAGGTAAGTAATTTATTGAAAAAAAATACTGTTGCTCTATTTCTGAATGAACTTGATTATCTATTATAATATTGATTATTGATTGGGAAAAGCGTGACATGAAAATGGAACGTAACCCATATTTTAAGCTTTAGACATATTGATATTTCCTCAATTATGCATTCTTAAGATATATACAAGTCCGAATAATAGTGAATTAAAATGTGTCTTTAACGATTTCTTTTTCTTGTGCAGGAAAAATTAGTTTTTATCACGCACTATTTTACGCGTGCCCATCTAGTCTAAAATATGCGCATAAAATAGTATAGAGTTAATGAGCATTTTGCGTGAGTGGGTTTTTCTGCATTATATCATTTTAAGTGTATTAAATATATCGGTCGCTCACTGTCTTGTTCGTTCTGACTGTCAGTACTTACAATAAATAAAACCCTAACGCTGATTACAATTTTCAGGTATTACCAATAATTAAACAAGTATATAGAAAAATCATATGAATATCTTTGAGAATTTGTCTTACAACAACCTTCAACCGAATATGGTACTGCTTTGACAGCTATTTTACCTATTTTGTTCCTGTGTTTAAATACTGTTACAGTGACAGCCGGAACCTTTGAACCGTAATGAGAGCGGGAGGTTTGGCGCCTTAAAATCTGATTCAACCCACCATTTCTTTAGAAATGCCTGTACCAAGTCAGGGTCATTACGGTTTTCACAGTTTTCCGGTTGTTGACTGATTTTGTCTGTTTATATAATTATGAGTTTTGACTTTCCCTTTGTAAGATTGTTCGGAGTTCGGTAATTTTGTTATTACCCTTATTATCTAGATTTCCACTGAATGAATACACCGACAGTAATTATGTTTTCTTGTAAGAAAATGACTTAAGTATACAATAGCAGTCAAAGAAAGTTCATTCATTCTTCTACTACAAACCGTTACTGGTGTTTTTCTTGTAAATAGCGTATATAAATAATTTATATTCCGCCATTTTTAAAGAGGTAAAATGTTCAACTATTATGTGTAGGTCTTTGAAATGGCTTCATTACATTTAAACAACAAATTGAAAGTATTCAAAATATTTTAATAATTGCTATTTGCAACAAAAGTACCGTGTGAAATAACTGTACACATGTTGAATGTGCACTGAGAGAAAAACGAAAATTGAACGCAGAATAAATAATTCCGACGACGACCACAAGAATGCCCAAGTCTGACGACGTTCGAAGAGTACACAGGTTTGATGTTAAACACATTATACCAAGGACCTAGGTGTGTGCGATACAACATTAAGTGATAAGGTTTGTCAAGTCGGTGGTTTTCTCCGGGTACTGCGATTTCCTCCACTAATAAAACTGACCGCCACGATATGACTGAAATATTGTTGAAAGTGGCGTTAAACACCATAATCCTAACCATACCAAGGTCCGGAGAGATATTTGAGTGCATAAATACTAGGATTCAGATGCAAAATAAATAACAATAATAATAATAAACATGTTTATCTGCTTATGTTATTCTTGGACAATGTTATCTGTTCTTGTTTAATCACCATTAATACTGTTTTACTTGGATCTTTAGACCTCAATCATAATCAGATTTCTCTCAGACAGACATATATCAGTCGCCGTCCTGTTATTAAAATCAATTCCTGTTATAGTAATGTATAAATCTTGTATCTTTCACTAGTTACTTTTCACACCTTGTACATCGATCTTGTATGATTATTAATTCATAATAATAGTCCAACAAACGTATACATAATAGCTATAAGATTAGCAATGATGCAGTTCCCCGTGACTATCCATTATTGATTGCGTGTATTGTTCTGTAGTATGTTATTGGGGGGATCTGTACAGCAAGCGTAGCGATCCGGTGATAAACAGCGATACGGTTTGGTGGAACACAACTTCTTTGCTTCAGTGATGTGATGACATTGTGGTGCGGGATATACAGTTTATTGACAATTAAAACGAAATTGGAAAGTTCGCCGTTTTAATATCGCGGTAATAAAATAATCTTCTTTGGAAACTGGAACTATGATCAAGAGACTTCTCTTTTGATTTACCACGCAGGAAATGGAAGATAGCAATTACAAAAGATTAAAACAATATCTTTTATTTGAGTGGGCTTGGTATTTTTAGATCTATAGATTCGTCGATATTATTTTCAAATTTCCGTAATAAAAAAAAAACACCGTTTGACTTTTATAAGAGCATATTCGTTTGTAGTAATGCACTAAGGAGTTAATCTCATAAATTCATAACATAAAGTGTGAATGCATTGTTTGAGATGGTTGTTCGTTTTGTTGATGTTGATGGCCATCCCTGTTTAATCAATATTTTCATAAGAATATATATAGTATAACTAATCGTAGATTTTGAATATCAAAATAAGACCACGAGTGACCGAAGTACGCTTAAGGATTAAACGAGTGGGTAGAACTTGTTCCGCCCACGAGTTTAATATTTAATGCGTATTCGGTCACGAGTGGTCTTATTTTGATATTCAAAATGTATGATTTAGTTATACTGTTTATTATATATACTTTCAAAATTTCTGATATTTTATTTTTGTTATTTGTATATTTCATTCCACGCGTGTGAATCTACGAGCAATGATAGTAAGGGGTTCAGCTGGAAGGGTCTGCCATCTTGAAAATGTGAAATTCTGCATGTCGTATTTACAACAATGCACAAAAATAATTCAAATGCTTATCTTGAAAACTTATTTTAGTCAAATTTGATCAAAATTGAAGCGTACACGAAGCCAAATAACATATAATCTTTACGTTTCAAACTGCAAGTCTTCATATGACGTCAATGACGTCATGTTGGTTGTGTGCCAAAGTCGTCAATGACATTTCGTTGAATTTTTTCAGTTTACAATCGTATGTGTATTCACTGTAACACAACAAGGGACGTGACCACTACACTTACAGTTATGTAAAAGTAGTTCCGGCGGGAAAAAAATATATTTTCACATGTACAAACACCGGAATTTATTTCACGGATAAATCCCCAAAATTCACACCTATCTATATAATAAGCATGAATATTGAACAAAGAGCTTGAAATGGATGCTCCATCATCGCACATGCACATGTATGCTGTATATTTCATAGTCTTTTGATATTTTAAATACTTGGATATTATTAGCTCGCCTCATACGATGTACTGTTGTCAAGTCTGTTCCTCGTCATCTTGAATATTTTGTTTCTGATGGCATTATTTAGCTTATAGCTCCAAATTACAGTCCTAAAACAGGAGTTACGTATAACAACAGCTTAATCAGACCTCAGCAAATTGAGAAACAATGTTAATACATTGGGTCTCTTGTTTAGTAAAATTTATCTGTACATTCACATCCCATAGAGTCGTGTACAAGTTTACAAACAATAAATCTGGTAAAATAGAGGTAAAAGGTGGCACTGGACGGGACAATAGGCTAAAATGTAGATTGCAACAGGAAGAAATGGCCATATTGTATAGGGTCGAACATGTTTGCTTTGTAAAGGAGCAACAAATTGTTTCTGATTGACTGTTGCTTCAAGATGAATTTTACAGGAAAGAAACATGATATTCTCCATATTATGCGAGACATATAGAATAACGGCGGCTTTAACAGAGACAGATATTAGGGCGAGTTATGATGCTAGTGATAATATATGTCGAGATCTTCAATACTGGCGTTATTGTTTTTATCGGTATTAAACGGTATAATGTGACGTCACACTGACCGCTATTTTCAATATTACGCAGTGAGATCAAAGGACAAATGTCCTATTTACCGATAAACACATCGATAGAGCTCGAGTTCTGTATGTTATTAGTCCATAGTGGATACCTCTTTGGACAGGGTTTATCTCTTAGCTGTGAAGCTTAGTCATGTTTCTATACCCTGTCGTTCCTTCAACTGAAAAGTCGGATTATGCTTAATCTGTTTTGTACCTGTTAATAAATAGCGAATTAAAACTGATATATAGAGTTAGCAATACACGAACATATTTTTTCTTCGTTTCCTTTAATGTTGATTTCTCTGTGAAGAGAGTTATTTCCCTTTCATAGTTTATGTACAATGCATTACTAACTCGATTGTCTCTTGTTTATGTGTGCTCAGTACAGTAATAAAGCAAAATACATTGTATTCAATATATTGTGTAAATCAAATATCGTCATAATAGAAGCCAAATAGTCGTTAAAATTACAGTTCAGAAAGGTTTTCATTACGTATCAGTTATTCCTTCTTTCGAAGTAGGATCAATATTTCAAATACACATGAATACGTAGCAAACATATACAAAAGCGACTTCAGAAGTACAAATACAATGTAGCTTAGAAATGATGTTGTCTAGTGTTTTTGTGTTGTCCTATTATGTGTCTCCGAGTTATTAGTTCCGTGTTGTGATGTCCGTTACGATTTCCGCATAGAAACGATGTTCGGTTCGTGTTTACTTCCAGTTTTTTGTAGGAGGGTTCATATTTTGCTTCGTTGTTGGTGCTTGTACATAGTGGTGTCCAACACCTATTGTGTTGTTTTTGTTTTTTATTATTTGTCTTCGGATTGTGTCTTGTGTTGTGTACCCTATGCTGCAAGTTTCTCTGGATTGTCCATTCTTGATTGCCTCTTTCGTTTTCTCTAACGTTTATTTAGACAAAACAGTTATGAAATATTGCAAGTTATTGTATATACACTTTCCCTTGACATACGAAGAGACCATATGCGAACTCATTTATCTCTAACACGGATATGTCGAATCTTTTTATAACTTGCAGTGTAATACATGTTAGAGAGAACCAAAGGGGAAATCACGAATGAACAATCCAGAGAGAGGCAGGCAACTTTGGGCACAATGAACAATCCAGAGAGACGTAGGCAACATTGGGCACACAAGGCACAGAACGAAGACAAAACAAAACGCTTAATACAGGAAATTAAAAAGAACAGCAATAAATATTCCTTCAAAAAGATAGTTGGTAGAAAACACAACAGAAAACTGGAATACTAATTTAATGTAAATCAAAACCCATGTGTTTCATTCGAATTTGATACGAGGTCAATTGTAGTTGGAAACAAAATGAGCCTGTCATTATGGAATAATGTAATATTTATGCTACGTTTGTTATCAATAAAATGAAAAACAAATATATCGCAACGTCGGAACAGTTCCAAAATCAAATCGAAAAATCGTAGGAACAGAGGCAAAATTGATACCCATAACACACATGACCGCTCACTTTCTTGGCTTGGTGGCGAAATTAATCTAGTTTTATTGGCACAATCTTTTTGGCTTAGGTTGTTCATCACTACAGGTTGCGGAATGATTCGGGGTGATACGACTCATACAACTACGGACTAGTATATTTGTGAGCCAGGTGTGGGGTATGTTTTTGCTGGGGTTGGTGAGACAGTAGTTGACCGTTAATGGGTACCTTTACTTACCAATTCCTTAGCCCAATACATGAAATATCGATATATGGTGTTGGGTCGCTGTGACAACAATACCGTACACATAAACATATTTTGAAAACGTCTAAAAAGTGTACTTATAACAATACGAAAATAAATGTACAAAAAACTGGCACTATATTTAAAATATTGATCCAGTCCCTCTGCTAACGAATTCTGGATTCCAAAGAGATATTCATATTTTGATATATAAGACTTTTTTTAAACAAATTAGATTTACCCCTATTTTCTATATTATTATCAACAGAATCATGATTTAATTAGTTTTATATATGTTCTCAGCTGATTTACAGCCATACCTAACACATATACACAGGTTTTCACAACTGGATATTTCACTTGATATTAGTACAGATATAAAGAATTACGTTTGCATACTTTCAGTATCTTAAATGCTACTATAGATTTTCACCTTGCATATGTTACCCATAATTCTTTTCGAGTTACAGAACCATCATTCTGTAAATAACTATATTGTAGTGAACTAAATATGTGAAATAAACATGTGAAATTGATGTGGAAGTGGCAAAACATTTTTGTAACAATTCCTTCATCAGTTTATGATGATAGACATGATTTTTACCATCACTGACTGAAATATATATATGTATATATATGATACGTGTCTCGTAATCAGTTTCTTCACCTGTAAAATAATTAGTGAAATTGATGTACAAGAGGAAAACTATATTTTTGATAATTCCTCCATCTGTTTCTAAGGATATAGACATGATTTTTACCATCACTCACTGAAATATATACATGCACATATGCTACGTGTCTCGTAAGCAGTTGCTTCACCTGCAAAAACAATATTGACTTATTGATTGCCTTAATTGATCAAAACATTATAATTGATATAAAGTCGTCCTTTAGGATGGTCGTAAAAGCAGTCGAGATAATCTTACTTGGATAATTGCTATACTATTACGAATAATTGTTGTATTTTTAAAGTAAAATTTATTTCTATATCATGACATTAACAGCTATTCAGTAACATGGAATCGATTTCAGGTGAGTTTAATTTTCTTTGTTCTTACGTTTAAGAAAATAAATAATGAATTACAATATTGTTTTCCTGATAAAAATTTGAAAATATACTAGTCCGTAGTTGTATGAGTCGTATCACCCCGAATCATTCCGCAACCTGTAGTGATGAACAATCTAAAAATTGAAACGTTAATTTTTAGTTGCTGTAGTTTTATTCAATTAAAGCTATTTCAGTAAAATGCAGGACGATATTTTATTGCCTTTTTTAGCTATTTTTTGCATTGTGTTCAAATCATGTACAATTTAACAAACTATGGATTTTATTCAGGAAAACTTTCAATTTTTATTATTTTCAACATTTAAAAGCAAACTCGAGTGAGTGGTTGATTAATGTATGTCACAAATAATTATTTAATGTAGAAAGACCTCGTTCTAATCTAATGTTTTCTTGTGAATCGTAATCGTTTTCAAATTTCCGTGATGGTTTGATATGACAAATTTATATCTTCGTGATGAGATTTTGCTATCGTAGTAAGTTTAATTGTTATGGATAAATTGTAGTATTTCTGGTTCACGATCATGATTTTCTATTTTCATAACTCGTGATATAATTAAAAACAAAAAAATAACACACTGTCGGATCAATTCCAAGACCAAACATCAAAATCGTAGAAAGAGGCAAGATCGACACACAAAAACATGATTGCTCACAATCCTGACTTGGTACAGGAAGAAAAAAGTGGCGGCATTAAATTAGTTGCCAAGCTTCTTGTGCACAGAAGATAACTTTTAATAACGTCTTATGAAGTTTGTTGGGAGTGGTCGTTAAAGACCAGATTTCCGTATCCTATCAAAAAACTACCTTTTACCTGTGGCAAACCTAATACGTCCACAGGCTCGTGACATTGCAAACCTTTTGCATTCCCGATTTATTATTTGTAAGCATGTTCTCGTCATGCATACAACTGAAATACTCCTTACCAGGCGTTAAGCAATAATTAATATATAATACAACATTCCTGTTTCAAGGTTTTCTCGTAATTAATTATATTTTTTTACACCAAGCATCTCTTTTTTTATAACCTATTTGATGTATTATTTTACACCAAGCATCTCTTTTTTTATAACCTATTTGGTGTAAGCTTGTTCTCGTCATGATCATATCTAGACTAACATAGTTATCACTCGACGCTAAACAACAATTAATTTATAATACATACAAAATGCGCATATCAGTATACCTACCACAACTACTGTCGTAATTACAGAAACTTTTTACACAAACGCTCTTGTTTTCAAAACCTATTCAAAATATTTACAAAATTTTATTGCCACTTATTTTCCATGCAAATATAAATCAGCTTGTAAAGATACGATAAAAAATGATTCTTATCTTTGTTGCTGTGGGGGATAATGTTTAAAAATCTATTACGTTGAAGCCTAACGCCTCTAAACTTATTGCAACATTGAAATGTCTTATTAACAAAGGCTATTAAAATATACCGACCGCAGTTTTATTGCTCCCAAAACTTAAAATTATTTGGCTTTCCAATCTTTCGATTTTGAGCATATCTGATGAAGGTTATTACAGAAAAGCGTCATGCGCACTAAAATTGATATCTACGTTTTTATCAAAACTTGCAAACATTTTTCCCTTGCTACAAATATAGATATTTTGAAAGCTGAACTGATATGTCAATCTGCCAAACAAGGTTAACTAATTATTGTAGATATTATAATGTATTAACTAATTTACCTCATACGTTTCGATAACACTTTCTTTAAGATATGGTCTCTCATCAAGACCATTAATATATTAAAAACATTACGAACAACTGACATCAAATCTATAGGAATTATCAGATTTTATATGTTCTTTTTTTTTACGGCCAACATATTCTACCGTATTAGCTAGTAGTCAACTATCTACAATGATTTACTAAATCTGCTCGTGTATTATCCATGTCTTGTCATTATTTCTGCGCAAGTATATTGATGAGCATCACGTGTAGGAATTTCTTATATATTTGCTAATAAAATCGAGCCGCGGTTTTTAGTAAGTCTCAGGGCATGCTCTTTTGAATTCAGGCGTTGTCTTTGCTTCTTTAGGAAAAGAAAGTTTAAACAGTGATATGGTAAATAAATCCACTAATATCAACAATACGAACAACCACAGTCCACCCCAAACAACGACATTATCCAATGACAATACAGATATAATCAAACAATGAAAAACCTGCACATATTTGCTTACATTCAAAAAGATATCACACTATCACAAAATGACTGACAACATAAACATAGTTAGTACAATAAAAAGTTCAGTGAAAGCTCCTAGTTAACAGACTACTAGCTTAGAAGGTAGACTTTGTTGGCTAAAGATCATTACGTATAGTTCAACAAAACTGATACTGATTAGTTGGTTTATTTCGTTTTTGTTATTTCTCTTAGCCTTTTTATTCTAAGATTAAAGGGGAGTCGACATGATATTGAAAGCTCATGACAAATGTTTTAATACATACAACAACAATACTCATTATGCATATTAAGATAATACGGACACAATCAAAACAGATTCGAACAAGACTAATAAGATTTCCAACATTGCAAAGACAGATTCGAGCAGGACCAATCATATTTAAAACATTACAAAGCCTGATTAGAACAAGACCATTCATATTTTAAACATTATTACCATGCCAGATTCGAACTGGACCAATCATATTTAAAACATTAAATATACATACGTTGCTACAAATAAAACGTATATATTAAAGAGCATTTAAGTAAATTACGCTTCCAGTAAGAAACAATATAACGATGCCAAAACAATTATGATATAAATTATATTGGCTCTAAGTTCTAACGCCTTTTATCTTGACTGTATAAATTTACCTCATTGAGATCATTGTTAGAGTATGTCATTATTTATTAACCTTTGACCTCATCTTACTCACTATTGATCAAAAAACAAATTATCCAATTTGAAGTATTGAGTAATTTAATGTGAAAGGTGTACTTAATCGTTGTCAGTTGGAGTTAAAACGTTATTATGTTTGGTGGTATTATATATGTTTAACAAACATATCTATCAAGTACGTGGTATGTAATAAAAGGCTTATTACTCACAGGAAATGACTATTAGGTATCCCTAAGCATTTGACTCGTTGCAATAGCTGAAATACAATTGTTGACTTTAGAGCACATGTGTCGTCTCCTTGTATAAAAGTAAAACAACGTTAAAATGTAAAACAAATAATAAACAAGAAAAGATATTCCACTTTACAATATTCTTGAATAAAAATGTAGATATCCAATTTAGTGCGAACCAGGCGCTTCTGGAATAGCCATCAGGTATGTTCAATTCAAAAGTAATTAAAGGTCATTGGAGCAAGCAAAACAAAGGGCCTAAATAGGATGGCCAAAATCCATGTTTATAATATAGACACATTTGAAGATTGTATCATAGACATATTCAAAGTATATATTACAGGCATATTCAGTGTCTGTATTGCAATCATATTCGATGTCTGAGTTTCAGGCATATTCAATGTCTATGTTTCAGGCATATTCAACGTCTAAGTTGCAGGCATATTCAAAGTCTGTGTTTCAGGCATATCCAAGATCTGAGTTTCAGGCATATTCAACGTCTGAGCTTCAGGCATAGTCAACGTCTGTATTACAATTTCAATGTTTGTATTATAGGTTTATTCAAAGTTTGTAATACAGACACATTCAAGCATAAGTCTCTGTTTTAAGCATATTGAAGGCTTGTATTACAAACATATTCAAGGTTGGTACTATAAACACATACATTATTCAGTACTAAGTACATTGATACTTGAACTACACGTTATTTGCTTCTTCTCGTTTTAGACGTTAATACTTTTAAGACATGAATGGAATGGATCAAATAAGAAATTGATCGATAATGGTATTATATTTTCAACATGTGTAAAACATTTGTCAGGTGTATTTATACCGTATTTCTTCTAATAAACGCCCCGGGGGCGTTGACATTTTCCAAAAGGGGGGCGTTAATTAGAGAAAAAATTTCCAAGTTGACTTCGTGAAACAGACAATAGAATTTTACACGTGTGTCGGTTGTCTCATTGTTATCTATAAATAGCACAATCCAGTTGATGTAAATTCTTATAAACGTGTTTGATAATCGTCTATTGAATCTATGGAATATAATTTTAATAGTTCTATCAGGGGTTACCATGTCTATAAAAATGTGTGGAAATACGAAATTGGAGACAAACTAATATGTGAAAGAGAGGAAAACAATCCAAATGATAAATTTTCAGTAAAACTCGTTCTTCAGCGTGGGAATCCAGGACAGTGTGTTGGGCATGTTCTCAATATGGATGAGACCCCAGTGTGGTTCGAAATGCCAGGAAAGTCAACAATAGCTGAACGTGGGGAAAAGGAGGTGCGTGTGGCAACAACGGACCATGAAAAAGAAAGACTTACTGTTACGCTCGCTTCTTATGCTGACGGAACAAAACTACCTCCTCTTGTTCACTTACCTGGTGTCCGTCCACTACCAAAAAATGAAGTTCCGAACGGTGTGGTAGTGTTTATGTGTGGATCGGGAAAAAAGTCTTGGGCAAACGAAGAAAGCATTAACTTTTGGTTGAAAAGAATTTGGTGTTTAAATAACCAAAAGCGCCGTTTTCTCGTTTTGGGATGCCTTTAGGGCACATATAACTCCATCCATCAAGGAGTCTGTCTGAATGAAATACAACTCGGATCTGTGTGTTATTCCCGGAGCATGCACATCAAAATTACAGCCGGCTGATGTTTCATGGAATAAACCGTGTAAGTCGCACTTATCAGAAATGTATGATGAATGGCTATTTTCTGGACCTGTGGAGAAAACCAAAGGTGGCAAAAGACGTGCTCCTTCTAACTCTTTAATTCTGAAATGGATCAAACAATCCTGGGATGCAATTTCTCCTGACATAATACGTAAATCATTTAAAAAATGTGAAATCTCGAATGCCTTGGACGGCAGTGAAGATAATTTATTTCAAAATGAAGGCGACGATGATCCATTTGAAGGATTCGACGAAGAGGACGTCAGAATGGATGAGGAAATTTTAGCAAACGTTTGTCATTCAACGAACAAAACACCGAAATCAGCGATGGTGAAAACGAAATAAATTCAGAATTGGAAGAGGAAAATGAATCCGATTATGACAGTGACGGACATTAACGATGTGTAGCTTTTACCAGTTGTATAAAATCTTTATGAAAAAACTTAGTTTTAGTTTAGAATAGTTACCGTAGTTCATTGATAGATAGATTTAGAGTGTAGATTATTGATTTATTTTCCGATGTACATGTAGCATGTGTAGCGAAGTGCATAATTAGCGGAACTACCGGTATTTTTGGAACTCATTGTTCGATTATTTTACAATTTTCATTAAAGCTCAAATCGATTACTGTATAATTCTAATTAAAGTTCTAAGATTACTGGTCTTAATTTATTTTTATGGAAATGGGGGCGTTTATTAGAAGTAAAAATGTTCTGTTGGCAGAATTAAGTGAGGGAGCGTTTATTAGAAGGGGGGCGTTAATTAGAAGAAATACGGTATATCTGTTATAAATGATATGTGTCAGGGGTTTCTCTCCTATCGAATGAGAACTAAATATACAATTCAAGTATATAATACGTTGCTTGTCCTTTCACAATCCATCAAGTTGTTTGTCGACTCCTTTACGCATTTGTTAACCATCGTGCTTCCTCTTTCTTGGTATAGCAATGTGCAAAAATATGAAGTAATTTCTTTTGAAGGAGTAACTTACGATGAATATTTCTATAACACTTTGAATTCATTATTGTTAACAGTAACTATTTTCACAGCATACCAAATGTTGTTTACTTACTTAGTATATTTTTATCATCCGATGTCTGTATTTCATAATAACGATGTTTTTGAACCTTTGTATAAATGTCTTCAGATGGTCAATAAATTACTAATTAAGCAGATAATTGCCATCATGTTTATGAAGGGTTTGTATAATAATCTTCGTATGTTGTTTCCATTGAATTGGAATAGTGGTTATGTTTTCTTAAGAGATAGGAGACATTTGTGAACTACAACTGTTTAAATAAATTTATTTTGTTGAAACATACATCGAGACTTAATTACCTTTTTTGCACTGAACGACCATTAAAATTAACAATTTGTCCTTGTAATTGGACAAGATATTATAAATAATCGCATGTCTTGAATGATATATATGTGTAAAATAAATATTCTATAATCGATCTGGTCAAACTAAAGACAGTGTGAAACTTGTACTTGTTGGCTGGGTGAAAATTCTGGCAGCTTCTAAGAATCTTAAGGTCGAACCTATTTTGATTTAAGGGTTCAGATACATTATATGTATTTTGGCTTGTTACTACAGGTGTTGAAATATTGGTCACATATTGTGTTTGATATTAACATCAAATATTGTGTAGGGGCCCGGGTGACTCAATGAGTTAGGTCGTTGGATCTAAAAACTCATACAAGCCTATCATCAATACGGCGTGGGTTCGCGCCCAGCTTTGTAAATTACAAGAAAGGGTGCACTCGACTCGCAGCCGCAAGTGACAAATTTAACCAGTTGCTTGCCCACGGTCGGTGGTTCTCTCCGGATACTCCGGCTTCCTCCACCACTAAAACTAGTCGCCACGATATAGCTGAAATATTGCTGAAAGTGGCGTTAAACACCAAAATTTAAATTCAAATTCAATTCAAATATTGTGATGTCATTAGTTAGTGTACATGTCTCACTTTTCAATGATTATTTCATGTAATGTATTGGACTAACACATATAGTTCAATTTTATAGTGCTAACTCACCGAGACAATAATCATCTGTTACAGACAATATCAAGACTCCGAACAAACACGTCCTTGTTCTTATTCCTTACTGCTGTGTGTTTAGAGGAGAATCCTCAAATATCTATTTTAGTGTTTAAATCTTAAAGGTTAAATCGTATAATATGAATGTACCATATTTGAAGTGTACGATATTTGTATATATCTCAGATTTTCGTGTATTATTTGGTATTTGCACAGATTCGCGCTTCGATATTGAACTTTTTCAATATTTTTTAATCATAGTTTCATGTATTAGACTGTGGTTATTTTGAATTGAAACGAACCTATACAGGTTTCTGGTTTTGTGTCTGTAATTCAATCTAGATATCGATATGTTAGGATCAATGCTTATTATTAACCGATTTAATCTCTCTATAATTATATGTCGATTTCAAGTCAGAAACGTAATCTTGTCTTATGTTTGTGTCCGACCCAAGTCAGGATCTAGATTTTCAAGAGCTTCTACCTTTGCTTACTTTGTTTTTTCACCGATGATTAGATCGTGTTGATGATAAGATCAACGATGTAATATGGCGTATATATGTTGTTTGATTTAGTGAAAGACATTTGCATTGAGAAAATGTCATCTGGTACATTGTATTTTTGCAAACAAAGGTGTTGGTCAGATCGATAACTCCGCGAAGATTCGTTCATCTTTAAGCATTCGTTTCTTTTTTATATAGAATTATTTTACATTTACGTATGCTATATTATTAATTACAAAATTAATAAACGCTAGAAATTACTTGTAAAAGATTAATCATCGGAAAAAAAACCGGAAACATACCGTGCGATTATATTTAGAAATATCTAATAAACCTGTGATATTATGGTGTTTCTGCTGCTCGTCCGTGTTTAGTGTTTGGTTCCCATATTGTTTGCGGTCTTGTCCAACCGAGTGCTGCGAAAGTGTTATTATTCGAGGGATAGAGTTCATGGTTCACCAACGAAATACAACTGTTCAATGAATTGATTTGTTACTTCCAGTTTTTGATACCACGAACTGAAGAATTCGCGGATCAATACATTTTGTGGAAATCATGAAAATTGGTGTCAACGAATAAAGGTAATTTTATATATAAATACAGATTCGTGCATAAATTAACATTGATATTTTAAAAATTTATTAAAACAGCTAGTGGTTTATATCTGTACATGCAATTTAAACATTTTAAATAATTACTCCATTAAACTCACTTGTTTATGAAGTTTGGGCCCATAAAACTAGTTTAATCCTGCCACTCTCTTTTATTGAATTACCTGTACCAAGCCAGGAAAGTGGGTGTTCGTGTTTTTGTGTGTATTTTTGCCTCTTTATACGATTTGTCCATTAGAGTTAGGAGCTGGTCCGACAGTGTGGTATTTTTTGCTTTTCATTTTATTGTTGACGACTTACCAATCATTACTTTTACACTACGAATCAACATTTTACACTACGAATCAACATTTTATTGTTGACGACTTACCAATCATTACTTTTACACTACGAATCAACATTGATTACAAGGCACTTGTTAACTTTTTACGCGCTAATGTTATTTAAATTCGATATATACTCCTGTTACCTTATATAGGGAGTTTTTTTGCTCCATTACATCTCCGTTTGAAATTTAATTAGTCGTTTTTGGAAAATAATTAATAATATACGGCAGAAAATGGAGTTCACATGGAAGCCATGGGTAACTCACCTGTCAATTATTTTAATAGTGTAAAAATTTGCCATAAAGCATGATGCATTAACGTCAGATTCTAAATTATATTGGTAAAATCAAGTTAACATGAAACAGAATTGACTTTCAAACTTAGCGTTGAAAAGCAACGGGATTGCTCATTCATTAAACCTTTATATAATTACAAATTAAATCTTTGTTCGCTCAGACTATTAACTACAGAGAGAAAAACACTAATGTATTTGCTTATACTGTTTTTGTTGCTTTTGAAATTGGCAGGAATTTCGTATTCTTTATGTTTAGAAACAAAACGAGCTTTCTACTTTATTAAATGTGACATAATGATAGTAGATGGCATCCTTTAATCTGTGAATGTCTTTGTGATATGATAAAAGTTAGCTTCCTACTGTTCTGAAGGAATCAAATAACTCGTGTTATTTCTTGTCGTCACTGTTTACATGTCTTGGCATGTTGCTTCTACTCTCTAGGCATGTGTTATTGCTAAAAATTCCCTGGATTATTTTTAGACATTTTTCTTGTGTTTATTGTGTTACTTATCTAACCTTTGAAGTGTAAAAGAAAACATTAGAAAACAAGTATTCGGTAATCACATTAGAATACACAAATGTCTGTTGCAAGCCAAATTGCTAGTTATGCAGATGAATATAATAACATAGTTCTTTTGTTACGCAAGTGACTAATAGTCTCTTTATCAATCTTCGTATATCGAATAAGAAGGTCAATAAGTTGATGTTGAGGACACATTTAGTAAAAACGTAAATATCAAATTTAGTGCCGATATCCAAATAATGTAAAGCTTTGGGAGCAATAAGCCCACAGGCCCAAACATAATAGCCAAAATCGGTGACAGTAAAGCTTTGGGAGAAATAAGCCCACAGGCCCAAACATGATAGCCAAAATCGGTGACGGTAAAGCTTTGGGAGAAATAAGCCCACAGGCCCAAACATAATAGCCAAAATCGGCTAAGGTCACCTATGCATGAGGGAGAAGAACTTTAGATCCAGGTACGCTCTAAATCGAAAGATTGGAAATCCAAGTACTATAAAGTTTTAGGAGTAATAAATTTAAAAGACCCAAATATGATAGCCAAAAATCGGCTACGGTCAACTATGCATGAGGGAGGAAAACCTTAGATTTGAAATGGAATCTTAATGGTAGATAATTCCAATAATAAAAACATAGATATCAAATTTAGTACACACGTCGCCTTTCTGGAATAGTCTTCATCATCAGAACGTCATCAAATACGTTTGATTGGTCTTTCAATTATTGAAACGGAGCTTGATAGGTTCCAATTCGATCATCTAAATAAGGGTAATAACAAAATTACCGAACTCCGAACAATCTTACAAAGGGAAAGTCAAAACTCATAAGTATATAAACAGACAAAATCAGTCAACAACCGGAAAACTGTGAAAACCGTAATGACCCTGACTTGGTACAGGCATTTCTAAAGAAATGGTGGATTGAATCAGATACCCTTCAAATTCATCACCGGTAATAAAGAGGTTTGAAGGGAATTTGAAGGAGACAATTTGACACTTTAAGAAATATTAAAAGTAGGAAAAAAAATGGTAATCTCGTTCTTTATCTTGATATTATGATAATAATAATTTCTATTAATAGTGAAACAACAGTGTTCGGTACTTATCACTACTTGTGTAACACATGAGAAATGATATAGTGAAAACTTTTGCTACAAAATAATGTGCATTCAATGTTTGAACATGTCTCCAACATATTTATTAAGCTATGACGCCAGTCTTTCGATCGTTCCTATAAATATAGTCATTCGATACTTTCTAAATCTTCGCAAGGTACAAGTTGATTGATGACAATCGGAACTTACATGTCACGTGATCATCTTACGTTGTTTTTACTCAATTTTCAAAAAACAAAAACAAAACAAAAAAGAAAACATGTCAAGAGGTTGCTTGAAACTCTTTTTTTTCTTAGCGTTGTTAATATTGTTTTCAGTTTCCATAATATGGTGAAGACACGTGTTAGATGCGTGTCAAGATGACATGTCATATTTATACTGGAATTACTTAAGCTTAAAAATATTTTATAATTTAAAAAAAAATGTAATCAGCGAAAAAACTTTATCCGCCTACAGTTCCATTAAAATTGTCTATGTATTAAATGAATGTGATTCCAATAAGAATTTTAACCCGACCCCGTAAACTATATGATCACAACAAAAAATGTGATCACACATTATAACAGCTAACATCATTGTGTTATAGATTTATTTGATCAATTTAGCTTTCCCCATTTAAAAGATTGATTTACTGCTAAGATAAGAAAAACAAAGTTAATTAATTGATCATTGGATAAATATCTTGACACCATTATCGGGAATGACCGAGTTGGATAGTGGTTAAGGTTCTTGACCTCTGCCACAAGTCCAACACCACCGAGGTGTGTTCGTGCTTCGATACCCACCTCAAGTGTTAATCTTCCCAGGTACCTACCAAAGCCGAGAGTCTCACATGTCAGTTTAATTGTTATAGTTGTCCAACATTTTCTCTCAAAATAGCATTGGTAGTTAAAATATAGCTGAAAATTGGAATAATAGACATTAATTATTCTCTGCCACTTTTTATTGAAGTGTCGGTACAAAGCCAGGAAAGTGAGCGGTCATAAATATGTATGTTAGTGGTATGGATTTTCTACGTTTCTACGTTTTGCTATTGAGTTTCAGACTTGTTCCGACAGCGAGGTATTTTTGTTTTTATTTTATTGGTAGCTTCCGCCTCCCTAGTATAATTGATAAATGTGACATGTAATTGTCTGTAATGTGTTAAGCATTATGCTTCCACGACATCAAGAAACGACTGTCAATGCCATGGCTACCAAAAATACAACTGTCCCTGCACCTGTGAGAGGATAAACAACATTCTAACATGACGTCCTTCTTTCGCTTTGTAAGCAAACTAGCGATTTATTGATTGGGTATAATCTCATTAGCACATGCGCCGGTACACACATTTAAGCCAGGTAATAAAATGTACACGGTTGTTAACGTTTTAACATCTAATTTCACTGAAAATAATCAACATATCCAAAATTAATAATATGCGACGTGCAAATAAAACATGCAAACACAATATTATTGTTACAGATGTTCCATCAATACGACTGACTTTCCCGTCGTAAATGTATATGTGACTGACTTTCCCGTCGTAAATGTACATACTGATGAATTGTCGTTTGCTCGAATTTGGCAGCATAAATTGTGTGCGACATTGTCCGCAAACGTAAATATAAATTACCGTCTTCCAATCAAAGTATACTACCGTATGTGTACTCTTATTAGACATATCAGAATCAAAATAATTCATGGAAGCCAGAATGTGTTGCATAGTGGTTAAGGTTCTCAACCTCCGACTCGGGATAAAATACTAATATCCGCCAACCCATGTTAAAGCTCAAAGCACATTCTGGCTTCCATGATTTATTTCTTAAATAACATCTTCAATGTTATTTGTATTTGCTTATGAAAAGAAAGTTTAATCAGTGATAGTCAATAATTCCGCCAATATCAACAAAACGAGCTGAGTATGAAAATCATGTAAAGTAACATCCAATTCCTGAATAATGTATTAACAGGTTTCTATGTAAGCAATTATAAGATAATCTCTTGTCTATTGTAAACTGTAATATAATGCCCTCCAATAACCATGTCTGGAACTTATTTGACCTATGATATAATTGTGGGATATTTTGTTTTCTATCTATTGACTGACATACATGTTATTATTGATCGTATGTAATCTCTCTCACTGCTATATATATGTTAGGAAAATGCACGAATTGTTTGTATATGATAAATTTTATGAATACCTGTTGTCTGATGTGATTACAATGATGAGGTGATAGTTACGGTATACACAGGCCATAGATCTTGTTTATTGTTGTGTTCAGGGAAGACTTTTGTCCCACTGTTTTCACTAATAATCTGCAACAGTTGCATGACAAGACGTCCCCCCTCCACGGAAATCTTGTTATTTGCTACCCTTTAATGAAAGCAAACTAGTTCTGGTCATGCAAGAGTCAGATTGCTTTGCACTTTTATTCACTTAGATAGACGGGAAGAAATGTCGGTTTTGAGGTCAATAACCGCAGTGTCGTATCAATGTAATTAAATATGATATATATGTTTTATTGTGGTAATCTATTTTTTCACATCTAAGAATTAACCGACATGTCAGCTTAATTTGTGTTTTTGCTTAAAATTTAGCACTTAGTAGCTCACGTAATTGCGAAAAGTACCTCTTCTCCTTGAAGACGGAAATATTTAATACTCAGTTCTCGGCTCCTTATTATATCAGACTAATGGAGAACCACAAACAGCAATACAAAATAAATAGCACTACGAATACAATACAACATTAAAACTAAAGAAACGTTAGAGAATATCGAAGGGGCAATCAAAATTGGACAATCCAGAGAATTGGCAACATAGGATACACAAGACGAAGAAAACCAAAGCAAAAACACAACACAATATGTGTTGGACACAATTTTACGCAAGCAAACACAAATAACGTAAGATATGCCGCCAAACAAAGTGTGACTCGACCTGTATCAAAGACACGAGTCAGATTGGAATGATTGAGCTAGTATGTCGGAGTGTCTACGCCATATTAATAATAGTGTCTGATCAATTTCACTGGAAACATATAAAATGAAAATATTTAATAAATATGTTCGCTTAAATCCTAAAAGTATCTGTATTGCCTTTTAAAATTCCACATTATTACGATGCCAGTGTCAAACACTGAAACCTTTACTAATAACTGACTCTCAATTGCTTGAAACCATTTCTATCTTGAATACAAATTGGCAGAATTATGTAAAATGGTATCCCCTGATATCATTGAGTGCTAGCTATTGTAGTCTCTGTGTCATTAACGTCAGCTCTGCAGAAATCATCTGTTGTCTAAATGGTGTATTAGGTGTTGAGATGACTGCTGTAGAAACTCTCGTAGGACACGATGATAACATATCTCTGGTTTGACAATATCCTATGGTGAAAATATGCATATACTTTTTGTTTTTGTTTTTTATATGAACAGACAAACTATCAGTTTGATTAATGACTCCATTATTTGAAGGTAACACACTGATGTAGGGATTGTTTTCACCTCATCAGATTTCATTTCAAACTAAGATACTTGTTGTTTTTCAGTCAGTAAAATTCCGAAAGATAATTACATTCGATTTGTTTCTTTTTTTTTCCTTTCAAATTGATGTTCAATTTAACTTCAAAGGGTATGCAGAGTCATTGATATTGTCAGCTTTGAAAAGGGTATGTACATATTCATTAATACTGACGGCTTTGACAAGACTTTTATTGTTTTATAAGTAAATATTGAATGGTTAATGGGTTTACTACATAGTTAAAGAATAGAATCACCTATAAATAGACCATCTTCCTATCTGATTTTGATATACCCTTGTATTGAAAATGTCATTAACAAAATCTCCATACAACTTTATGTGATAGAGTTTGTCATTGACTTGTGGTAGTTCAGTTGTATGTATTCTTCGAGTTATCCGGTTTCTGCCATCAATAAAATTGACTGCCACAACTAAATATTGTTGAAAGTAAACGCCTATGATAACCCTAACAATTAATAGCAATTTGTCTACAAGTATATGATTTAGATATTAACTGTGAATTGCTATATTGTAATATTTGCCATCTTGCCTATATGTTTTGGGAATAAGTACATTAATTGTAATAATACAAGAAACAACACTTTTTGGAAGTTGTCTTCCATTACACAAACTCCAGGCATAGGTGACCTTAGCCGAATTTGGTTATATTGTTTATGCCCTTTGGTGTACTTGCGTACAAATACATTTACATTATTTGGCTTTTCAATCTCTTGATTATGAGTTTGCCTGATGAAGGTTATTCCAGAAACGAGTTGTACGAACTTATTTCGATATCTACATTTGTATGTATATAAAAGTTTCAGAAAGTTAATTAGTGTTTCATTGTAATATGCCGCCACGATTTAACTGACATATTGTTGACAGTGGCGTTAAACACCATAACTCCAAACCCCCTTCTTTATATACCAATGTTACGGGACAAGATACAAAATCAAAAACAATAAAGCCAACTAAAACGTGACATTGAATCACGAGTGAGGTCTTCGTAATAAATAATATAACATTTTTGTCGTTCAACATGTGGAGGGTGTCAGAAACCAATGCTACTTTCGTTTTTGGAAAAGGGGGGGAGGGGGGTATTTGTGATGTGCATTTATTTTTGTTGCAAATTTGAAAGAAAAAAATTATTTCGTGCATTTCTCTAAATGTCGATTTCAGTTCCTTTAGTTGAAAGCGTCGTTTGTGGGTATTTTCAAATACATCTGATATATATTTAATACGAATTTAGTTATTAATGTGTACAGATAGCACGTAGCAGGAAGGTTGATGACAGACTTTGACATTAATATTGGTCAAATATACCCGGTATGTTCTATGTTAGACGCCGCACACAAAGGCTATGCATATAATGTTTCTAATTAAATTCAAACTTAGATTAATACAAAAATGTAGATATTATTTGTCCACAAACACAAACAATATATTTTTACAATAGTGATTTTTTTTTTATATTCAAATTGACTGAGGGATTGTTGTCTTGCTGTTTTGTGATATTCATTGACAAAATCTCGATACAACATAATATGATAAAGTTTGCCGCTGATCACTTGTGACAGTTTAATAGTACTCTACTGGTTATTCGGTTTCTGCCACCAATACAATTGACTGCCACTATACAACTGAAATATTGTTGAAAATAAACGCCCATGATACCTATAACAATTAATTACGATAAGTATAGAATTAGATATAACATATGAATAATTATAATGTAAGAACTGTTTAAAGATACCAAAGTGATAATCAAAAGCCGTACATCAAAGATAGGCAGGCAATACAATGACCAAAATAAAAGAGACAAAACAACAAATAATCATCGACAAAACAATTACACAAAGTAAAGGTTGAGGAAAGGGTGAAACCAGGTGCTCTGGAAGGGTAGGCAGTGCCTGCTCCACTAGTGACATACGTCGTGTAACTAACATTTATTATCTAGGATGTATACTTTGTGAATAAGTAAAGTAATATGATATGATAATAATATTTTATGGTGTGCATTTATTGCTGTTGCAGATTTGCAAAAATTTCTTTCCTATATTTTTTCTTAAAGTCGATTTCACTTCCTTCCTATAAATGATTAAAAGTGTCGTTTGAATTGTCGGTATTTGTGTTTGATTACGTATAGTGGTGTCCAACGCATATTGTGTCGTGTATTTGTTTTTATTATATAGATATCGATGAAATACCGTGATTTCCGAGTTAAATAAAAACGATAATTTCACTATATTTCGCTATATTTCGCGCCATTTCGTTGTCGACGTCATATGAAGACTTCCAGTTTGAAAGGTAAAAATTAGACGTTATTTGGCTTCGTGTACGCTTCAATTTGGATCAAATTTAACTAAAATAATATTTCAAGGCAAGCATTTTAATTAATTTATTGTCGTGGGTGGGTGGCGCCATGTTTTTTGAAGCGATACACATTATAGTATATCCCTACGCTACACACGTAATATAGTGCAATTAAACTCATTTTATATTAATTTCGATTCGAAACATTTTTTTTATCTATATGATAAATACTATAATTCTTGTATTCGTCTCGTGTACCCTATGTTGCCAGTTTTGATTGCCCCTTTGGGTGTTCTCTAGCGTTTATTTTTGTATTTCCACTTGTTGTCAGTATTTGGTATACGTAGAAGTAGAAAATGTGACCTTTTTGCTATATATTCAAATTGATTGAGCGAGTTGCCTATTGCTGTTGGTGATATTCAAACCGATTCATCTGTTGTAGCATAAGAAATTCTCATAAGAATGTGAAATTGCCGTGTTTCATAGAATTTAATTTTGCATTTTACTTCCTGTAGCACTGTAATTAGTTTCAACTAAATCCTATAAATGCACTTTTCATTTTACAATCCTTCAAGATGATCTTGTACATGACTTTTATATTTCTTTTAATACAATTTATCTTCCGAATGATAATGACCTTCAGCTAACAGATCTTTCATTGATGATTTATAGGAATCTACAGTTCACATGCTCACATAGTTATTGCGTTGTAAGACTGTCCCATTTATTAAGTGTTTTGTATTTTATATATAGAAGATATTTGTTCCATTGACATGTTTTATTAATTGATTTGCTGGTGAGAAATGATTTTTTATTTATGTTATTACAAAGTACCAGATTTTTTTTTACTTTTCCTCGTTTATATCATATTCTTTTTTGAAAAATTGCATAATATTGCAGTGTTCTAACGGCTATCACATTGGATGTATTATTACCTTGGTGATAGCATATAAAGCTAACCTATAACAGTTTTTTAATGGTGAGACGTTTCGAATACGTCAAGATATTCTTTCGGATACGCATTGTACGTTCACACGTTGTCAAATTCGAAATCGTTTCAGTTACATCGTATCGAATACGGTTTCCGTTTGAAACCTTCGGGGTGTTTCCTTGGTGATAGCGTATTTAACACAATGTCATGGATCATTTTTTTAATTGGTTGAGACGTTCCAATACTTTTGTGAGGTGCAGATATCGGGGATTTGATAAATATTATCAACTTGGTGATAGCATATCTAACTCAATGTTATGGCTCAATATCTAAAATTCATTGAAACCTTTCAACACTTTCGCGGGACAGGGATTTGTCGATGGTTATCACCTTGGGAGGGGTTTTCTTTTCTAATAGCCTAATTACCTCAATGTCATATTCTATTGAACCTTACAATGTATTCGGGAGAGGGGGGGGGGGGGGGGGGTCCAGTGATGATTTGACAAAGGTTATCTGTCACCTTTGAATATCCTCCCTCTGTCATTGTGTATTTAACCCAATGCCATGATCAAAATTATTTTTTATTGATACCTTTCAATAATTTAAGGAGGTCCATTATAGTTCTGACTTGAGTTGAATGTCACATGATTTCCGATTAGATTTAATGCAAGCTCGGAATTTTTCTTTTACAACCTATTTGTATTTGATGACTATACAAGATTCCAGAAAGTCTATTTGAGCAATTCAATTTCTTTTTCCTTTAATCTTTCATGACACTTTAATATTTAATTTCTCTCTAATGAATCCTTTCAAATCTTGTTTGTACAGGTTTTTTTAATGTTTAATTAACTGGAACCTTTTATTGAAGAAAACCAAGTAGAAAAGATCGTTAAAAAGTACTTTCAACCATCTTGATTTTCACCAAATAATTCGAATGATTGCTTCATTATTGGAGAAACAAAACATATCAATGAAATTATACAATCGTTTTTGTATGAAAACTGATATTAAATGGCGACATCAATCCGATTAGCCAGAGTTCTTGAGAGGAAATTAGCTGTATCATTTTTCCATTTGATGTTATTTCATGGTTTTTATCTGTTCATTGACACATGGAAGCCCACTAGGTCTGTAACCTCATCAAACCCTATCGTCTAGAACTACTGAAAGGTCAAAGGTCAAACAGATAACTGGTTGACCAAATCTCCAACTTTATAGTATATTTATGTACATTGTATTCAAATGTTAATATTTCTTTTCGAGTACAGTCACACCTGTATATAAAAGCCACTCAAGGGAACTTGAAAATATCGCTTTTATGAGCAGTTGTCCTTTATATACAGGTTACACTTATATGCACTATTCATTAATGGGAAAAATTAGACTGTCAGAGATTTGTTATATTTAAGGCAGGTTTGATTTAAGAAATAAATCATGGAAGCCAGAATGTGTTGGGAGTTTTAACATGGATTGGCGGATATTAGTATTTTATCCCGAGCCAGAAGCGAGGGATAAAATTTACTAATATCCGCCAATCCATGTTAAATCTCAAAACACATTCTGGCTTCCATGATTTATTTCGATTCTGATATGTCTAAGAGTACAAATACGGTAGTATACTTTGATTGGAAGACGGTAATTTATATTTACGTTCGCGGAAAATGTCGCACACAATTTATGCTTCCAATGGAAAGGTCAGTCACATTCACCGGCGCATGTGCTAATGAGATTATACCGAATGGATAACTCGCTCGTTTGTTAGCAAAGCGAAAGAAGGAGGGTATGTTAGAATGTATATTATATATTTTTTTCCTTTACTATTATCATTTATTACTTGTTTAGCGTTGATTTGCACTTTTTAAACAAGACCCTCTCGTGAAATTGTGAGGTTTGCGAGTTTTCTTATTGTGATGTTAAGACTAGTACTGTATTCCAGTTCTCTTTTGTTAATGGTGTCTTGTTAGAAAAATGTAGTGACCTCCCCACACTTTTGTTCTACTCTTATACCCCTCTCTTTCTTCATCTAGCTATCACCACTGATACCACCAACTGAAACATCGTTGTAAGTGGCATTGTATTGTCTGTCCTAGCCTCTTCGATTCACAGGTACTTGTGGACAGGACCCTATGTTGCTCCCTTTTTTTTTTTTTTTTTTTTTTTTTTGAACATCGACCTTTTTTCATATAAACAACATTTTGCAACTTTCTATGTATCACTGTATAGTGCTGCAAATGGAAAACTGTTCAGATGGATTTAATGTACCGAGAGAACATACAGCTAAATTATATATCGTTGGAAAGAGGATAATGGGGAGCATCGGAAAATTTTGTTCGTACCAATGAGAAATGGTCACGTTTTTCTAAAATCAGGGTTAAAGGTCAAATCTCAAAATCAAAAAAAAATTACAATAAAATTAAATTGCCTATTTTAAAAAAAAAAATCCTTTACTAAACGAAAACAAAATGGATATATTTTTACGATAATGTTACAAATGATACGATTGTGGTCTATTTTTATCGTTATGTTTATACAACCCATGTTAAGATGGCGTCAATCTTGAACTATCTAATTTTCCTAAAAATTAACAACAAAAATTTAAACGGTACCTACATCCAAACAGGTTTTTGCATTTTCATTTTTTCTACAATAATTTGGTAGCTGATAAGTCAAAGTTATTTTCAAAGCTATCATGCATAAGTTATTAAGCTATAGTGCCTTAATTTCCGACTTCCTGTTGACCATAAATAACGAGAATTGTGTGTGCAATCAAACATTTACAATTAGCAGTCGTCCTTCTTGGAAACATTTGTTTGATGCTCTAACGGTGCTGAAGATGGATTGAGTAAGTCATAGAAACATTTAAACAAAAAATAATTAATTATAAAAAATCGAGGCGAAGCCAGGACAGGAGACAACTTGTCTTTATGTACTGTTAAAATATCATTTTCTCTGCACCACTCAAAGAAAGCTGATAGCCACAGTGAGGATAAGGCTTCATATACTAATGTCAATGCCCGTACAGCACTATTAAATTGTTTGCCGGTCATCATCTGCTCAACTGATCCAGCTGCATACACGGAAGATGCAATCAACAGATCTTTCAATCCACTATCACCCCAAAGTTTACCAATTGACGCAACAAAGCACGACATTGTATGAAAGCCTACTAACCGGAGAATATGAGTTTTAAATGTGTCCTGTTTAGCCCATTCAACCTGTTTCGCGATTGCATATAGTTGTTGGTCGAATGTTTGGATAGAATATGCTTGTCCCAAAGACTTTGTCATTCCTTGACACCTACGCATGGTTGTATATACCATTGACATGTCACTTGGCTTTGCGTCTGCAATTGGAGCATACGACACAACAGAATACTTAGGTCTGTATTCTGAAAGAGAACTGTTATATCCAGTCCAAAATGGTATAACTTGACATTCGACATCAGTTACAGACATTGGAAAATTTTCAATATCTCTTGAAAATCACCTCAAAATAACCCAAAGAATTTCAGAAACGTTTTCCATTTGTCCGGCACAATTTGAAATTATTTCAAAAGCTTTGGGAAAACGTTTTGGAATTCCTCGTACCTTTGGCTTTGAGAACGGTAGGCATGACGTTTGTGAAGAAGCATCATTAGTCATCTGAAAGGTTCTATCGTTGCTCTTTTTGATAGACACCTGTCGCATACATGAGTCTATAGGTGATGGGCGTGCTTGAAAGACTGCCCTTGCCATAGAATGGAAAGTGTCCTTGCGATCTATTATCTCTGTATTGATATCTATATTGTCAGCACCCTCTTGTATGAGACATCCACCTTGACAGACAGGAACAATGCCATCTGGGACATAAACGCCCTCTTTGATGCTTTCTTCCTCTTTCAAAGCAACACTTGTAAGGAACCGTCTCACCTCTGAATAGGAAGCACAGAAACCGTGAGAATTCAAGTTGTCAACCAATCCGCGTGAACCAAACTCGTGATACAACTGTACAGCCAACCCCAGATGGAAGGGGGTAAAAGTATGTTTGGAAAGCGAAACTATCAACTCTGTAATTCCAAGAATCTTTCTGATTTTATCGATTGGTACAGTATACGGTTCAGATGCAGCTTTGTATGCCTTTTCATCTATTAGCCAACAGATAAATTTAAGAAGTGATTGAGGCATTTTTTCGACGGAAATGGCAAGTGAAACTTCGTTTGCATTTGGATAATCTTCGTTGTTGATAAAAAAAACCCTCTGAATATCATGTCTAAAATGCTTGCAGCTGAATGAAGTATGTGTTCTTGACTCTCTTGAGAAGTTTCTGTGGCCAACTCATGTTCTATCTCAGTCAGCCTTAACATTGTTTTAACTTACCCGCTGCAGCAATAGCATCACCTATTGTTAAGCACGAGCTGAACATGATATTTGACATGCCTTGACCGCGCTGTGGCTGAATTGTAATTCTGTCACCAAAGTGACCCAATAATTTTGCCTGAAGTTTTGCTGAAGGGTAGGTATCTGGCACGTCATTAGGCAAAAATGATCGATATTTGTCTAGTAAATGCGATATAAGAAATGCTTTCTTGTGCAGAAACAGATCGTCGTGAATACTAGAAACGAGAGAACTAAAAGCAATGCCATGAACACTTTCGTCGTTGTTTTTACTCGTTTTCTCCGGTTTCAACTTCAGTAAATAATTCGTTGCGCATCCATTATGATAAACAGCACGTTCAATAAAACCATCACTTTCAATGATTTTCATCATTGATAAATCATTACTTTCTTTAGCACATTTCGCTATTTTCTTTACGCGGTCGCGTGATTCCATTTTGTGCAGCTTTCTGTCCTTTTTAAATGTCTTTTTTTTTACATAGGAAACATGTGTTAATATCCACAGTGACAGTTGGTAATAGCGAGCGAGTTTGAACTTTATTAAGCTTATTTTCATATTGTTTGTCATAAGGATATTCAGCTGGATCCGTCAGATTATGCTCAACTTTAAACACTCGACAATTTCGTTTACTCGTATAAGATCGAAAACAAGATGGATGATAAACAATCTTCACATCGGTAGAATATACGTTTTCGAGACAAGTCAATTCTTGAATCACTTTCTCAAAAACGGAATCTTTGCGTGTAGACATTGCCTCTACAAAACTGTTCTTCCCAACATCTCTCATATTTACTCTCTGCTCAAGTGAAACGCGTTGACAAACGATGCATTTGGCCCATGCAATGTTTTCTCTTTTCTTTTTGGGGTTAGAGGGGTCGAGTTTTACTGGACTCTCAAAACTAGCCATAATATCTTAATAAACTTGGTTGTCAAAACTAATAACCAATATAATATATGAAGAACACAAATTAACAAATTCAATATGTACACAAAATGTGTGTAAAACTCCGTAGCTCAGAACTGATCACATTTTGAAACAAAATCAACTTAATACCAACTCTCTATTTCTCTAACAAAATAAAAACAAAGAAAACCGAAAAATAGAAACAAATCAGTTATTTACAAAATACCAGTAAAAACCGGAAAATATCGTATCCCAAAGGGTTCGGTTTGTGTATTACAAACAGTCGAAAATAATAACTATTTACAACAAAAGTTACTAAAGTGAAGCACTCGTTGACCTCAAATGCATTTCATTTATAATAAAATAACAAGTAAATATAACTAGTCGTCAATATTTGCTTATGACACGCCGTTTCACAAACTCATTTATTGAGTCAATTGTCCTATTTAGTGACCGAACACAGAAACACCCCTATCAATTATCGGATTGATAATATTTCCGCATTAAAAGCCGCCTTTGTAGGTAGAGGGTTTTTTTCGATTTATTTCTAAATAACACTGTATAAAATTGTGAAATTTGACACGGAGCAGCGTTGCAACATATAATTGTCTTTTTATTATAACAAAGCGCAATTTCATAACAATTGTTCAGATTATCAATGAAAAGTAACAAAATTTATTATTCGAAATCTTTAAAAAGAATCATTATCAACAGATTTGTACTATCTGGTGTTAATATTTTATGCTTCGTCTTTCGAAAAATAATGCGACACATGCTCACGAATGTTGATAAAAAGGAATAGGTCGTATTTGGAAATAGCTACTAAATGTTTGTATCAAGGGGTACCTATAATAACACCTAGATAACTAAAAATGTGACCACAGAAACATCGTACGAACAAACGAATATGAAAATACAAACATTTATCTATGATTTGAACTCATTTTTAGCCGTATGTTATCTCGGTACATTAAACTCGAAAACTAGAAGGCCTACAGAAATAATTTGCAGTACTAGTATGACATATATACAATAAATACAATCAAACAGTAGTTTCTATCCATGCCGGGTTTCTGACATGATATAAGTTAGAAGGTAAGTCACTCTTCTTTGTTTACATTGGGGTACTTGTTGTGCATTCATCTTAAATTTAGTGAATAAAAAAGGCCTACCTGTCTGGAAATTGGCTTATTCCTTCTCTGTATATATTATTCTCCCTGAAAACACACATCAATATTTATTTGCAGCAGCTGACAACTCTCCATGGAACATTTTCCACTCGCGATTTGCGATTTTCAGACGACATTTTTGAAAACTCGAATTAAAGCTACGAAGTGTGGTATTGGCGACATCTGCTGGTCATTTCAAATATTGACGATACGGTAAAACGCGAGAGTTGCGGGTAAAAAGTTCGGGAAATTTTTGGCCCAAAATTTAATTTTACCCGGAACTCTCGCGATTTACCGTATCGTCAATATTTGAAATGACCAGCAGATGTCGCTAATATCAAACTTCCGTAGCTTTAATTCGAGTTTTCAAAAATGTCGTCTGAAAATCGCAAATCGCGAGTGGAAAATGTTCCATGGAGAGTTGTCAGCTGCTGCAAATAAATATTGATGTGTGTTATCAGGGAGAATAATATATACAGAGAAGGAATAAACCAATTTCCAGACAGGTAGGCCTTTTTTATTCACTAAATTTAAGATGAATGCACAACAAGTACCCCAATGTAAACAAAGAAGAGTGACTTACCTTCTAACTTATATCTTTGAAAAAAAAAAAAAAAAAAAAAAGGAGCAACATAGGGTCCTGTCCACAAGTACCTGTGCTTCGATTTACAGTTTCTGATTACCTCCTTTTGGTATATTCAAACGTTTCTTATTCTGTATTCTTACTATCACAACTCCACCATATAGCTGAAATAAGTTGGCGTTAAACACCAATCCATCAATCAGTCAATCAAATACAAAAAATGACTTGGAAATTGATATAAAACAGAAAGGAAGAGTTAGTCAGTGTATATGAGTAGTTATAAATATCTTTTTCATACAAGAAATTTCCATTCGATATATATTAAATACACAATAATCTACATCCCTGTAAATTATAGATTTACTTACTAATGATATAAGTACTTCATATTGAAGAAAATGATTTATATATCGTACAATCTGAATTATCGTCTTACTTGACGATTTAAAGTACGTCATGTTTGTTGTTTATTATCATTGAACAAGGAAGCTTTAACGACTCCGTTACTTTTTAATTTCCTTTCTATGACTATAAGAGTATTAAACACATACATATTTAGTGTCCATTTAATTACTGAAGACGGAACCTTACAACATTCCATGTATTATAGAAATGTCCTGGTATTATTGAGTTATCGGTTGTAATGTTGTTTTCGTTACACGGTAAGCTATTTATTTATCTTTAGTATAGACCTATCATATTAGATGTATTGGGGGATATTTATACTACAAGGTCGGCGTTTTCTTCCGGCTACACCCATTTCTTTAACCAATAAATTTAACGGCCATATACATAATACAGCTGAACTTTTGACCTTTTTGAAAATGGCGTTTAACACCTATAATCCCATTCTATACATATATACCACAAGATTAATTTACAGACTTGGTAAAGATATTGTCCTTGATAGACTATCAATATAATGTGCATTTAAAATACACATTATATTCATCGATTTCATGGATAGGATATGATAGGACTATAAAAACAGAGTTTTATTATTGTGGACTGTTTGAATGTCTTTTCCATCGTAAAGCTTTATCTAGGGGATTATTAAGTAATCTTATCATATTGTAGTCATTCATAAAGTACGGTAAGTATACTACAATGAACTATAAGCAATATGAAAAGAAAGTGTAAACAGTGTTGGTCACCAATTTCACCAATATCAACAAAACGAACAATCACCTCTCACCTTAACGCACTGAACACAAAAAGACCGTTGGAAATCCAGGTCCTGGCTTGGGACAGGACAAAAATGTTTGTTTCGGGTCGTCTGTTCTATATGTCCCCTCCCGTTTTCCCCTGAAGAAATTCCGGGTATAGAAATATGACAAAGAATTAAGAGTAAACATTTAGTTTTACGCGTAAGTATCAAATTATCAGTATCAAATTTTGTCAACCTGTAGGACAGTATTTGCAACTTCCAACAGGCCACTATATATCATGTCTTACATATTGTGTTAGTCGTGGAAAGTACACCAAATGGGGTATTCTACCACCATATGACCTATTATACTACAAAACGGGGTATAATGTAGTGCAAAAAAGATAAAAGTATATAAATGTGTTGCATCCAAATATGTTAAAGGGATATCCCTTCAGCTATAAATGCTGCAAGTCTTTATTGGCGGAAAACTAGATGCTTTACGCGTAAAATTACGCATGCACATAATAAACTATCATTTACGCGTAAGCGAAAAAGAACATTGTCATAGGCTATTTGCTTTACGAGAACACTAATCAAGTAATTGCATTGGTCATTTGATTTACGCTATACAAATAGAGCATTTTGAGTTGTTGTTGATTTTACACGTAAAAGATTTTATTTTACGTTGTGTTTTGTTTTTTTTTCAAATAAGTTGATTTAGTGTGTGACTTTATAATAACATTTTTAATATGTTTGTATTCACTCGACTGCGATATATATGCATAATAACTTCTGAATCGTGTTGAAATATAAATATTATACCATGGGATTATAATATTAAATATATACATACATATATACATATACGTATATATCAATGGTGGCGTGAGTTCAAATCCCGTCGAGGGAAGAACAAAAATTTGACAGCTCAAAGATCTAATTCTAACACTGTTTGGTTTAATTTTCAGACGTATATATATATATATATATCATAAATGAAATACTTCAGTGAATTGATTGCGCTATCTTAAATATCTTAAAAATCAAATATTAGATAATAGAATTCACTTAATGGTCATTCATACATACTCTGAGGTCTATATATTACATCTTCGCTAGCCAAGGGTTACGATTCGGGTCCGCCTTCTCTCCACCCTTGGCAGATCTAGAATACATTTTGAGGATTCACGCTTTAATATTTCATTGGTTACGGCTACCAGTACACGTATCCAATCAGAAGACGTTTTACACGGAGCACATGTTATCCGCGAAATGTAAACAAAAATGGCACCGGAATGCCAACGATTTACCGGAATACCAAAAATATGACAACGATTTGCCACTTCCCGTTTTGGTTCCAATGAAAACATCTTTCCCGTCTGCCAAAGCTTTGAAACTTTCACTTGGTTGACAGTAAGTGCTTCCAAATTAAATTTATCACAAATAAGTTTTTATTCACTGGGCGCTGCCATTTTCAACTCTCCAACATACGTATAACAAAACGATTCTGATTGGCTGGCGATGACGACTATCTAAGGGGCGCAACTTCGATAAACCACCAGGTGGCATTGCGCGCGAATTTCAAAATGTATTCTAGATCCGCCAAGGGTGGAGAGAAGGGGGACCCGAATCGTAACCCTTGGCTAGCGAAGATGATATATTAGGACACGGTTTCTTATTTCATTCAAATTTTAACGTAATGTATGTAGTGCTTTGAATATAATTTTACTTCTTTTAAATTGTTTTCATCAAGTCTTACGTTGCAATAATGATACTTGAGTAGTTTAATCCTGTTTTAATCTATCTTTAAATCCAAAAATCGATTGATCCAACAGATGATGATTTTCATCAAAATCGGTCTTCAAACAACATATCAATATAATAACCTATTAAAATTCGTTTCTTCTTTTTTTTTCTCTAATTTTTATAGTTTGAATTTTCTTTGAAGTTTCATTTTCTCACGTTACAGAATACGTCAAGTCTCTTTATATTGAGTTTCATTCCAAAACAAATAGGTGCGTCATGTGAAACTTGTCACCCAATTGTTACTCAAACTTACAGAAATTTGTGTTTTTATATATTATTATATAAACAGCACAATACGATAGTCATGGTCGTGATCGTATGGTAGTTGGCTTTACAACTTCGTCTGCAATCAGTGCCTATCACCATTAAAGTTATGAGTGCGAATCCCGTTCATGGCGAGGTGTACTCGATACAACTTTATGTGATAAAGTTTGTCGGAGACTTGCGGTAGGTCGGTAGTTTTCTTCGTGTACTCCGATTTTATCCACAAATAAATCTGACCGCCACGAAACATAACTGAAATATTGTTGAAAGTGGCGTTAGACACCATAACCCTTATAGACGTCAGAGTTATAGTAACCCCAAGGTGCAATATGCTATACTTTAAATTACGAAATTATACTTCAAGTCACGTAATTACAGCAACATTATGAGACACATTGGATACAGAGACTTCACTTAAAAGTGAAATATACCACAAAAATCGTCTTTATATCTGACAATAACAGTTACAGATGACGTAATTGTAAATCACTATTTACTGTTTGCTATAAAAGCAAATATATGACGTAAATAAATGCAAGTTAATTCTCCAGATAACTGTTTATTTGGTATATTAGACAGGTTTATTATATTTGAGCATATTTTTGGCTGTTATCGCAAACAAACCAACGTTATCATGTAACTCTTAAAATAATTTTAAAAAGAAGGTTTTGGGTTAAAAAAAAATCATATCACACATCGTCGTGGTCGTAATCGTATGGATTTACAACTACCTATGTAATCAGTGCCTATCACCACTAACATTGCGAGTTTGAATCCCGCTCAGGCGAGGTGTACGCGATACAACATTAGATGATAAAGTTTGTCAGTAACTGTCCGCCACAATATAACTGAAATATTGTAGAAAGTTACCTCAAACACCATAACCCTAATCCACATTCACCTGCTAGTCAAGAGTTAAAGAGTATAACTAGGTTTGGAATATTAATAACTTCTGGAAAGACGACATTTTCTTCAGCGAGCCATTCGACTTTTTTTTAATAAAAGCAAACTTGTTAATCCATTGACCGAAATACATTTCGTATGAAACGCGGTAGCACTACATAACAAATGTACTTCTGTAAACGATTCATCCATCCTACAAAACTGTAAAAATTGCATTCAATACTTATAATTACATTTTTATATTTCTAAATACAATTGAAATAATTATTACATGTACTTGTTTTAATATTCCACATTTTCAACTGTTGCTATGTGTAGTAATAAGTTTTCACTACGTTCGAAAATAGTTCCTGAAAGTGGGCGTGTTGGTTGTATGGTATAAATGCGCTTCATCGACTGATGAAGTTTTAATTCTGAATTCACGTGTCAACCTTTTGACCAAATAAGGTTGGGCTTTCTACATGAAATGAACTCGTAATGTAATTATGACAAATCAAAATTACACTTGTAATACAAGTGAAATAAACACGTGTTAAGAAATCAATTTATTTCAAATTTGGAATTTGATTCAAAAATCTAGATCATCGTTTTCCTTGATTAAAGTTAAAAATAGAATTCAAATTATTTAAATTATCAATGATTTTTCCAATAAAAGAGATATATAGGAATTATTTTAGAATGGATTTCTTATTTTGGTCTTAAATATTTTTATGTATTTCTTTAAATAAATGAATAATCACTCATTCCAATGTTTGTTTGTCTAAATAATTACAATAAATGCATTTCATCACGTTATCATTTTACTTTAAGGGTTAAATTTAACATCACAGAAAGTATCGAGTACGCCTTGCCAATCAATCTCACAACTGCTGTGGCGATAGAAGCTGATGGCATATATTGTATATAGAATTCTAACAAGACGGCCTTCTTTCGCTTTGTAAACAAACGAGCGATTTATCGATTGGGTATAATCTCATTGGACATGCGCCGTCGTAAATGTACGTTGTGTGCGACATTGTCCGCAAGCATAAATATAAATTATCGTCTTCCAATCAAAGTATGCTATCGTATTTGTACTCTTAGATATATCAGAATCGAAATAATTCATGGAAGCCAGAATGTGTTTTGAGTTTTAACATGGGTTGGCGGATATTAGTAAATTTTATCCGCCAACCCATGTTAAAACTCAAAACACATTCTGACTTTTATGATTTATTTCTTTTAAGAATAAATCCAACTACCATACGATCGCAGCATAAAGGTTATATCTACGTAAATTGAATATCGCATATGAAATAGAGAATTTCAGAAAATTGTAAATTCGTAACGACCGACATTACGGTGAATGTGATTTTTATTTTATGGAAAAAAATATATATGAATACATGTATCTTAATTTAAATCCAAGAATGTTTGAAACGTTCAAATTTGCCCTTTATATGACTGAATAACAGGAATTGAGATCAAGTGTTCAGATATACATGTATATGATTAAATCTATTTGTCCTTTTGTAAGAAGCACGATATCGGCCTCTTTAAATCTTTTACATAGATGATTCATATTAGTTTGTCCACTTCCTCTTCCCCCATTGAAACCGTTATCCCCAAATTGATATTAATATGAACAATTAAGTATTATATTAAAACTGATTAACGCCATTGTTCTCAACATTGTAAGTGCATGTATTAATCATGAGTGCTAGATTCATTGAAGATGGGATACGGACATCCCGACAGAAACAGAAGAAAGACATCGACCTGTTGTAAACCACTGTCAATGTATATCTCACTGAAGGTCGTTGATTTTATTTAAAATAGAATTACAAAAATGTAAAATGTTATAAGATGTGAAACTAAGAATATCCTTCCTATTTTGAAAATTATCTTTTATTTCATGAAAATTAATCTCTCCTATAAGGTAATAGATAGATTATGTTTGTCCGTGACTTCCGGTTGGTCGTTGGATTTTCACCGGATTCGATTTACTTAGGTTAATTTAATACTACAAAGATCTGTTTTCGTGTACTCCTAAGTATTTTCGTGTTCTTTGTTCTACTTGTATCATAATTCAATATCATTCAATCTTTCCTGTTTTAGAACATGTGTGAGTTTTTGTCTGTGTATTCATTCTTATATCCGTAAAATATCCCACTTCATGTTAAAAGGAAAATGTTGTTGAAAGATGAACAGTTCTCTTCGATGGAACACTGAAATCGATATTAAAATTAAATGGTACGTTTTGTTGCCGTTTTCAGATTCAGTTTTTTTTATACTAGAATTAAGATGTATAAAGATAAGTACAATGAACCAATGAAATTACACACCGTGACTATACGAACATTGATATATCGCAATTTACACATCCTTAATAATATAATTATTATCAAAACTAAGAGTCTCTTTCCTCAGACATAGGTTACCTTAGGCGATTTTGGATATTATTTTGATACCCTTTGGCTTTACTGCTCCATAGCACTTTTTAAATTATTTTGCTTTCTTATCTTTCGATTTTGAACTTACCTGAAGCAGGTTATTACAGAAGCGTCTTGCGCACTAATTTTGATATCTACGATTTTGTTGTATCTTTATGTTCTTATCACAAATCGATTGAATTATTGTCGTTTAACGTCATGTAGCAGTATCTCTGCTATATTCATGACGAGAACACTGGTTTAAAAACAGCAAATCATGTTCTTTAGGTACTGATAAAATGTGGCGCTTAGGTGGATGTATGGTGGGATCATGTCGATTGCCACTGAAAAGGGGAAAATATTCCTTCACACAGGCCACCAATGATCACTCCTGACAAACTGACTCTTGGGGAGCGGAGCATTCTACGAACACGATCGAGATTTATCTCCCCTCATAAGGGTGGTATATGTAATTGATTTATTACGTACAACTTCACACGGCTTTCAGAAGAATTGTGTCACACAACAGAAAAAAAACTAAGCTGTTTTTATACACCGGGGAGGTTGGAAAGAAAAAAAACGTTCATTTACAATAAGTAGTTTTCAGCAAAAAAAGAGGACGAAATTAGGATAAGGACGACCTCACAAACTGGACTAGTCCTGACACAGTTGGATATTACTAGTATATAATATGAATTAAAAATATTGTAGGTCAAGTATAAAAACTATAAATTGGAACCTTGATCGAAGATACATGTACACTCAGAGACAATCAATCTCTCTGGACAAAGAAATCGATAAATAACATGTTTTGACCGCTTATCAATTATTGTTATGGTGGTCAAGCATGCCCAATTACTAATTCCCGATCAGGAAATTAGCTCTTGTTTCATTTTAAACATTGAAAGCTTACTGTACTATTGCTGATAGCATTGTGAATTAAAAGTGTCACTCGTCTTCCTAAAGAATATTTTACACTCAACGGAGTCATGACCAAAACGATCATTTTCTTCTGTAGAATTATTGTTGTGTTGGATGTGTAGTGGACTTGACAAAATAGTGCTCAGAATCCATGCTCTTCTTGTCGTCTTCTGTGTCGTCTACGTCCCACCATGGAATACAACCAAATTTTACCATAGTCCATCCTTACTGTTGTGCGCATGTCTTGTGTTTTCCCTTGAAATTGGAGTAGTTAAATTTCTACGTTCAAGTAAAGAGTGAGAGGATTTTTGTTGCTCAATGGCAATTGAGCAATTTTTCAGCTATGTCATGGCGAGAACAAAATAATTTTATACCTTACCAACACGCTTAGTCTTTTTTGTTGTTTTTTTTGTGCTAGTATACTGTAACAACAGACAGACCACGGATAAACATGTCGCTCCGCTCGGACATATATTTCGCGTTGACTAGTCTGCTCTTACTCATTAATGTTTCCTGCTTAGCGGGAAAGCAGCAAATACACATTTAATAGTCTTTGGTTTTACCCGACCAGAGTTCGAACCCATGATCATGTTAACCAGTACACCATCGATCGGGTAGATGGTCTAAAGTTAAGATTCTTTGTCAACTTGGCCCTTTAAGCGTCAATGCGCACCTGACGATACACGCCTATCGAGGCAGATTTTTGTAATTTATAGAGAACGATGATATAATCATTTTGTTTGTATTTTAAACCCGTATCAAAATTTCTCTATGTAATAGATTTTATAAAACAGTTTCAAATAAAATTGGTATCAAATTAGGATGGATCTCATTAAATCAAATAGATATCTTATATACATGCATAGGGAAATTATAATACGTAATAAATACGTTGTATATGCAGGAAAATATAATACGTCTTTTATAATGAACGATACATTTGCAATTAAGATGAAATATATGTGTTATGAAGTGCAAATTATTAACCTTAATGTGCATGATATGTGAGGAAAATTTGGTGCATGTGTTATTTGGAGGAAACCATGAATGAATTATTCGTTTCTAACACCACTTTCACCAATAGTTATTGCTTGTCGTATTAATTAACCAAACTTTAGGGGTCATAAAATTTATCCAATTTAGCAGCAATTAAGGGCAGAATTAGGCAAAATTCCAATGGCGAAAAATATAAGAAAAGTTTGAAGATACCAAAGAGGTAATCAGAATCTGTAAATCTAAGATACCAAAGAGGTAATCAGAATCTGTAAATCTAAGATACCAAAGAGGTAATCAGAATCTGTAAATATAAGATACCAAAGAGGTAATCAGAATCTGTAAATCTAAGGACAGACAACACATACAATGGGGTAATCAGAATCTGTAAATCTAAGATACCAAAGAGGTAATCAGAATCTGTAAATCTAAGATACCAAAGAGGTAATCAGAATCTGTAAATCTAAGGACAGACAACACATACAATGGGGTAATCAGAATCTGTAAATCTAAGATACCAAAGAGGTAATCAGAATCTGTAAATCTAAGATACCAAAGAGGTAATCAGAATCTGTAGATCTAAGATACCAAAGAGGTAATCAGAATCTGTAAATCTAAGATACCAAAGGGGTAATCAGAATCCGTAAATCTAAGATACCAAAGGGGTAATCAGAATCTGTAAATCTAAGGCCAGACAACACAATGACCACAAGATACCAAAGAGGTAATCAGAATCTGTAAATCGTAGGACAGACAACACAATGACCACAAGATACCAAAGAGGTAATCAGAATCCGTAAAGCTAAGGACAGACAACTCATGAAAGGGGACAAAGGGACAAAAACGATCTACAAAATATTACACAAAAAAATAAAGATCGAGTAACACGAACCCCACTAAAAACTGGGGTGAACTCATGTACTCCGGAAGGATAAGCAATTCCTGCTCCACTAGTTGCAGCTGTTGTGTTACTCTAGTTACAAATCCGGTGATTAAATACCAGTCCCTTTTATATTTACATAGACATAAGGATAATGTTTATTCCTTACTTAAAGAAGCATTTTCACTATCAAATAGTACTCCACTCTAACGGAATATACTCCTTGTACACCTATATAAATGATGACTAAGTAAACAAATATAACCCTAAAGAGTTCAAATTACAATTTCTGCAAAAACGTACAAAGACCTTAAAACACAAGTAAAATATAATGATGCAAGGACATTACTAGCCCAGTGCCTTCTTCAAAACAAAATCAGTGACCTACACATGGATAGTAAAATATATTTACTGTATATGACTTAATATGTTAAAATGTTATTTATGTCACCCTAGCTTGAGCTTTGAGCATCCCCCCACATCCTCCAAAAAAAAATTGTACGAAAAACATAAATGTCTAAGATATAAAGTATTTGACGTATCAGAATACTGGTAATGGCTTTATCCTCAAACTTCCATGGTTTCCTGGAATGTTAACCCTGGCCCACTACCAGGCCTATACCCGTTACTGTGACCATAAGCTGTTCCCTAGCCCCCCCCCCCCCCCCCCCCCCCGCTTAGTTTTCACGCCTTCTCCCACTTACCACCAATACCTGAATCTGCTCCTTCAACGAGACCGTATAATTTTTGCTACTGATATTGACTTTTAAAAAATACGGAAACGTTTCCGAACTTGTGCATACTTTTAACGAATTGCGTCATGACGTCATGCTTCCGGTGTAAATAATGTGATATCTTTTTCAAGTAACAAGAGAATGAACTTGCTTGACCTGAGGTAATAGAATACTAACAAACCCCAAACAGTTAGAAAACATGTCTGATTATTCCGTGCAGAAGATCGAAGGGAGAGTGTCGGTCCATTATTTGAATTATTTGAATTTTATATGTAGGCTACACTGTTTGTTGCCGTAAAATACCCCTTGCGAAGGCTCTGCACAACTTATAGCTGCGGAACCGTAGCCCTTATGGTCCTTTGCCAGTTTTCTGATATTTGCGGACCATAGGGCTACGGATTTCACCCTATCAAAAACTTTCGAAACTGCGCGGTGAAAATCTTGCGCCGCTTTTTTGCAAATGTTTGTCATGAAATCGGGTGCGAGAACGATCAAACATATATATTTCGTTTCGTTAAATATTTATCTACATTCTTCTATACTTACTTACCTGTTAATATTCATTTCCAACTCATTATCATAACAAATGTCTCAATATTAACTGATCCCGCCTACTTCGTTCCGCCATCTTGTCATTGTGGTATTCTGGCTTTGAGGTTACGTGACTTTTGAGAGTTCACTCTAAGAGAAAAACACGTGTTCTGTTTGTTTACGTTATCCCGGATGTTTTGCACGGCGATTTTTTATCTGAAATAAAATATTTAGTCAACCTAGAGTGAAATATTTTACAAATATTAACCAGAAATGTTATTTTCTTCTATAGTTATTCCAATTGAGGTGAACTCTCATTCAACATTTTCAAGTTTTTCATGTAAACAAACCGAACACATGTTTTGCTGTTAAAGTGATCTCTCAAAAGTCACGTGACCTCAAAGCGAGAATACCACAATGACAAGATGACGGAACGAAGTAGGCGGGATTAGTTAATATCGAGACATTTGTTATTATAATGAGCTGGAAATTAATATTAACAGGTAAGTAAGTATAGAAGAATGTAGATAAATATTTAACGAAACAAAATATAAATGTTTGATCGTTCTCGCACCGATTTCATGACAAAAATTTGCAAAAAAGCGGCGAAATATTTTCACCGCGCAGTTTCGAAAGCTTTTGATAGGGTGAAATCCGTAGCCCTATGGTCCGCAAATATCAGAAAACTGGCCAAGGATCATAAGGGCTACGGTTCCGCAGCTACACAACTTAGTGATTGAAATAGGAGGCATTAAAAAATACATATGAACCTCTATGTTCATAATTAAACTATGTAAATTAATAGATGAAAAACATTTTATGTTACATTGTGAAATTAACTCAAAGGAGTAGGTATGATAAGGGCAGAAATTGGCCTAAAAAATAGACAAATTATAAATGAAACGTATAGCTTTGGTTGTTTCTTGATTTTATAAGACCTTTACCCCAACTACTATTTTGGTAACAATTTTCCATATTTGCACGTGCGATGACGTCACACTAGTCAATGAAAAGTCTATCGTTTCGTGAAAATATATGAAATCTAACAAGAAATGTGTATTTAATGTCAATTTTCAGTATAACCACAAGCAGGTACCAAAGGCATATTTTAGTATGATGTTTAATATACATAAACACATATCTCATTTAATTTTTGTGTTGGTACCCGAGTGTGGAGAGTATGAAATCTGCAATCAAAAAATAATTTTAAGGTCGATTTCTCGTCAGCGGCCATTTTTTATTGACCGTTTTCATCCGTAATAGACAGAAATAGAAATCGACCTTTTAATCTCATCCAAAATAAAGTTGGTTATCGTAGTTGTTTTGCTACGGGAGTAAAACTTGAAAAAAATTTATGAAACAGTTTTGACATTAAATAAATTTTGGAAGTGATTTACTGCCGACCCGATTGTGCATGGAGTCCGACGTGTGTTTTTTCTAACCCTCAGTGGAATGTCATGTGTTACTATACTAAAATATACTTTAATATTATCACCACAATTCACAAAAAGTACAGAAAACAAAACAAGAAACCAAAAAGAAAATTAGTACGTCAGATTATCTTAAAAATTAATTCATTGGACATGTAAACACATCGGAACTTTCTATTTTTAGTAGTCCCTTTACTTTTTATTTTTTTTTCTCTTTAACAAATATATTTTATTTAGCTCTTTCGCAATGAATAATTGTATTAACGTACATTTGATTTATATATAGCTTAATATTAACGTTGCGGTGGCGTAATGGTTTAGCACACATGACTGCCGATAACAACATCGTGAGATCAATATTTTATTCTTACTTATTTCAATAAAGTATGGAAAAACAAACACTATATTGGATAATTCATAATTCATCTAATACAGTACATATAACGATATAACGTGCATGTTTTAACATAGTACACGGATGTCAGGTTTGATTTACATATTCGGTGTTTTGTTTATAATGGTCCTTTTGTTATCCTTACTAAGCATTTCATTGATATAGTGTATCGTTTAAATGAGTCAGTGCTAAATGTGTAGTATTACTTGGAATTTTAGTGGTATGATTTTACTTTAATGGACCATGACCGATAATACAGTATTACCAAGCATTCTATTTATATAATCTATTACGTTTTACTTTTCTCAACAAAAAAAGTTTGAAGATACCGTAAATATAAATTACCGTCTTCTAATCAAAGAATGCTACCGTATTTGTACTCTTAGACATATCAGAATCGAAATAAATCATGGAAGCCAGAATGTGTTTTGAGTTTTAACATGGATTGGCGGATATTAGTAAATTGTATCCCTCGCTTCTGGCTCGGGATAAAATACTATTCTCTGATGTTCTCTTGGCAAGTAGAATTTTGATTGGCTAAAAAGGTACTTTTAAAACTTCAGGGAAGCCGTGCGGTGACAGAAAATCAATAATCGCTCTCACCTATGTGCTGTCCATTTACATTGTGCACAGCAGACGACACACATTTCACAAGATGACAAAAAAATCAATAATCGCTCTCTGTGATCTTTGTCCAAAGATACACGTATTTATGTTTTTCCTATAATAATGACATACTTATTAATGTTGGAACATTCAGATAAAAATGTTATCAGTCTCTAGATGTTATATATCCCGTTTTAAAGGGATATATAACATCTCGAGACTAATAACGTATAATATCCGCCAATCCATGTTAAAACTTCCAACACATTCTGGCTTCCATGATTTATTTCTTAATTATTCAACATGGATTATATCCTCTCCTGCCGCTGTAGCGCTGCTTTAGCATATTATGCAGTTGACTTGGTTCCTTTGACATTCTAATTACTGAGAATAATTTCCTCTCATGATTTAAAAAATAAAAACATCAACATTCATTTATAAAAAGATTAAAAAAAAAAGCAATTTACAGAGCTCAGCATTGACGAGTTTCTGCGGTTGCTAGGGATAATATTTGGTTATTAGGGACATTGTAAGGTTTAAGGAATTCTTATAATATATACTGGTTAGTAAATGATAAGATGTCTCTAGATCTGCTAACGTGCTGTTGTAGAAAAAATTTTCTTGATTAAATAAAAGGTCCATGAGATCTACAGGAAAATACTGTGCATAGGGAAACCTGTTGCTATGGACGGGGCATAACTGAATAAAAATATCAAAATGTATTTTTGAAATATGAAATGACATTTGTAGTGTGTATAGCTTGACAAAAATGTACCGCTTAATCAAATATCAAGTCAAAAGATCGTAGATGTCAACATTCAACCATGAATTGCAATAATATAGGCTAATTTAATGTTTACAAAACCGTTGCTAGGGTGACAAAACTACACAAAAATACTATATGCTACCATAGAGAATTGGAATATTATTTTTAGAGTGTACATACACAGAATATAACATTTTGTCGAAAAGACTATGCAAGATATGTAAAATAAAACCACCATATTTGAATTTCCAATGATTAATTGGACCCTCCTCCCATTTACGTTGCTAAGCAACAAAGGACAAAGCGAAATCATAAAAAAAAATGTTTTTCTTACCTTTCAATGATTGTGTTTAATATTATATCTATATAAAAAGTTTCTGAGATTGGGCCAAAATCTACCCTTATCATACTCACTCCAAATTTGAGAGACCAGCAGCTCATTTTTTTATGGCAACATTAAACTCTTTCTAACCCATCAACACAGAGACAAGTTTATAAAATACTTATCTGTAGTATACATGCCATGTTTTTTTTCACAAACTGTCTTTTTTCAGAAACTGTCTATATACCCGGTAGTTATTAGACAATAAATATGTGCTGAAACTTGCTCTATAACATGTTATATGGATGAAATATATCTTATGAGAGAGAGGGGAAAATCATGTGTGGTACGGTGGAATTTCAGGTATGAGGAAATATGAGATTTTGTATGAAGGAAAAAACATGTGTAGTGTTGTATGGAGGAAATATACGAAACGTGTTGTAGGGAGGAAATATAATACATGTAGTATGCTGTAAATATATAATGCATGTATGTACATGTAATATGGAAGACATATCATATAATAAGACATGTGTTGTATGGAAGAATTATAAAATATTTAATATGGAAGAAATTTAATACATGTGTTGTATACATTAGGAAATATAATACATGGATTCGTCGTGGTCGTGATCGTATGATAGTTGGATTTACAACTACCTATGCAATCAGTGCATATTACCACTAAAACTTTGAGTTGGAATCATGGCGAGGTGTACTCGATACAACATTATGTGATAAAGTTTGCTAGTTACTTGCTGCAGGCCGATGGTTTTCTCCGTGTACTCCGGTTTCCTCCATCAATAAAACTGACCGCCACCATATCACTGAAATATTATTGAAAGTGGTCTTCAACATCATAACCCTAGCCAATCCTAAATAATACATATAACATGTAGGTGATTAGGGTTAGTGTCGTGGAGTTTAATGCCGCTTTAATAAGGAAATATAATACATGCAATATGTAAGAAATATAATGCATGTTAGTATGTAGGAAATATAATGCATGTAGTATGTAGGAAATATACTACCTGTGTGATTATTAATAAGAGGAAATCTGATACATATTTACCAATCCAACCATTTTTATGGCTTCAGTGATTAATGCAAAAGTGCAGTTTCCATTATGATATCAACACCAGAGGAAGAAATTACTAGCTTGTTAAAATGTATCTCCAAAAATATACAAAAGTGCAAAAAGACTCGAAAACAAAATTGTCAGTAATATCGTCTTTTAATGACATCCAATTACAATATTGATTCAATCTAAGAAGGAAATATTTTGTAATTTGCAACTTGAGACTGATGTAATATTGAATAGATTCGCTTCCTAATGATGTTCCGTTTTCAGTCGTTAATATAATAACCTCCACTGACAATGGTTTTCACCAGTTTCGGGGACTTTTTGATATTGCTATTTGTCACTCATTAAATTGTAGTATTTTCCCTTCTAATAAGTTGACTCTGTATTTTGTATTTATAATTAATGTTAAAAGACGATTGATGTTACTAATTGTGAAACGGACGTTTAGAATTATTCTACAGAGAGGGAGAAAGGTGATATCCATTAAATAAAAATAATAATCAAAGCAATCACAGTGCACAAAAAACATTATTTTCCAATTGTTCCGAGTTATTGTGAATCACGGTAAATAACAAGTTTTTATCACGTGTCGCGAGAAAAAAAAACAAAAAACAATCAATCAATGAGAGCGGCAATGACCCTTTCCCATCCTCATAATATAAACACTGATTCATACTCCATACGCACTGTAAAATTCAATTTTATTCAAGAGCAAATCCTTGGCAGTTGAACATTAGGTAATGAAATATAAGCTTCCTAATGAAGTATGGTTGTAAGACCATTGGATCCGTTGTTGTGCTTAATGCCCTATATAATTAAGTTAATCACTAGTAATATTACACTGCGAGTGCTGAAAAATTATTGACGTTCTTGGTCGGAGGTTGCGACAACAATTCAAAGAAAATTAATCTACCTATTACCCAGATCATAAGAATAAGTTTATAACGGGTTTCTGGCAATTATTATTCTATTGCAAATAGCTCTAAACTACCGATTTATCAAATTATTTCAAGAAAAATCCATACGTTGACATATTCTACGTGCAACTAATGTTTTGTATATGGGAAGATGACTTGAGATATTTAAAACGATTTATAGGTGTGCTCGACTTGTATGCTGGGAAGGTGGGCGGGCGGATGGGCGAGTGAGTGAGTTTCAGCTATATCATGATGGGAACAAATTACATTTTGATGAGATGGTGGTGACCAATTGTCAATTTTATAGTCATTGGTTTGACCCGACCGGGAATTGGACCAACAATCTACCCTACCACACTTGAGATGATCACGATGACCAGTACCTCACGGAGGTGGTTAGGTTACACGATAGAAAAACTGTTAAGTGTAATAAAAAAAAATATCTAAATATAAGATTTCTCCTGTCTGTTCAGTTGTAAAGGGAATAAACATAACTATTAAAAAAAAATAATGAATGAAAACGGAAGTAGCGTGATAACATCGTACATTGCAAATATTTAAAGTTTTATGAAAGATTTAATTGTGTGTATAACATAAAAAGGCTTATGATTACAAAATGTTACATTCTTTAAAAACAACAAAAGGATTCTCTATGTCTTAGGATGAACACGTTGTTACGTGGCTAGAAGTGTTGTGTAAGGTACAAACTAAGGGTTAGGGTTATGGTGTTTAACGCCATTTTCAATAATATTTCAGTTATATCGTGGCGATGAGTTTTATTGGCTGAGGAAACTGGAGTACCAGGAGAAAACCCGCAAGTCACTGACAAACTTGATCACATAATGCTGTATCGAGTACACCTCGCCATGAGCGTACGAACTAAGAAATCAAATTACGTACTTAATATTGTAAATTTAATTGTAACATGAAACTGTGTTATCCTCTAAGATCATCAATACCAATTTTAAATAACTGCGTATATTTCTAAAGCTAATTGTTTCTGGTCTCTATGTTTATGTCAATAATAAATTACTTTTTAATTACTTTAATTAGTTTTCTAACTTTATTCTCTAAACCAATGTTACAAAGGTTACAGAGTGAGAGTGTTCAAATCAATACAAAGTAAATACATATCATTACATCAATTATCAAGATTATGGGTGTACATTGAATTCAAATTATGGAAAAAAAATGTTTAAACGTTACATACAAAAGATACAAATACTAACAGGTATGATTGATTTTTTTTTTTTTTTTTTTTTTTTCCAATTGTATAATGTTTGTTCTTTTTATAAAAGATGGCTTTGATCATTGAAATAAAAATATAAAATGTAATTTATCCATTCGGATCATTTCTACATGGATGGTTTAACGAAATGTGATGTTCTTTAACGGATTTTGAAAATTGATGAAACAATAAATTTAAAAATAGATATATGGTTGTAGTTAGTTAATGATTATATTCATCGTGTATATGACACGCTGTCATTTCATCCATTATAATTAGACATGATATAGATAGTCCAGTACCTCCATTTAAGCAGATTCCTGACTATCGAGCGTGAAATCGAAAATGCAAGCAATCTCTGCTCTCCTTTTGTTTTTTGATAATGAACTTGAAAAGTAAACTTGAATTTTGCTGAAATGTCAACAATAAAATCAATTTATCCACTAATTTAAAAGAGCAATATAGAATTAATGGTTGAATGTTATTTCTCAATTTAATACCACCGTGACACCTGATACCCCGAATTTGCTCATAGATGACAATTGATATTCTAAAAATAACTATTGATGTTGTGCTTTATATAGTAAATGATAAATTTGTACATTTCTGTGGGCTTTGTTGACATTAAATACAAATGGCATCGGTTATTTCCTACTTATATGGCCTAACAAGTCTAAATAAAGAAAGGACGATAAACTTGTACGTACATTTGTGTATATACATACGCATGTTTATCCTTTATAATGTTCTATTGTTATTGGTCTGGTATTGTTTTTTATTTATTTATTTAATTACATATATTGTACTATGAATAATCGATTGCAATTTGTATCGTGTTTAAAAATTCATATTTGTTTTTTTTAACTATTCATTGAATTATATCACAATTTTAAAATAGAAAGTTAAAGTTGTATGTTCAAACTTCATTCAAGAAAATAATAGGAGTGGACAGGAAAGTGCGGGTGCGTAGCAAGATTTAGGAGGGGACCGGATTTCAGGTGGGTGGTTGGGAGAGAGCAAGTTTTCAAAGCTGTCAAGCAAAGTAAGCACTTTGGTTCAAAGCTAGCCCCTTATTATACCCCTGATTACCTGAACAATACTTATTTTTGCTTCCGTGCCCAACAGTCAGCTTTTTCCAAAACGTTTGCCAAAAACAAAAGGGGAGGAACAATAATCCCCTTGCCTCAGACTCCTATGTCCCTGCTATAGAGACAGGCATTCGACCTTTTTGTGTTCTGATACAGAACAAATGAATTAACAATGTCCACAGCATGTATTTTACTTGTAATTAGTTATGGGGGTGTTTGTGCGTGATAAAATATTCCACTCTTCAACTTCCTCCTTTTGGTTATATTTTATAATGTTTAATACAAAGTCCATCCATTCGATTTAACCACAAAACTATAGTAAACTGTCAGATTGACGTACAAGTTATATGACGGAAGCCCTGTGGTTATATTAAGGTTTGACGTAACGAGAATCTGTCAGATTTCTTTCCACCAACTCATAATCATTTCCACATGTAGCTTGTGTCGACCAGATATAAATGGTTACTGTGAATGACCGTTCGTGTCATTGCCGACCTATCTTTGCGCGATATGTAAAAAATAGCGCCCTAGTAGTAACATTAACGTGTTATAAGCCTATCACTTTTACCACAAACGTCACGATATAGCTGAAATACTGCTAAAGTTGGCGTTAAACACCAATCAACCAAGAAATCTTTTACTACATGGTATGTTATGTCGCGCCATTTGTTATGCCTATATATTGCGCGTATTTTACTCATAGAGCGCTCTAATCTGACATCCAAAACTTGATGTATGATATTTAAGCTATGATTAGCGCGCCGTTTCTCACAATTTAGAATGTATTCTGTCAACAATAGCGCACTGTTTATTGTAAATAATGTGGTACAAATCTATTTGTAAAACAGAGCGCGTTTTAATGAAAACTGACTTCTATTTTTAGAAAAAAGATATACATGTACATGTATTTTCTATTCTTTACTGTGCGCTATATTTTTGCCCAATCGATTTATTTAATCAATCAAACTTTTCTTCTGTTTTGGTGTGGGCGGCTTACTCTAACGGGTATTACACCCGATTATCTTATTAAAATCTATTTATAGTATTTCTAATTCTATTTTTGTATCTGATATGTGAGCTTAACAGTTTACAAGTATTTTATCAGTGAACTGAACACTTTTTAATACTCCATGTATAACTATGTTCAGATTGATCTATGGAAGTCAACAAGTCGATAGGGTTAATTGAATAAACAAATCAATTACCGGTACTTTATATACGTAAGAAAATAATAATCCCTTTCCACGTGATAAAGCATGAACGAAGTGGTCACTTATTTCATAAGGATATAACTTTTCTCTATAAAGGTATGCATTTTTTATATTTATTTATGTGATATTTTCAAGACATTTCAAGTCAGCATTTAAAATCAAAATGTTGTGCTTTCAGAATTATATTGATATATTCTTTATTGAAATAGATGTAAAGCTCTTAGAACATATAAAAATTATACGATAATTACTTGAAAAATAAGAAAGTTGTAAATACGTGTACGTCTTCGAGGACATTTCCGCAACAAAAAAAAACAAAAAACAATGCTCGGTTCTGTACTCCCATTTGTTTTGTAGGTGGTCCTTTTTTTTGGGTGGGGTCGGGGGGGGGGGGGGGGGGGGGGGGTCGTGGTGCTCAATTGTCTTTTTGTCCTTTTTCTTTTGGGAATTGTATTGTCAGTCCTTCAAATTCCGACTTCTGATATCCCTTTTTTATCTTCAAATCTTTTTTAAGTCCCATCGGGTCGATGTTCAGGTCAATGTTTGTTTATTATTATTTGTTTTTGATATTTATTAAATATACTTAACGGGTTCTAAATCTACAGTAAACCGTCGGATCATTACAAAATATGATCAAGGCATATTTATAATTTAGGGCAATTCAGGACAGACTTTCGGAACATTAGAAAATTTGGCGCGTAACATTCGGTGATCGTCCGTAATCATTTATATACCACGTGGTGTGACTATGGAAAGAATCATTCGATTTGTTGTTGGAAGATGTTGATACTTATGGAAACCATTTCGATTTTTTTGTGTTTTCGACTTTTCGCATTGCATACTAATTAAACTGAAAATAACGAAAAGTTGAAATATTGACGCGAATCCCAAAAAGGCGAAAATTCGAAAATGTACACGAAAAAAATCGAAATAAGTGCACAAAAAGTAGTGATTTTTTATTTTATTTTGCCTTTTCATGTCAATATTTGGATTTTTCGCTTTTTCAGCTTTCTATGTATGTGCTTCGTTGTTTCGTGTAATTAACTCGACTTTTCGCTTTTCTTGTTTTCGCTTTATTATTTCTATTTTTCGTCTTATTAGCTCATTTTATCACAAAGACGCCTTTTTTTTCCGTAACGTCATATATTGAAAGATAATGATAACGCCAGAGTTTTGCTTGAGATAATCTGACCTCGCTCCTGTTCTTTAAAATTATGCTTTAATAGTGTTTAAGTTTGTCCTTGTGGTTATTTATACTGTGACTACAACATAAATTAAATAAAACATTTATTGCGAGAAACAATATTAATCATTTAAGTTGCAAGATATGCATTCGTTAGATTTGAGTACAAAAAGTTCATTTTTATCATTTCTGTCACACCGAACTGCGCTAATGGAGTGATTTTAGTTATGTTTATTACCCTAGTGACAAAATATTGTATGATTAAAAGTTTCTAAAATGTCAACAATGTCAGATGCATACCCTACACCTCCGCCATTCCACTAATTCTGAAAAGAACGTTTGATTAAAACCTTGACCTCTGTCTCAGTATTTTTTTTCTCTTGTTTTCACGTTAAAACGATTGATAATACCTATAAATATATACATTCTTACATCACATACGTGTATAAAAGTCATCATTATCAAATGTTTGTTTCTTACAGAAATATGAATGATGATGATATAACGTCAGTGTTGTGCCAGAAATATATCTAACACCAGAGAGAGGTGAGTTAATAATCTAGATTAAATAGTTATTTCTATACAGTTTGGTAGTAATTAACAACGTTCTTCAGCCAATGGTTACCAAAGTCTATAAAAAGACTGAGAAGACAACATCATCTTCACTTAAGAGTAGTTAGATCTTTCACACAGTTATTTCTAATAAAGCATACAAGAGACGTTAATCGGACACCGTGTATTAGTTTGGTATATATTTTCTTTATTGGCTCTGATTGCTGAGGGTGGAAATTAGCTTTCAACACTTTTCTAGAGGTCATAAGCTTATTATACTGAAAACATAACGCAAAAGGTGTGGGAGGAAAGTTCGATCGGTTGTTCTTCTTCTTGATTGTGTCTTCTTGTTGAGTTGATTGTATTATATAAGTGATATATGATAATTGTCTACAAAAGTGTCTATACTTACGTGGGTAAAAAGATTGTTAATTTACGTCAATTATTTATTACAAGAGCTAAATAGATATTATATCAGCTGGCTTATTAACTCAGATGGTATTGTTAACCTTTTTTATGTTATACTTCCGTATTTATCGATAATTTTAATATTATTTCCTTGTTTGATCTCGTTAAGGGATATTGTCAGTATCAAAGGGCTGACCCTGGTACTGGAAATAATCGGTCAGTGTGATGTCACATACATTTTATGACGTTTATACCGATAAAACAATAACGTTTGTTTTAAAGGTTTCGGCATTCATTATCATGAAAACTGGTCCTATCGGACTCGCTGCCATACTAGCAATAATGTCCGTCTCGTCCTTCATATCTGCCGCTATACTATACATGTCTATAAAATCTAAAATTGGAAATCTTGGTTAATAGTTCCAATGATTATTATCCTTAAGGAAATAGTCTCAATGACTATTTTCCACGAGAAAAAATGCTTTTCAAACAACACACTTTTCGCGTATTTTTTGTTGGTTTTGTCTGGTTTTAATCAATACCAAAGTGCACAAGTTTATAGAAATATTTGTTTCCCAGATGATAAAACTATCACTGCTGATGCAGACTGGTATTTCTCACTTATTAGATGGTGTGGTTCCTGTTTTTATCTGTGCGAGATATCATTGTCTTGTTTCCTTTCCCATGTACATTCATACAAGACAAGCCACACACAGTTTCCGGCAATATTACCGTCTTCGCTTCCAATCTTCTTTATATTACTACAATCACTTAAGATAAGTTAAAACCCCATGCTATCAAAAACTTAAATACATTTGTACATACATATTCACCATTTATACTGCAACCAGTGCATTTACTTTATATATGACGAATGGTGTACATATAAACATTTGCTTTATTCGTCTACTGTGTAACGTCTCCTAGTACCCTTGGTCTTACGTAGAGCGATGTGCAATAGACACTGGTCGAACAGGGAACGCGCCATCGACACCAAATAAGAAATTCAACCAAAATGACCAATGTTTTTGACTTTTTGTGTGTGTGAATTTACTATTTTTTAAACTAAAGTATGAAAATGTTACCGTAATTTTACTTAATTTACTCCGACCAGGTAAAGTATGTGTTTTTCTTATTAGTGTAAAACGTAATCAGAAGGAACTAATAAGATGTACATCTGGGTATTTATGCCATTTCTATTGAAAATTCCAAGCTCCTGCAATACAATGATTTTTTATTAGACTTAAATGAGAGCTGTTATTTCTTTTTTCTTTTTTCTCTTTTCTCATACCGCCTGGTTTTTCAGCTGTTCAATGATAAATGCATGCCTAATATTGAGTGTACTTGACTATCAATTTTTGATTTGTTATAATATCCTTCGGTTTCTCAGCTGTTCAATGATAAATACCTGAAATATACAATTTAATGGCTGTCCTTCACTATCAAATAATAGTATGATTCAAAAAAATTGTTCTGACATCGACTCATGGAATCTAAATTATTAGACATTAGAAGCACATTCAAATACGACACATGGATTAGATAACATAGTTTGAGACAAGTGATCATTCACAATTTCCATCTAACGTCAAAGAAAATACATTTTCTCTCTCTCCCAAAACTACCTGTTATTATACCCCCGCTCCCCAAAGGGAGGGGGGTATACCGTTTTACCTCTGTCCGTCTGTCCGTCCTTCCGTCCGTCCAAGATATTTTTCGTCGCATTTTTCTCAGTAACTGTTGATGGCAGAAATCTGATATTTGGTCACAAGCGTCATATTGTGGGTAGCGTTTTTGGACCCGTCAGATTCCTACTTCCTGTTTTCCGACTTAGTTGGTTTTTATACACATTGAACATATATGCACATTTTTCGTCACATTTTTCTCAGCAACTATTGATGGCAGAAATCTGATATTTGGTCACGAGCTTCATGTAGGTACCCCATATCGTGGAAAGCGTTTTTGGACCCATCAGATCCCTACTTCCTGTTTGCCGACTTTGTTGATTTTTATACACATTGAACATATATGCTAATTTTTCGTCGCATTTTTCTCAACAACTATTGATGACAGGAATCTGATATTTGGTCACAAGCTTCATATAGGTACCCCATATCGTGGGAAGCGTTTTTGGACCCGTCAGATTCCTACTTCCTGTTTGCCGACTTAGTTGGTTTTTATACACATTGAACATATATGCAAATTTATACACATTGAACATATATGCAAATTTTTCTCAGCAACTATTGATGGCAGAGATCTGATATTTGGTCACAAGCTTCATATAGGTACCCCATATCGTGGGAAGCGTTTTTGGACCCATCAGATTCCTATTTCCTGTTTGCCGAAGAGCGGGGGTATCATAAGTGAGAATTAGCTCACAGTTCATCTTGTTGAATCAGTTGTTTTAAATACATCGTAGTAAAATATCTCTAGAATTCATTTTTACTGAAATTGTTTATCATTGCTACAGAATTTTAAAAATTAAAACAACAACGTTCATTATTTTTGTCAAAACGTGATCTGAATGTCAAATATCACAAGCATGTTCACCTGACTATCTGTCGAAAAAAAACATCGTCATATTTCAAAACTGCATAATATCGTCATATACATGTACTTGAAATGCAGACAAAACAATTTTTGTTCAAATTTGGGATGGATGGATGGTTATGATGTTTAACGCCACTTTCAACAATATTTCAGTTATATCGTGGCGAGTGTGTCCAGTGTATGTCCTTGTGGCTTATTGATACTACTTCTTTTAATGACATCTTTGGAGGTCGTAATACCATTTGAAAATGCCTTAGCGTTTAATAAAGACATTAAAATAACATTTTTGTATCGTACATCAGGAAACACATCTTAGGGTTGAACCAGATGTTTGCATTCTTCAAATACATGCATGTCTATAATTAACATTAAAACCACGTGTTATTTACCAGAAGTAGATACAGAAAATTGACATGATTGACAAGAGCGGCACTTGGTTTCATTTTCATATTCATTTTGTTCTCAATCACGTAACGTCAAAAATTGTTTATACCGCATGGTGTAATGGTAAGCGTACCCCACTCTAGTGCAGTAGATCGTGAACTCGAGCACCAGTCTTGTCAAAGCTCAAACCAAGGACTTTAAAATTTGTACTTTGCCGCTTCTGCGCTAAGCACGGATCATTTAACCTGCTGGCTCGGAATCGGGATAATGAGCCCGAATGGAGCGGAGTGTCAATCTACAGACTGTTGCTTCAGTACTTGAACTAGCACCATGAATATTCAACTAAACGTGTCGGTCTAGTGCAAATTGGAAATCATCATCATCTCATCAAATGTATCTTGTCCTCGTCATGATAGAGCTGAAAAATTGCTCATTTAGCGTTAAGCAACAATCACTGATTGACTTTAAAATTATTATCATTCTTTGTAACGTTTAAAAACCCGAGACATTTTTTGGAAAAAAAGTTCTGTTTGAAGTGTATATTTATAGCTAATTACACTTGATTATAAATATCAAAGTCTAAATTGTACCATATCTTATTTACTTCAATCAGCAGAAAACTAATAATTTAAATATGTAATTAATTAGTTTCCAATTTGGAAAGCATAAATCTTGGGATCACAAAGGAATTCATTTCATGCTATCTTTATGTAAAATTATATGTAAACTGTAATGTAGAAAGTTAATTAAAAGAGAATGCACATAAACTATCCTAATAACATAGTTAGGTGAAGCAATAGATCTAGTATCATTCCATTCACAGTGCTGCTTTATCTCAATAAACTACAATTAAATTATCTAGTTATTGTGGACTCTGATAAGTCATATCCTTGGATAACTCGAAGTAAGCAAAAATTAGTCCGTTTGTTGTTACTCTTAGTTTAATTTATATCGGTTAACCCGAATACCCTTAATTTAATATATATCGGTTAATTGTTTTTATTGTGTTACATCCATCCTCTTGTCATGTGCGCGCAAATATTGATATTGGATGTTTGTATTTATCTCTGTACCATTGTAATGCATTGGTTTATGAGAATAAAGAATCTTGAATCTTGAATACTCTATTACTTCGAACTAGAATATCAATCGATTTGGCTTCGACAGAACGTTAATTAAGTGAATTGTGCACTGAAGCAGTATGTATAAACTCTCCGTTAATTAAAGTGAATTGTATGTCAAATATCTACGTTATTTTAATGAATTGAATAATATCACCGTTAATTTTAAATAATTGTACATTGTATGGATAATATCACCGTAATATTACCGTAAATTTTCAAGGAATTGTGCTATGTATGTATTACCATTAATTTTATTGAATTGTACTTTGTTTTCCAACGATCATGGATCAATCGGCACCGAATTAATTAGTCAACCACAGAAATATGCATATGGTGCACTAATTTATCATTGGTACAAATGTATTTATCATGTTTATTAAAAATTTATAAACATGAAATTGATATTTTGATTTTTATATGGGCTGATTATGAAAAGAAAGTTTATTTAACAGTGATATTCATCAATTTCCTTCAATATCAACAAAACGAACAATCACCTCTCATCTTAACTGGAATTACTGACCACAAAAAGAACACTAGATATGACGTTGGAAATCGAGGTCCTGGCTTGGGACAGGCACAAAAATGTGACGGGGTTAAACCGATTAATGGATAGCTGGATCTAGATTTTCCAGTAACAACTCAGTTGTAGACTCTAGATCACAATGATGTAAAACCTTGTTACGACACCAGAATCATGTTACGAGCCTCTCATGATTCAGGGAACCAATATGAATCATCATTCCGTAGCACTTAAGCCAATATATTTATAAATACAGTTGAACTTTGATAGTCATTTTCTGGGATAACTCGAAATAAAAATATTGTCCGTTCGTATTAATTGTTATCTAAATTTGTGGTAATATCTCGAATAATCGTCCCTTTGACTTTGGCATAGCGAATTATCATTATGGCATAGCGAATTATCATTATTCATTATCATTATTTGCATATCAGATATGCTTTTTAAATATTAGGAAGCAAATTTTAGAATTGTAATGCTTGCAATTGTTATGTCTATACATCAATTAGATAGTAATCAAAATATATAAGCAGCAAAAACATCAAGCACTTGAAATGAGTTCAAACGGTTTAAAATCACTAACATCGACATGTTGGAATAGTTTCATCAACCAGGAAGTGCGATTATTGTAATTAGGTGTTTAACCTTAGAGTAATAAAAGATACACGTCTATATAGTACATAAAATTATGCAGTTTGTAAACAGCTATAGAGTTAAAATTTGTACGCAAAACAAGGCAATGTAAAATTGCGAGGTCAGTTGATAAATAAATAATCACAATTCAGAAGGACAAGACAAAATCAGCAAAACAACAAGAGCAATATAATGTACTAGATTAAACACCGGATGTCAGAAATATTAAACTTCTGTGTCGTACACGAAGTCTTAATATATCAATGCTGGTATCTGAATTCTGGACTTTAGATAGTAACTTTTATAGTAGGTCTATTTTACCTTACAAAAGTATATCGACAGAAGATGGATATCATGGTCATTTATATACTTCTGTTGGTCAATATTTATAGATTATTATATGGCATTTTTCATATCACATGTCATATCAACCCGAGATGCCCATATTAACCCAAGGGCCGAAGATTGATATGGCATGTGATATGAAAAATGCCATATCATAACCTATTTATCATATACATGTACTTCAATGCGTCTTTCTTCATATTTGTGAGAGCTGATCGTATTCAGAAACCATGTAGCTTGATTTGGGATATGATGTAATAATGTCATATTATATCAACGTTTTTATTATATGTATTTAGAGATATAATCCTTATACAGTTACACTTGTACAACAACACAAGATGATTCAATCTTTGGTTCATAAAAAAGTGTCATCATTCGTTGCATAACGAGCATTTTCCACGTTTTCTCCGTAATCCATTTTGACAGTAACAGACGACGGAAGTAAACAACGATACATTAATAACGAAAACTGATCGGACCGGAAAACGTGAATTTCGGAAGAAAAACATTTTTTTTCCAAAAAAAGACAAAATAATTGTGAAAAACTAAATACTCGATTACATGCAAAATTTCCGGCCGCCATTTTGAAAAATTCATATTACACCACCCCTCTCACCCATGTAATCCGGCACACAATATATAATTGTATAATATTGGACAATATACAATGCAAATGTATAAGTAATTGTTGTTGTTTTTTTTATTCTAATCATAATTTCAAGAAAAGCCTTTATTTAGTGAAAAGGGGAACAAAGGTAGACCTAAGACTTTTTGCTTTTTATTAGATTTTGTATTGTCAATCATTGGTTCGTTACGTCTTATTTTAGTTCTTCTTTCATTCAGTGTGATTTTGCTGTACTGTATCTAATCCTTCAAGCTTGAGAATTTGTTTTCAGTTTAAGCTGATAATGAATGTCAACTCCACTCATTTGTATGAAAGATTGAAGGCCTTAATTGATTTTGAATTGTTATGTGATAAAGAACACGTGTATTTGTGATGGGTCTCGGGGATAGGGATTTCTAATATAAAGCATAGTAATGAATTGATAGACTGAAGCATTATATTTCTGTAATAAGACAACACTTTGTATAACTACATCAATTGTGTGATAGCGAATGGTAACACCCGAGAGAAACACACATTGTAACTACATCATTTGTGTGAGAGCGAATAGTAACACCCGAGAGAAATACTCTAATAAAAGCTAGCTTTGTAGACATTTAGTTGAATAGTAACACCCGAGAGAAACACACTACTAAAAGCTAGCTTTGTAGACATTTAGTTGAATAGTAACACCTGACAGAAATACTCTACTAAAAGCTAGCTTTGTAGACATTTAGTTGAATAGTAACATCCGAGAGAAATACTCTACTAAAAGCTAGCTTTGTATACATTTAGTTGAATAGTAACACCCGAGAGAAATACTCTACTAAAAGCTAGCTTTGTAGACATTTAGTTGAATAGTAACACCCGAGAGAAACACACTACTAAAAGCTAGCTTTGTAGACATTTAGTTGAATAGTAACACCCGAGAGAAACACACTACTAAAAGCTAGCTTTGTAGACATTTAGTTGAATAGTAACACCCGAGAGAAACACACTACTAAAAGCTAGCTTTATAGACATTTAGTTGAATAGTAACACCTGATAGAAATACTCTACTAAAAGCTAGCTTTATAGACATTTAGTTGAATAGTAACACCCGAGAGAAACGTATAATTAGTAAATGCTAGCTTTGTAGACATATTTAGTTACAAAGTAGTACACGAGATTTGTTGTTTAATTAAACATTTATAGGAAGTATAGATCTTGTATACTGGGACTTGAATTCACATACAACAATAAAGTAATTACGGGTTGACCTGTTAACGAGAGGATTGTTGGTTTATAACTATGTTCAATATCACCTGGTTATGACAATAAATAAATATCGTGGTGCCCTGCTTTTTCATTGATTTGTGTTATCTTGATTGCATACTTAGATATTGTCATTGATTTAAGTGAACTATTTTTTGACTTTGGGTGTACCCGATGAAGGTTATTCCAGTCAATTCATTAGGCACTAAATTATGTATCTACGTTTTTATCTAATGATAATTTATATTTTGTACAACGGTAGTGTCCGTATACTCTTTCATAGATGTTTAATATCTGGACTGTACACCAAGACGTTGCCACTAATTTAAGCAAACTTATTGTAATTTACGAAAACGAATAAGCTTTCTGCTATCTTGTCATCAGTATAGAACCACCTCGATGGTGCAATGGTTTGCGAGCTCTCCTCGAATGTGGTAAATAGTGGGTTCGAGTCCCGGTCAGGTCAAACCAAAGAGTATAACATTTGTATTTGCTGCTTCTCCGCTAAGCACACAAAGTAAGGACAAAGACTGGCTTAGATTAGAATAAGGATAATGTGTGCGAGTAGAGCGACATGTTTACCCATGGGCTGTTGTTTCAGTGAGCTAGCACTATAAAAATTCAACTAACTGTGTTGGTCTAGTACAAAACGGACCTCATCATCATCTCATAATTTGTTCTCGACGTAATATGCTGCAAATGCATGGGTAATGCTAATTTGTAATTGTAATGCCCTGTAATGCATTACATTTTCCCAAGTAATGCATGTAATGTGTAATGCCCCAATTTTGGCATTACATGTAATTGTAATGTAATGCATTACATTGGCAAAAATGCATGTAATTTATGCATTACATATGGCATTACATAGCATTACTTCTGTCTGCTAAGTGATATATATTGTTACAAATTTCAGGGATAATAAGTACCTACTGTTTTATTCTTTCCTAAAAGAAAATAGGAAAATTAAAAACAAATCAATGTCTAGTTAAATGATTAACAAAAAGTGTAACTTTGAACTGTTGTCAAACTAATGATTTTCTTCATCTCAACCTTAATACTAAAACATGTATACTAATAATTAAAACAGATCTATTTTATAAACATACAAAAATAACCTTTTACTTTCTCTCTTAACATTGATCACCTGTGAGAAAATAAAATAAACTCTATATAAAATCATTAGGCTTTGTACAAAGAAAAACAAATGTGTAAAAGTTAAAATCATACAATATTCAAATTCAAATTCAAATCATTTATTGGATAAAGCATAGCTAAATACATGTACTTCATAATCACAATGTTGCGTAATCCAATACAATCACAAACATATTTAAACATAGAGATAACACATAATATCATAATATTAAGTCTTCATATAAGACTATAATCTTTAGGGATGAACACATCAGTCAAATAATAATATCATAATGTTTATTATCATTTTGGGAGTTTAATAATTAAATAAGATTAAAATTATTATCATCATTTGAAATTTTTGCCAGTTACTTGAGGAAAGTTAAATATTTTTAAAAGTTGAATCTCGGAGTGAGTAGGATTCTTTTAAATATAAGCAAATGTTATTTAAATCTTGAACTGAACTAGGATTGAGGAGACGGTTGATTGTCACCTCTGTAGTTATTATTAGAAATTTGTTAAATAGACTTTAGATTTAAATTAAACTAAAAATTTGCTTTAATTAACTTAAATTTTACTATATAAATGCTTTAACTAAGAAAACATGTGATGAAAACAATTGTTATTATTTTTATCAGATATTGTTTTTTATTTGCAATCATTTTCATATACCATTATAGTCATTGAAAAACCTATACATTGATATTTAAAGATCAAAGAAATAAGTTGAATGTTCGATAATTGACACCTGTCAAAAACCACTAATTAGTTTGTTTATCAATCAATTCCTTTCTTTTGACAAGTGAATTTATGGTTTAAAAGTAATTAAATAACATTGAGATTAAGTTAACAATATAATTAAAAAATATAATGGTAGAAAAAATTCCTTACAACATCTCTGTTATTATCCCCCCGCGATAGCGGTGAGGGGATATAGTAATAGCGGCCGTCCGTCCGCCCGTCTGTCTGTCCGTCCGTCCGTCCGTCCGTCACACTTTCTTGTTTACGCGATAACTTGAGTAAACATGTATAGATTTGAATAATTTTTTGCATGTGGCTTGTAATTATCATTATCTTGGATGGGTTCTAACATGGAAATATTTGAAGCAAGGGTTTTGGGGGTAAATCTTAGTTTTTGGTTGAAAAATCACCAATATTGAGAATTGTGTCTTGTTTGCGCGATAACTTTAGTAAACATGGATTGATTTGAATAATATTTTGCATGTGGCTTGTAATTATCATTATCTTGGATGGGTTCTTACATGGAAATATTTGACGCAAGGGTTTTGGGGGAAAATCTTAGTTTTTGGTTGATAAAATCACCAATATTGAGAATTGTGTCTTGTTTGTGCGATAACTTTAGTAAACATGGATTGATTTGAATAATATTTTGCATGTGGCTTGTAATTATCATTTTCTTGGATGGGTTCTTACATGGAAATATTTGAAGCAAGGGTTTTGGGGGAAAATCTTAGTTTTTGGTTGAAAAATCACCAATATTGATAATTGTGTCTTGTTTACGCGATAACTTTAGTAAACATGGATAGATTTGAATAATGTTTTGCATGTGGCTTGTAATTATCATTATCTTGGATGGGTTCTAACATGGAAATATTTGAAGCAAGGGTTTTGGAGGGAAATCTATATTTACATCAGAGGTTTACACAGTGTTCAAAGTGGAGGACTTCCTGTATATTATTCAGATCATGCTGCAATATACTCCATCCTTCAATAAAGTATATTATACATTAAGACTGCAAGGCTGTTTTCTATGAATATATAAAGCTAAATATTATGCGAGTCCGGGGGGATATGTCGCGCATTTATGCGCTAGGCGGTTCTTTTATTTCTTTTTAGAGAAAACACAGAGATGTATACTTAGAATATAAAAATTTTGAAAATATGTTTCTTTTGATAATAAAATTTATAAAATGTAATGTGTAATATAATGCATTACTTTGGTAAAGTAATTGTAATATAATGCATTACTTCCCAAAATACATGTAATTCTAGTTGTAACATAATGCTGGTTTTGTGAAAATAATGCATTACATTGCAATGTAATTCGCCCCATGCCGGCTGCAATGTTGCTCATTTTTGCTTTAAGCGACAATCACGCATTCAGTCACTCTTTAATATAGAAATGTCATCAAGAACTAGTGTTATTTTTAATAGCTCTGATTTTCTATTATCTCAATAAAAACGTAGATATCAAATTTAGTGCGCACGACGCGTTTCTGAAATAACCTTCATCAGGTACGCTCAAAATCGAAAGATTGGAAAGCCAAATAATTAAAAGTCTTTGGGTGCAATAAAACCAAAGTGCCTTAACAGGATAACTAAAATCGGCTAAGGTCACCTATGCCTGATGGAGGAGAATCTTATCACCTGTGATACACTAGTGAAAATGTTCGATCGTGGATTTGTGATTATCTATTGTTATTATGTTTTGTCCAACTATCCACCAGAATGTAATCCATCTAATGCTTGCACATTTCTTCTTATAGATCGTGTTCACTTTCAGTGTTAAAACTGGAATACAAATTTAATTTTGATTCCCTTTATTAAAACAAATAATAATAGTGAAATGAGTGTTTCTTATGTCAAATACAAATAACAACATAGATATCTAATTTAGTGCACATATGCTCAATATTTTGTATCTATCACTGGGTCTGTATTATTTATATATACATTTTCGTTTTGTTGATATTAGTTGAATTGTTTACAATCGCTGTTTGAACCAGGGCTTGAGCGATCAACGATCTATCTAACTCGAGGCGAATGCTCGAATCATTACATCACCGATGTCGCGTGAATTTTATCGGAGGTGACTGTTCTTATGAAGTGGACTACTAAAAAAGCATATTAAATATTTATTAAACAATAACATGTGTTCCTTATAATAATTGATCAATTAATAATTAATGTTTTAATTTGATTTCTGTGTTGCTCTCTTGTGTTTCTATCACTGAGAGTTCAGTGTCCTGGCCATTTCTGGAAACGATATGTTCCATCACATAATTTGGAATTACATGTATTTGTGTCCATTCGGATCGTGACTTTACTCGAATGTCTTTTCGGACTTGGGTATGCTCTGCTTTCGTCCTAATCGAAACTGAGTATAACAGACCATTTGACTCTGGTAATGATAGGTATCATACGTCAGGTGTAGACGAAACTTACCAATTCCTCCTTCTGACTTCTGGTTTGTTAGATATGTTAAAGAGGCATTAGCTACGATTTTGACCAAAAAAATTATATGTTTTGGAAATTGGTAAATAGCTTTAAAATGATGAAATAAAGGTAAACATTTTACATTAAGCAGCTTATCGTACCACTTTTCGCCTTTTGAGAACGAAAATTACCATCGATTTATTATTTCCTTGCAAGTAAATGATTTGAGCTCGCTTTCTCCGTATGCAACTGACCTTACTAGTGACAGGTAAAAACGTATAATTTGTATTTTATCGCTTATTAACTGCAAACTTGCATGGTTCTTTGTCCGTAATTAACGCCGACTAAAAGCAGATTCACAGAAAATAAGAAATAAATGCATTGCTGTACTGATTTAATGACGATTCGGCAAACTCCGTAAACAATGCCGATAATTAATAAGATGGTGTCCATTTCTTGATCGATCTCAAAACACGAGCAGTTGCACCTTTTGTCAGATAATGCCCCTTTAAGCTTTGTTTTCCTCTATTACTTATGTCTTGTCCATTATATCATTATGATTTGTGGTTTTCATAGCGTTATTTGTGTTTTTCAAATCACCGGAATTATTTGTTGCTTTTTTCTGTTGTATAAATTTGTTTAGGTACAAAATGTATATAGCCTTGTTTACTATTTCTCAAAGCGATATTTGTTGACCATCTGTTTATTGGAATAGATTGATCAGAAGTTATTACTCTTCATATCAATTTCTCTTTCTATGCCAGTTTAAGTTATAAAGAAATGTTACGTTTCGTCAATTATATGTATTAAGATATCATTTCTTCTAAGAAGTTTTTGATACACTTCTGTGATAAATTTATCGATATTTCTGAAAATTTGGTTTGATGCGATTAAGTACACCAGTTAGTCTACGTTTCATGTTCAGTAAATGTGCCAAAATCCGTTTGTGATGTCAGAAGTAATCGAGTATATGTTGAATTAAGGTCAATGTGAAATTAATTTAAAAAAGATAATGAAAATATCATAAAAGATAAAACTTGTAATGCTTAATATCCAACTGATTACATATAAACATATATCTTCTGTAAATAATATGGTGCAGAGTTTCTAGAGAAATGTTGCCTGCAAGACCAGTGAGCACATGTTTATAACTAATTGTTGACAGATAACTCGAGGCTTAAGAAAATAAATTTGATTTTGTATCACAAACTAGACAGAATGAAGTTGTAACCTTGGTACATTGATTTAAGTCACTGCATTATATTTTTGACAACACAAGGTAAAGAATACATATACTACTCGTTTAAAATTTGGAAATGTGAAAGAATCACGTTGCAAATTGCTGACTCTTACTGTATCATTTTAACTAAGTGCAGAATGTCACATTTGTATAGCAATTCGAGGTTAATAACCGCTAAAAGGAGAATGACATAAAACAATAACACAAGAAGCATAGGCCAACACAACAAAGGTCAAATCAACATCTTCATAATTAATCTTCTTCAAAGTTATGGTTTTATTTTTTTTTCGTCATGGTTGGTAATTATGATATATTTAGGAAATTGTGTAAATTTGCTGCAAGTATAAATGTCCGTGTAGATTTTGTTTCCATTCTTCTATCATTATCTTTTTTATCTTTAAGCAAAAATCATGTTTCTCTTCTGTGTTTGTCATAACGTGTTGTAATATATGTTGACATATAAGGGTCTACCAAAGGTGAAATAAATAATTTAATTGTGTATCGTATATAAAAACTAAAACAAGAACTCCTAGTTGGAACCCCAATTTCCTTTAAGTTATATCACATACATTGCTCTCTGAAGAACGTAAGATGTTAAAACATTGCCTGGAATAAGAATTATCCTCAACTTACAAACGTTCATATGACATTGATGAATAATGCCTAAAAATAAGCACGATGGTAACCCCCTGAAACTTGTATTTCGATGTAACCCGAAAAAATTTATGGGATAAAAAAAATTGTAATCGCTTGTTTCTGGATTTAATTATTTTCCTGTTTTTGTAAGTATTCTTAGAATATCATGTTTTATGCATTTTTGGGAACTATATTGAACTCTGCAATGAAAAGATTATGTCTAGCGTATCAAATATAAGTACAAATGTAGTTAAATGTTAAACACTCGTTTAGTTGAATTCAATTTAAATGATACTGAATAGGGCTTTGTGGTTTGGTGAGTAAGTTGGTGATTGTCGTTTAAGTTAGCGAGAACAAGTTGCATTTCGATGCGCTCATGATAATGTCGGCTTTGTACTAAACCGACATGCCTAGTACATAGTGCTACCTCACTGCAACAACAGTCCGTGGGTATACGTGTCCCTCCACTCCATCGTATTATCCTGATTTCGAGCCAACTAGTCTTTACTATTACTCCTTATTGATGCATGCTTAGCGCAGAAATATCAAATACAAATTTTGTAGTCTTTGGTTTGGCCCGACTGTGGCTGGAAACCACGATCTATAGTACTGGAGGCGAGTACACCAACCATTACACAACACAACCGATGCACAGGCACTTGTTTCATTCAAAAAATATATGCCCCCTCCTCTTCCTTACCAATTATATCGTTACACTCCCGAGATATTTCTCTTTTCGACTGCCACATTTAAATATACCTACCGGGCCCCCCTCAGACGAATTGGACAAGAATATTCTGGAAGTGGTTGTATCCGTTTCAATGACTGAAAAGTAGACCAAGCGACATACGCTGAATATTCTTGTCCAATTCGTCTGAGGGGGGCCCGGTAGGTATATTCAAATGTGGCAGTCGAAAAGAGAAATATCTTGGGAGTGTAACGATATAATTGGGTCAGCGAAAGGATCACAAATAAGCGAAAAATATTGAGGCGAAGTGGGGAAGGGGAAAAGGGCAGATATTTACCTTGAAGTAAGGAAGAGGAGGGGGCATATATTTTTTGAATGAAACAAGTGCCTGTGAACCGATATGGTTTATCTGGTTGAGCTACATATCTTAAAGGTGGTATTTGCTTCTGTCTTATTTAAAAGGGACACTTTGCTACAGAGATTCAAAAGTGCTCAAACTTTGTAATTTGAAGTTGTTTTGCTTGTTTTACTCAGGGGATGTACTGGGGATTTAATAGTAGCTACACCACAACTTTGATTGTACTGAAGATGTAATAATAGTTTCACTGCACTCTGGGATGTACCATTAAATTGTAGTAAAAAGAAAAAAAAACAATACCACATCGTCAGACCAGTTCCAAAATCCAATCGTTTAATCGATACCACTATATCTAGCACACATATGTATGACTGCTCTTCTTCCGGTGTATTTTTTGGTTTATATTTATGCGCATGCGCCTAACATTGGGTGACTAAAATGTGTCTTAAATGCATCCATTATTTTCTTATATGGCCCATTTTTAAAGCATCCAAAACCAGCCATTTTTATTAGATTATTCACCTATTGTTTGGAAGTTGTTTCCTGTGACTTTTGGAACATACTAGAACCTTAGAAGCAACTCTAAGTAGATGATGTGTTTCATTTTTTTTTCTCTATTCCACTCACAGCCAACCGATTCTTTGGTGTAATGGTTAGTGTGCTTACCTCTAGTGTGGTAGATCTAGTGCTCGAGTCCCAGTGGGGTCAATCCAAAGACAAAATTGATATTTGTTGCTTCTCTGCGAAGACTCAGAATCAGGAAAATGTGTCCCAGTGGAGCGACATGTCTACCCACACACTATTGTTTTAGTGAGCTAGCACTATAAAGATCCAACTAAGCCTGTAGGTCGTATGCAAAGCGGACAACGCCATCATCTCAATCACTCCCTCACTCACATCCTCTATGATGTTATTGTACTTGTATCCTTGCGTTTTATCTGCGGTCGGCTCAAACCAAAGACTGAATTTGGTATTCTCTGTTAGGTATGCAACATTAGGGATTAAGAGCTAAAACTTGTTTGTTGATTTAGTGTTATGAGAATGTGACCGAGTGGAACGACATGTCTACCAACAGACTTTTATTACTAACACTATAAAAGTCAGTGGAACGACATGTCTACCAACGGACTGTTATTACTAACACTATTAACGTCAGTAGAACGACATGTCTACCAACAGACTGTTATTACTAACACTATAAAAGTCAGTGGAACGACATGTCTACCAACAGACTGTTATTACTAACACTATAAAAGTCAGTGGAACGACATGTCTACCAACAGACTGTTATTACTAACACTATTAAAGTCAGTAGAACGACATGTCTACCAACGGACTGTTATTACTAACACTATTAAAGTCAGTAGAACGACATGTCTACCAACAGACTGTTATTACTAACACTATAACAGTCAGTAGAACGACATGTCTACCAACAGACTGTTATTACTAACACTATAACAGTCAGTAGAACGACATGTCTACCAACAGACTGTTATTACTAACACTATAAAAGTCAGTGGAACGACATGTCTACCAACAGACTGTTATTACTAACACTATAAAAGTCAGTGGAACGATATGTCTACCAACAGACTGTTATTACTAACACTATAAAAGTCAGTGGAACGACATGTCTACCCACAGACTGTTATTACTAACACTATAAAAGTCAGTAGAACGACATGTCTACCAACAGACTGTTATTACTAACACTATAAAAGTCAGTAGAACGACATGTCTACCAACAGACTGTTATTACTAACACTATAAAAGTCAGTAGAACGACATGTCTACCAACAGACTGTTATTACTAACACTATAAAAGGCAGTAGAACGACATGTCTACCAACAGACTGTTATTACTAACACTATAAAAGTCAGTAGAACGACATGTCTACCAACAGACTGTTATTACTAACACTATAAAAGTCAGTGGAACGACATGTCTACCAACAGACTGTTATTACTAACACTATAAAAGTCAGTAGAACGACATGTCTACCAACGGACTGTTATTACTAACACTATTAAAGTCAGTAGAACGACATGTCTACCAACAGACTGTTATTACTAACACTATAAAAGTCAGTAGAACGACATGTCTACCAACAGACTGTTATTACTAACACTATAAAAGTCAGTAGAACGACATGTCTACCAACAGACTGTTATTACTAACACTATAAAAGTCAGTAGAACGACATGTCTACCAACAGACTGTTATTACTAACATTATAAAAGTCAGTAGAACGACATGTCTACCAACAGACTTTTATTACTAACACTATAAAAGTCAGTAGAACGACATGTCTACCAACAGACTGTTATTACTAACACTATAAAAGTCAGTAGAACAACATGTCTACCAACAGACTGTTATTACTAACACTATAAAAGTCAGTAGAACGACATGTCTACCAACAGACTGTTATTACTAACACTATAACAGTCAGTAGAACGACATGTCTACCAACAGACTGTTATTACTAACACTATAAAAGTCAGTAGAAAGACATGTCTACCAACAGACTGTTATTACTAACACTATAAAAGTCAGTAGAAAGACATGTCTACCAACAGACTGTTATTACTAACACTATAAAAGTCAGTAGAATGACATGTCTACCAACAGACTGTTATTACTAACACTATAAAAGTCAGTAGAACGACATGTCTACCAACAGACTATTATTACTAACACTATAAAAGTCAGTAGAACGACATGTCTACCAACAGACTGTTATTACTAACACTATAAAAGTCAGTAGAACGACATGTCTACCAACAGACTGTTATTACTAACACTATAACAGTCAGTAGAACGACATGTCTACCAACAGACTGTTATTACTAACACTATAAAAGTCAGTAGAAAGACATGTCTACCAACAGACTGTTATTACTAACACTATAAAAGTCAGTAGAAAGACATGTCTACCAACAGACTGTTATTACTAACACTATAAAAGTCAGTAGAACGACATGTCTACCAACAGACTGTTATTACTAACACTATAAAAGTCAGTAGAACGACATGTCTACCAACAGACTGTTATTACTAACACTATAACAGTCAGTAGAACGACATGTCTACCAACAGACTGTTATTACTAACACTATAAAAGTCAGTAGAACGACATGTCTACCAACAGACTGTTATTACTAACACTATAAAAGTCAGTAGAACGACATGTCTACCAACAGACTGTTATTACTAACACTATAAAAGTAAGTAGAACGACATGTCTACCAACAGACTGTTATTACTAACACTATAACAGTCAGTAGAACGACATGTCTACCAACAGACTGTTATTACTAACACTATAAAAGTCAGTAGAACGACATGTCTACCAACAGACTGTTATTACTAACACTATAAAAGTCAGTAGAACGACATGTCTACCAACAGACTGTTATTACTAACACTATAACAGTCAGTAGAACGACATGTCTACCAACAGACTGTTATTACTAACACTATAACAGTCAGTAGAACGACATGTCTACCAACAGACTGTTATTACTAACACTATAACAGTCAGTAGAACGACATATCTACCAACAGACTGTTATTACTAACACTATAACAGTCAGTAGAACGACATGTCTACCCACAGACTGTTATTACTAACACTATAACAGTCAGTAGAACGACATGTCTACCCACAGACTGTTATTACTAACACTATAACAGTCAGTAGAACTACATGTCTACCAACAGCCTGTTATTACTAACACTATAAAAGTCAGTAGAATGACATGTCTACCAACAGACTGTTATTACTAACACTATAAAAGTCAGTAGAACGACATGTCTACCAACAGACTGTTATTACTAACACTATAACAGTCAGTAGAACGACATGTCTACCAACAGACTGTTATTACTAACACTATAAAAGTCAGTAGAACGACATGTCTACCAACAGACTGTTATTACTAACACTATAAAAGTCAGTAGAACGACATGTCTACCAACAGACTGTTATTACTAACACTATAAAAGTCAGTAGAACGACATGTCTACCAACAGACTGTTATTACTAACACTATAAAAGTCAGTGGAACGACATGTCTACCAACAGACTGTTATTACTAACACTATAAAAGTCAGTAGAACGACATGTCTACCAACAGACTGTTATTACTAACACTATAAAAGTCAGTAGAACGACATGTCTACCAACAGACTGTTATTACTAACACTATAAAAGTCAGTAGAACGACATGTCTACCAATAGACTGTTATTACTAACACTATAAAAGTCAGTAGAACGACATGTCTACCAACAGACTGTTATTACTAACACTATAACAGTCAGTAGAACGACATGTCTACCAACAGACTGTTATTACTAACACTATAACAGTCAGTAGAACGACATGTCTACCAACAGACTGTTATTACTAACACTATAACAGTCAGTAGAACGACATGTCTACCCACAGACTGTTATTACTAACACTATAACAGTCAGTTGAACGACATGTCTACCAACAGCCTGTTATTACTAACACTATAAAAGTCAGTAGAACGACATGTCTACCAACAGACTGTTATTACTAACACTATAAAAGTCAGTAGAACGACATGTCTACCAACAGACTGTTATTACTAACACTATAACAGTCAGTAGAACGACATGTCTACCAACAGACTGTTATTACTAACACTATAAAAGTCAGTAGAACGACATGTCTACCAACAGACTGTTATTACTAACACTATAAAAGTCAGTAGAACGACATGTCTACCAACAGACTGTTATTACTAACACTATAAAAGTCGGTAGAACGACATGTCTACCAACAGACTGTTATTACTAACACTATAAAAGTCAGTGGTACGACATGTCTACCAACAGACTGTTATTACTAACACTATAAAAGTCAGTAGAACGACATGTCTACCAACAGACTATTATTACTAACACTATAAAAGTCAGTAGAACGACATGTCTACCAACAGACTGTTATTACTAACACTATAAAAGTCAGTAGAACGACATGTCTACCAACAGACTGTTATTACTAACACTATAAAAGTCAGTGGAACGACATGTCTACCAACAGACTGTTATTACTAACACTATAAAAGTCAGTAGAACGACATGTCTACCAACAGACTGTTATTACTAACACTATAAAAGTCAGTGGAACGACATGTCTACCAACAGACTGTTATTACTAACACTATAAAAGTCAGTGGAACGACATGTCTACCAACAGACTGTTATTACTAACACTATAAAAGTCAGTAGAACGACATGTCTACCAACAGACTGTTATTACTAACACTATAAAAGTCAGTGGAACGACATGTCTACCAACAGACTGTTATTACTAACACTATAAAAGTCAGTAGAACGACATGTCTACCAACAGACTGTTATTACTAACACTATAAAAGTCAGTGGAACGACATGTCTACCAACGGACTGTTTTTACTAACACTATAAAAGTCAGTAGAACGACATGTCTACCAACAGACTGTTATTACTAACACTATAAAAGTCAGTGGAACGACATGTCTACCAACAGACTGTTATTACTAACACTATAAAAGTCAGTGGAACGACATGTCTACCAACAGACTGTTATTACTAACACTATAACAGTCAGTAGAACGACATGTCTACCAACAGACTGTTATTACTAACACTATAACAGTCAGTAGAACGACATGTCTAACAACAGACTGTTATTACTAACACTATAACAGTCAGTAGAACGACATGTCTACCAACAGACTGTTATTACTAACACTATAACAGTCAGTAGAACGACATGTCTACCAACAGACTGTTATTACTAACACTATAACAGTCAGTAGAACGACATGTCTACCAACAGACTGTTATTACTAACACTATAACAGTCAGTAGAACGACAATGTCTACCAACAGACTGTTATTACTAACACTATAACAGTCAGTAGAACGACATGTCTACCAACAGACTGTTATTACTAACACTATAACAGTCAGTAGAACGACATGTCTACCAACAGACTGTTATTACTAACACTATAACAGTCAGTAGAACGACATGTCTACCAACAGACTGTTATTACTAACACTATAACAGTCAGTAGAACGACATGTCTACCAACAGACTGTTATTACTAACACTATAACAGTCAGTAGAACGACATGTCTACCAACAGACTGTTATTACTAACACTATAACAGTCAGTAGAACGACATGTCTACCAACAGACTGTTATTACTAACACTATAACAGTCAGTAGAACGACATGTCTACCAACAGACTGTTATTACTAACACTATAACAGTCAGTAGAACGACATGTCTACCAACAGACTGTTATTACTAACACTATAACAGTCAGTAGAACGACATGTCTACCAACAGACTGTTATTACTAACACTATAACAGTCAGTAGAACGACATGTCTAACAACAGACTGTTATTACTAACACTATAACAGTCAGTAGAACGACATGTCTACCAACAGACTGTTATTACTAACACTATAACAGTCAGTAGAACGACATGTCTACCAACAGACTGTTATTACTAACACTATAACAGTCAGTAGAACGACATGTCTACCAACAGACTGTTATTACTAACACTATAACAGTCAGTAGAACGACATGTCTACCAACAGACTGTTATTACTAACACTATAACAGTCAGTAGAACGACATGTCTACCAACAGACTGTTATTACTAACACTATAACAGTCAGTAGAACGACATGTCTACCAACAGACTGTTATTACTAACACTATAACAGTCAGTAGAACGACATGTCTACCAACAGACTGTTATTACTAACACTATAACAGTCAGTAGAACGACATGTCTACCAACAGACTGTTATTACTAACACTATAACAGTCAGTAGAACGACATGTCTACCAACAGACTGTTATTACTAACACTATAACAGTCAGTAGAACGACATGTCTACCAACAGACTGTTATTACTAACACTATAAAAGTCAGTAGAACGACATGTCTACCAACAGACTGTTATTACTAACACTATAAAAGTCAGTGGAACGACATGTCTACCAACAGACTGTTATTACTAACACTATAAAAGTCAGTAGAACGACATGTCTACCAACAGACTGTTATTACTAACACTATAAAAGTCAGTAGAACGACATGTCTACCAACAGACTGTTATTACTAACACTATAAAAGTCAGTAGAACGACATGTCTACCAATAGACTGTTATTACTAACACTATAAAAGTCAGTAGAACGACATGTCTACCAACAGACTGTTATTACTAACACTATAACAGTCAGTAGAACGACATGTCTACCAACAGACTGTTATTACTAACACTATAACAGTCAGTAGAACGACATGTCTACCAACAGACTGTTATTACTAACACTATAACAGTCAGTAGAACGACATGTCTACCCACAGACTGTTATTACTAACACTATAACAGTCAGTTGAACGACATGTCTACCAACAGCCTGTTATTACTAACACTATAAAAGTCAGTAGAACGACATGTCTACCAACAGACTGTTATTACTAACACTATAAAAGTCAGTAGAACGACATGTCTACCAACAGACTGTTATTACTAACACTATAACAGTCAGTAGAACGACATGTCTACCAACAGACTGTTATTACTAACACTATAAAAGTCAGTAGAACGACATGTCTACCAACAGACTGTTATTACTAACACTATAAAAGTCAGTAGAACGACATGTCTACCAACAGACTGTTATTACTAACACTATAAAAGTCGGTAGAACGACATGTCTACCAACAGACTGTTATTACTAACACTATAAAAGTCAGTGGTACGACATGTCTACCAACAGACTGTTATTACTAACACTATAAAAGTCAGTAGAACGACATGTCTACCAACAGACTATTATTACTAACACTATAAAAGTCAGTAGAACGACATGTCTACCAACAGACTGTTATTACTAACACTATAAAAGTCAGTAGAACGACATGTCTACCAACAGACTGTTATTACTAACACTATAAAAGTCAGTGGAACGACATGTCTACCAACAGACTGTTATTACTAACACTATAAAAGTCAGTAGAACGACATGTCTACCAACAGACTGTTATTACTAACACTATAAAAGTCAGTGGAACGACATGTCTACCAACAGACTGTTATTACTAACACTATAAAAGTCAGTGGAACGACATGTCTACCAACAGACTGTTATTACTAACACTATAAAAGTCAGTAGAACGACATGTCTACCAACAGACTGTTATTACTAACACTATAAAAGTCAGTGGAACGACATGTCTACCAACAGACTGTTATTACTAACACTATAAAAGTCAGTAGAACGACATGTCTACCAACAGACTGTTATTACTAACACTATAAAAGTCAGTGGAACGACATGTCTACCAACGGACTGTTTTTACTAACACTATAAAAGTCAGTAGAATGACATGTCTACCAACAGACTGTTATTACTAACACTATAAAAGTCAGTGGAACGACATGTCTACCAACAGACTGTTATTACTAACACTATAAAAGTCAGTGGAACGACATGTCTACCAACAGACTGTTATTACTAACACTATAACAGTCAGTAGAACGACATGTCTACCAACAGACTGTTATTACTAACACTATAACAGTCAGTAGAACGACATGTCTAACAACAGACTGTTATTACTAACACTATAACAGTCAGTAGAACGACATGTCTACCAACAGACTGTTATTACTAACACTATAACAGTCAGTAGAACGACATGTCTACCAACAGACTGTTATTACTAACACTATAACAGTCAGTAGAACGACATGTCTACCAACAGACTGTTATTACTAACACTATAACAGTCAGTAGAACGACATGTCTACCAACAGACTGTTATTACTAACACTATAACAGTCAGTAGAACGACATGTCTACCAACAGACTGTTATTACTAACACTATAACAGTCAGTAGAACGACATGTCTACCAACAGACTGTTATTACTAACACTATAACAGTCAGTAGAACGACATGTCTACCAACAGACTGTTATTACTAACACTATAACAGTCAGTAGAACGACATGTCTACCAACAGACTGTTATTACTAACACTATAACAGTCAGTAGAACGACATGTCTACCAACAGACTGTTATTACTAACACTATAACAGTCAGTAGAACGACATGTCTACCAACAGACTGTTATTACTAACACTATAACAGTCAGTAGAACGACATGTCTACCAACAGACTGTTATTACTAACACTATAACAGTTCGTAGAACGACATGTCTACCAACAGACTGTTATTACTAACACTATAACAGTCAGTAGAACGACATGTCTACCAACAGACTGTTATTACTAACACTATAACAGTCAGTAGAACGACATATCTACCAACAGACTGTTATTACTAACACTATAACAGTCAGTAGAACGACATGTCTACCCACAGACTGTTATTACTAACACTATAACAGTCAGTAGAACGACATGTCTACCCACAGACTGTTATTACTAACACTATAACAGTCAGTAGAACTACATGTCTACCAACAGCCTGTTATTACTAACACTATAAAAGTCAGTAGAATGACATGTCTACCAACAGACTGTTATTACTAACACTATAAAAGTCAGTAGAACGACATGTCTACCAACAGACTGTTATTACTAACACTATAACAGTCAGTAGAACGACATGTCTACCAACAGACTGTTATTACTAACACTATAAAAGTCAGTAGAACGACATGTCTACCAACAGACTGTTATTACTAACACTATAAAAGTCAGTAGAACGACATGTCTACCAACAGACTGTTATTACTAACACTATAAAAGTCAGTAGAACGACATGTCTACCAACAGACTGTTATTACTAACACTATAAAAGTCAGTAGAACGACATGTCTACCAACAGACTGTTATTACTAACACTATAAAAGTCAGTGGAACGACATGTCTACCAACAGACTGTTATTACTAACACTATAAAAGTCAGTAGAACGACATGTCTACCAACAGACTGTTATTACTAACACTATAAAAGTCAGTAGAACGACATGTCTACCAACAGACTGTTATTACTAACACTATAAAAGTCAGTAGAACGACATGTCTACCAATAGACTGTTATTACTAACACTATAAAAGTCAGTAGAACGACATGTCTACCAACAGACTGTTATTACTAACACTATAACAGTCAGTTGAACGACATGTCTACCAACAGCCTGTTATTACTAACACTATAAAAGTCAGTAGAACGACATGTCTACCAACAGACTGTTATTACTAACACTATAAAAGTCAGTAGAACGACATGTCTACCAACAGACTGTTATTACTAACACTATAACAGTCAGTAGAACGACATGTCTACCAACAGACTGTTATTACTAACACTATAAAAGTCAGTAGAACGACATGTCTACCAACAGACTGTTATTACTAACACTATAAAAGTCAGTAGAACGACATGTCTACCAACAGACTGTTATTACTAACACTATAAAAGTCGGTAGAACGACATGTCTACCAACAGACTGTTATTACTAACACTATAAAAGTCAGTGGTACGACATGTCTACCAACAGACTGTTATTACTAACACTATAAAAGTCAGTAGAACGACATGTCTACCAACAGACTATTATTACTAACACTATAAAAGTCAGTAGAACGACATGTCTACCAACAGACTGTTATTACTAACACTATAAAAGTCAGTAGAACGACATGTCTACCAACAGACTGTTATTACTAACACTATAAAAGTCAGTGGAACGACATGTCTACCAACAGACTGTTATTACTAACACTATAAAAGTCAGTAGAACGACATGTCTACCAACAGACTGTTATTACTAACACTATAAAAGTCAGTGGAACGACATGTCTACCAACAGACTGTTATTACTAACACTATAAAAGTCAGTGGAACGACATGTCTACCAACAGACTGTTATTACTAACACTATAAAAGTCAGTAGAACGACATGTCTACCAACAGACTGTTATTACTAACACTATAAAAGTCAGTGGAACGACATGTCTACCAACAGACTGTTATTACTAACACTATAAAAGTCAGTAGAACGACATGTCTACCAACAGACTGTTATTACTAACACTATAAAAGTCAGTGGAACGACATGTCTACCAACGGACTGTTTTTACTAACACTATAAAAGTCAGTAGAACGACATGTCTACCAACAGACTGTTATTACTAACACTATAAAAGTCAGTGGAACGACATGTCTACCAACAGACTGTTATTACTAACACTATAAAAGTCAGTGGAACGACATGTCTACCAACAGACTGTTATTACTAACACTATAACAGTCAGTAGAACGACATGTCTACCAACAGACTGTTATTACTAACACTATAACAGTCAGTAGAACGACATGTCTAACAACAGACTGTTATTACTAACACTATAACAGTCAGTAGAACGACATGTCTACCAACAGACTGTTATTACTAACACTATAACAGTCAGTAGAACGACATGTCTACCAACAGACTGTTATTACTAACACTATAACAGTCAGTAGAACGACATGTCTACCAACAGACTGTTATTACTAACACTATAACAGTCAGTAGAACGACATGTCTACCAACAGACTGTTATTACTAACACTATAACAGTCAGTAGAACGACATGTCTACCAACAGACTGTTATTACTAACACTATAACAGTCAGTAGAACGACATGTCTACCAACAGACTGTTATTACTAACACTATAACAGTCAGTAGAACGACATGTCTACCAACAGACTGTTATTACTAACACTATAACAGTCAGTAGAACGACATGTCTACCAACAGACTGTTATTACTAACACTATAACAGTCAGTAGAACGACATGTCTACCAACAGACTGTTATTACTAACACTATAACAGTCAGTAGAACGACATGTCTACCAACAGACTGTTATTACTAACACTATAACAGTCAGTAGAACGACATGTCTACCAACAGACTGTTATTACTAACACTATAACAGTCAGTAGAACGACATGTCTACCAACAGACTGTTATTACTAACACTATAACAGTCAGTAGAACGACATGTCTACCAACAGACTGTTATTACTAACACTATAACAGTTCGTAGAACGACATGTCTACCAACAGACTGTTATTACTAACACTATAACAGTCAGTAGAATGACATGTCTACCAACAGACTGTTATTACTAACACTATAAAAGTCAGTAGAACGACATGTCTACCAACAGACTGTTATTACTAACACTATAAAAGTCAGTAGAACGACATGTCTACCAACAGACTGTTATTACTAACACTATAACAGTCAGTAGAACGAAATGTCTACCAACAGACTGTTATTACTAACACTATAACAGTCAAGCAGCGTGTTAGTAGGTGTCGTCATCATCTTATCAAAAGGTAACTTGTTCCTGCGAAGATATTGATGAAAAATTGATCATTTGGCCATAAACAACAATTATTCGCTGACTATTCGACTCATTAATATATGCAGTGGTAATTTAGGGAGCAGGAACTGCTTACCCTTTCGGAGCACCTCAGTTCACCCCAGGTTTATAGTGGAGTTCGTCTTACTCGATTTTTAGTTTTATGTGTTATGTAGATCGTTGTTAGTCTTTTTGTTCTTTTCCTTTTGGCCAGTGTGTTGTCTGTTCTTCTTCAATTTACGGATTCTGATTACCTCCCTTTGGTATCTTCAAACTCTTCTAAAAAAAGTTTTGTCCTTGTTATTTGTGTGCTAGTTTGCATTGTGTCTTCATGACATTACATGTACTTAAAACTTGGTATAATAGTATTATTTTAATAGTGCGTGTTACATGAGCTGCAAAAACACTGTCTTCCATTCGACATTCTTTTCTTTTCTTTCATCTTGTTTCGTGAATGTTCAAATAATCTGATGAATAAACCATCATGTCATGTCATGTTGTAATGACATTAATATCTTACTGCAAAGTACATGTGTTATGTACATCATTACGTACATCTGTATATATGTTTTCAAATAGCATAATAACAGCAGGGAATCACTGATATAGTGCCACTGATTATCAGAGAAATTGATTGCATGCATTAAAAAATTAAATTGAACAGAAAAAAGTCAAAAGTAATAGATGTTTCTAAGATTTTTGATTAGATTTTGGAACTGTTCCGAATTTGTTGTATTTTTTTTTCATTTTATTATTTCATAATTTGGCAAATTGAAAATCTATTAATTGCACTAATACATCAATCAGGCCATGTTAATCACGTCGATACAAAAAAAAATCAGAAATCAAACACACATCAGTACAGCAGTTAATTTTTATAAATCAAAATTTGTCTGTCCTTTTGTCTTTTATCTTTTGGCCATTGTGTTGTCTGTCCTTCTTCGATTTACGGATTCTGATTACTCCTTTGGTATCTTCAAACTCTTCTTAGTCCAAAATAACTACATAAATACACAAACAAACCGCATTTATAGGACATATCATGTCATTGTCTCATGTTTATGGTGTACGGCGTGTCAAATGTAGGGTCATTGGAGAAATAAATTAACTTGCAGTCCTTGACTTCCCAGTGAGAAATGAGATGGGTTTGATACGTCTTAACCCAATAGTTTTTGTTGAAATATTAATCAAACTGGTTGATGAGTGATAACTGTCTAATATTAGACGAGCGATATAACAAAAAAAGTATATCTATACCAAATTTCAAATATTTCAGAATAGTTACGCTGCGGAAGTTCTTTCTCAATATAATTTCTCTTATTAATAGTTCGTATAATTTTTAACCCCACGATGTAGCTGAAATACTGCTAACGTTAGCGTTAAGCACCAATCAATCAATCAATCAACCTATTATGTTTATCATGTTTTGAGGCCGCCATGGCCGTGATCGCATGGGAGTTACTGCTTATGGAATCTACGCCTCAATTCTCAATGCTGACGGTATGTACTGGTTACAACTTTATGTGTTAAGTCTGTCAGTGTCTGTGGCAGGTTGATGGTATCTCTCGTGTCTGTGGCAGGTTGATGGTATCTCTCGTGTCTGTGGCAGGTTGATGGTATCTCTCGTGTCTGTGGCAGGTTGATGGTATCTCTCGTGTCTGTGGCAGGTTGATGGTATCTCTCGTGTCTGTGACAGGTTGATGGTATCTCTCGTGTCTGTGGCAGATTGATGGTATCTCTCGTGTCTGTGGCAGGTTGATGGTATCTCTCGTGCCTGTGGCAGGTTGATGGTATCTCTCGTGTCTGTGGCAGGTTGATGGTATCTCTCGTGTCTGTGGCAGATTGATGGTATCTCTCGTGTCTGTGGCAGGTTGATGGTATCTCTCGTGTCTGTGGCAGGTTGATGGTATCTCTCGTGTCTGTGGCAGGTTGATGGTATCTCTCGTGTCTGTGGCAGGTTGATGGTATCTCTCGTGTCTGTGGCAGGTTGATGGTATCTCTCGTGTCTGTGGCAGGTTGATGGTATCTCTCGTGTCTGTGGCAGATTGATGGTATCTCTCGTGTCTGGCAGGTTGATGGTATCTCTCGTGTCTGTGGCAGGTTGATGGTATCTCTCGTGTCTGTGGCAGATTGATGGTATCTCTCGTGTCTGTGGCAGGTTGATGGTATCTCTCGTGTCTGTGGCAGGTTGATGGTATCTCTCGTCTCTGTGGCAGGTTGATGGTATCTCTCGTGTCTGTGGCAGGTTGATGGTATCTCTCGTGTCTGTGGCAGGTTGATGGTATCTCTCGTGTCTATGGCAGGTTGATGGTATCTCTCGTGTCTGTGGCAGGTTGATGGTATCTCTCGTGTCTGTGGCAGGTTGATGGTATCTCTCGTGTCTGTGGCAGGTTGATGGTATCTCTCGTGTCTGTGGCAGGTTGATGGTATCTCTCGTGTCTGTGGCAGGTTGATGGTATCTCTCGTGTCTGTGGTAGGTTGATGGTATCTCTCCCGGTATAGCAGTTCTCTCCACTAATGCTATGTCCGTAACGAAATAACTGCAATATAGTTGAAAATGACGTTCAACACCAAAAACCCCTAACCCATATCCCCCTTAACTTCCTTTGCAGTCAGCGATGCCTTTGAGGGGATTATGGTGTTTAACACCACTTTCAACAATATTTCAGCTATATCGTGGCGGTTAGTTTTATTGGTAGAGGAAACCGGAGTACCCGGAGAAATCCATAAACCTGCCGCAAGTCACTTACAAACTTTATCAAATAATGTTGTATCGGCGATGCCTTTTGATAATAAATTATTCTGTCCACGGTAAACCGTCTAATGTTAACACTGTTTTACCTTTTGATCAGTAAGGACGGTATATCATCTGGTATTAGTTTGTCATTAAATCTAATGCACCATGATTAGTTATTAGGTTATCTACAAAATATTGAGTGTTATAAGTGAATTACAAATGTATATACGTATGTAATCTGCATACATACAGAAAAATGGATTATGACCAACGTGTTAAATATAAATCATATCTTGTAGAATGCCATTATGCGGTACTAAGTGCATGCATTTGCTGAAGAATGCCTCCGTGTTTCTATATATACATTGTACAACGTTTTACCCGACATTTTATTGCTATAGCCCATGTAGTACAAGGGAGATAACCCTTACTACATTTTGATAGAGACCGACATACCGTAAGGACACGACCTTTAACTAGACCAATCAAAAACCTGATAGAACAGTAATGATAGGAACAATATACAATCCGGCTAGACAAGACAATACGAGTGTAAGAAAAAATCAATTAAAGAAACCAATAAAAAACCATTAGACAACAGACAGTTCGCATAAAAAGTATGAGTGATATGATGTTCTTTGATGGAATCTTTAACATAGTGCAGTCTTTCTCATAAAAAGATGTTGTCATTTAATGTTAAAGGAAATGGAATTTGTTTTTCTTTTGATGAAACAAAAGTAATATAATCGAGTATGTCAAATTTGACATTATTTAAGTGAAATATTGGTGATTTGGCCTATCACATTACACGTTTCGGTAAACTTCAAATTGATAATTCTTCGGTTGCTAATGAATACACTTCATATTAAAGTATTCAAAGATAACTTCCTTTTTCATGTTATAGTGTGGACATATTACGCATGTTAGTTAACTGTTTTTACTATGTGTGACGGTTTGTAGACACGTGTTTTTAATATTACCTAACAACTATTGGAAATCGAACCTGCCTGAAACATCTAGAATGCTATTTACATAATTAACGTATGTATTCTCAGTTTTTTTTTTATGTTCTTTTATTGTGTTTATGTCAGCTGATGGCATATTTCAGTAATAGTATACATGTAGTAGTATATTCGTACACAAAATAATAAAAAGTTAATAATAGCAAATAATCTTCAGTTTTCAAGTTTTGCTGTTAATTAAAGTAGAATGAGTGAGTGATTGTTGTTTAACGCCAATTCAGCAATTTTTTCAGCTATATCATGGCGAGAACATAATTTTCAATGAGATGATGATGAGGTCCGCTTTCTTCTAGACCAACACGCATAGTTGTAATTTTATAGTGCTAGCTCACTGAAACAACAGTCCGCGGATAGACATATCGCTCCACTCGGACACATTATTCTGATTCCGAGCCAACCACCGAGCCATCCAGTCTTTGCTCTTTCTCCCTAATTCTGGGGGCTTAGCGGAGAAGCAACAAATACCAATTTTATAGCCTTTGGTTTGACCCGACCAGGGCTCGAACCTGCGATCTACCACACTCGAGGCGAGCACGCTTACCGTTACGCCACCGATGCGGTTATAATTAACTAATGTACAAATGAATAAATAGCTAGTACATCGTACAAACATGTTTTACAAGTGGTTTTTTTTAAGGGGGAGGGGGGTATTTCATTTAGGGAGAATTGAAAAGAATATCTTCTGGGGAGGCATATTGTTTTCGGCCTGTCCGTCCGTCACACAAGGTGGTACGCACAACTCGTACTACAATTTAAATAGGATTTTCTCGAACGTTGCATGTTTATTTAATACCGTATGAATATTCGCATAACATTACAGAATTTTGACCGGAGTATTTGTGAAGGAGATGTTGCCTTTTTCCACTCTTCCATCAAAGAGTTTGTATGCGCAACTCCTTCATTTTAAACGGAAATCCTTCAAAATTTGCATGCTTACTTATTGTCATTTGCAGATTCAAATATCGTTACGGCAATATGATCTCACAATTTTTGGAGGGGTTATTGCCCTTTTCTGACTTGAATATTTAATCAAAAAGTTTGTAGACGCAACTTCTCCTACAATTTACTCCTAACTGTGCATGCTTGCTTGTTACCATATGAGGATTCGTTGATCGTTGTGGCGGATTGATCGGACCGATGTGGAAGGAGTTATTGGCCTTTTTGACTGAGAACATTTCATCGAAATGTGTGTACACGGAACACCTCCTACATGTTAAATGGGAATCCCTCAAAACTTTGCATGATTGGTTATTACCATATGGAGATTCAGATATCATTATCGTACATTTTGTGTTTGAAGGAATTATTGCCCTTTTTGAAAATCTTCCTACACCTTAAATGGGATTCACGGGTATTTTTCTTATTAGATGAAGAATGTGAGTGGGTGGGGAGACATTTCTTTGTGTGTCAAAATAACCTTTTAATTGAAAATATATCTTTATTTGAATAAGAAAAGAATACTGTAATTCATTTAGAGAAATCTCTAATTGCGTCTCATTTCATTCTAATAGAGAACACTTCCAATGATTTAGAGATCTCTTTAATTAATATAGTTAGAGATATCTTTAATTTGATTTAGAGATATCGCTAATTGATTTAGAGATCTCTCTAATTGATTTATATATCTCTATAATTGATTTAGGGATATCTCTATTTGATTTAGATATCTCTCTAATGGAATTGAAGAGTTGTGTAATTCATTTAGAAATTTCTTTAAGTGAACTGGAGAGCTGTCTAATTGATTTAGAGATCTCTCTAACTGAACTGCTGATTGAAGGACCACTCCTGGTCTTTGCTATCCGGAACATATTTGCACTGTTGCTAATTGTCGGATCTAGGTTTCTTACTACGATTACGAGTTTTTTTTAAATAAAAATACTGAAGAGAACCTAAATGATAATAATTATGATATATTAGTGTTTATGTCATGTAATACATAGCAATAGTCTTATTTGCATATGTCCGTTTAGTGTATTTTGACTGGGTAGTAGCACTTCCGGTGTCTATTTTACGACGAGTTTATACATTAATAATTCCGATAGCCGGAAATTCTTTTCTTCGGACTTTTTTTCGGTTTGTGAGGTCATCGGTCGAGTATACACCGATAATTTCAGAAAAAAACGTTTTATCACACTTTAAAAACTGTTATTGTAAGCCGACATAGTCATATCAGGCATATATTTTGCTTCAAATTTTCTGGTGGCAAAAGGTTAAACAGAAGCAGGTGATAACAGAAATTGGGACCTCGGGGGTCTACAGTTTTAAGACTACTAACACAACGATCGGATGGGATAACGGAATTGTTTCTGCGAGGGTCTACAATTTGAAGCTATGTATTTGTTTATATAGTTGTGAATGTGCTTGGTTGAACGGAGTTTTTCCTGATAATATTTACAAAGTTACTGTTTCAAATATATTCCTAAACATCCACCAATCAATATATCGTTATTCTCACAAAGCAATTTACAATGGTACATACATATATTGTTCAAATGATTATATGCATAATTAATACATAGCCTAACGCTATTTACCCAGGAGAGTCTAGACGTCTAATAATTACTCTTTTCACATGAGATTAGGAATTTGACGATGGACAGGAAATGCTGACCCTTATGGAGCCCCATAGTGGGTGTATATTTGAACTCTTACTGTTTCAAAATTTTTATTGTCTGTTGTTATTTTTTTATCTGTATTGTTTTTATATGCTTTGGTTAATGTGGCCTTTATCTTAACATAATATCATACAGACGTGTGGTAATCAGAGCGAGAGAAAAAATGGGACGTTAAAGCAGTTGATTGACTAGCGGCTTTCGCTCTACACACAAAAACATTGTGATTAGTAGACATTAAAACATATCACAAGCATTACACAATCAATGCAATTTGACTGCTGAAGAAGAAGATATAAGGATAAAACATGAATCAATGTAAAATGCCAAAGTTAATAGATACAACACATAATGGACAATAAACAAAATTAAGGAAAACAAAAAAGAATCCAAAAGTCCAAATAACACAAATTCTTACGAATAACAATGTATTCGAAATTGTAAGTTTATCATCCTTGTTGTGCACTTATATTTTATCTATTTTATTTTTTACTTCACTTTCAGATCTACAATCCAAAGACGTCTAAAACATATTGTAGTTTACAGAATTATTTTATTTAAATTCGAATGCAGCAAAAGATCCTACAATTGAGGATTTAGTTGAAGACGGTTAAATTATGTTTTACCAGGAATGTCTAACGAGACAATACCCAACAAAACTGGTGTCAATTGTGAAGCAATTATGTCCGGTATTGCAGACCCGCCACCATTTCTTGACAATGAAACTCGATATATTTTAACTGCATTGTTAGCCTTTTTTCCAATACTAACAGCCGGTGGCAACGCCTTAATTGTGGTAGCTGTATTTACTCATAAGCGATTACAAACTATAACAAATGCATTCGTGGTGTCTCTAGCCATTGCAGACTTTATGGTTGCTCTTCTTGTAATGCCAATCGGAATATATCAGCAGTATAATAACAAACAGTGGTCACTAGGAGCAACTTTGTGCAAATTGACAACAAGTCTCGACGTCATGTTCACAACAACATCAATCATGCATCTATCGTGTTTGGCTATAGATCGTTACTTGGCAATATGTCGGCCATTTTTACATGAACGGCTAAATAATTATATCATTGGGCTTATGTTGGCCTGCTGTTGGGTAACACCAATATTCATATCATTCATTCCTATTATGAATGATTGGAATCTCATCGGAATCGAAGATTTGCATAACTGTATGTTTCCGGATGACAAAACATGTGGTTTTATAGTCAACCAAACATTTTCGATAATTTGCTCAACAATAGCTTTTTACATTCCTGCAGTTTTTCTTATTATAAGTAATGTTAAAATATTTCAGACGGCTAGAAAGCAGGCACAACATATCCATAGTCTTGAAGCACATTTACATAAGCATAAGAAAGGGAAGCTTAAGAGAGAAACAAAAGCTGCCAAGACAATTGGAATTATTATGGGATGTTTCTGTGTTTGCTGGTTTCCTTTCTTTATCATGAACATTATAGATCCTTTAATCGGATATAAAATTCCTTACGAAATTTTTACGACAGCTGTATGGCTTGGATACGTAAATTCAATGCTTAATCCGTTCCTTTATTATAATTTCAATAGAGCATACAAAACTGCATTTAAACGTCTCTTTACATTTAAAGTGTGTCGAGGTATGCGAGAATACAGTGACGATGTGTACTATACGCATGACAATTCAGATGTCCATCTTCAACCTAACAATTCAGTCAACCATAATGATGATGGTCATAGTCCAATCACCGAAATGTCAAATCTTAGTTCTGCAAGTGCATTTACATAATAATCTAATCCGTGGTTGTGTTTTGTGATAACTATTAAATATTAATACATATTTTTCCATATTGGAATACTCTTAATTTAAAGCAAGGAAGGCGTTCGTGATTCTGTTTCAATTGAGTTGAGATATATAGATTATTTGTTTTAAAGAAAATTTAATTTGACTAGATCTGTCTGAATTCAGTGCTTTTGTTGATAAGTTTTGATATAAGAAGTTCCTGTAAATCAGAAATATGACAACGCTATCTTATATATTTAAATACGATTCTAATTTTGCTTCTTAACCACTTCATTTGTATTTATGTATAATCTATAATTTAATGCTCAGTTATTTATCTAAAATGTATATGTTTTGGTATGTTATTCTCACAGCTATAAAGAGTTGTGTTTTTTAAAGGTTTCTTGTTTTTACTCTACGGTATCTGTAATGAGTGATTGATTGTTGCTTAGCGCCAACTCAGCAATGTTTCAGCTATATCATGGCGAGATCAAGTTAATTTTCAATGAAATGATGAAGAGGTGCGCTTTGTACTAGACCAACACGCTTAAGTTGATGTTTAGTGGTAACTCACTGAAACAACAGTCCATGAATAGACATGTCGCCTCACTCGGACAAATTATCCCGATTCCGAGTAACCCAACCTTTGCTCTTTCTCCTTAATGCTGTGTGCTTAGCGTAGAAGCAACACATACTAATTTTATAGTCTTGGGTTTGACCTGACTGGGGGCTCGAACCAACGATCTACCACACTCGAGGCGAGCACGTTATCCATTTCACCACCGATGCATTTACTGTATCTCTAACGAGAGGGCAACGGTAATACATACAACATAACACAAGTTGAGATAACAACTGGACAAAACATCTGGATCCGAAGTTGCAATATTAGGAGCTACATTGTGACCTTATGTTCAGAAATCAAATAAAAATTGACAGATTCCATGTTCAAGACCAACATTTTGTATCACAACTCAATATGGTATAGTCTGGAGGCTTAGGTTTCCAATATTTAATACCCCTTGCATGTAAATATTGTAAATGATATGATGCACGCACCCACAAATTCGACTGACGAATCGTGACATGTAATGGTCTTTCCGGTCATTCACACCAAGGTTATCACAGAGTATTTATTTTTAGAATGAAACCATTCATAGTTTCTTGCAAGCCATTAAGACGAAGACAGACTTATAAAAGCGACATTGTGCTTAGGTTATTTAGGTTTGGGGGAAAACAATAACGTATACCCTGAAAACAAAGAATGTATGGATGAATCAATCTATTTAAAATTAGATGTTTGTAGCTTCTCTTTTTTATTTTTGTTGTTGTTGGAGATACACTAACCTCTAACAGTATCCCGTTTGGGGTCATGTCAGTATTCCTTCATATTTTCAGCCGATCAATCAACGATGGCCTTACTTTTAAGAACCAAGTAAATGCCAAGAGCCGTTGTCCGATTTGTCAATATATTTGAATGTCTTGAACTGTCATAGGTCATATAATGATATTTTATCTGACATAACCCAAATGTGATATTGTAAGATGTTAGTGTATCGCCAAAGAAAAAAAGGTTGAAGAAAAAGATACAATAAATATCTAATTTTAATTAGATTGTGTTTTACTATACAATATAATATGAAACCGGCACGCCCTTAAATGCTCGCGCATCTGAAAATTATCTGGCAATTTCATCAAAAGTGTCGAGATTTTTTGGGCCGAGATATATTGGGGACGACTTTTTTTAGGGCCGAATCTAGTCTCATTCAATCGAGCTGTCGTTCCTTTATTCGAGTTATCGTTCCTTACGAGAGAGGGTACGAGACTTCATGATCACCTTAGCGCTTTATGTTAAGAAGATCTCCATTAGTTGAGTGTGTTAGTGTGTTACCCGGAAACCGGTGTTTACAAAACGTAAGGAACGATAACTCGAATAACAAATACAAAACGTAGAATTTTTTTTTCTTCGACAATATGTTCAGCCATGTTTGTTAAAAAATCCTAAGTATACATTTTATACCATAAAGAGCTCGCTTAAGCTCGCATAATATGAAACCGGCACGGCCTTAAATGCTCGCGCATCTGAAAATTATCTGGCAATTTCATCAAAAGTGTCGAGATTTTTTGGGCCGAGATATATTGGGGACGACTTTTTTTAGGGCCGAATCTAGTCTCATTCAATCGAGCTGTCGTTCCTTTATTCGAGTTATCGTTCCTTACGAGAGAGGGTACGAGACTTCATGATCACCTTAGCGCTTTATGTTAAGAAGATCTCCATTAGTTGAGTGTGTTAGTGTGTTACCCGGAAACCGGTGTTTACAAAACGTAAGGAACGATAACTCGAATAACAAATACAAAACGTAGAATTTTTTTTTCTTCGACAATATGTTCAGCCATGTTTGTTAAAAAATCCTAAGTATACATTTTATACCATAAAGAGCTCGCTTAAGCTCGCATATAATTTCCACAAAAAAAATAAAACAAATATCCTAAAAAAGAGTAACATGCATAGAGATGCATTTATGACAGTAAAGAATTACAGAACAAATAATTGGACAATACGAAATGGAACTAGATATGGATTTCTACTAAATATAAACCGGTTTGTCCTCCGAAAGACGAAGTATTAAGTGTGATTTGTGAAGTGGGAACTGTTTGCCCGTCTGGAGCAGCCGAGTTTACTGTCGGTTTTAATGGGAGGCGTTGCTCAAAATTTAATTTTCTGTGAAGTGTTGTGTAGATCATTTTTTGTCTTTTTTGTCCTTTTTCTTTTGGCCATTGTATTTTCTGTCATTCTCCGATCTACGGCTTCTGATTACCTATTTGGAATCTGCAATCTTTTCTTGGCATTCAGTAAAATTGGACGAAATATGACCGACCGGCTACAAGTCGCTGACAAACATCACAAAGTCTTCCGAAGTGCACACATCGCCATTGGCTTGAATCCAACTCGCAACATAAGTGAAATGATAGGCACTAAATCAAACATCAATATGAATACTTCCACGACGGCACCTAGTACATGTAAGTTAGAAGATGCTAGAAGCAAACGTCAGCGATAAAAAGTTAAATCAGCCATACAATGATTAATACAAACTAAGAGAATATTAGATACGTTAAAATCATAATCCGGACAGCCAATACAATACCAGGTACATAAGGGTAATAACAAAATTACCGAACTCCGAGCAATCTTACAAAGGGAAAGTCAAAACTCATAAGTATATAAACAGACAAAATCAGTCAAAAACTGTGAAAACCGTAATGACCCTGACTTGGTACAGGCATTTCTAAAGAAAAGGTGGGTTGAATCAGATTTTAAAGCGCCAAACCTCCCGCTTTCATTACGACTCAAAGGTTCCGGCTGTCACTATAACAGTACTTATAACAATACTGGAACAACATATGAAATCCTTCAAGAAATAAAGCAAATTCCGACAAAAAGCTAGAGAGGGGTTGTGTACTTGGATAACATTCTTGATAAATGCACGACAGACGACAGCACACTATTCGTGTATTCTTTGCACTCGATTTAGAATTATATTTTATCGGTCTGAACAATCGTCAAAGCTGTAGAACTGAACCATTGAATACACAAAACATCAAGACAATTCCGAAAAATGCAACATTACGATACGGAAAAGTATAAATTAATTTTCGAAACATGAAAGCCTTGAAATGAATGAGCTCACTAGATTTTGCACCAAGTAATATTAAAAAAAAACACTTTCCAATGCATTCTTGGAAATAAAATAGTTTACAGACATGTTTTGGCAGGAATAAATGTGTTGTCCATTACTCAAAGAGGCGGTCATATTGTAATTGGGTGTACACCAGGACATATAACAACAAGAGTTTGTGAATTAGCATTCCTCTCGTGACGAGATGTGATTTATAATTAAACGTGGATATCTAATTTAATACGCATGTGGCTTTTCTGTAATAATGCTCATCAGGTACACACTCTTGACCAAAAAACTGAGAAGGGAAATTATGTAAAAGTCTTTGCGAGCAAGTAAACCACAAGTGCAAAACAGGATAGCCACATTATGGCTAAGAACGTACCTGATGAAGGTTATTACAAAAAAGCGTCATGCGCACTAAAATAGATATCCATGTTTTTCATAAATCAAGTCAGTGCCGAAGCAATTACTAATGGGTGGATGATACCCCCGGGAACGTGTAGTCCACCAGCAAATTCCTTTAACTTTTTCATACGCATTTTTGTATCCAGACCATCACTTTACTGGAAATCTCTGGGGTACACCGTGATCGTCTTATGTGACTTCCTGGGCCGCCTCTATTCTCCCATGTTTTCTTTATTAGATTAGAAACACTGATTTGTGTGAATCAGATTTGGTTTTTTTTCTTCAGCCCTTTGTATCAATCATCTGAAGTTGTAATATATATTTTCACAGTCTGTATAGGCATTAGTTCATTCAGGACTTATCCATTAACAATGTGTAGATGCTATTATGCATTTATCATTAAATATTGTCTGGCAATTTTCTTACGTAAGGCTATTTTTAAAGATTTTTCTCATTGATAGCATCCAGTTAAAACAGCAGTGTTGCTACAAATGTGTCAGCTATCTTATATCATATGCTTGTTATGAAAGCTTATAATAAAAAGAAATCACAACAATAAAACAAAAAGTGGAATCTATTTGACAAAAACTGACAGGAGTTCACAACCTATCATATACATGTATGTTAAATATACGCTATTCATCAGGTACGCTCATAGTCGAATAATTGGGAAAGCTAATTAACTAAAAAATTTTGGAAGCAAGAAAACCAAAGGTTCTAAACAGGCTAGCCAAGCTCGCTTATGGTTACCTATGCCTGATGGAGATTGAACATAGTTTCAATAAATTGCATTATATTACATAATTCTGTCTAACTTTTCATCCATATGAATTTTAGTATTTTCTTTAGCTTTTCCTTTACTATCTGTAGCCGATGCCGCTGCTAAAATCTTGTCAACTGCTTTCTCATTGGTTATTCTTAAGTTCTTCTGGATGCAAGGCTAAATTGAGGTGTGTCAGATGTCAATAGATCGTGACGTATTCTACATATTTTTTTAATCTTATTTGGGGGAACTCGGAACAATCAGATCACCAAAAACTGTTATTTAAGTAATTTAAAAAATATTCCGGAGCACCTGAGTTCACCCCCGGTTTTTAGTGGGGTTCGTGTTACTCTATCTTTAGTTTTATATGTATGTTTTGTTGATCCTTGTTTGTCCTTTTGTACTTTTTCTTTTGGCCATTGTGTTGTCTGTTCATCTTCAATATACGGATTCTGATTGCCCCTTTGGTATCTTCAAACTCTTCTTGTATATCTGCATCCAATCTGTACCCAAGTTGTATTTAAAAAGTATTAGAATGTCAGATTCTTACATATAACATGTCACAGTCATCCACATAAATGTGACAAAATATCTTGGATTTCTAATACAAAAAAATGTAGTTTATTTATCATTTGATCGCAAATTCATTCAATTACAACACAAGCGAACGAAAGCTCCTGTACATATCACATTTCTTTTCCCAAGCATCTACAATCGTCGCCCCTTAATAATTGCAAATTCCTTGAATTTCAGTAAACATAGACATCAGTATTTACATAGTATGTTGAAAGGGTGGTAAGAAGAAGCTAGAAGTAGGTCAATGCTGCACCTCGGATATTTTCCTCTATGCCTATTACGATTAGTAGTTGTGGTCATCTTATGACAACCGCATCGGTGGCGTAATTGTTAGCGTGCTCGCCTTGAGTGCGTAGACCGTGGGTTCGAGCCCCGGTCTGGTCAAACAAGACTCTAAGATTGGTATATGTGCTTCTCCGCTAAGCATGCAGCATTAAGGAGAAAGAGTAAAGACTGGTCGATTCGGAATCAGAATAATGTGCCCTAGTAGAGAGACATGTCTACCCGTGGACTGTTGTTTCAGTGAGCTAGCACTAAAAAAATCAAACTCAGCGTGTTGGTCTAGAACAAAGCGGACCTCGTCATCATTTCATTGAAAATTAACTTGTTCTCGCCATGATATAGCTGAAAAATTGCTGAATTGGCGCTAATCAACAATCACTCACTCAATCACTCATCTTATGACATCATAGTCTTGTTGTACCAGAGTTGTCGTTCTTACGAGCTCTCTACCGACCGATAACGTCTGATTTCATAATTTCTTAATGAGCAGTCATTTTTCTTCAGCCTCATCTTAAAACCGGAAGATTAGATCTTTGGTTGGTATTTTGGAGTAAGCAATCCCGTTCAATAAACACACATACTTTTTGAATTGCCAAAATTACACTCGACCGCGTTTTCCAATGAGGCATTACGGAAATAGAATTAATCGTATCATTTTTTCGCCTTTTGATTAATAGACCACGCCTATAAGCAATTTTCTAAAGATTGGATACAAATTCAACATACGTACATTGTAGTGTGGAGCGTCTTAAAGATAGAGACTATAAGTAGAATTTGGTTCCATACTACATGAAATTGCACTCTGTCAATCTTATTTGAAATTCAACCATATGCGTATGGCATACCAATCCCTCGAAAGACGTGATGTACATGTGACGGGAAGATGTGTGCCTCATGTTTAGCGACTGGGATGTCAATCTCCGGGAATCAGAAACGTAATTAATACATTCGAAGACTAGTGGTCGTTTATTGCCCCGTTGCATGCCATTATTTTCTCCAATGAAATTGGCAGTCTATTAGTGGACAATATCCGCCCTACTTGTTTACCTGAATGATGATTTATTGTTAATAAGTTTGTTCTTGACTTGACTATAGCTGAAATATTGTTTATTTAATGTTAAACAACAATCAATCGCCCATTACCAATGGATATATGGACAATTGTTTTACTGTCGCCACTATTGACTTGGTTAACCGTTAAGGAATTTCTGTGTCACAAATTATCACAGATATGTTCCGCTTGTCGTAATCACAATATGGTCCTTTCCTCATTCGTGACTTTTCACCGGGTTTATAACAAGAATAACACAACGGGAACCACTAGTGGAGCATGGAGTGGCATCTCATTCGGAGCATTTACTTTCACCCGCTGTTTTCAGTGAATTTTTTGTTCATTCTTCAGTTTTCTGTGTACATAGTGTTCTAAATATCTTTTTTTTTCTTTTGTCCTTTTTTTCTTTTGGCGGTTATATTGTCTCACCTTGTTCGATTTACGTCTTCTGATGTTTTCAGCTATATCATGGCGAGAAGAAGTTAATTTGAAATGATGATGAAATCATCTTTGTATTAGACCAACACGCTTAGTTGGATTTTTATAGTGCTAGCTCACTGAAACAACAGTCCATGGATAGACACGTCGCCCCACTCGGACACATTATCCAGATTTCGAGCCAACCGGTCTTTGCTCTCTCTCCTTAATGCTGCCTGCTCAGAGGAGAAGCAACAAATATCAATTTTATAGTCTTTGGTTTGACACGATCGGGGCTCGAACCCACAATCTACCACACTCAAGGAGAGCACGCTAACCATTACACCACTGATGCGGTTTCCCTGTAATGTAAAGCTGACCAAGACATTGATAATAAACTATGAAAATATGAACTTGGATTTTCAGGAAATTGTTGAATTTCAGAAACAAAAAGTGTGAAAGTTATTGTGTTTAAGTTGTCTGACATGTCTGTTTTATTGCATGACCTTGTCTTGTATTGTCAGAAAACGGATGTTATTTCTGTTGAAATGTTATTAAAAAGTTGAATGCTTAACACAAGTAATTGGCAAAAAGCTACAAGATAATATTAAAGAGAGCATTTAATTTCATATAACCTACACAATAGTGTTTAAAAAGTTTAAGAACTCACTTTTATGTTTATTAAATGTGAATTGTTATGTCATCAATGTGTATGTAATGTTTTAAAAACCTACTCTTAGGTAAACTGACTTGTTTATACATAAGATAACTAAACTCATAGAACATATACTAATGTTCTATAATGATTTAGGGTTAGGAGTTATGATTGTGGTGTTTGATGCCAATTTCAACAAAATTTCAGTTATATCATGGCGGTCAGTTTTATTGGTGGAGGAAACCACCGACCTGTCACAAGTCACTGACAAACGTTATCACTGACTTTATAGTTTTCTACAAAGGTCTATTCTGTTTGATATATACTACAATGTGAACAAAATCTGTATCGTGTACCTGTCATGTTTAATAAAAATGACCATAGCAATACCTGGAAGTCAATCTCATCAGTGTCCGTTCTGACATCAAGATTAATTTATATGTTTTCTTCGTAGGGTTAGGGTTATGGTGTTTAGCGCCACTTTCAACTATATTTCAATTATATTGCGGCGGTCAGTTTTATTGGTGGAGGAAACCGGAGTACCCGGAAAAAAACATCGACCCGTCGCAAGTCACTGACAAATTTACTTCGTAGAATTAAATTAAATCGAAACCATTTACTGCGTCCATGTAAAATTTGAATTAATTTCCTCTGTTGACGTAAACATGCATTGTAAATTGTCCGTAAAATATGAATGTAAAATATAGTGTTTATATAAAGATTGGTAAACTTATCTATTATCAAACTAAACATATTAGTATATTATTTATCTATTTATTTATTTTATTTTTTGCACAAGTTGTTAAAATAAAAAAAAAATGTTTTCGTGTAGATTTTCCTCATTTTTATACTATTAATAACAAACAATCGTTTGTCTCCCAGATAAACGCGTTTCTTTCCTGTGATTGTCAAATCTTATTGCAATCTATGCATCGTTGAGTGTACCGAAGGTAAACAACGAATAAATGAGCTACAATGTACGAAAATAAAGAAGAATATCCCGAATGGTACCTCATCTGTCTCTTATTTACATCACATACCGTGTCTCGGTATAGAACGTTTGATGCTAGAGTATTCCCTAAAAATAAAAAGAATTATCCTCAAAATACAAGAGTTCGTCAGACATTAATGAGTAAATCCTCACGTCCGCCATGCAACGTTCTTTACTCGGTAACACGGATCCCGTTCAAACTCAAATGTATTCATAGGATTTTAAAAAATGTAATTCATGCATTTTTGGATTTTTAAAAATATCATTTATTTCAGTTGGTAAGTATTCTTATAATATTAGCATATCTTATTTCAGTATTTTTAAACAATATTCAAAGGTGTTCATTTTCTATAATTCAAACTTAAAATGAAACTCAAAATATTTATTAAATTTCAATGATGTTGTATAAAATATTATTTCAGCTTTCAGAGATCTAAAATAAAACGTATTTCTTATTTCTGTTTCTGTGGTGAAATTGTCAAAATATTGATTAAATTTATGTTTAACATATCTAGACTTATTTCCATTTTTGATTTGATAAACGATATAGCTGAAATATTGCTAAAGTTGGCATTAAACACCAATCAATCAATGATTTGACAAAATCTTATGTAAAAAGGTTATGATTTGACAATTGTAGGTAGTTATGTCTGGACAAAGAGGTTTTCTTGGGCGAACATATAGATAATTTTATTGTTCTGAATCTATATAGATATCCTGTCACTACATTGTTGAGTATATTATTACACAAGATAATTATTTTTAACTGTCGTCATATGTGCCAACTTAATTCCAACATTGTATGACATTGTTAACATCTGGTATATCTTATGAATACTTCATAGAAAGGTTTGAAGATGCCAAAGTGGAAATAAGAAGCTGTAAATAGATCAAGAACAGACACATTTTCTAATTTTTTTTAACCTTTATGACTAATTGATATAAATTCCATTATGGAAACTTCCATTTTTTTCTTTTGTTTTTTTTTTTTCTCTATCCTTTGAGTAGCGGTCAACGAGAAAAATGACATGTGAAACCTTCTTAATTAGTAGCCAAATTGGTTAAGTTGATTGATTGTGTATTGCTTAACGTCCATTGAGCAGTATATTCAGGACAAGAACAAGGTCAATGATATAATATATATAGAAATGAGGGAAGGGATGTGTCAACCTGGTCAATGACTTTTGACTATCTGTGAAAAAGTATGGAGAGATGCATAGGGACGAAACAAATTAATCTTTTGTAGCAGTTACAATGCGCATGCTCTTTTTCGAAATCTGCAAAAGACGTATATAGCGTGCAGGGAGTGTGGCACTCTCCGAACACATTTCCCATTGTGGTCCACGGTCTGGCTTTTAGTATAATAAACTAAGGACACTGGCCATTTTGAATTATAGAATATATGTAGGGGTGTAACGATACACTTTTTCCACAAGCGATACGTATCGCGATATTTGATATGTATTACGATACGTATCACGTTACGTTTTATAGGAAACTGTAACTATTCCTTGAAGTCCATGCTGGTCGACATGGGCGCTGCCATGTTGTTTTTTTTATATGAGATCGCTTATGTACTAGCGGAAATTATAAATATTTGATATTTGATTAATTAATTTTAAAAGCGTAAATTAATCGATTCAATTTTCTCAAAATATTAATTAAATGATCACCAAAAGAAGAAAACGGAAGTTCAACACTACTTTTTTTTCCAAAAATGAGCATCATATCGTTTGTATCATAAGCGGCCTCCACGTATCGTGAACCGAACCGTCCACAAAATAATCGTGATTTCGGTATATACGGTGAATCGTTTCCCCTTTAAATATATGTGTGAAGTTTTGGTTGTTTTACATTATCTTCAACCGAGGACAAGGGACTCCTAGATTTTGACCATATTTTGTCTATATGTTACATGTGTTTGCTTTGTCACGAGCTGTTAAATATTCTTAATTGAAAATAAGATATTATTATTATTATTATTATTTATTATTTCTCTCCTTTTTTAAAGGGCTTTAGAGAAAAATTGTTTTGATTGTTTTTATGGTTAGCTATATTACTGGTTAACTTCTAGTTTTCAGATTTTGTTTGAAAATAATCGACATGTTTAACGTCTATTGTACAAAAATAACCACTGCAGAGATATTGTAAAAGTAGTCTCTAATGTTGCTAAGGAACTACTTTTTGCATGAGTGATTCTATACATCAATTCAAAAGTAATTCGTACAATGACCCCGTCCAATAAACAGGCCAGACAATATTTCCTGATATGAATTAAGGTAAAAATTCCGTGTCTGATCCATGATGTTTTTGAAATGGTGAACTATGCTGATTTAAGTAATTTCACTAGATTTACCATCCAGGATGTTCTAAAAAAAAAATGTGAACAAGGCTAATTTAAGTAATTTCAATAGATTTGCCATTGATATTTCATCAATATCATTGAAAATATTATTGTTCAAATTTTTAGTCAACTTTACATTGGATAATATCATCCTACTATTTACATTGATGGATTAAATCACAATGAAAGTTATTAAATAAAATTAAAACACACTTTAATTGTTTTGTTTTGTACAAGTCAGATACATCAGTTTGATAACAAAAGAAGTGGCATTAAATTAAACACGGTATACTTGTATTTTCTGTATTCGCAGCCAAGGGAAATAGTCTTCGGCGCAAGTGCCTCATCTGAAAAAACAATCCTCTAACTGACAATACTAGCCAGTTTGTTGGTTATCAAAGTACTGTATCTATTATTGATTGCAACATACAATTAATAGCTTAAAACTGAAATAATGAATGGAGACAATTGTACTTTACATTGGGTTATGTAACCATAAGCAAACATTTTCGCGTTAGCTAATGCGAGCTATCATGATAACATCTTCATTCTTATTATTATTACATGTATGTTAAAATTGCAGAATTGTCACGTGCATGTTTAAGCAACATTTTTGCACACATCATGCAATACAATAAATTTGATCTCTCTTGTATCGGTTGCAATAATCCAGAGGTCAAAACCAGAGTTAATGTGACACTACTCCATAGGTGGTGTGAATCAGATGTGGATTCTGAAAAATGCTAAATATCTGTAAATTACATTCACTCAATGTAATTCTCCTCATGCAATAGCATTAAACAATTGACTTCTCTACCCTTTACATAATTATTCCCCACTCAAAACCAAAAGACAAATTAATAGAATTAGCTCAACTTTGCTTCGTAAAAAACATTTTTGTACGGCCGTCGACAAGACCGTTACGGAATATCTGTCTTACAAATGACTACGAATATCTTCCTTTTGTCGTAATCACTCTCCCGTTCTTTCCTTATTCGTGTCTTAACACCGTGTTTGTAACAAGAGTAGCATGATGGGTGGCACTAGTGGAGCAGGCCCTTCTTACCTTTACTGGGTTTCTGAGCTCACCCCTTCTTTGTTAGGTTCTTGCTGTCCAATCTTTAGTTTTCTATGTTATTTTTTGTAGATCATTGTTTGTGTTTTTGGCCAATGAATTGTCTGCCCTTCTTCGATTTACACCTTCAAACTATTCATTTTCCCATAGTAATACCGAAATCTATAGATTTAAGTTTTTCTGATCTTCGATGTCTTAAATTAGCGCTGAAGTGGTTTGGGGTTGAGCAACTATTTGTTGTTTTTCTGCTTCCAAATATATGATTGGATGGTAAATGTTTCACTCCAAAATAGGGATTTTAACTATAATTTATCAATATGTCATATTTCTACAAGACCAAGTAGCTTCTTTATTGCCAGAGCAAATATTCCTATAATTATATAATAATTTAAAATGATGAGGTTAAAAGTTGATCTACGTGTGTTTATTTTGGATTTTAGTCTAATACATCACTGGGTCGATACCTCTGCTGGTGGACTATTAGTCCCAGAGAGTATCATCCTCCTAGTAGTCAGTGCTTCGGCGCTGACATGGTTTATTAGATATATTCTTTATTGCAATTTACAGTTCCGAAATCATGCAATTTTTATTCAAACTAAGGTACTGCTTCATCAGTCATAGATGACCTTAGCCGATTTTGGCTACTCTGTTTAGGCCTTTTGGTTTTCTTGCTCCCAAAGATTTTAAAATCATTTGGATTTCTACTCTCAAGCTCCCTCACTTCCCGATCCACTCGTACACCGCGTGGAACTGGGGCCATTTTGTGCTACGGTTGTTACCGGTCAATGTGGATCGCACCAACATATATTGCAATTTTTGTGATTTCATGGTATCATATTTTTTAAATAAACCAATTTCTCGTCATTATCAACCACAAAAGATCGAGAGAGCGGTATTTGAGATATGTTATTAATTGGCTAATGTTTACACATACTTGTTTATTAGTAATAACTATCACTGGTTCATCACCAGTTTACAAATGTATATTAAGTATATGATGACTGATCTAACGACTATTTATATACACACACAGAGTAATGGCCAATGTGTTACATATATATAAATCTATATATACATGTACAGTTGTATACTGAAATAATGCAGTACTTACTAAGTACATGTATTTATCTATATTTACTAAGAAATATGTCAATGTTTCTATTACAGTGTTTACTAAATACACAGTCCATGTATAACAGGGGAGATTACTCTCACATGTCGAGCGAGTTATCTTCCCCTGGTATTATATAGACAAACGAAATATCATTTGGAATGATATCAATTCAATAAAGGCAAACTAATGTTACATTATATGAATAATAAGTAACGGATGTGATGTTACATTTCATATGCTCAAATATCATATAAATCATTAGTATTTTATTTTGGAATGTCGATATGTCATAAATATACATAACTATGTAATATAAGACAGCAATAAAAGCATTGTTCCTATACTTACATTATCACGCTGATTTAGATTTTTATAGTGCTAGCACACTGAAACGATATTCCCACAGATACCCATGTCGCTCCACTCGGACACACTATCTTGATTCCGAGCAAAGCAGTATTTGTTCATGCTCCTTCATGCTGGGTGCTTAGTGGGAAAGCAACATAAAACCTGTTTAAGAGTATTTATGTATTTCAACGCTATGGAATAGTTGTGTCATAAATGACCACGAATATAATGTGTTTGTAGTAATCACAATCCATTCCTTTCCTCACATTCAAGACTTATCACCAGGTTTGTCCCAAGAGTAACACGGCGAGTACAACTAGTCGAGCAGAAACTGCTTATCCTCCCGAAGCATTTGAATTCACCTCGGTTTTTAGTGGGGTTCGTATTGCCCAATCTTCAGTTTTTCTGCTTAGTGTTTTGTAGAACATTGTTTGTCCTTTTGTCCCTTTTCTTTTGGCCTTTGTAGTGTCTGTTCTTCTTCGAATTAATGTTGTTGATTACCTTTTGTCTCTTGGAACATTTCAAATCATTACACCACCGTTTTGGTTATTTCAGGAGCACAAATTTACTTAAAGAGGGTAAATAAAAAAAAACAATCAAACAAACTATAAACGTACGGAAGTGTTAAACGAGTTACAAAAACACTTCAGGGGGAGGGGCTTTGATGAATACAAAATATATATTCTAGAAAGATCATTCCTCAAAGACAACTATACTCCAGGAAGATAAATTAAAAACAAACATACTAAATAAATGTAAGAATCGACCAATGATAAATATATATATAAAATCTCTAAAGGATCGGCAAATAATAAGCATACATTGGGATTCGACAATGAAAATAGGTAAATTATACAGAATATTGAGTCAAGGTACAAATATATCAAGGAAGGATCGACCATTCACAAGCATATCCCAGAAGGATTTACCAAATAGCAGACATTCTTCAGTAGGATTGACAAATAACAAACATATCGCAGAAGGATTTACCAATTAGCAGACATTCTCCAGTAGGATTGACAAATAACAAACATATCGCAGAAAGGTCTATCGATAACTTAATAATTCGTTGTCATATCTATACAGTTTATCCATTTCACTAGCTGCGGGACCGTAGCTCTTACGGTCCTTGTGCTGTTTTACTGATAAGTGCGGACCATAGAGCTACGGATTTCTCTATAGTAAAAACTTTCGACTCTTCGCAGTGAAAATGTTGCGCCGCTTTTTTGCAAATTTTGGTCATGAAATCGGGTGCGAGAACGATCAAACATATATATTTCGTTTCGTTAGATATTTATCTACATTCTTCTATATATACTTACCTATTAATATTCGCTTCCAGATCATTATCATAACAAATGTCTCATTTGTGACAAATCCCGCCTACTTCGTCGGCCATCTTGCTTCTCCAGTAGTCTCGTTCTGAGGTCACGTGATTTTCCAAATATAACCCTAAACCGCAAATACACGTGTTCGGTTTGTTTACGTTTTACCGAAGATGTTTTCGGCGGTTTTAGAAGGAAATGAGAGTTTGGATCTTCTTGGCATATATTTTTCAATAAATAATCTGAATAAAAAAAATTGGTTTGTTAATTTCTTTTTCTAAAGGTGACTTTCATTGAACATTTTCTCAACAAAGGATGATTTCTTGCGACTTAGTGATTTAGAAAAGGATACTGAAGATGTTGTTGAATTGTTCAATTTTTTCTTTAGAGGAGAACAAAAGAGTGGCGACTTGAAAGTGCCCCTTTGCTGTTTGGGGTTGAAGTTTGAGCTGAAGTCTTCCTCTTCCCTAGATATGACAATTGGGATTTTTTTGTTGAACTGTCAATAGACTTTCTCTTAAGACCCTTATTCCTCTTCTCAAACAAATTCCCACAATTAACACAATGGTCCTCCATCTTTTTTTTTCATCATTGTAACCTTGAACAAAAAAGGGGGGAGGGTAAAATTTCAAAATGTTGAATGAAACTTTCTTTTATATAAAGAGATAAGGCAAAGCAAAGGAGTTTGTTGTGTTTTTTATTGAAAAATGTTAATTAAATGGTCAAATTTCAATTTCTTTTCGAAATCGTCGAAAAAACATTTTCGGTAAAATGTAAACAAACCGAACACGTGTACTTGCTTGTTAGAGTTATTTTCGGAAAATCACGTGACCTCCAAAACGAGATTATCGGAGAACCAACATGGCCGACGAAGAAGGCGGGTTTTGTTACTATCGGAGACAATTGTTATGATAATGAGGTAGAAATGAATATTTATAGGTAATTAAGTATAAAAGCTCATAGATAAATATCTAACGAAACGAAATATATATGTTTGATCGTTCTTGCACCCGATTTCATGACAACAATTTTCAAAAAATGCGGCGCAACATTTTCACTGTGCAGAGTCGAAAGTTTTTACTATAGAGAATTCCGTAGCTCCTTGGTCCGGAAATATAGAAAAACAAAACAAGGACCTAAAGAGCTACGGTTCCGCAGCTACCATTTCACATGATTCATATAAGCAGCACCTAAAGGAGAAGTGGTCGAATGAACATGCAGTTGCCCACTGTAGCATTAAATATCATGGTTAAAACAACGTAGAGATATATAACTGCGATTCTTTGCAGGTAATAAAACGAAAAAAAAATACCACACTGTCGGAACAGTTCTAAAATACCACACTGTCGTAACAATTCTAAAATACCACACTGTCGGAACAGTTCTAAAATACCACACTGTCGGAACAGTTCTAAAATACCACACTATCGTAACAATTCTAAAATACCACACTGTCGGAACAGTTCTAAAATACCACACTGTCGGAACAGTTCTAAAATACCACACTGTCGGAACAGTTCTAAAATACCACACTGTCGGAACAGTTCTAAAATACCACGCTGTCGGAACAGTTCTAAAATACCACACTGTCGGAACAGTTCTAAAATACCACACTGTCGGAACAGTTCTAAAATACCACACTGTCGGAACAATTCTAAAATACCACACTGTCAGAACAGTTCTAAAATACCACACTGTCGGAACAGTTCTAAAATACCACACTGTCGTAACAATTCTAAAATACCACACTGTCGGAACAGTTCTAAAATACCACACTGTCGGAACAGTTCTAAAATACCACACTGTCGGAACAGTTCTAAAATACCACACTGTCGGAACAGTTCTAAAATACCACGCTGTCGGAACAGTTCTAAAATACCACACTGTCGGAACAGTTCTAAAATACCACACTGTCGGAACAGTTCTAAAATACCACACTGTCGGAACAGTTCTAAAATACCACACTGTCGGAACAGTTCTAAAATACCACGCTGTCGGAACAGTTCTAAAATACCACACTGTCGGAACAGTTCTAAAATACCACACTGTCGGAACAGTTCTAAAATACCACACTGTCGGAACAGTTCTAAAATACCACGCTGTCGGAACAGTTCTAAAATACCACACTGTCGGAACAGTTCTAAAATACCACACTGTCGGAACAGTTCTAAAATACCACACTGTTGTAACAATTCTAAAATACCACACTGTCAGAACAGTTCTAAAATACCACACTGTCGGAACAGTTCTAAAATACCACACTGTCGGAACAGTTCTAAAATACCACGCTGTCGGAACAATTCTAAAATACCACACTGTCGGAACAGTTCTAAATACCACACTGTCGGAACAGTTCTAAAATACCACACTGTCGGAACAATTCTAAAATACCACACTGTCGGAACAGTTCTAAAGTACCACACTGTCGGAACAGTTCTAAAATACCACACTGTCGGAACAGTTCTAAAATACCACACTGTCGGAACAGTTCTAAAATACCACACTGTCGGAACAGTTCTAAAATACCACACTGTCAGAACAGTTCTAAAATACCACACTGTCGGAACAGTTCTAAAATACCACACTGTCGGAACAGTTCTAAAATACCACACTGTCAGAACAGTTCTAAAATACCACACTGTCGGAACAGTTCTAAAATACCACACTGTCGGAACAGTTCTAAAATACCACACTGTCGGAACAGTTCTAAAATACCACACTGTCGGAGCAGTTCTAAAATACAATAGGAAAATCGTAGAAACAGAGTTAAAACGATACCACTAACACACAAATACATGATCGCTCACTTGTCTGAATAGGTACAGACACTTAAAAAAAAACGGCGGGGTTAAGCTAGTTTTATGGGTCCAAATCCCCCTCTTAGTGATATGAAATTAGGTAAGAAATATATGACCATATTAATACAAACTGCTTACTTTTATTTTCAGACTATTTCCATTGGATCCAATACTTCATGATATAGCTGAAGAAGCTTTAGTGATGATTCATTCGGAATGTCTAATGAGACCAAACCAAATGGAACTGTTAATATCTGTGGTGCCATTTTCGCTAGTATTGCACCACCTCCTCGTCCTCTCGACCAGGAAACACGTTACCTCTTAACTGCATTGTTAACGATTTTTCCCATTCTTACAGCTGGTGGCAACGCCTTAATTGTGGTAGCTGTATTTACTCATAAACGACTACAAACTATAACAAATGCATTCGTATTGTCATTAGCTATTGCAGATTTCATGGTGGCGATTCTAGTAATGCCATTCGGAATTTATCAGCAATACAACAATAAAACATGGATGTTAGGAGGGACATTATGTTTACTTACAACTAGTCTTGACGTCATGTTTACGACAACGTCCATCATGCACCTTTCGTGTTTGGCGATAGACCGGTATTTGGCAGTGTGTCGGCCATTTTTGCACGAACGATTAAATAATCATATCATTGCGTTAATGTTAGCGTGTTGCTGGATAACTCCCATTTTCATATCATTTATTCCTATTATGAGTGGATGGAATTTAATCGGAATTGAAGAAATGCATAATTGTTTGTCCCCGGATGAAACAAGTTGTGCTTTTTTGGTTAATAAGCCATTTTCGATAATTTGCTCAACTATAGCTTTTTACATTCCTGCAGTTTTTCTAATTATAAGTAATGTAAAGATATATCAGACAGCTAGAAGGCAAGCCAAACAGATCCATAGTCTTGGAGCACATTTACATAGGCATAAGAAAGGGAAGCTTAAACGAGAAACAAAAGCTGCCAAGACAATTGGAATTATTATGGGATGTTTTTGTGTTTGTTGGTGTCCATTTTTCATTATGAATATAATAGATCCTTTGATTGGTTATAAAATTCCTTATGAAGTTTTTACGACAGCTATATGGCTTGGATACGTAAATTCAATGTTAAATCCGTTCCTTTATTATAATTTCAATAGAGCATACAAAACTGCATTTAAACGTCTGTTTACATTGCAGGTTTGTAAGGGTGTGCGTGAATACAGCGTTGATGCTTACCACACGAACGACAACTCTGATGTCAATTTTCATCAAAACAGTTCACTTAGCACTGACGGTCTTGGCCTAAAGAGCGAAATGTATACTTTAAATACAGATGTAGATTGTTCCTGATATGCTGAATTATTGTTTTGAAATTAACATGATGAAGTCCTAGAACTTAAAGTTCGAAATAGCAGGGGTTATACATCTCTATTGGTCATAAGTCTTGGAAACTAACGGTTTTGCTAAGGTGGTGCAACCCCGTGCTTAAAGGGTTTCCTTTATGAAAGACAATATATATATTATATATATATATATATAGAGAGAGAGAGAGCCCATAGAACACAACCTTGCTCTTTCAACAAATATTATATTTTCATTATGCCTTTTTTACACACTCATGCATTCATTATATTTTAATATATATATTATATATTTATCTATTCAAAACTTTCCTGCTATTTTTTTTTAATTTAAATTATGGTTTGTTTACAGCTATAAAGGATTTTATATCATCATTATTGTTTTAATTTTAAAACCGTTGCTAACTCAAGTAATATTTTATTAAAAACTACTATTATATATATTTTGTATTTTGGCATACAAGGATCACATTATATGTAACTATGACTAACAAATAAATCAATTCCTATGTCCTAACAGTATTTTCACGACTTGTATTGTTTTTTATCAAAAATTATAGCAATTTTATCTATTTATCCACTAACAAAAATACTCAACAAGTATCTGACTTTATTAGAATTGCAACAAAGTTTCCAAAATCAACATTATACCCAATTAAATTCAAATTACTACAAACATTAAAATACAAACATTATTTGTCTACCCAGCGTAGGAACAAAAAGCGAGCAGCAATTTCCATGTTCTATTTATTGATGCGTAGAATAAATAATGGACAGTAGCTCACCATGCAATATTGTTTATATCATTTCAATCCCATTCTTTCCTCATTCCTTCTTCATGAATTATCACCAGGTGTGTAACAAGAGTAAGCAGGAACTGCTTTCCCTTTCGGAGTACCTCTGGGTACACCCCATTTCTTTGTGTGGTTCGTGTTACTCGATCTTTAGTTTTCTATGTATTGTTTTGTAGATCGTTGTTTGTCCTTGTGTCCTTTTTTCTTTTAGGCATTTTATTGTCTGTCCTTCCCCGATTTACGGCTTTTGATAGCACATCTTATATCATCAAGCTTTCCATACATCAGTACTGAAACCCTTATCAACTACAGTATACGAGTAAAATGCAAAAATTGTCGATTTGAAAGATCGTCACTTTACAAAACATTATACACAATGAATGTAACACTTAGCAAGTTCAACACTTTATGGTCAATTGTCAGTAGCTACAAACAGAACATTAAGGATTGAGCAACACGGACCCCACTAAAACGAGAGTGAACTAAGTAAGAAGTTCCTGTTCCACTAGTGCCACACGTCATGTCGCTCATCTAAAAATAACGTGATATGCTATAGACGAGAAAACGACGAAATTTCACATCAACAGCCGAAAATATCATTGGTCACCTATTACACAGAAATTCCGTAGCGGTAAACCAAGTCATGATAACGACTGTAATACTTCAACTTTACCATGAACCCCTTTTTGTGTGGCTACCTTAGTAGCAGCAACCCACTATCAAGGAAATGCAAGTTCCTAAATATCGTATATATATACTCTATATGCAGGTTACTACATATAAATGTAAGGATCACTAGGGGACAATTAAAATAATTTCTCTTGTTGTAATGTTTCGTACTTAACCTGTCCTCGCTGTCAATTTATAGTTGTATGTCAAGATATGAGGCATACCTAGCTGTATATGTGGTATCCTTTATATCACATTCAATGGGATAATGCCTTCTACATAGTTATCAAATTTTGAATTCCTGATGTTAAGTGTCACCATCTACATTAAATCAAAATATACTACATAAATACGTGTTAAGCCTAATTAGGTTTTGCATGTTTTTGTCGTTTGTGGGTTTTTGTGGTTTAAAAAAATCAAAGTTTTGGTTTTCAAATCTTTCTCATTTTCTGGACGTACATTTTGTAGCATCAAAATGCGTATTTATTTAAGTTCACTAAGCACCAATCACTTTCTTATCGGAGTAGGGATAGGGTATGTTGTCTCATACTTAGCCAAGAAAAATATCTAATTCTCCAATGTCCCTCTTTCCCTTATATAACACTTCATGTATATGCATTGAATACGCGTCGACTAGACGAACTCAGTTCGAACAAGAATTCCAAGCGTCCGAGATAAGAAAACGGTTTGTCCCTTAGTATACTGCGTTTATCAAAACAAATAATAGTATCCGTTTATATCATTTGGACTTAATGTTGTGTAAGAAAACAAAAACAAGCATATTCTTGAAACAAAGACATTCTTTACCGCCACATCTTCCCACACAAAAAAAACACTTGTTTCATAATATAATTGTCAATACCCGTTTCCGCTATTTGTACATTTACGACAAAATATTTTCAACCATGTTGTAATTTCTGCAAAAAGATGAAAGATAACATTAGCATTTATGAATTATTGAGAACAGTGAATTGTGTCTTTGAAGTTTTATATATAAAAATAAAACTCTATTCGTGTCTTTGAACAAATTATTAATTATTTTGATTAAATTAACTCTCTTTAATATATAAAAACAAATATCATTTTTCTTAAATGTTACAGTTTTTAACTTCTTGGCGGCATTAGTGTTACATTGGTACATTTAGAAGACATGTGTTGGATATCACAAAAATACAAAACAATTAAACAATTCGACGAAATCAGAAAAAAGAAACCACATGAATCAACCTGGGGAACATACAACGATTCGGTTACATGGCTTGGTACAGGTACCTTATAAAACTAGAGGCTCATTCGATCCTGTATCACCCATATTCAAAATAATAATGCACCCAGGTATCTTTGTGACTTAATTCCTCCAACGATTCAAAGTACAACCGTTTATCCATTGCGTAATGGAAGTGATATAATAATACCATTTTGCAGACTATCGATTACTTGTGACTCATTTATTCCCTCAACGGAATAGCTTAAATCCATCTCTTCGAAATACGGGATCTATTGCAAAATTTAAAACTGAATTAAGAAAACAGAAAGATATTAGACAAGTTCCTAAGCATTTCGAGATTGGACCTCGAAAACTTAATATTGCATTAACCCAACTTCGATGTTTTGCTTCTTTCTTAAATTATGATTTGTTCCAAGTAAATATAGTCTCAGATCCGTCTTGTCGTTGTGGGGCCAATCGTGAAGACTCGTATCATTTCTTCTTTGATTGTTCCCATTATGCAAATATGAGATATAAATTGCTTCACAATCTCAGCTGGCTACCTAATGACTGTGCTATAGACCTCAAGCTTTTAACCAGTGGTAATCCTATTCTTTCAAATGAACAGAACGAAATTATTTTTAAGCACGTGTTTGAATATATAAAGAGGTCTGAAAGGTTTCTTGTTTAAGTGGTTCACCAAATGAACAACCACACACACCATCACCACCAACCTCTCTCTCTCCTTCTCTAATTCCTTTCTTCATTCTCTGTTCTTCTTCAATTTACACATATTAATGTAAGAAATATTCATATGCATGCATGCTCTATCAAATAATGTTGTAACTTATTATATATAGGAGAAGACTTCATAAGTTTGTTTAACTTGTGTCTTATCCTTTTTGCATATTTGAGCAAATAAAATATGTTTAAACTAAACCCATCCGGTTGTTTACACGCAGCTTGTGTTCAACCAAGTATGACAGAAAAGTTTTAAAAAGTGATAGTCACAATTCCACCAATATCAACAAAGCAAACAACCACCTCTCACCTCAAACTCCCGAAAACAAAAAATTAAGACTACGACATATGATGTTGGACAACTACATTTTAAGAACTATACGCTTGTATGAGAAGAAGAAAAACCAGAAGAAGAAGATTTCATGGTAAAATAATATTAATCCTTTTGTTGAAAAGGAAACATCTGTGTTTCATTCATATTTACGAATGATCATATGTTAAATTTAAACAAATGAAATAGGACTTTAAAGATCAAACATTTTGACGGTTTACTCCTTCTGGTCATCTTGTATCTCTGAGACGGTAAAAGCTATCACAAAACCGCAAATATCGAAGTTAGTGCGCACGACCCGTTTCTGGAATGACCTTCATCAAAAACGCTCAAAATCGAAAGATCGGAAAGAAATTTTTACAAGGAATTCAAATGGAAACAATTGCATACAAATAAGATTTTAGGTGAAATGTTATGGTATACAGAGATAATGTGTGTGATGTACATGCGTTTCCATCATTTTCTAATAGTGACTTATTATTGTTTATTGCCAGGTCATGACAAGAACAAGTTATTTTTTGATAATGTGATGATGTCTCCTTTGTAGTAGACCAATACCCTGAGCTAGATTTTTATAGTGCTACCTTGCTGGCACAAACATTCAACAGACTCCGAACCAGTCAATCTCGTATCTTATTCCTAAGCGATGCTTGCTTGACAGAGATGCAACAAATACTATTTTTAAGTCCTTGGTTTTATCCTATTGGAGCTCGAACCCATGAGTTTCGCACTCGAGTCAAACATGCTACCCATTTAACTACCGCATGGATTTTTAATCAAAGATGCAGGTGCCATGAAAAGAATCAAGTCAAACGATAGAGTGCCATTATGCTGCTACTTGTTGTTTCCTACAATAATAAGCATACCTTGTTGATAAGAGTTTAGTAAAATGAATCACATAACTGCACCTGAAATGTCCATTATTCTTTTCAGGGATCAAAACAAGGAGATTGCACATAATAATACATCATAAAATAAGTATATTTTCTTGATCAACAGTTTATAAGAAATGGATAACTATTTTTAAAACTCTATCAATTCTAAACTTTTCTTATAACTTTGATGTTTAAAAAATATCCTCATAAAATTGACACATTAAGCAAATGATGAATTATCAGTTGATGTATACTGCCTTAGATGGTGGCAATAATTTAAAGCACAACACTACATTGATAAGGAGACTTTCTTTTTATTGCAAGACATTACAATTATAGATGATAAGAGGGCTTTAAATTTACACTTAATATCAGTCTTTGATTATAATTTCTCCCTTTGAAGCTTTAGATAAACATTATTGTTTGAGGCATCGTCTTAATGTCTTTAAAATAAAATGATATTTATATTGAATTCTTTCTTTAATAAAATAAATTCAATATCAATTTATTATTTATGACCAATTAAAAAATTAACAGTTTGCTGATTAATAGTATCTATTTGTGATGCCAATAACTACTCATCCATGTAAGTCACAGAAACTGTGGACTGCTGGAGAATCGGTTCGATATCTTACTCAGAGCCACAACAAATCTGAAGAAATGTCTTTATATTGAATTAGGCATTGTACTTTAACAACTTGCATAGCAAATTAGTTCAATAAACTGTAGAGAATACCGAAGGGGCAATCAAATATGGACAATCCAGAGAAATGGCAAAACAGGGCACACAATGCGAAGAAAAACACAACACAGTATGAGTTGGACACCACTATGCGCATACAAACACAAAAAACGTAAATAAGACATGTGGCCTCCTACAAACAACTGGAGGTAAAGTCGAACCGAACATTATTTTGTTGCGGAAATCGTGACGGACATCAAAACACGTAAAGACACAAAATAGGACAACACAAAAAAAACTAAAAAGATTAGCAACACAGACTCAACCAAAAAACCGGGGGAGGAACACATGTGCTCGCGAAGAGTAAGCAGTTCATGCTTCTTATAAGGCACCCATCGTGTTACTCGTACATACAGTCAAGTCCGGTAAATGTCTTGGCAGATATGAATATCATACATGTATTACATGTGCATGTTCAAAGCAGGTATTGGTATTTCGTACATTCCTAATACAGTTGCATTACTCTTGCCAAGTCCCTCCAAAAAGGTATAATCTCCCTTTTCTTGTCGCGCCTCTATTCCTGGTACAAGACTGATATATAAAGCTATCTGTTTTTTTACTTATGTATTATTTCGTTGTTCAAGAATATCTGTCATTTTCTGGAGAAATCTGGATAAAGTGTTCCGAAGTGATAATTGCCATTTGTGACAATCGTAATATGAAATAATTCCTTTCTATATCTCTTTCGATATATGATAATGGCGTCCGTGGTATTCTTCATGAACCACTGACCTACGAGTAACTTCACTTCATGTGAGAGAGAGAAGTAGTGGGCGCACATTCGTATTAAACAAAATGGCAATACTATTTTGTCAAAATTAAATCTAAAAGACTAAAAGAAGAAAAAATAGTATAACAAGGTATTACTATTGGGAGTATATATATTCTAGACAAAATAAAAACACACGACATGTTTCATATTATTGATAATTATGTGATTAAAATTGCATAGGCCAAATGATAGAATATCAACAAAAATTACAACAAGTTAAGCAATAATGTTCAACAACATATAACCGACAACAACAAGAAGAATATATCTCGAACTTCAAAGAACAAAAGGCCATGGACTTCTCACAGGCACAAAAATGTAGTAGGATATTACAAAACAAAACTCAAAAGACCTCATTACTTTTGTAACAGCATTGAATATTTTATCTAATCTACGTGATGTACCAACAATCCGCATGCGTAACTAAAATCTAGACTTTAGGAATTGATTCAGTGAAGAACGGAGAACAAAGGTATCTTGTTATTGGTAGAGATGAGTCTTACTTTGT